>JARQOC010000003.1:177338045-177938045 GCA_033576535.1 Allobates femoralis
GGGGGCTTGCCCTTATCTCTGCTGGGGAGATGCCATATTATAAAGATGGTAAGCTTAGCGAGACTCTTGGACCCTCTTCAGACTGTCCCTTTGCTCCTCAGACAGACAGATGTTAACAGGATCAACAGAGCACTCTCAAAGTTTCTTTGGAGACGCAGGAGACCAAGAATTAGAAGACGCACACTGATGCATATACAGGACAGAGGAGGGTTGGGACTCCCAAATGTGAAGGAATACAATCTGGCCTGTTTTGCGAGACAAATCTTACACTGGTTTAAAAAGACAAGCAGATATTTGACTTGGAGTTGGAGACAGGTGTAGACCATGGGTTCCGGCAGCGATACTACATTCCTCTATTCAAATATCACCCCTTGGGTGAAGAATTCAGTAATCTACAAAGACACGATTGGGACTTGGAAGGCCACTAGGAAAAGCTAGGTCAATCCTGGAAGATATCGAAGTATTTGAACCCATGGTTACTCCCGGATTTCAAATTGGGTAGGGACAATGCCCTCTTCGAGAGGTGGAGAGAAAAAGGGATTAAGAGTTCGGAGTTTATCTAATGCAGGTATCAGAACGCAGGTGGATAAGTGGTGCGGAGGTGCTTGAGAGGTGACAGCTGCCTCCATTCCACATAATCCAACATGAGCAACTAAGATTTTATCAGTTACAGGAATTGCTGGAGATTAGACAGGAGTGTGGGAAAAACAAATGGGATGACCTGGTAGAAAAGGATGTGGACGCCATCAATATATCCACAATATACAGTTCTTTGAGAGATCAGCTTAATCCCTCAGGCCTGGACAAGTTATTTAAAAAATGGCAGGCTCAGCTGAGAAACACAGACATGGAGGAGATAATTATTTCTGGGTGGAACAAGGTACGGAGAAATATTGTAAGTTAGAGATGGAGACACACGTATTTCCAGGTAATACATAGAGCCATAATAGATTTCAATATCCCTGTGAATGCTCAGAGTCATCATAGGATTCAGGCATGCTTGAAATGTGGAAGAGAAAAAACGGATATGTTCCATGGTTTATGGTGTAAGGAGGTGAGGCTGGTTTGGGAGAGGGTGCAGGCACTGGCACAGGTAATAAGCGACTGTAAGTTGAGGTTAGACCCAAAGGTATGGGTTCTCCATTCAATGGGAGGTCTTGATATCAGGGGGGAAGGAAATCACTTGGAAATGTTACAAATGATCGCGTTGGCATCTAAAACAACAATATTAAGGCATTGGCTGGAAAGGAAGACTCCGCCTATAAGCAAATTGAAAAGATTGAGGCAGGAGACAAAGATAGGAAGACATCTAGATTTTTCACGAAATGGAGGCGTTTTACTGTAGCACAACTCTTCAAGGAAGAAATAAAGAATCTGATTAATCCCTTCAGGAACACAGTGTGGTACATCTTGGAAAACCTACAAGGAACGCCAGGGAGGCTAATGGTCGACAGGATAGGGTAATAGAGAGTTAAACGCAACAGGCAGAAGGCAACAAAAGGAACTTCTCATTTGTGACAATTATTCAGTATTTATTTATTGGTTGATCGTTGGTAAAGAGTTATCGGGAAGAGGGGAGAGGTAGTTATGTTACACTACATAGTTGTTATTATTGCCTTCATTTTGGCTGACAACAAAAAACCCACGTATGCAACTTGTATGTATTCTTTACTGATACACGATGTATTAAGAAAAGTTCAATAAAAACAAGTGATTAACATAAAAAAAAATATACTACACTGTTCATGTCTGTCAGTGGTCAAACTTACAAAATCAACAAGGGATCAAATACGTATTTCCCCCTCTGTATAAATGCTTTATGTCCCTATTCAAACTTTTTTTTTTCTTTATTGCACCGCTGGAGTGGTGTTGTTAACGTGAGATCCCTGTCACAGGCCCTTTCATACGTGCGCATGAGAAAACGCAAATATGGCACGGTTCGTTTTGACCATTCATGTCTATGTGTGTGTCATCCATGTGATACATATTGGAAAAAACACGACACTGAAGTTATTCGCAGTTATATGTTAAATATGTGCAAAGATATATAGATAGATATATAGATAGATAGATAGATAGATAGATAGATAGAGATGTAATAGATGAATAATCAAATGAAAAAAAAAATAAAATGAGTATGGTCCCCCCGTTTTTTGTAACCAGCAAAGGCAAAGCAGACAGCTGTGGACTGATATCAGGCTGGGAAGGTCTATAGTTATTGGGCCCTTCCCAGCCCATAACCACCCCAAGTGGAGCATATCGAGATGCTCCAATTCTTGTACTTTACCTTAGCTCTTCTGACTGCCCTGCTGCTTTAGCAATCAGGATATTGGTGCTTGGGTTGATGTCAGCTGTGAATTACAAAATGTCCAAAAACACAGCTGACATCAAGCCCTGGTGTTAGTAATGGAGGTGTGTCTTTTTTTTTTTTTTATAATCCATACACAGTGGCTCAAGTGGTTAGCACTGCAGCCTTTGCAGCACTGTGGTCTCAAGGACCTGGGTTCAATTCCCACCAAGGACACTAAGGACAACATCTGCAAGGAGTTTGTATGTTCTCCCCATGTTTGCGTGGGTTTCCTCCGGGCACTCTGTTTTCCTTCCACATTGCAAAGACATACTGATAGGATGTTTAGATTGTGAGCCTCAAGAGGGACAACATTACTGATGCATGTGAAGTGCTATGGAATTAATAGCGCTATATAAATGAATAAATTATTATTATTATTATATAAAAAAAATGTAAAACTATGTTAAAGGGAGTCTGTCAGGTCATTTATGCCCCCCAAAAAATCTCTACCTGTCCCTGCAGCTTCCTATTACATTCTTAATCATCTAATCATCCCTATCTGAGCTAAATGTGAAGAATAATGATTGTAAAGACACTGTTTATAACTTACATTTTCCCCTATTGTCTAGACCTGTGGCTGATGGTGGGCGGTCGCTCAGCCTCATGTCTCTCCTCACTCCGTTGTTATCATGCCCCGATGGGCATGATAACTAATTCAGAAGCATGGTGCTATGTTCCAAACTTTGTGGGCGGCTCCTTTCTGGTATGAAGTGCCACATTTACGGTCCAGCGCATTGTGGGGACTGTCCGGCTTCAGAATGTGCATTGCGTGTGATCCGGAGCCTGTGAATACACCCAACAATCCCCTACAATGCGCTGGACCGGACACGACACGCAGCTGCGTGTCATACCAGGAAGGAGCCGCCCACATATTTGGAACGTGGCACCGTGCTTCTGAATTAATTACACTAATGTGTATAGCAACCAATCACAGATGTCGGTACAGAGGGTGAGGGCACAGTCTGACTGCAAAAAACAATCACATATGCTGTCACAGAGGGGGAAGCAGTTAATATGCATGAGGCTAAATGAATGGACCCGGAATCCCCATTTTGCATTTCCCTGGCCCTTTATCTGGATGGCCGAAACCCAAACAGTAACCTGGACTTCTCAGGTGAGTCGGTGTTCGGGGGCCGTGCACGGACATTAGTTGTTCAGTACAGACCCTGGACATTACAGTTTGGGTTCACCCATCACTATTTATTAACAGAAATATCCATTGTTAATGCAGAAAAATGAGAGGCATAGTCCTAATATTTCAAGTGAGATGAAGCTCAGCCCCCAGTTCAGCTGGTACTGCGACTGAAGAGATGAAAAGAGAGCTCATTATACCTAAAATGCAAATGTAACTGGTCCCTTATCATTGCTTTGTATGTGATATACAGTATTCATATGAAAATCTTGCCTCCTTATTGTGAAGTATCTTGCTGCGGACTTACAGAAAACCTGGCTTGTATGAAGACTTACAAAGCTCTTTATGCATTATTCTTAAAAGAGGTTTGTATTTTGTCAATGCATTTCGAACAATCTTATATTATAAAAAGTATTTCAATATTCATCCTCAAAAGAATTTCCATATTTATTATACCAGATCAGAGTCCTCCATATGGGCAGTATTCTTTTCGAGACTAATATATTCTCCTTCAAGTCTAATAAAATCTCCACACATATTTACATGAATTATCATGTTTATGTATAAGACGTACAAGTGGCGGCAAAATAATGTACGCTGTCAATCAAACTTATAAAGATCACCATATTACATTTTTGTGAAGGACTCCAACCATAGCTGACCCTAAAATGTATGATGTAAAATGTTACAAGAAAAATAGCAATATTGGTTTAATAACAATCAAGTATTTCTTTTGATATATATTTTTTTTACATACAAACACATAGGCGGAGGGGGATTTACCATATGTTGTATGCCACTGTGTGCAAAACAATTTGCAACTTATCAGTGGCGTAACTTCAGGCCCAGGGGCCCCGATGCGAAAGCTACCATGGGGCCTTCAATTATTGGAGATCTTTAATAGTATTAGTCTTTTTCCATAGGCCAAAGGGTCTTTTGGGGCCCCCCTAGGCTGCAGGGCCCGAGTGCGATTGCAACCCCTGCACTTATTGTAGTTACGCCCCTGCAACTTATGTGTTCTGCACTTTTTAAAAGTGATTAGTGAGTGGGCAGAGTATAGAGAAAATAAAGTCAGATTCTTTTTACCTGCTTTTTGTGTTTGAATACTTGTTGTTTTAAGAAGAGAATATAAATCATCAGATTTTTTTTCTACTTCATCTGAGAGCAGCATAATGTAGAGGCAGAGTTCCTGATTACAGCAGTAAACTTTCCTGCTTCACAGCGGGACCCGGAGTCCTGCTGTGAGGTGTGACACGGGAAAGTTCACCTCAGATCAGAGAGCCACGTCACTATCTGACCTCAGGTGTTTTTTGTTCTAATAAAATTATTTGTCTGTGTGTTTTGTATTATTTACTACTTAAATCGAGATGACTAATGGCCAGGTCTAACATTGGCCCAACATTATGAATCTCGTGCTTAGTGTCAGCTGTCAATATTCAGCTGGCATTAACCTCTTATTAGCTCTAGTGAATGAGCAATCCCTTTTGTGGCGGCTGCAGGCTCAATTCGCAGCAGGGGGAAGACGGGAGTGGAACATTTGGGCCTCCCACACTGAGGACCCCAGCTTCCCAGTTGTACCTGGCTAGCAACCAGATGTTGTGGGGGCTTCGCAGTATTTTTCGTTATCAACCAGGTACAACAAGACAGCTGGGGGCTGAAATACTCAGTGTGGGGAGGCCCAAACATTCTACAACCCCCCTCCCCCCGCTGCAAATTGCAGCCTGAAGCTGCCCCAGAAAGTGGCGCTATACCCCAACTCTTCCAGTTGCCCTGGAGCAGTGGCAATCTTGGTAATAAAGAGTTAATGATAGACGATGATGGCCAGCTTCTCATTAAAGAGGACCTGTCACCAAACCAGGCATGGTGATCTAATTACAGCACTGGATGCAGCATTCTTGCTGCATCCAGGCAAGGGGTCACCCAGCCATTGAGCCACCCCTTGAGTACACCTGAGACGAAGGATGCTAGAGGTGGGCGAAGGATTCACACCCCCTGCATGTTTAATCTGCCCACCGCCGCCAATCATTGTGTTATGCTGCAGAAGAGGGAGACAGAGTTTTTTTGTTTTTTTCACAAATGGCCGTTTAGCCCTGCCCCTGCGGTGACGTCACCGTTTATACCTGCTCTGCTCTATGGTTAACAGAGCAGGGCGGGAAAAGGTGGTGATGTCAGAGCAGGAGGTGGGGCGGCCGGCCTCCTGCTCTGACATCACCACCTTTTCCCGCCCAGCTCTATGTTAACCATGGAGATGAGCGGGGGAAAACGGTGACTCACCGCAGGGGGCGGGGCTAAACGGCCATTTGTAGAAAAAAACAAAAACTGTTATGCTGCAGAAGAGGGAGACAATGATTGGCAGCGGTGGACAGATTAGACAACTGTTGGCATGTTGTCATGCCCATCCTTAGCATAGCTGGGGTGGGGATGGTGATGCGGGACACCACAGTTAGGCTGGTTTCACACTTGCGTTCAGGTGTGATCGGGCTGAAAACATGACTGACCTCATCTGGCTTTGTTTGTGCAACCGTATGCAACCACAGCGGTATTATGTCTGATCCGAGTGCCGCATCAGGTGAAAAAAAAAAAAAACCTGCGGTTCCATACGGTTGCATCCATTTTTTGCCTGATTCGTCAGACAGTTGAAAATTTACATAGAGCACACCTAATGGGAGGTGTTTGGTGGGGCTTGGGGCAGCTCAGTGTGAAAGCCGAATCCAGCCTGGCCAGACCTGGCCCCATTGAAGCCAGTTGTATTTCTGGCCACAGTGCGCCATATCCGGTGAAATCAGGATTTTTAAAAAAATCCGAACATTGTGTGGCTAAGGTGGAGGTCAAAAGGACACATTTGTAAGGATCCGGCAGAGACCACATGTGTCTGTGTCCACAATCTAAGTCTTTGGAGACAGGTCTGATCAGGTAACATAAGGTTTTCGCCAGATCAGGACGCTGTACAAAAACTGCAAGCGTAAAACCACCCTTAGCCTAATTCATGATAAGCTATGGCATTCCTTACACCAGAAATCTTACTTCATGCCCCATCTGGAGTCAGATTTATGATGTGGCGCACAAAGGTACATGTCACTTGTCAGAAACTCCAGATTCATGAGGAGGCATGCACATCTTTATGAAACAGGAGCATCTGATTCCACCACAAATCCTCATTAAAACTGCATAGAAAATTGCCGGACTTGATAAATCAGTGCCATAGCATGGGAATTTTTCAGCTGTAGTATTTTTACCCCATTGAAATCAAGTACTAAACGCACACAAAAATTTGCATCATTTTTGCTGTGGTTTTCTAGGCGGCTTTGTTCATGCAGAGTAAAAAATGCTCATTAAAACCATGTCTGAACATATTTTAAAGAACCTTAAATCAGACATCTAAAGCTACAAGCATCTTTTGCTTGGATGCTACAAGTTTGGGGCGTTTTCCTTCAAGGGATGTTTCAAAGAAGTGACATGAAAGTTTTCTCAAACCAGGCGTGTTTCCAAAACCTGAAGAGGTGATATCCTCCAAAGACTAAACCTATGAGCAGCATTCATATTAAAAAAAAATGACTAGAAAGAGTATTTCAACAGTTTTTGAGCAGACTGTCATGCACTTGTGAGAGGTGGAACAAAGGCCAAAATAGTTGTCACATCAACTCACGCTGTCCAGGTACCTTACAGTGTAATAAGGGTGCAGTACACGGACAGAGGTCACTGCTGGACCCCAGGTGAAAACAATCAGGTAGAAGGAAGGAGAACATCCAGCAACAGCAATGAAAATGACTATAGAAACATTATGAGTACCGTATATACTCGTGTATAAGCCGACCCGTGTATAAGCCGACCCCCCTACTTTTGCCCCCAAAACCTGGGAAAACCTACCATGTTTCCCCGAAAATAAGTCACCCCCGAATATAAGTCAGGGCAGGGCTGGCGCAGAATTTTCCAATATAAGTCATACCCCGATTATAAGACAGGGTGACTTATTTTCGGAGAATACGGTATAAGACAGGGGGGAGGGGGGGAGGGGGGCGCTGCGCAGTATTTCCTACCTTGTCCCCCGGTCTGCTGTGCCTTGTGGTTCCACCTGCTTCAGTTCCATCATCATCGGTGCTGGGGGCTGCCATCTTGCTTCTTCTCTCCGCCCCCGGCCAGTGATGTCAGAGCAGGCCGCGCTGTGATTGGCTAGCACCCGTGATCACGTGTCACGGGTGCTAGCCAATCACAGCGTGGCCTGCTGTGACATCACTGGCCGGGGGCGGAGAGAAGAAGCAAGATGGCAGCCCCCAGCACCGATGATGATGGAACTGAAGCAGGGGGAACCACAAGGCACAGCAGACCAGGAACGGAGCGAGGACCCCACCGGAAGGCACAGAGGACATCCCAGCACAGAAGAAGAGGATCGAGGAGGCAGCACAGCGGTCGGCACGGGGGACAAGGTAGGAAGCTGTGTGTATGTGTATGTGTGTGTGTGTGTGTGTGTGTGTGTGTGTATATATATATGTGTATGTATGGGTATGTGTATGTAAGTAGGCTGGTGGCTGCCAATATAAGCCATACCCCGAAAATAAGACATGGGGCCACTTTTGGCCCCCAAAAAAATATAAGACAGTGTCTTATTTTCGGGGAAACACGGTATTGACTCAAGTGTATAAGCTGAGGGTGGACCCCAGCACAGGTATACAGGCCCCCCAGTGGTATACAGGCCTCCCCATTGGTAGTATACAGCAGCCTCCGCAGTGGTAGTATACAGCAGTCCCCCTCCTGTGGTATATACAGGCCCCCCTGTGGTAGTATACAGCAGCCCTCCCCCCTGTGGTATATACAGGCCCCCTGTGGTAGTATACAGCAGCCCTCCCCCCTGTGCTATATACAAGCCCCTCGTTGCTGCCGCCGCACACCTGTAAAGAAGAGCTTTCATACTTACCCTCCTGTGACCGCGCGCGCATCCTCCGCTCTCCTTCCTGCTTCTACCCGGCATCCATCCATATGACCACGCACAAATAATGACGTCATTACAGGCGTGCGGTCATGTGGATGGACGCCGGGTAGAAGCAGGAAGGAGAGCGGGGGATGCGCGGGCGGTCACAGGAGGGTAAGTATGAAAGCTCTTCTTTTACAGGTGTGCGGCGGCAGCAACGGGGGGCCTGTATATAGCACAGGGGGGCGGGCTGCTGTATACTACCACAGGGGGGGAGAGCCGTCACTGACTCGTGTATAAGCCGAGGGGGGCACTTTTCAGCACAATTTTTGTGCTGAAAAACTCAGCTTATACACGGGTATATACGGTAACTATTAAAATAACAAAGGGGAAAATAATAATAAACACACTAGGCCTATGTGTTTCGAGCACTCAAGACTCTCAATCATAGCACTATCCTCTTCAATATATTTCCCTTATATATCAAACAGGCCTAAAGGTATTTAAGGAAAATATGTTGAAAAGAACAATACAACGAAACATGTAAGCCCATTTTCTTTATTTGTATCCCTTTGATATTTTAATTGATACTAATAATAATGTTTTTATAGTACTTTTCTTTGCAGTTGCTGGATGTCTTCCTACCTTCTGATTTTTTTTTTCAGAGTGGAACTGCCTAAAAAAACTCCTCAATGATCACCGTGTGCACATATCCTGAAGTCCAGAAAATTTGGAGGATTCGGTTCTTGTTGCTAGCAAAGAAAACAAAAACAAGAGGTGATCTGGAATTAAAGAAGAATAGAAGGGTGATCACCAAATAAGAAAATTTATGAGAAAGTATTTTTTAATTAAAGCGAGAGTGGAACATTTTTGTTGCAATTTATATTGGTCTGTGTTCAGGACGATTTTTACGCTACCAAGTACTAACACTTTTCTATTAATATCACACAATACAAAATGTTTAGTGATCTGACATATAGTTAATAACACTGGACTATTACTGGATCAGGAAGCTATAAGTAAAATACAAAAAATGTAAATCAATCAGTACCGTATCCTGACGGCCAACTTTAGCTTTTTGAACACTTTGCTCCAGCTGGTTTTTCTTCTGATTTGCTTCCGAAATCTTAAAAAAAAAACAAAAAAAAAACACAACATAAACATAGCGATGAACATAGACAAAATTTACATGTAATAAATGTGTCATTTTTTGCTTTAATTTAGATTTAGATACTGATGCACATTTTATCTTCTAATCTGTCTTTAGTGTCTGACTATAGAGTTTAAAGTTCTTTCTTCATGATAATGGATAAACCCAAACAGAGGTAAAATGTAAAAAATACAATAAAAGCAGGCAATTTGAAAAACATAAGATTTGTTGCTAAGAGGAAGTTGATGTTTAGTGATGAGCGAATAGTAAGATATTCAGGTTCGGATTGGTCTTATATTTTGACTTGTTCCAGTATTTGTATTCAAGCGATTTCCCCATTGACTTCAATTGGGTTTGTTATTCATGATGATTTCTGGAAGAGTTCAAAGTATTTGGTAAGGCTGCTTTCACACAGCGTTTTTGTGCTGTCCGAGGGGATCAGACTTTTTGCTGCTCCCCTCGGACAGCATCGGATCCAAACTGATGACTGCAATCGGATGCCAAATAGGCATCCGACCCGATATTTTGCAGCATCAGCTGGATCCTGTCCCTGCTCCTCCTGTCATCTCGTCCCCCTTCTCTCTCCCTCCTGTCACCTTTGTCCCCCTGTGTCTCCCCTCCTTGTCCCCCTCTGTCTCCCCTCTTTGCACCCCCTCTTTGTCCCCCTGTGTCTCCCCTCTTTGTCCCCCTGTGTCTCCCCTCTTTGTCCCCCTGTGTCTCCCCTCTTTGTCCCCCTGTGTCTCCCCTCTTTGTCCCCCTGTGTCTCCCCTGTGTCTCCCCTCTTTGTCCCCTTGTGTCTCCCCTCTGTCTCCCCCCTCTTTGCTCCCCTGTTTGCAGACCTTAAAAAATAAAAAAAACTTCATTCTCACCTCTCCGCGACACCCGCGGCGCTTCCAGCTCTCTTCTTCTGATCAACAGGACCTGGCGTGATGTCACAGTCACATGACCGGTTACCGCGGTAACCGGCCATGTGACTCAACTGTGACGTCAGGCCAGGTCCTAGAGGCACAGAGCGCTGGAGGCATCGCTGGATCGTGGAGAGGTGAGAATGAAGTTTTTTTTATTTTTAACCCTTTATTTTCAGGAGATGTCACTTCTGCAATGTATGAATATACATTGCAGAAGTGATATTACATGGCACAGAGCGGTGTTAGTGTACTGAGCATGCTCAGTACACTAACATCGGGTCCGAGGAACGCTCAGCTGTTTCCTCGGATCCTCGCTCCATAGGCCCCATGTTATTTGGCGCGGATCATGTCGGATCCAATTCGGTCCGATCTGACCCGCTGTGCTAAAAATCGCAGCAGGCTGCGATTTTGGGCACAGCAAAAAAACGGCCAGGATCGCATCCGACAAAAATCGGATGCCAATAAGGCCAAATCCGATGTGATCCGTGCCCATAGGATAACATGGGGCCAAAATCGGATCCGTGGCTGTCCGTTTTACAACGGACAGCCACGGATCACAAAAAAACGCTGTGTGAAAGCACCCTAAGAGCAATCCGAACATCTTACCATTTGCTCATTAGTGATCTCTAGCTCATAAGATAAGGTGATCTCGCATAAGATTTTAGGAACATTAGTATTTTCTATGTGTTTCTAAGGGAGAAAATGAACTAGTATACTTCCTGGGTTCCATCAGTTAGCTCTATTAAAGCCACAATGTGCAGGATATAGACCCCAATTCATCAAGATTGGCGATTTTCTCACTGTTCTTGATGAGGGGTCATGGTGGAGTCAGACACTCCGGATTCATGAAAAGTGGTGTGTGTCTCTGTGCACCGTGCCAAAAATCTTATATCAGTCCCTGACTAGTGTGATTTCTCACTTTAGTGTGCCACAGCTCATAATCAATTAGATGATCCGTGGTGTCAAGCCCCCATCAAACGCCAGCTCTGTCCATTTTGTTGTAGCTGGGAGAAACTGGAGTGAAAGGTAAATTATGCCAAAATTCTTGCGAAATTGTTTTGATGATCAGGGCCATGATCTTTCTTAGGACACCCTAACAATATTTCCAAACATTAGTAATTAATGACATTACAATATACAATTATCAGACCGTGCAATTTGATGAGAACTATGGCTATGTCCAAATAAAAGTTGATGAAACCCTACAGAATGTCAAAACAAATATTGTGTGGTATTTGGCAACATGAGATAAGATGCCAATCCAAGTCTTGCAACTTGTGAGCCAGGATCACCATGAATCAGACATGTTTGTTCACCACATCCCATAGGTGCTTGTTTGGACTGAGATTGGAGAAATTTGGAGGCCATATTTCCACAATGAACTCTTTGTCATGTTCCTGCAATCGTTCCTGTACAAATCCGCCTTCAGCAAGGCATCTAACTGGAAGAAGCCACTATCATTAGGCATTACCGTTGCCATAAAGAAGTGTAATTGGTGTCCAACAATGTTAGGTATGCGTTACATATCACAGTGACATACAAATTAGTACCAGTTTCCAGGAAAATATTGCTAAGGTTTACCCTAACTTTTCTTCCCAAGGTGCACCTTTACAATTGGCAAGGGAAGCACAACTTCCCTGCCTCGCACATAATGTAAAACATCTTTCTTCTAAATAAAAAATATAAAAAACATTTAGGGACTGCATCTTTATTAACCCCTCCACTTGAAGGGTTAATAAAGATGCAGTCCCTAAATGTGTTTGTTTGTTTTTTTTTTAAATGAATTTTTCAAAAAAAATTTGGCGTGGGTTTCACCATATTTTTGCATGCCAGCCAGGTACAGCAGGCAGGAACGGGCTGTTATTCCATAACTGGTTTTAATACCATGGCTGACTAGTGTACATTCAAAACGCTGCAAAAATGCTGAAAGTACTAACATACTGAAGATTTACAAAACAATGCAGTTCTCAAGCTCAGATAAATATGTGTACATGAGATTTCTTAAGGCTGGCTTCACATTTGCGTATGTATCCGCAGCGCACGCTGCGGACAACAATATTCAAATGCACATGCGGACTGCGCACCTATCTTTATCATTGTATACGCATCGTACGCAAGACACTTCTTTTGCTCGCGCACGGCTGCGTATCTGTCCGCATGCGTACGCTGTAGGAAAATTAGGTGCTCCTGGAAATGCAACATGTTACATTTTTTGCCGCGCATAAAATTTCCCGGCGTCCGTAAGCGCACACTTGCGCACGCTTGCTGATACAAAATGCATTAAGCCCTATGAGAGCGCAAGCGTGCGCGAGGATTTGCGTACAGTGCGTACGATGCGCATGCGTACGGGCCATTGCACAAGCCCATGGGCGTGCCAGTAGGTGGGACAAGTGAAATAGTGACCAATTTATTAAACGCATGCGCATGAAAAACGCATGCGCATAATCAAAAACACATACGAGCGCAGGCATACGCAGCGTACATTGAACGGATGCGTATGCGCATGCGGATTAAAATTCATGCGCATGCTTGCTTATACATGCGTTTTGACCTGCGCATGCGCAGCATACGCGGCGGACAAAAACGCAAATGTGAAGGTAGCCTAAATCTCATAGCTTTTGCAGGTACTTTAATACACAGCTTCTTATTTGCATTAAAAAATACAGTAAAAAATGCCTAAGACTATGTTCACACATTGTGTTTTTTGCTGCATTTTTATGCATTTCTCAGAACTTCCATGCACACAATTGCTTTTTTTCCCTGATTGAAGTAGAAAACTACAGCATGTCAATTCTTTCAGTGTTTCTTGCAGTTTTTTCTTTAGCAAAGAAAGCAAGAAGGTGCAAAAACACTTCTAAAAAATAAAAATGCATTTTTTCTTCTTTTTTGGTGACTAACTTTATTAAACATGTACTGACGACAAAACCTGTTTTTAAAAGCAGCTTCTTTACTGCCAAGTAAACAGATTTTTCCTACAAAAACATCCAAAAAGCATTGTGTGAACATAACCTTATAATCTTTTCCACACTATACAAATAAAAGCTAACAATTTTCTAACCTAGTTGAAACAGAAATTGCCTAAAGCCATGAGAGTCAGTGATTAGCTCCTCAAATGTACAATCAATTTCTTGGAGGCTTGTCATGACTTGCAACAGGCTATAATTACTCAATACATGATTCGAAGCCAGCTGAGAAATCCCTGACTTATGTGACTCTCTGTAGGTTTCTTCCTGTAGCTTACTTTGGAGGAATGCAAGAAGTTGAGGACATCAGCTTAGGTCATCACTGTAAACCTTCTGTATTTATTTGTCCATCTTCCTACAGGAACATGAACAGCGTGGAGTAGAATAGCTTTACTTGGGAAGAGAATTTGTCATCTGTAAAGATATTCCCCTTAAGAAAGATTTCTTTTAATCACATGGATTGTGCCTTCACGGTTTTGTGTTTTAGGAAGCAACCAAGAGATGGGCAATCAAAAGAAACTAAAAATAAATGTCTGAAAGTTCTAAAAGGGTGTGTAGGCTCAGCGCAATTCCTTTTCATCAATGGCTTATGTCTACTGTATATCAATATAGCTAACAATATGAATAATAAAAAATCTTAAAATCACAGATATGTGTTTTTTAACCGTGTACCGGATATTAAGATTATTTTTATCAAAAAAATTATCAAAAATTTTAATGAATATCCGGTACATGGTTAAAAAACACATCTGTGATTTTATTAAGATTTTTTAATATACATGTTGTTAGCTATATTGATATACAGTAGACATAAGCCATTGATAAAAAGGAATTGCGCTGAGCCTACACACCCATGTCGTTGTAGTTTCCCAGAGACGGTGCCAGGGTACAGCGCATGCGCAGAACAGGTGCGCTGCTCTGTACCCATAGTAAATCTGTCTAATATCACTTTAGCAGTGTATCTATATACACTGCAAAAGTGATATTAAATATAAGGATGGTTAAAAATTAAAAAAAAATGTTTTCCGGTTCCGCCTGCATGAGGACGCAGGTGTGAGGCTGAGCTCCCGGCGCCCACAGCTGAAACTACACACCACCGTGACATAACCGGGCGGCTCAAGACTAGGGATGAGCACCAGGAGACCGGCGGCGCCGACTGGCCGCATGGATAAGTGGCTCCGGAGCTCCAGGAGCGAGGCGGGAGCGACGCGGCCGCTGAAGGAGGTATCGCCCAAGATGGCGGCGGCGGGACACACAGGGAGGGACGGAGACGCATTGAGCAGAGGGGACAGAGTGTGAGGGAAGCGTGAAGCGCTGATGCAAGAGAGGAGGAGGACGTGAATAGGGATGTGGACACAGTGGGTTCAGAACCAGACAACCACATATTGACTATGCACGGCTAGCCAGAGAAGCATCAGCATATTTGGCAGCAGATCTCAAAGACACCATTAAAGAAGTTCTGCAGGAAGCGCTGGCTGGTCTGCAGTCAGCTTCTGCTCAAATGAAGCTAGGACAATTGAGCTGGAAACAAAGAGCTTTATTTGCAATTTGGATCACATTAAGGATAAAATGGAAGATCTGGAAAACAGATCACGGCGCAACAACTTGAGAATAGTAGGTCTCCCTGAAAACATCCTTCATAACGAACTCAATGACATTTGCGAGAAAGAGCTACCCAGAGCTCTGGGGTTCCCATGCATGTACAGGGTGGAACGAGCTCACAGAGTGGGTCCACCCCCAGCTGCTTCGCCCCGGCAAAGCGACACTGCTGACTCTGAAACTATCTCCCACAGTGGTCCCAATAGATCACCACGCCAGGTGGTAGTACGATACCTCGATTTTAAAGATAAAGAACAGTTATTGCAGACATTTAAAAGCCTACGCCGTCCCTTACTTGTCCGTAACTGCAAAATCAGGTTATATGGGGACTTTTCTGTTGAAGTTTCCAAGAGACGAAAAGCTTTTGGCCCAGCCTGCAGTATCCTGTTCAAAAGAAATATTCGTTTTCAATTGATGTTCCCGGCAATACTCAAATATAGTGTCCCGGTTGGGAGACTTCGGACACATCATGACCCTCAGGAGGCGCTGAAGCACCTAACACAAAAAAGACCATTGGAGCACAACCTTCCTGACCCAACAGGGAAAGAAATGGAGGATAGAAGATCTGATTCGATACGAGGGGAACGGATGATTGAGAAGTGCCCATCTAAGTCCCCAAGAGCCAATCAGTCCCCACGTGAGGGATCCTTGCCTCAAACACCTTCAGAGGGACCCAGGGCGCCATCCAGCGAACAAAGGAGGTCACCAGCATCACGGTCTGCCGTTAACTCCCATGAGAGCGATAGGCTCTCTCTAAATGACGCAAGCTGAATCCACATTTGGTTACATCGAAATTCGTGAGATTGAGAGAATTCCAGCGATGATGAGGATGATGGAGGTCGAGTCAGCGAAACGGGGAGAGAAGATATATATATTATTATTATTATTTTTATTTATTTATTTATTTTTTTGATTGATTCAGCCTCCCTTTCGGTTCTCTCTTTTCTCTCTCCCCTCCTGTCTATGTCTCTCTCCCTCCTGCGCCTTTTCCTCTATGCTGGCTCTGCTCTCTGTTTCTTTGCACCCTTTTTTTTTTCCCCCCTCTCTGTTTAGAACAACGCAAGTCCCTGATATGGGCCCGCCAAGGGTGGATGCAAACACAGATCCTGCGTAGCTGTGACGAAGCTGTCCCGGTCGACGCACAAATGTACATTTGTACCACCAGCTGCTGGGCGGGAGATTGTGAGTGGAAGTCGCTTGGGCTAGATTATGGAAGCCCTTAAAATGTTTAGTTGGACAAGGGGTGGGGGGAGGGGAATTGGGTTAAAATGGGGTTTCCTGGGACATGTTTACTTTTTTAAGGCTCCATGTTGGAAGCTTTACCATGATGATCACCTTACTTTTTGGAGCACCTCTCTACTTCTTAATGGGTTTTTCTCATCGCGACACTCACTCACTTTATTGACTGCAATGGTTAGACTTGTATCGTGGAACGTAAAAGGTTTACGTTCTCCTGAGAAAAGGGCCATGGTTTTAAGACACTTGAAAAAACTGAAAACTGACATAGCCCTTCTACAGGAGACTCATCTACAAGCGACTGAATTCTTTAGAATGCATAAGCTTTGGGTGGGTGCGGTGTGGGGATCTGGAGCCGTTGGGAAAAAAGCGGGTGTACTGGTATTAATTAATAAGGCTTTCCCGCACAAACTGATCTCTGAGACACGGGATACCATGGGTCGTTTAATTCACTTGGTAATTGAATGCCAGTCTGGTAGGATGAGTTTATACAACATTTATGCGCCCAATTCTGACTCGGATAGGGTAGACTTCTTTTCTTATGTCCAAGACACAATTCTGGCTGACGGAGAGAAATGTCAAATAGTGGCAGGCGACTTTAACACGGTGCTCTCTATAGATGAAGATAGACTCAGAGGCCCACGCCCAAGGAACGGACGGAGTGACGGGGTGATGGAGAAGGGAGGAAGAGGAAGGTTACTGAGAATGATGGAGCATGTAGGCCTACGGGACTCTTGGAGGATGTTTCATCCACAGGAAAGAGAATTCACCCATTATTCCCATCCCCATAATTCTTGGTCACGTATAGACATGTTTCTCTTGGGGAACACACTGATCGGTAAAGTGGAGGAGATAACGATAGAGAACCTGGTTATATCTGATCATAGCCCAATCTCATTGGATCTTAGAGACACTTTTCCACACGGCACAGATTTTTTGTGGGGGTTCCCAGCATTCCTACAGAAAGATGAGAATTTCAATAGGCTCTTAAAGGAGTGGTGGACAGAGTTCTCTCTAGCCAATGAAAACCATAAATCGAACCCAAGCTTATATTGGGAAACAAGTAAGGCTGTAATGAGAGGCAGGATTATGTCCTATACTCAAACACAAAAACGTAAAAACACAGGATCAGTTTCAGGAAAGAAGTGAGGAGTTGAGGGATGCTTATGTCCGGTTCCTGGCATCCCCCACTGATGAACTCAGAGAAACATGGACGTCGCGAACGGGAGTTTGATGTGGGAAACGACAGAGAGAACTATTTACAGGGACAAGCACAATGGGAGTAAATTAATACAAGTTCGGAGATAAATCAGAAAATTTTGGCTATTTAGATAGGACATCGCCCAGCACAATAGCGATCATTCTTGAAGGGGCAGATGGTGTTCTTACGTCAATCCCAAAACAATCAATGCGAATCTGGGTCATATTACACGAACCTGTATAAAATAGGAATTTGGAGATGGAGGGATGGGAAGAATGTTACGCGAATTAATTCTACCTAAATTCACAGACCTTGACTTTACAAGCATAAATAAACAATTTCTCAGATGAAATTAATGGGTCATAAAAGGGTTCTGGGAATCATAAAGCCCCTGTCCGGATGGATTTTCAGGGGAATTATAAGTCCTACAGGATTCACTAGTGCCCATGTTTAGTTCCTGTTTTTAATGCAATACTAGACGGAGATGCCCTTTCCAGACCACTCAATTAGCTTACATCCAAGTTACTACCTAAGAAGGAGGAAAAACCTACTGATCCCTGAACTAACAGACCCATCTCCTTGATATCAACCAGATTTAAAAATTTTGTGCAAAATTCATGGCAATGGGCCTTGCCACAATAATGCCAGTCTTATAGATAAACAACAATCCGGATGTCATCAAAGGATAGTCGGCGGTGGGGAACATCAGAATAAACCATCTTAATACTAGACGAAGTAAGGAAGGCTCCAACTAATCACAAGGATCTGCCGGCGAATGCTATTATTAGATCCGAAAAAGGCCTTCAGTTAGCGTGAGTGGGCTTGGTTAGATTTTAGTGCTTGATTCCCTGGGATTACAGGGTCATTTCGCACTTTTCTAAGAAACTGTATCTAAACGCCGGGCTAGAGTTTGATACACCTGGTTTTCTTTCTGAAAAACTTTCCACCTAGAGAAGGGCACACGACAAGGTTGCCCCTCTAGCATTACTTTTCAATCTGCCATGAACACATTTCTCGCGCAACTCTCAATGAAGGATAGTGTTCGAAGGAGATAAGAGTGGGACAAATGCTCCATTCTCTGCCTTATTTAGCGATGATGGAGTTCTATTTCTAAATCGTCCGGAAAGAGACCTGGAGAACTATTGCACAGTTGGAAAAAATTAAAAACAAAATGCGAACTTCCTAAGATTGGGTAACAAAAGGGTGGGTTCCACAAACGCGGGAGATCAGGAACAGTTGATGGGTATCACCGTAAAGAAGACCACATCACAATTTAGGGGTTATCATGAGTCACACACTTGGAGCCATCTACTCGCTTAATTATCCCCCCTAATTACGAAATAGAAAAGAACTAGAGACTGGCAGAACCTTCCCCTATCATTACTAGGTCATTGTCATCTCATAAAGTTATCAGTTTCTCTTGTCTGCTGTACCCAATGCAAACTTACCCCATTGCAAAAGACTGGGGCGTCATGAGATTGAACAAGGTTTCTCGAAGTTTTTGTGGAGGGGTAGAAGGGGGAGAATAAAAAATGACACTCTCATGTTACCCAAAGACAGGGGGGGCCTTAACCTCCCTGACATTAGAGGTTACAACCTTGCCTGTATCTCTCGCCATGTACTGGATTGGATAAACAAATCTTCCAAACATTTAATTATCTCGAGGAAACAGAATTCAGTCGGCCCTGGGACCTGGTTAGTTTACTACATGCCTCATGGTCCGATGTTCCTCCAAATATTAAAAACTCAGTAATTTACAGAGATAACGGCAATGTGCTGGAAAGCTGTTCGCAAAAAGTTGAATTTATCCTGGAAAGTTTCCAAGCACCTGAACCCTGGGCCCACGTAGGTTTTAAGCTAGGGAGAGAAAACTCTTTATTTGCTGAGTGGCAGGCTAAAGGCATTAGTAGGTTGGGTGATTTGCTCCACCTGACAGAAAAGAGGTGGTTGAGAAGTCAGGAGGTCTTCACAACCTACGATCTTGCAGATGTTCATTTGATCCAATACAGCCAACTCAACTATCACGTCCTGCGACACCTGAAGGATGTATCCCAGGAGTGCTTAACCAACCGTGGGATACACTGGTGCAGACGGTGTATCCCAAATTAATATCTCTTTTATCTACAACTATCTAAGAGAAATGTTTCCACTAGTAGGCCAAAAAAAAATTTTTTCTCGGGTGGAGGAAATTGATTACGGAGGGAGGAATGGATGACCTAGAAGACAAGATTCTAGAAGGGTGGAGGTTAGTTAGGGAACATATTCATAACGAAAAATGGAGGGACACGCAGTTTCGGATAATGCACAGGGCAATACATGGATTTAACTTGCCCTCGTCCCCATTGACACCAGATAGAATACAACATTGTCCAAAATGCAACGCCTTCAAAATCGATTTATTTCACGGGTTGTGGTCATGCCCTGAGGTGGTGAAGTTCTGGGATTTAGTAGGAGGGTTGGTTCAAGACTTATATGGTCGATCCATGGATCTTGACCCTTCAACTTGGCTTTTACACGTCCCAAATTCTGATGACTGGAAAGGCAAAAGGGCCAGACTGCTCCATATCATTGCATATCCTCTAAAAAACTATTGCTGAGAGAATGTTACATAAGACTGTCGCTTAGGATCTGAGCATCTATTAAAGGACACTATGAGGTTAGAGAGACTTGAGGCGAGAGGCAAAAAGTCTGTTATCTGAGAAGTTTTAATACATGGAGAGATTTTATAACCTCTAACTGACCATGACGACTCATCCAGACAGTCGCGCTCTTTAGAACTCTGATGGTATCTTACCGAGGACCTAAAGGGGACCTTAGGTGCCCTAAAGATTTAACGACTAAGGGCTAGGAGAGTAAAAACCCCACCCTCTACTGACTATCATGTTCTAGTTGCTTTACACTAGCAAGTTGGTTTAAAGTGAGGTGCTCCAAACGGAATTTAGATCGAAAAAGATAGTTTGTCGTGGTTTTGAGACAATAGAATATTCTCTATTTGTATTGCGAACAATTGTCACATTTTTTACGAGACCCTGCAAGGGTTCACTGTTAATGTTGTGATGTATTATTATTACGGGTGTTAAAACTCAATAAAGAAGATATTTTAAAAAAATAAATAAATACCGTAAAAAAAAAATAATAAATACTCACCTTCCGGCAACAACGAGTGTCCCACGCTGAATCTCCCTGCCATTCAAGGACCTTGCATGATGTCACTGGTAGGGCGGGGCAACCCGATCACATGACCACATCAGCGCAGGTTTTAATTGGCGCTGATGTGGTCATGTGACCGGTTTGCCCCACCCCTCCCAGTGACATCATGCCAGGTCCTCAAATGCGGGAGATTCAGCGTGGGACACTCAGAAGTCGCCGGAACGTGAGTATTTATGATTTTTTATTTTTAATCATCCCTTTATTTAATATCATTTTAGCAGTGTATATAGATATACACTGCTAAAATGATATTAGACAGTGCTGACAGCACTTGTACACAGTGCTGACAGCGGCTCGGCTCCCTGCTGCTCTTTCTGTGTCCGGATACCGGACCGGACAGAGAAAAAGCATCTGAAGGTGCCGATCCGGTGCTGTCCATTCCTGTTCGTTTGGATCCTGCAAAAAACAGGATCCAAACGAACAGGACAAAAATGTAGTGTAGCCTAACAATGTCTGAAAGTTATTCCTCTTCTTAATGGCAACCTGTCATGCTGTACAAGCGGTCCAATCTGTGGACAGTATAGTATAGAGGAGAAGAAAAGCAGAATAATATATATTACGACAGGGTCACTGGCCTGGTAGTTGAGGGAAGGGGGGGGGGGGGTACGTGTCCTGCAGGTTACTAGCCTGTGTGACCTAAAACCTGTAAATGTTCCCCAGCATGTTGTGTGTTGCGAGGTTAATTTCAAAGGGTGTGTGGTTTTAGGGGATTGACTAAGAGGGCGAGAGGTCATTGCCCCTACCTCCCCTGAGGGCGTGGATGAGCCACATTGAAAGCTTGGTCTGTTTTTTTTTCTATGGTTGGTGAGGCTGGAGTGTGCAGTCTCCAGACTGTGGAGTTCAGTTGAGGAGCAGCTGAAGTTTGCTGCCAAGCAAGGCAGGCGGACATGTACACATACGGACGGTGTATATCCTTTGTTGTTTTTGTTTTGCCTTTTATGCTAGCAAGGCTAAGTTTTGTTCTGTGACGGCCGGGTTTATGCGGGTAACAATAAACCTGCAGCAAAGAATCATTCCTGTCTCTACTTCTGACTGCAGCCGAGAAAGTCGTCTTGCCACAATATGTTTGTGGGATAAGATTCAGTATATTTTTTATTTTACTCATTGAAATTACTAGTATTTTTATACATATGTCCAGTGAAACGTCCTACTAGTCTTTGACCGCCATCTCTAAATGCACATAATGAAAGGGAAGTCTGTCAAACACTGGATAGGACACACCTACTGAAGTGAGCATACAAATCAAACATACAATAAATTAATAGATAAATACAAAGAATTTCAATAAATTAAATGCAAGATTTACTAAAACGTTTCCCACAAAAATATTTAACAATCAGATCCTTATGATCCATAATATCATGCCTGCAAATCAGATACCATTTTCAACCTGACAGGAATCAGAAAAACTAAATGTTACTGTAGAGAAAGATAACTATTTTGCAAATCTTAGATCTCATTCAGACATCAGTTTTTCATACGCAGCATATGTGTTTTTTGCCAAGTAGAATGTGCATCCAATACAGACTATGTGACTGCTCATGTGTAGTGATGCGCAAACCTGAACTGTAAAGCTCGGGGTCTGTACCAAACCCCTGGAATTCGGGCAAAGACTGTATAAGAAAAAAAAAAAAAAGGAGTGATTAAACAACAGCTTTACACTTACCAGCATCAGGGCATCCTCTCGCTTGTACTTCCGGGGCCACCCATTAACGTCCTGGGTATTCACTGCTGGAGGGCGGATCAGTCAATCACAGATGCTGTCAGAAGATGGGCGTCTGTGATTGGCAGTTAGAGTAATCTGGAAACAGCCAATGCAATCTAGCAGGGTAGATGCTAAAAAGTATTGGCTGTTTTCAGTTTACTCCAAAAGACAATCACAGACGCCCATTCTGTATGACAGCGTCTAAGATTGGGTGAGGGCGGAACAGCCAATGACTGACATCATAGAACTGTAAAAATAAATAATTTAAAAAAATGACAATGTTTCGCAGTATCTTTGATTCTCAGCGCAGGTAAAGCGGACAACTACAGGCTGCCACCCCCAGCTGCTCACGGTGATGTTAGAATCGGGTTCATCGAGTTCAGAGCCGCGTCAGAGCTCGATGTTCCTTTTGTTTAACCCCTCGTTGTTCATGTTTTTATCTTGAATGGACAATATCCCCTTATGTCAATGGCCTATGTTATAGGAGCCTAAAATTTAGTTATTTCAGAATCTTGTGTTTTATTGATAATTTCTTCTGAATAGTAAAATGCCTGTTCCCAACACCGATATCAGGGAACGATTTTTGTTTTTGTTCATTTCTTTTCTTTTGTAGTACACCTTATACCTTTTTGATCCAGCTTTTAAAGAGGAGAGCAATAAAAGAACGTTCTTTCCTAGCGTCCATCTACACCAAACTGACCCTACAGCACTGGGGTTTAGAGGTAAAATCATTACTAGCATCTATTTAATAACTAGTCCACAAAATACTTAAGTTATAGTATAACCTTTTAATCTTTCTATATACGGTAAATTTGCACTGTACTTTTTAGCTGATTTAATTAAAAAGTTGCGTTTTAATATTGGTCACCCAGTGGATTTACCTAATTTTAGAGGTGATATACCAATCAGATTGTCAAATGAAGTTCTATAGGAGATCCACTTGCTTTCTTGGTCCCTGCTGAACTGATAAAAATTGTTTGTTCTTTTCTCTTTTCATGTGCGAGAAAAATCACTGACATCTGAGACAACTGCGCTAATCAATATCAGCTCTCAACAGTGAATTACAAAGTTAGAAGGAAGTAAAGTCATGTCAATATCAGTTTGTATATTGAAGACACATTTAGGTCACATTTATCTATGGCGTACCTGTTTTTTAGTACAATACAGGAAAGGTTTTACAAAGCCATGCATGCATATGCTCTAGCCAAGTCATGGGCAACCTGTCTGTGGCTGTCAGAAAATCTTGCGAGTTGTAGTTTCAAAACAGCTGGAAGGTGAAAGGTTAATGACCCTTGCACTTATCTATAAAGTTATAAGAAAAAGTAAGGCTTGCTTCACACCATGGTTTTGTTCCTGTCCATGGGGATCCTGTTTTCTGCAGGACCACACAGACAGGAATGGACAGGTCCAGACTGTAAATTCCGGATGCCATTTCTGTGTCCGGATTCGGGATTTTGAGGGATCCGGGCACAAAGAGATGGGGGAGCTGAGCCAGGCAAGTGGTGTCAGTGCTATTACACTGCTAAAGTGAAATTAAAGAAAGGAATGGTTAAAAATAAAAAAAATAAAACGCTCACCTCTCCACCGAGTGTCCCGCGATATGCGGCATCCACCTCCGATGGCTGAAGGACCTTAATCAGCGGACTGGGAAAGGGCGGCAACCCTGTGTCACATGACCGCATCAGCTGAGCAGTTTAAATTGCCTGTCCGCCGATCGGTTTTGGCGGGCGATTTTAACCGCTTAGCTGATGCGGTCATGTGACACATCAGCTGATCGGGTTGCCGCCCTTCCCGGTCAGCTGATTAAGATCTTGCAGCCATTAGGAGGTGGATGCTGGACGGGACCCTCGGCGGAGAGGTGAGCATTTATTTTTAACCATTCCTTTATTTAATATCACTAAATTGAAAATGTGAAAGTGAAATTACGGGAACAGAGCAGTTTTAGTGTACGGAGCATGCTCAGTACACTAAAACTGGATCTGGGAAACAATCCTGTTTTTTCCCAGATCTGGCATCCATAGACTCCCATGCCATGTGTGCCGGATCGTCCCGGATTAGTTTCTGTCCGATTTGGTCCGGCTTTTTCACTGGAGCCCAAAATCGGAGCAGTCAGGGTCAGGAAAAAAACAGGACAGAAACGAATACAGGACTGAAGTGGCAGAATTGGATGGCTATTTATGGCCAATCCGGCACCATAGGACTATATGGGAGGCAAAAACGGATCCTGTTCTGTCCTTTTCTAAACGGACAGAACAGGATCCCAAAAAACGTGGTGTGAAGCCAGCCTAAGTGAACCCTTTTAATTCTTGCTTATACTGCAGTTGAGTTCAATCAATTCAGTTATGCAGACACACAGGTTTTCACTAACTGATTTCAGCTGGATCTGTTCTTTTTTTTATATAACACTGAAGTCTATGGAAAATGGATCTGTTAATTAGCTGTATTTTTTCATTTGTAAATTATCCATTTTTTGCTTACTGTATCAGTTTCAAATGGAAGATAAACAATAATCTGTTAATGAATCTATTTTCCATAGACTCCCATATTAAAAAAACAGATCCAGCTGAAATCAGTTATTTAAATCTAGACAAAATGTTGTGTTTGCACAACTTTTTTGCCAACAAGTTGCTTCTGGATCTGTTCTAATGGATGATTACTGGATGTGTGTACTTAGCATAAGACTCTAATACAGAAGTGAAATTAATAGGCATGGATCCTATGTGGAGACACGAGGGGAAGGACTAGCAACCTTGTCACAACATTTAAAGTATATACACGTCATGTGGGCTAATGGGCAACATGGCTGTTGATTTAATAGTCCATCAGGTGCTTTTAATAGCAGTGAATGGATCAAATATCACCCAAGGCGGTTAACCAGATGAATACCGCCATCAATCTCTGACAGATGCATTCAATACTGCTATCAATCTCTGACAGATGCATTCAGTGACTTGCAGTGGTATGTCATTCTTCCTACACATCAATACAGCAGTGACGGGATTGCGAGGTGCCCCCCATTTGATACTCACCTTCTGGCGGCTTCACTTTCTACCAATGGCAATCCCGTCCTGCGGCACTATCTTGTGCCTGTAACTTCTGATTAGCCGAAAGTCAGAAGTTGTCACAAGAGCTCAATGCATCTCTGTGATAACTAAATTGAGGCCAGAACAAAGCTCCCCTAGAGAGGTATTGAAAAGTGACCTCAGGCACGCTCCATGAAACGCTGGAGCGCACTGGAAGGTCACTTTTAGTCAGAGGCCAACGGAACAACAATGATATGATGGGAGGTGAAGTCTTTGGAAGGCGAGTATTAGACAGGGGAAAGTGGACTTGAATTCACCACTCCAGGGGTGCAAAGAAAAACAAAAAAAAACGCTGGGATGGTGCTTTAAAATGGAAAACTCCTTGAATACAAGATTAATTAATACCTTTGAGAGCGTTAAAATTTTACTCTTCCACTTGCTCTGCCCTCAGCAGGGCAAAGAAAAGTGTGAGTATGCAGGAGTGTAATAAAGGCCAATGAGTGGATGACGTGGGACGCGTCATCTACATGAAGGAGGAAGGCAATCACAAGAAGAGAGGAGGAGTCAGATCAAGGCCTGCAACACCCATCAGACCGGACCCCCCTAAGTGAATATAATGAAAGCTATGATATTTTATGTTTTACAGATTGGCCTGCGGACTTAAATACATCATTCCAGAATGCTGGCCTACTGGTGGTGGCCGCAGCTTATATGCGAAAAACCTGGTGACGGGTTCACTTTAACAGTTCTGTAGCAGGAACACGTAGTTTTGATGCAACATGCAAAAATTGTGCACATCATTGTCAGCATACTCAGCAATTTTCAGAACACACAGGCCATTTCACATCTGGGCTGCGTTTTGCTTCATTAGCGTTTCTACCACTAAAAATGCATCTACAGTGTTGGCCAAAAGTATTGACACCCCTGCAATTCTGTCAGATAATACTGAGTTTCTTCCTGAAAATGATTGCAATCACAAATTCTTTGGCATTATTATCTTCATTTAATTTGTCCTAAAGCCAAATTGGATATAGTTACACATCAAACATAAAAAAGGGGGTGGACAAAAGTATTGGCACTGTTAGAAAAATCATGTGATGCTTCTCTAATTTGTGTAATTAACAGCACCTGTAACTTACCTGTGGCACCTAACAGGTGTTGGCAATAACTAAATCACACTTGCAGCCAGTTGACATGGATTAAAGTGGACTCAACCTCTGTCCTGTGTCCTTGTGTGTACCACATTGGGCATGGAGAATGAAAGAAGACCAAAGAACTGTCTGAGGACTTGAGAAACCAAATTATGAGGAAGCATGAGCAATCTCAAGGCTACAAGTCCATCTCCAAAGACCTGAATGTTCCTGTGTCTACCGTGCGCAGTGTCATCAAGAAGTTTAAAGCCCATGGCACTGTGGCTAATATTCCTAGATGTGGACGGAAAAGAAAAATTGACAAGAGATTTCAACGCAAGATTGTGCGGATGGTGGATAAAGAACTTCAACTAACATCCAAACAAGTTCAAGCTGCCCTGCAGTCCGAGGGTACAACAGTGTCAACCCGTACTATCCATCCACATCTGAATGAAAAGGGACTGTATGGTAGGAGACCCAGGAAGACCCCACTTCTTACCCCGAGACATAAAAAAGCCAGGCTGGAGTTTGCTAAAACGTACCTGAGAAAGCCTAAAATGTTTTGGAAGAATGTTCTCTCTTTTTGGGCAAAGGCATCAACATGGAGTTTACAGGAGAAAAAAAAAGCATTCAAAGAAAAGAACACGGTCCCTACAGTCAAACATGGCAGCGTTTCCCTGATGTTTTGGGGTTGCTTTGCTGCCTCTGGAACTGGACTGCTTGACCGGGTGCATGGCATTATGAAGTCTGAAGACTACCAACAAATTTTGCAGCATGATGTAGGGCCCAGTGTGAGAAAGCTGGGTCTCCCTCAGAGGTCATGGGTCTTCCAGCAGGACAATGACCCAAAACACACTTCAAAAGGCACTAGAAAATGGTTTGAGAGAAAGTACTGGAGACTTCTAAGGTGGCCAGCAATAAGTCCAGACCTGAATCCCATAGAACACCTGTGGAGAGATCTAAAAATGACAGTTTGGAGAAGGCACCCTTCAAATATCAGGGACCTGGAGCAGTTTGCCAAAGAAGAATGGTCTAAAATTCCAGCAGAGCATTGTAAGAAACTCATTGATGTTTACCGGAAGCGGTTGATCGCAGTTATTTTGGCTAAAGGTTGTGCATCCAAGTATTAGGGCTAAGGGTGCCAATACTTTTGTCTGGCCCATTTTGGAGTTTTGTGTGAAATGATCAATGTTTTGCATTTTGCTTCATTCTCTTTTGTATTTTTTTCATTGAAGACAAATTAAATGAAGATAATAATACCAAAGAATTTGTGATTGCAATCATTTTCAGGAAGAAACTGAGTGTTATCTGACAGAATTGCAGGGGTGTCAATACTTTTGGCCAACACTGTAAACACATGTTTTGCCCCCTTTGAATTCAATGGAAAAACGCAAAACGCATGCGTTTTTGCAAATGCAGCCAAAAATGTGGGCTGCTGCATCTAGGGCTGCGTTTCCAAAAACGCATACTTTTGAGTTTTTGAAAACGCACATGCGCTTTTTTGCATGTGTTTTCAGTGCTTTTTTTCATTGCATCAATGGAAGCAAATCGCATAGAAACGCAAATGAAGAGAAACGCAGCCCAGGCTTAGATGTGAAATGGGCCACACACATTTGCACACACGAGGCAACCTCTCCATTGCAGACATAGACCCACATCTATCATACCAGGTGATATACTGCGGGTATGTCAAATGTTTGAGATGGGAATATGCCTTTAAGGGAAGGAGAGGCTAATATACAATTATACAATACAGGGGCGGGGGTGTCCTTTCCTCTCAGTGTTCTCCTCCTTGTAGAACAGTGAAAATGTGTGTACGAGTCTGAAGGCATGAAACACCAATGTACTAAATTCCTTATAATTGTTCTAGTAATAAAAGTCTTATGCTTCACTGTTGACGTCAACTTATGACAGTCTCTGACAGAAGCCGCCTCTGCCTCAGTCTTTACATCAACCTATTGTGCAGAATATAAACCAAACTATGAGCAGTTCATACATGTAAATTGTACATATAAGAATGCTTAAATTAATAAACACATTTCACTGAAGGAAATGGTTAAAAACAAAAGACATCAAGCCGTTTCCTGTGCATAGCTGTAGGTGCGTGGGGGGCTCAGCGCTTTCCTCGGTATTGTTAACTTAATAAAGCTTCACAGGAAATGTTCAGAGACCAGAGTTTGTGTGATGAAAAGGTGCCACTGTTTAATGCGAAGTTAATTACAAGTCAAAGCAAAGGTTACACGTTCTTCTTAGGGCCACGTCACACACACACAGATATCTGTGCAGATATTGTTCGCTGATCTCTGGTTGCAGTGAAATCATGGACACATTGTTCTATTTTGTTGCCGTGTACAAATGTAAAAATGTGTCCATGATTTCACTGCAACCAGAGATCAGCGAACAATATCTGCACAGATATCTGTGTGTGAGACGTGGCCCTTAGTGGGAGCAGCAGATCCACTGCAAATGAAATGCATGTATATTAAAGGACAGAAAGGGGAGATCCAGAAGGAGTATCCCTATCCAGATTAGATTAAATGCTCTGCAGCCTAAAATAGAAATGTCATTGACGTGGAAGAAGCACAATAAATGTAAGGCTCTGTTTACACTGGTCTTTAGGGCCAGGTCAATTTTACACTGCCCCCAACAGGCAGAATTGTATGGCCAAGTGAGCTATTCACCCTATAACACCACACATAAATCACGTTCTAAACCGTTCTGTAGTCCTTTGCTTAATATAATGTAGTCTATAGAAAGGGTTCATAAGGCCAGGCTCAGGGGAATGTATTTTTTAGAGAGCTTGTATATATGTGCAACAAACCACACACAGACAACACAACAACCATTGTTAGTCAATGTGAATGTGCACACAAACCATTCTCCATTGACGACATGGCAGTATGCACCATACATGGTCATTACATGGTCAAGAACAACGGGCAGCTCCTTCACCTACATGGAGTTGCACACAGACCCAATCTGCAGACAGTATTGGCCCAATAATTCAATAACTTTAAAGGGTATAATAAATTATCTTAGCTCACCACAATGCTCATGAATCCACATGGAAACTGGACAAGCCAGCTGGCTCCTGCTTGGCAGTAATGCAAAGAACTTTTCAAGGAAAGAGTCCAGAATCCAGTGGCTTGTGCAATTAAAACTTCATTTCTTTATTGCAATCCCATAGAAATGTAACAATATAAAAGACCAGGAGCAGTCATGATATTGGGCACACATCAGATAGAGCATTTAACCAAAGAAAGAGAACCATAGATGTTTTTGTGACCCAAGTTAATCACCTGAATGTCCACACTAGATTTGCAGTGTAAAAGTATTTATTAAATAAATGGTGGTACAAAACAGGCAAGAGTAATTAAGTAACCAAGGACAGTGTGGAAAGAGGGAGGTGGGAGAAGGAGACAGGAGAAGGGGAGGACGTATACCCTCACCCTGGTTGCCAAACCTGGTGCGCCTGTGCTCAGTTAGTGGACAGCAGCAGAGACGCTGTGCACAAGTCACAATCTAACTAGACGAACTACAGGCACCATGTCAGCACTTACCCATGGGTGCAGATCAGGGGGTCCAGTGTTCTCCTGCCTCCGTCTCAGAGGCCCCGACACGTGTTTCGCGTCGGCTTTCTCAAGGGGCGGGTGGTCCCATAGAAATGGTTAAAAAACTTGCCGTGAACCCAGTCTTAGGGTGCAGTCAGACATAACGATCGCTCCAACGATCCCGACAGCGATAACGACCTGCCGGGATCGCTGGAGCGTCGTTACCTGATCGCTGGGGAGCTGTCAAACAGGCAGATCTCCCCAGCGATCAGGCCCTGGGAGACACCTCCCACATCGCTCCCTGCTTAGCGCTGTGCCCGGTCCTCCTCCTCCATGTCTCTCTGCTGCGCGGACTCGGAGTCCAACGATCGCTGCGTCACGTGACCTTCTCCCCCGGCCGGAGGGTGGAGGAGCCAGGCGGGGTCACGTGGTGCACACTGCGGTCATGTGACTCTCCGGCCGTTGCTAGGTGACGGCGTCCTGCAGGATGATCCTGTGTGATGGAGCTGAGGAGAGTTCCCAGCCTGAACCCCTGAGACACATCGCTCCCTGCTTAGCGCTGAGTTATAGGCAGCGCTAAGCAGGGAGAACGCTGGTAACTATGGTAAACACCGGGTATCCAGGCAGCGCGCGCTGCCTAGATACCCGGTGTTTACCATAGTAACCAGCCCTGTGAGGTCACTGATCGCTGGTTTCTTGCTGTCACACGCAGCGATGCGTGCTGACCAGCGGGAAACCAACGATCAAAAAATGACCCACAGCACTTTGCAGCGATCAGCGACCTCACAGCAGGGGCCGGATCGCTGCAAAGTGTCACACAGAACGACATCGCTGGAGAGATCGTTGTAACGTCACAGTTACAACGATCTCGCTAACAATATCGTTATGTGTGACTCGGGCTTTAGGGCCACTTTACACACACCAACTTATCTGTCCAACTTTTGAACAACTTACTGGTTGCAGTGAAATCATGGACACATTGCTCCATTTTGTGGCTGTGTACAAATGTAACAATGTGTCCATGATTTCACTGCAACCAGTAAGTTGGTCAGAAGTTGGACAGATAAGTTGGTGTGTGTAAAATGGCCATCAGGTTATATTCTGACAAATTTTAAATGCAGGGCGTTTTACCAATGAGTGTATACAATATTCCAGGTGATGAGCTCAATACCATTTTCTTAGCGGAATCTGATTTGTGTCCATGACATTTCTGCCCAGCTCCAACAAAGTGGGTTGAGCAACCCACATTCACGAAATCCATAATGAGCAGCAGCTTCCCTTAGACCACAAATCATACTTCAGTCTTAAAGGGATCCTGTCACCCCCAAACCACCTCCTAAGCTATTAAAAGCTGTCCCTAGAGCATAGTAACACTTACCCTACACTCCTTTTACCTCCTAAATGCAGCAAGTGAAAACTGAATCTAAACGTTATAAAAGTACCTCATTACTGATGTTAATGAGTGACTATGGTATTCATAGTCACTCAGCCAGGCTGCCCCTCTTCATACTATCACGCCTCAATAGGCGTGATCTTCATGATACATTCAAATGCGGGCCTCCCTGCGCGCCTCCCCGCTCTCCTATTCCGGACCGCTGCTGTGTGGGGGCTGTATGACGCGATTCGCGTCATTTCCGGCGCCGGGTGACGTATTTACACCCGCGCCGCTGTTAGAGCTTCAAGCCCCGTACTGCGCATGCACTTGATCTTCTGGTTATTACTATTTCTGGACTATATTGTCAAGTGCACTGGAGTCCTACACGCTCCCTCCTCTGACTGACACCTTACTGTCAATGTACAATCTTCATTGAGAGCTTGGTGGGGCAGGGGCTGCTCTCCCATCTCTGCTGCAAGGCTAAAACTAAATGCTTTGATTGTGACAGAACGGCTACACCCAATAATCTAAGTTAAACATTGTTGGATACAGATTCTCTTTGCCTACAACATGTTGCTCTAAGATGAGGGAACAAAAACCTGCAGACAGATTCCCTTTAAAAAGAATAGGAGCAAGTCACAAGCATCGAGACACTGTAGAATTTCATAATGGTTATTTCTGCATATTTCGAGTTTATGCAAGTAAGAAAACTCATTGTCACAGCAGAGAAGTTGGGTCATGAACGCATGCTTATAAATAGAGTGGCATGGTAGATTTGTAACCTTAATACTTCTTGATTTTGTTTCATTCTTGCTTTTAGTCTCCAGTCAAAGACCTCACGCCCCATGATAATTATAAATTAAACTATGGGGTCTTGCTCACCCATGTCCCAACTAGAAATGGACAGAATGTTAATTCTATGCAGTACATCATTATGCCTGTACCGTTCTGTTGATTTACTGTAATCTATTAAAGGGAACCGATCAGCTACTTTATGCCCCCAAACCTATCACTGCCTGTCCCTGCAGCTTGCTAGTACATCCCTAAGCATCCCTGTCTGACCTAAATGTGTAGTATAATGGTTGTAAAAACGTTTTTTATAACTTACATTTCCCCCTTTGTGTAGACATGTGGGCGCTCTCTAAGGCTCCATGTCACCCTTCGCTCCATTTTTAGCACACCCCATTTGTTGTGATAACCTGAATGCCATGTGTGCTCACAGCGCTTTAAATCTGTGGGCAGCTGCTTCCTGGTTTGACACTGTGCGCCATTTCCGGTCAGCGCATTGTGGGGGATTATTAGGTGTACTAACCAGCTTTAGAATGCACACTGCACATGCCAAGACACTTAAGCTCGTAATCCACATCACGGATACCCATGCTTATGAGTCCTAACGAATTATGTACAAAAACTACTCATAAGGCAGCATCAGAAAAACTTACCATCAGCAGCCAAATACAAAACCAACACTGCACTTAGCAGGATGCAGTCAGACCCCATTATGTAGAGCAAGCCCGCAGGGCCGTATTTACAGTTAGGCACTTGAGGGCCGGTGCCTAGGGCGGCAGGTTGCAGGGGGCGGCGCCAGGGGAGAGGTTTTTTTTTTTTTTTTTTTTTTTTTACTTCCCTCCCCTCCCCGAGACTCCATATGAAAACCGGAGTCTTTGTGGGGGAGGGGGGGTGTCACCGCCGTTGCAGAGTGCAGTGCCGGCATTGCACTGCCGCCCGCATGTGCCCCGACGGTGAGAGCGCTCAGGCAGGAAGTTGCTGGGACTGGGAGCTGTACGGAACCCGCACTTCCGGTTCCGTACAGCTCTGTTCCGTACAGCTCTGTTCCTTCCTGTCCCGCGGTGGCGCCGGTGAGATGGATCCGGAGGATGGGGAGCCGGCAGAGGTGCAGCTGGTGGAGGCACAGCCGGGGACCCCGCACTCCACTGCAGCTACTGCCGGAGATCCTCCCCTGCCTGCCCGGCACTGAGCTGCCGCTGCTCGCCCTGCTGTGCCGGAAGTTCCCCCAGATCCTCAGCACAACCTGGGGGAGACTGTGCAAACATGGTGAGGCTCGGACACCGTGAAGGGGGCGGGAACCTGAACACCGGGGAGGAGATGGGGCTACAAACAGTAGGTGATCTGTCCACAACGGGGGGATCTGTCCACACCAGCGGGATCTGTGCTCACTCAGGGGATAGAGGATAAGAGAAGCAGCAGTAGGGACAGAGGAGAGGAGGATGGGGGTGCAGGACAGAGGAGCAGCAGGAGGGACAGATGAGAGGAGGACCGGGGTGCAGGAGGACAGAGGAGCAGCAGGAGGGACAGAAGAGAGGAGGACAGGGGTGCAGGAGGGACATAGGAGAGGACAGGGGTGTAGGAGGATAGAGGAGCAGCAGGAGGGACAGAGGAGAGGAGGACAGGGGTGCAGGAGGGACAGAGGAGAGGAGGATGGGTGTGCAGGAGGACAGAGGAGCAGCAGGAGGGACAGAGGAGAGGAGGACCGGGGTGCAGGAGGACAAAGGAGCAGCAGGAAGATAGATGAGAGGAGGACGGGGGTGCAGGAGGACAGGGGTGCAGGAGGGACAGAAGAGCAGCAGGAGGGACAGAGGAGAGGAGGACAGGGGTGCAGGAGGATAGAGGAGCAGCAGGAGGGACAGAGGAGAGGAGGATGGGGGTGCAGGAGGGACAGATGAGAGGAGGACGGGGTGCAGGAGGGACAGAGGAGAGGAGGACGGGGCGCAGGAGAACATAGGAGCAGCAGGAGGGACAGATCAGAGGAGGACCGGGGTGCAGGACAGAGGAGCAGCAGGAGGGACAGATGAGAGGAGGACAGGGGTGCAGGAGGGACAGAGGAGCAGCAGGAAGGACAGATGAGAGGAGGATGGGGGAGCAGGAGGGACAGAGGAGAGGAGGACGGGGGCGCAGGAGGACAGAGGAGCAGCAGTAGGGACAGAGGAGAGGAGGACAGGGGTGCAGGAGGATAGAGGAGCAGCAGCAGGGACAGAGGAGAGGACGACAGGGGTGCAGGAGGGACAGATGAGAGATGGACGGGGGCACAGGAGGACAGAGGAGCAGCTGGAGGGACAGATCAGAGGAGGACCGGGGTGCAGAAGGACAGAGGAGCAGCTGGAGGGACAGAGGGAGAGGAGGATGGGGGTGCAGGAGGACAGAGGAGAGGACGGGGGTGCAGGAGAATAGAGAAGCAGCAGGAGGGGCAGAGGAGAGGAGGATGGGGGTGCAGGATGACAGAGGAGCAGCAGGAGGGGCAGAGGAGAGGAGGATAGAGGAGCAGGAGGAGGGACAGAGGAGAGGAGGATAAGGGTGCAGGAGGAGAGAGGAGCAGCAGGAGGGGCAGAGGAGAGGAGGACGGAGGTGCAAAAGGACAGAAGAGCAGCAGGAGGGACAGAGGAGAGGAGGACAGGGGTGCAGGAGGACAGAGGAGCAGCAGGAGGGACAGAGGAGAGGAGGACAGGGGTGCAGGAGGACAGGAGCAGCAGGAGGGACAGAGGAGAGGAGGATAAGGGTGCAGGAGGAGAGAGGAGCAGCAGGAGGGGCAGAGGAGAGGAGGACGGAGGTGCAAAAGGACAGAAGAGCAGCAGGAGGGACAGAGGAGAGGAGGACAGGGGTGCAGAAGGACAGAGGAGCAGCAGGAGGGACAGAGGAGAGGAGGACAGGGGTGCAGGAGGACAGGAGCAGCAGGAGGGACAGAGGAGAGGAGGACGGGGGTGTAGTAGGACAGAGAAGCAGCAGGAGGGACAGAGGAGAGGAGGACAGGGGTGCAGGAGGGACAGAGGAGAGGAGGATGGGGGTGCAGGAGGACAGAGGAGAGGACGGGGGTGCAGGAGAATAGAGAAGCAGCAGGAGGGGCAGAGGAGAGGAGGACGGGGGTGCAGGAGGGACAGAGGAGAGGAGGACGGGGGTGCAGGAGGACAGAGGAGCAGCAGGAGGGGCAGAGGAGAGGAGAATAGAGGAGCAGCAGGAGGGACAGAGGAGAGGAGGATAAGGGTGCAGGAGGAGAGAGGAGCAGCAGGAGGGGCAGAGGAGAGGAGGACGGAGGTGCAAAAGGACAGAAGAGCAGCAGGAGGGACAGAGGAGAGGAGGACGGGGGTGCAGGAGGACAGAGGAGCAGCAGGAAGGGCAGAGGAGAGGAGGATAGAGGAGCAACAGGAGGGACAGAGGAGAGGAGGATAAGGGTGCAGGAGGAGAGAGGAGCAGCAGGAGGGGCAGAGGAGAGGAGGACGGAGGTGCAAAAGGACAGAAGAGCAGCAGGTGGGACAGAGGAGAGGAGGACAGGGGTGCAGGAGGACATAGGAGCAGCAGGAGGGACAGAGGAGAGGAGGACAGGGGTGCACCATGACGGCTGTACCATGTGTCTGCCTCTATGCAGCTGCCACCACCATCCTGTGTTGGCAGGGTGTGGCATGCTGGGAGTTGTAGTTTTCCTGCCTGTCCCAGGATGTTGGGTGCTGGGAGTTGTTCTCCCAGGTGGGCTCAGTGTTGTCCCGTCGCCTGTCTGTGGCCTGTCTGTCTCTTCTGGGATGTCCTCAGCTCTGTGCTGTTCACAGACAGTGTACCACCATGTCCCCAGCTCCCTGCTGTGCACAGTGTACCACCATGTCCCCAGCTCCGTGCTGTGCATAGACAGTTTGCCACCATGTCCCCAGCTCCGTGCTGTGCATAGACAGTGTATCACCATGTCCTCAGCTCTGTGCTGTGCACAGACAGTGTATCACCATGTCCTCAGCTCTGTGCTGGGCACAGTGTGCCACCATGTCCTCAGCTTCGTGCTGTGCACAATGTACCACCATGTCCTCAGCTCCGTGCTGTGCACAGTGTACCACCATGTCCTCAGCTCTGTGCTGTGCAGTGTACCACCATGTCCACAGCTCCGTGCTGTGCACAGACAGTGTACCGTACACTGTCTGTGCACAGCACAGAGCTGAGGACATGGTGGTGCACTGTTTGTGCACAGCATAGAGCTGAGGACATGGTGGTGCACTGTCCGTGCACAGCACGGGGCTGAGGACATGGTGGTACACGGTCTGTGCCCAGCACGGAGCTGAGGACATGGTGGTACACTGTTTATGCACAGCACGGAGCTGAGGACAAGGTGGCACACTGTGCACAGCACGGAGCTGAGGACATGGTGGTACACTGTTTATGCCCAGCACGGAGCTGAGGACAAGGTGGCACACTGTTTATGCACAGCACGGAGCTGAGGACAAGGTGGCACACTGTGCACAGCACGGAGCTGAGGACATGGTGGCACACTGTCTGTGCACAGCACGGAGCTGAGGACATGGTGGTACACTGTCTATGCACAGCACGGGGCTGAGGACATGGTGGTACACGGTCTGTGCCCAGCACGGAGCTGAGGACATGGTGGTACACTGTTTATGCACAGCACGGAGCTGAGGACAAGGTGGCACACTGTGCACAGCACGGAGCTGAGGACATGGTGGTACACTGTTTATGCCCAGCACGGAGCTGAGGACAAGGTGGCACACTGTTTATGCACAGCACGTAGCTGAGGACAAGGTGGCACACTGTGCACAGCACGGAGCTGAAGACACGGTGGTGCACAGTCTCCCGCCGCCTTAAAATCGGTCTGTTTCTCATCCAGGAGTCGGACAAGTGACATCCGTTTTTGGTCCATTTGGCAACTGCTGTGCGAGTGTCCGACATTTCTCTCAGATCTGTGTGCAATCTGTTCTTTCCTCAGCAGCTATTACTGCATAATCATTTACAGGAACATGTTACAGTGTTCTCAGTTACAGAATGATAATGTATCCATGGAAATAACTTAGGCCTCTTGGATGGTCCGTGTGCGGTCCGTGATTTTGTCGGACCCATAGACTTGCATTGGTGAGTCTCGCGCGTGAATCGCAGACTGTCGCAGAATGTTGCGACTTTTTTCTCATCCAGAATTTGGCTGAGAAAAAAAGCGTCCAACACTCGACAATCTGCTCTCAGACATTGGTTAACATTGGTCCGAGTGCAATGCGATAAAATCACACATTGCACTTGTCCGAGTTTCATGCCAGTGTGTCCAGACCCCAATTATAAAATCCATATACCGGTAGTAATTCTACAATGTCTGCTGGACATGGTATGGGGAGGGTTTATGGCTCAGTTAGTACACACCATACTTCATGGTATGGGGAGGGTGTATGGCTCAGTTAGTACACTCCATACTTCATGTTATTAACCAGTTAATGCTCTCTTGTCCACCGCACTTCAGTGTCAAAAGAGGAAGACAGCGAGACAGGCAGCGACACGGCATCAGAGAGCCCCTGACCTCAAAATAGAAGATCCTCAGATCCTGGTATTGTGATATAATATTAAGAATAATATCTTTTGCACTTATATTACACTATGAACTCCACAGCACTTTACATACATCATCAACACTGTCCCCATTGGGGCTCACAATGTAAACCTCCTATCAGTATGTCTCTGGAGTGTGGTTGGACAAACCTTTTATATGTACTACATGATGAAATGTGGGAGGGAGAAGCTACATGAAGCTTGGGGGGATGGCCGCGACTAAGGGGGAAGATTGTCCGTGATGGGGGAGTGGCCACAATGGGGGAGGAGCCATGATGGGGAGGGGCTGCAACGGGGGAGGAGCTGTGAAGGCGGGGGGGGGGGGGACCACTGACAGTGCCTAGGGCAGCAGGAACTCCAAATACGGCCCTGCAAGCCCGGGTGCAGGCAGATAAAATCACCTCAACCTACAAAGACAGTAGTTTTTGTGCATATTTTGTTAGGAGTCGTAAGCATAAGGATCCGTGACGTGGATTACGAGCTTAAGTGTCTTGGCCAATACATGAACCAATACCCCATATAAAAGGTTTTTTGTTTATCATAAAAAACGTTTTGCACTTTATCATTTTTGCGGGGTGCGGTTGGGCCCCATGGGGCGCCGTTGATCCAGTGGTGCAGAGACATTGTACTGGGCAGCCCGTTTGGTCAGGTGGCAGGAACGATGGGTAGCCATCAGACACTCTGCATCATATGTATCAGTGTGAATGGTGTCCTATGCAAGCCCAATATATGCATGTCAAGTCACCTCCCACATGTCTTTGTAGGTGAGGTGATTTATCTGCCTGCACCCGGGCTTGCTCTACATAATGGTGTCTGACTGCATCCTGATAAGTGCAGTGTTGGTTTTGTATTAGGCTGCTGATGGTAAGTTTTTCTGATGCTGCCTTTTTGTAGTATTTGTAATAGGTGGAGTTTAAATGATTTTTTACTGACCAACAAACAAAACACTGAATTAATAAAGACTAAATTAAAAGACTTCTTTGTCATAAATGATAACCACCTCAGACGAAGTGGTATGGTAAGCCCACAAAGCATACATGAGAGGTATTTACCGTATATACTCGTGTATAAGCCGACCCGTGTATAAGCCGACCCCCCTACTTTTGCCCCCAAAACCTGGGAAAACCTATTGACTCGTGTATAAGCCGAGGGTGGACTCCAGCAAAGGTATACAGCCCCTAGCAGTGTGGTATACAGGCCCCCCAATGGTAGTGTACAGCAGCCTCCCCAGTGGTAGTATACAGCAGCAGCCCCAGTGGTATATACAGCAGCAGCTCCAGTAGTTAGTATACAGCAGCCCCAGAGGTATATACAGCCCCAGTGGTAGTATACAGAATCCCCAGAGGTATATACAGCCCCAGTGGTAGTATACAGCATCCCCAGAGGTAGTATACAGCAGCCCCAGAGGTATATACAGCAGCCCCAGTGGTAGTATACAGCAGCCCCAGAGGTAGTATACAGCCCCAGTGGTAGTATACAGCAGCCCCAGAGGTAGTATACAGCAGCCCAGAGGTATATACAGCCCCATTGGTAGTATACAGCAGCCCCAGAGGTATATACAGCCCCAGTGGTAGCATCCAGCAGCCCCAGAGGTATATACAGCCCCAGTGGTAGTATCCAGCAGCCCCAGAGGTATATACAGCCCCAGTGGTAGCATCCAGCAGCCCAGAGGTATATACAGCCCCAGTGGTAGCATCCAGCAGCCCCAGAGGTATATACAGCCCCAGTGGTAGTATACAGCAGCCCCAGAGGTATATACAGCCCCAGTGGTAGTATACAGCAGCCCAGAGGTATATACAGCCCCAGTGGTAGTATACAGCAGCCCCAGAGGTATATACAGCCCCATTGGTAGTATACAGCAGCCCCAGAGGTATATACAGCCCCAGTGGTAGCATCCAGCAGCCCAGAGGTATATACAGCCCCAGTGGTAGTATACAGCAGCCCCAGAGGTATATACAGCCCCAGTGTAGTATACAGCAGCCCCACAGGTATATACAGCCCCAGTGGTAGTATACAGCAGCCCCAGAGGTATATACAGCCCCAGTGTAGTATACAGCAGCCCCACAGGTATATACAGCCCCAGTGGTAGTATACAGCAGCCCCACAGGTATATACAGCCCCAGTGTAGTATACAGCAGCCCCACAGGTATATACAGCCCAAGTGGTAGTATACAGCAGCCCCAGAGGTATATACAGCCCCAGTGGTAGCATCCAGCAGCCCCAGAGGTATATACAGCCCCAGTGGTAGTATCCAGCAGCCCCAGAGGTATATACAGCCTCAGTGGTAGTATACAGCAGCCCCACAGGTATATACAGCCCCAGTGGTAGTATACAGCATCCCCAGAGGTATATACAGCCCCAGTGGTAGTATACAGCAGCCCCAGAGGTATATACAGCCCCAGTGTAGTATACAGCAGCCCCACAGGTATATACAGCCCCAGTGGTAGTATACAGCAGCCCCAGAGGTATATACAGCCCCAGTGGTAGTATACAGCAGCCCCAGAGGTATATACAGCCCCAGTGTAGTATACAGCAGCCCCAGAGGTATATACAGCCCCAGTGTAGTATACAGCAGCCCCACAGGTATATACAGCCCCAGTGGTAGTATACAGCAGCCCCACAGGTATATACAGCCCCAGTGTAGTATACAGCAGCCCCACAGGTATATACAGCCCCAGTGGTAGTATACAGCAGCCCCAGAGGTATATACAGCCCCAGTGTAGTATCCAGCAGCCCCAGTGGTAGTATACAGGGCCCCAGAGGTATATACAGCCCCAGTGTAGTATCCAGCAGCCCCAGTGGTAGTATACAGGGCCCCAGAGGTATATACAGCCCCAGTGTAGTATCCAGCAGCCCCAGTGGTAGTATACAGGGCCCCAGAGGTATATACAGCCCCAGTGTAGTATCCAGCAGCCCCAGTGGTAGTATACAGGGCCCCAGAGGTATATACAGCCCCAGTGTAGTATCCAGCAGCCCCAGTGGTAGTATACAGCCCCCCCTCCTTATCATGTCCCCCCCAGGCTGCGGCAGCTCTCAAAATAACAAACACTTTATACATCACCTTCCGGCGCAGCTCCTCCGCTCCTCCGGTCCTCCGCTCGCCGGCTTCTTCTTCCTTGTTGTGCCGGCTTCTGTGACCGCGCGCAGGAAATGATGTCATCTCCTGCGCCCGGTCACATGACTCCGGCACAACAAGGAAGAAGAAGCCGGCGACGAGGAGAGCGGAGGAGCTGCGCCGGAAGGTGATGTATAAAGTGTTTGTTATTTTGAGAGCTGCCGCAGCCTGGGGGAGACATGATAAGGAGGGGGGGGGGCTGTTTAATACTACTGGGGGACCCATATTAAGGAGGGGGGGCTGTGTAGTGCAATATGCACGGCATCCCCCTGCCGCTGATGGACGGGGGGATGCCGTGCATATTCATTGCACTAATGAGGCGGCCCCACGTGACCGCCTGCGGTCACCGCGGCCCCCTCCTGCCTCCTCCAGCCCCGGTCACAGCCCCCCCCCCCACAGCATACCGTATGACCCGTGTATAAGCCGAGGGGGGACTTTTCAGCCCAATTTTTGGGCTGAAAAACTCTACTTATACACGAGTATATACGGTATATTAATATGTCAGCAGTAGAAAAGAAAAGAAGAGAGGCGGCAGTGTCACACCTATTAACTCAAACAATCTGGAACAAAGCAACAAGAGAAACCCTGCCCCAAAGTTGTCCCAAAAAAATTAACGGAAAATAGAATGAGGCCGTGTGCTCTACTTTTATTCCAGTACGAAAAAGCACTTAAAAAGTCCAAAACAAAATATTGTGCAATGGGAGATGGAACAGGGAAGAGTTTAGCTAGGAGAATCAAAAAAAAAAGGGAGATAAGAAATAGGATTGCATACTTGAATAAACCTGATGGGACTAAAGTACTAAATCCGATCGACATAGATAAAGAATTTAGGCGATTTTATTATTCACTGTACAACCTAAAAGAGGATCCCCCTCACGCACCCTTGATGGGTGATCTACAAGGAAAAAGTACCTGTTCCAGACAACCCCTTCCCCACCCCCTCCCAGTTTTTACCTGTTTGTTCTTATTTTTTTCTCTTTTTGTTTTTATTTTGAATTGTAAATGTTGTTTTTGCTTGGTTTTCTTTTCTGTTTGTTTTGTTCTCTTTTTTTAACTTTGCGTTTATTGTTTGTGCTTTGACGCTCGAAATATACACTCTGCCATTTACTACCTTGTAACAGCCCTACATTGTATACCTAAGGCCATACATAGATCAATGTACAAATAATTTTATTTTCAATAAAAGTTTTTTTTGTTTTTTTTATATAAAAGAGGATCCCCATACAGTTCAGCCTAACCCACAATTGGTAACTTCCTAGAAAAGATCTCACTCCCAAAAGTATCAGCGGTTCAGCTAAGTGATCTAAATACTCCCATATCGATCATTGAAATAGATAAAAAGTCTTCTGATCCGGGCCCAGACGGTTTTTCTAACACCTATTATCATTGTTTTGTCAAAACTTTAGCTCCTTACCTCCTAAAAATTTAATTTTTAGAAATGTAGTTCTTCAATAAGCCATGAAAACCTTGGAGGCATTAATCACAACCATTCCTAAACCTGAGAAACCCTCGAACAATCCCGGAAATTTTAGGCCTTTCTCCTTAAAAAACTGTGACCTAAAAATATTCTCTAAAATTCTTGCGGTCAGAATAATGTCTATCCTTCTTTCTTTGATCGCACCTGACCAGGTTGGGTTTCTCTGTGGGAGACAAACCAAGGACAGCACTAGAAGAAGTAATAGATTTGTTGGAAATAATGGAGAGTAAAACTCCCTGGTGTACTGCTGTCTCTTGACGCCGAAAAGGCGTTTGACAGAGTGCACTGGGGTTATATGGGTGAGGTCCTGGATAAGTTTGCTTCTGTGGGAGATATTAAAAAGGCTATATTGGCCCTATACCCTAATCCGAACGCGGTGGTGAGTACGTCTGTCTTCACCTCAGACCGGTTTATGACAACTAATGGCACCCGGCAGGGTTGCCCTCTCCTGCCGGTTATCTTTGCTTTGTTAATGGATCCACTGGCAGAGGCTCTTAGAACTAATCCAAGCATACATAGAGTCCGTGTGGGAGATACGGACCATGTGGTGGGATTGAATGCAGATGATGTAATAGTATCCTCTCACCGGCGTGGAGGGGTCCCTGGTGGGTGTCATGGACACCCTGGCTGACTTATCCAGAATCTCATATTACAAATTAAATGCCACAAAGTCTATCATATTCCCCATAAATATTACACCTTTGGTAAAGGATAGAACATTTTCCCTTTAAGTGGGAGGAAGCAGGTTTTACATATTTGGGAATTAAAATTACAAAAATTTGTAAATCTAATTAAGTTGAACTGCGAATCACTGATTTCGGACGTTCATGGGGACTTGGAAAGGCAGACCCTTCTCCCACTGTCCGGGGTTGCCAGAATTCAAACTGTAAACATGATGTTGCTGCCTAAGAGTACCTACTTGTTCACATGCCTGCCTCTCAAATTCCCATGTAGATGTATAGGGCTCCTACAATCCCTACTTAGTAAGTTTATTTGGAAAAACAAAAAACCAAGAGTGACGATTAAGGTTCTACATATCTAATATTCTCGTGGTGGAATGGGTGTACGAAATCTTTGTACCACAATTTGGCCATACTTGAGGCCGGAAAGGATTGGTGGGCTGGGGATCTTAATTATAGATGGCTCCAAATAGAAAAAGACAGTTTGCTCCCCACAGGTCTACTAGACTTTTGCTAGAGATCGAGCTACTGAAGACCCTGAAATAAAATTTTCCCTTACATACGATGTCCTCGTTGATTTCTTATTGGAATAAACTTGATAGAACACTGACAAAATTCCTACTTAAATACATTTCTGTAAACGCGATTGAGGCACACGTCTCTGGGTTGTCTCTAGACCAGTGGGTGAAATCAGGTGTAAGCACGCTTGACAAACTCTTAGATGGCCCTGTATTCCCCTCCGTTGCAGATTATTCCAACTTTACAAGATTCTCAAAACGTCACGATACCTCCAAATTCGTCATTTTATCAAGTCATGCACATTTCCAGCTTGGTGGAGCCCTGACCCATCAGACATGATTCAGCAATACTTAAAAGTAGAATACCCCAATGAACATGGAATGTCTCTGTTCTATAGGACTCAACTCGCCAAAAGAGTCAGTCAAACTTCCTCATATGAATGTCTGGGAGGAAGCACTCTCTCATCCACCCACAAACATTGGTTGACTGCGGTCACATTTACTCAAAGGCACTCCTCCTGCATTAATCGTCTAGAACAACTAAAGAAAATACATATGAACTGGTATCTGACCACTTACAAAATTTCCAAATTTAACAAATCATTTTCCCCATTATGCTGAAAGGGATGTGGTAAAATAGGGGATCTGGGTCATGTGTGGTGGTGCCCCAAGATAGGAGAATTCTGGAATCAAGTGGCAGACCTAATCATTACCTTAGTTAACCAACTTCATTTAGGAATAGTTTATATTCTTGCCACAATTGTTAAAACAAACTATTCCCCTCATGGACATGACTAATCGCACCTTAGGTACACGATATAGATACAGATAATCACGATCAAACGTCATGTAAGTGCAAAAAAACAGTGATTTTTAATGATAGTTAAAGACAGAGATTTCAACCACAGAACAAGCAGCAGTATGGCAGGCTGCACCACTGAGGCACAATAGGTTTACACAGAATCACATATTGTTTATAGGGCTGTTCCAACCAGAATGATAACACATCAGAAGTACATAAGATATTCAATAACCAAATGGCTGTACATATGCGCATTATATACAACTTAGAATCCAGCTGGGCACATTCAGCCCAGGTACAATCAATCCTGGATACATCTATATACATACATGGCTTAATGCATATACAATTCTGATCATAAGTGCTTATTGCACTGCTAGAACCTAGTTTCATGCAGCTGCTGCATGGTAACCAGCATTAAACCAACATTCCGGCAGTCTGCCCCATTGTAATTACCTATGATAAGGTGCTCTAGTGCTCATGTGCCACAGGACAGTGGTGCCCCTGACCCGACCCCTACGATCGTTACGGCTCCACCTTCATTCACCCCCTGATTTTTTATACACGAGTATATACGGTATTTGAATAAAAAATGTATTTTAATAAAAAATGTATGGTTTAAAAAACAACACACAACATCATCATATGGGCTGTCCCAAATAGTTTTAAGGAATAGTAATTAGGGTATGTAAACTTAGGACTTTGCAGAAAGTAATAAAAATGCCTTGAAACATTCTCACTCTCTCATTATTCTGGCATTTGGCAACTGAACCAAAATGGGAAAAGTTTATTCTGATTTCATGTCTGATAGCGAGAAAAACATGCATATGTGTATTTTCATATAGCGTATATAAACTTCTTGTTTCAACTGTAAATGGCATTTTCACGCAGTAAATATGTAACATGAGATTAAATTTAATATATGTTCCTTACGCAGTCCTGCACAGGAATGACGGGCATAAGTTTAGATGAAAGCCATAGTGCTGTTGTAGGTCTATTCGATGCTGGCCATTTGTATTCTCTTTTATAAATATGATATAATTTTGCATGTCCATACAGTGTAATAAGAACGTACACAGTCTGTGATTAAAAATACATGATATAGCGCCAATCTGTCATCATTGCATGTGGGGCAAAATGTACATGAACAGCTGAAACAATACAGCAATAGTATCAGAACAGTGACCGCTAGCTTTCTTTAGAACAGACTAAGACTATTCTGTCTGAAGCCAAATTTAAGACTCAGGAATTTTTTTTCTAACATCTCAATATCATATTGGCTCAGGAGTCAGAAATAGAGCAGATGATGCTTTGTATTGTAGATACAGCCTGAAGGGCAGAACATGATGTCTGCGGCTGCTCACTCGTACAGGACTGGAACATGGATCACGGTTCTAGCTGACAGTTGTTCTATTGCTGTGCGGTGGTCTATCCTTCATTGTAGTGTGTGCAACCTTTTCAAAACTAAGGAAGCTTGTCCATGATGTCTTTTCAGATTGGATATTTCCATTACCCACCTGAAAAAAAGAGCTAAATAGACACTAAAAAGAAAGAACATTTGCAATGCAATTTAAAAACGACTTACTTTACAAACGTTCAGTCGTTTGAGGTTTTGTTTTAATTATTTTTACAGATTTAGGTTTCCGAAGACACAGTGTAGTCAAAAGAAGTGACCTTACCAATCTTTAAGTAGCTTCTGTTTGGAAGCTGCTAACTAGTTATGCAGTACAAGAAATAAAGGCAGGCAACACCAAAGATGCTGCAGAAAAGAAACGTACAAAACCTCTGACGTAGTTATCTCATGTGGTACAATTGACCTGATTAACTGGCACTGGACTAACTCTTATCAGAGTGTGAGCCAAGTGTTATTTACAGTGATACGTTTCTATAGCTTATGAGACTCAGAGTACGTCTGAAGAGAAGATGGAGAACTTTCCATATTTTTCACTTTATAAGACGCACCAGATTAAAAAACGCACCCACAAGTTTACATTTTTTAATGTGAAATGGGAACCGTCTTATAATGCCAGTGTCCATCTTACAATCAGTATATATATTTCCCCCCCCATCCTGAGCCCTATCTACTATATATGGTCTCCATTCTTGTATATGGCACCCCATCTTGGTATATATGGTCCCCATACTTGTACATAGTTCCCCCCCATACTAGTATATAGCTCCCCATCCTCGATATAGACCCCCCCATCATGGTACATGGATCCCTCATCCTGAATATGGTCCCCCCATCCTAGGGCTGGGCGATTAATCGAATTAATTCGATTAATTCGCCCCCTGCTGTGTCCACGATTGTTATTTTATTAACAATCGTGAAATTCGATTTAAAATGGCGCCCGGAGCGCTGTTTAGAAGATCCGGGCGCCATTTACTGTTAATTATGAGCGTGTTCGCGGCAGTGGGCGGGGCCGAGACGGAACCTCGCGAGATGACGCACTCAGGCCTAGAGCCGCCGCTCTCCGTAACCTAGGAGACCGCTCAGCAGCAGGCAACCTGTTGCTATAGCAACCGAGTCCTCAAGTTCTCTCTCAATCATTGTCTTGCCTGTCCCTGACGTCACTCCCATGAATAAGCTCTTCGCGTCTGCGCACTAGCGGTAAGTGGGCGTGACTACACTGTGCACTTGGAAGCTTCAGCCGGAGGGATATAGAAGTCGCACCGACCGGAAGTGCTGCTTAGATAGCAGTTTCCGGAGGGGAAAGCGTTCAGTGGGACTCTCCAGGGGGTTGGTTGTCAGGGGGACAGGGGTGATAGCAGGTCCGGGACCCCGACCTCACAGGCGGCGAGGGGGACCCGGAAAAGATGGCAGATTCACGGCCGCCGCGATATTGAGCCTGTGCGGGGAAACCGAAGGAGAAAGCCCCGGAGGAGGATGAGCCTGCTGTGTGCGCAGTATCTCCGGTGAGGGACACGACAGTAATGTGAGGAGGAAGGCTGCCCCGTGTGAGTGTGTGACCGAGGGCCCCCGTGTGTCTGTGTGACCGAGGGCCCCCATGTGTCTGTGTGACCGAGGGCCCCCGTGTGTGTATGTGTGTGTGACCGAGGGCCCCTGTGTGTGTGTCTGTGTCTGTGTGACCGAGGGCCCCCGTGTGTGTATGTGTGTGTGACCGAGGGCCCCTGTGTGTGTGTGACCGAGGGCCCCCATGTGTCTGTCTGTGTCTGTGTGACCGAGGGCCCCCGTGTGTGTATGTGTGTGTGACCGAGGGCCCCTGTGTGTGTGTGACCGAGGGCCCCCATGTGTCTGTCTGTGTCTGTGTGACCGAGGGCCCCCGTGTGTGTATGTGTGTGTGACCGAGGGCCCCTGTGTGTGTGTGACCGAGGGCCCCCATGTGTCTGTCTGTGTCTGTGTGACCGAGGGCCCCCGTGTGTGTATGTGTGTGTGACCGAGGGCCCCTGTGTGTGTGTGACCGAGGGCCCCCATGTGTCTGTCTGTGTGACCGAGGGCCCCCGTGTGTGTATGTGTGTGTGACCGAGGGCCCCCATGTGTCTGTCTGTGTCTGTGTGACCGAGGGCCCCCGTGTGTGTATGTGTGTGTGACCGAGGGCCCCTGTGTGTGTGTGACCGAGGGCCCCCACGTGTGTGTGTGACCGAGGGCCCCCACGTGTGTGTGTGACCGAGGGCCCCCACGTGTGTGTGTGACCGAGGGCCCCCACGTGTGTGTGTGACCGAGGGCCCCCACGTGTGTGTGTGACCGAGGGCCCCCACGTGTGTGTGTGACCGAGGGCCCCCACGTGTGTGTGTGACCGAGGGCCCCCACGTGTCTGTGTGTGTGACCGCGGGCCCCCACGTGTCTGTGTGTGTGACCGCGGGCCCCCACGTGTCTGTGTGTGTGACCGCGGGCCCCCACGTGTCTGTGTGTGTGACCGCGGGCCCCCACGTGTCTGTGTGTGTGACCGCGGGCCCCCACGTGTCTGTGTGTGTGACCGAGGGCCCCCGCGTGTCTGTGTGTGTGACCGAGGGCCCCCACGTGTCTGTGTGTGTGACCGAGGGCCCCCACGTGTCTGTGTGTGTGACCGAGGGCCCCCACGTGTCTGTGTGTGTGACCGAGGGCCCCCACGTGTCTGTGTGTGTGACCGAGGGCCCCCACGTGTCTGTGTGTGTGACCGAGGGCCCCCATGTGTGTGTGTATGTGTGTGTGAGTGTGGGAGAGACCGAGGGCCCCCGTGTGTCTGTGTGTGTGTGTGACCGAGGGCCCCCGTGTGTGAGAGAGAGACCGAGGGCTCCCCCACGTGTGTGTGTGAGACCGAGGGCCACCATATGCAGAAACCAGGGATGCATGGGTGCTGCTCCCTCCTGTACGGTGTATACTGCTCACCTGCCCCAGTGATGGGTGCTCATGTAATGGTGTATACTGCTCACCTGCCCCGGTGGTGTGCGCTCATGTAATGGTGTATACGGCTCACCTGCCCCAGTGATGGGCGCTCATGTAATGGTGTATACTGCTCAATAAAAATTGTTAAACTGCCTCTTAGTCTTTTCTCTTTATTCATCAAAGAAAAGCCAAAAAAGAAAATAGAAAAAAATCGAGATTTAAATCGAAAATCGTCCATAGGTTTAAATAAAATCGAGATTTTGATTTTTCCCAAAATCGCCCAGCCCTACCCCATCCTGGTATATAGCCCACCATACTGGTACATAGCCCCCTATCCTGGGATATAGTTCCCCATACTGGTACATAGCCTCCCTGGACATGGCCCCACCATCTTAGATATGGCCCCTCCTCATGCTGGTATATAGCTCCCTCCATCTAAGATATGGCCCCCCCATTCTGGGACATAGCCCCCTCCAAGATATGGTCTCCCATTCTGCAGCATACAAGAAAATAAACAGTGTAACTTACCCCTCCAGTGCGGCGTTACTCTGTCACTCCCTGCTTTTCGCACTTCGCGTCCTCCTGTGTCGCCAGCAACCAATCATGTGACCGGCGCAGCACAGCAACATCATTGCTGCGCGCTCCGGTCACATGATCGGTTGCCGAGCACATAGGAGAATATGATGTGCAGCAACCATTGAACGACAGAGGGGAGCACCGAGCCAGAGGGGTAAGTTACACTGTTTATTAGTTTCTTGTGTGCTGCAGCATGGGGGGCCACATACAGTGATGGGGGAATGCATACTTAATCTAGTTTAATATGCGTTGCTCCCCCACCCACCTCAGTGCCGTCTCCCGTGCTGAGAGGTGGGCAGGGAGAGTGCAGTGCATATTACTATTATGAGAGAGAGAGAGAGAGAGAGAGAGAGAGAGAGAGAGAGAGAGAGACAGTAACAGTACTAAAACGTTTTTTTCTCCCCAGATTTCCCCTTTATCAAGTCTACTCATCACAAGTTCTATCAGTCATCTGGGTACCGTAGTTCAATGCAGAATGTGCTGAATATTATTATGAATTATGTTCTATCTAAATACCTTGATTATTGTATCATGATGATTATTAAAAGCCTGATGTTTACACTGTACTATAATATATTTATCACTTAAAAATTAGCCATGTATGAGGGAGTCGGAGTTGGAGTCAGTGGTTTGGCTTACTGACTCCACAGCCCTGAAAAGGACACCATAGTGTTCAAGCAGGACAACGACTTGACGCATATGCCAAGATTGGCAAAGAAATGGTGCAATGACAATGAAGTTGAGGCGCTTAATTGACCCCCACAGTCCTAAGACCTCTCCCCAATCAAAAAGTTGTGGGTAAAGTTGAAGAAAAAGCGGTGTGTATACCCAAGTGAGTCGACCAGTCTGCATCAACATTGGAAATGTGTAGAAGAGATCTGGATTCAGATTTCAGTCAAGACTTGCTTGAATCTGACCAAGAGCATGCTCATAAGGAGTCAGGCAGTGTTGAAATCAAAAGGTGGATTTACAAAATAAAAATTTACCGTAAACCCTTCACGACCAAGGATGTATGGGTTCATCCTGGCAAAAATGTGGCATCGTGGTTGCAACAATGCCGATCAAGCTCTGGTACCTGAAATTTCCGGAAGCAGGGGACCGAAGCAAGACCTCAGGATGTGGTACTGCCATCCCACAACCACAATCATCATGATTGGCTGTTCAATTCTGAACAGCCAATCACAGGGATTGTAATCCAATCCAGCTGTGGTAGAGGCTGGAACAGTAATTACAAGAGCTCATTCATCACCATGGTGATATCCAGTCACTGACCCAAGTCACAGAGATCATGTGATCTCTGGGACTTGTGTCTGCAGCACTGACAGCTGCACTGCATGGCAACCATTGACATACAGTGCAGCTGCAATCAGACCAGCAGAAGGTGATGTCCCATAAAGGGACTAGATAAAAAAATTAAATTTAAAAAATGTAAGCAAAAAATAAAGTACAAAAAAAAAGTAAAATATTCCAGTTGTATGTAAAAAAACAAAACAAAAATCACACATTTGGTATCGCTATGTCCATAACATTCCACTGTATAAAAGCTGTCACACTAGATAACCCCTTTAGTAAACACCGTAAAAATAAAAAAACACAGCAAAAACAATGTATTTTCATCATACAGTGTCTGCAAGTAGTCTTCAACTCCCTGCAGATTTAGGTGGTTTGAGAAGATGCAAATAAGTTAGAGCCTTCAAACTGCAAACGAGAGTAGTATTTATTAACAGAAGCATAAATCTTACAAACCAAAAAGTTATGTTGCTCAGTTGAATTTTAATAAATTTTAAACATAAAAGTGTGGGTCAATTATTATTCAACCCCTAGGTTTAATATTTTGTGGAATAACCCTTGTTTGCAATTACAGCTAATAATCGTCTTTTATAAGACCTGATCAGGCCGGCACAGGTCTCTGGAGTTATCTTGGCCCACTCCTCCATGCAGATCTTCTCCAAGTTATCTAGGTTCTTTGGGTGTCTCATGTGGACTTTAATCTTGAGCTCCTTCCACAAGTTTTCAATTGGGTTAAGGTCAGGAGACTGACTAGGCCACTCCATCACCTTGATTTTTTCCCTCTTGAACCAGGCCTTGGTTTTCTTGACCCATCTTAAGATCCTTGATGGAGGAGCGGAGGTTCTTGGCCAAAATCTCCAGGTAGGCCGTGCTATCCATCTTCCCATGGATGTGGACCAGATGGCCAGGCCCCTTGGCTGAGAAACAGCCCCACAGCATGATGCTGCCACCACCATGCTTGACTGTAGGGATGGTATTCTTGGGGTCGTATGCAGTGCCATCCAGTCTCCAAACGTCACGTGTGTGGTTGGCACCAAAGATCTCGATCTTGGTCTCATCAGACCATAGAACCTTGAACCAGTCTGTCTCAGAGTCCTTCAAGTGATCATGAGCAAACTGTAGACGAGCCTTGACATGATGCTTTGAAAGTAAAGGTACCTTACGGGCTCGTCTGAAACGGAGACCATTGCGGTGGAGTACGTTACTTATGGTATTGACTGAAACCAATGTCCCCACTGCCATGAGATCTTCCCGGAGCTCCCTCCTTGTTGTCCTTGGGTTAGCCTTGACTCTACGGACAAGCCTGGTCTCGGCACGGGAGGAAACTTTCAAAGGCTGTCCAGGCCGTGGAAGGCTAACAGTAGTTCCATAAGCCTTCCACTTCCAGATGATGCTCCCAACAGTGGAGACAGGTAGGCCCAACTCCTTGGAAAGGGTTTTGTACCCCTTGCCAGCCTTGTGACCCTCCACGATCTTGTCTCTGATGGCCTTGGAATGCTCCTTTGTCTTTCCCATGTTGACCATGTATGAGTGCGGTTCACAAGTTTGGGGAGGGTCTTAAATAGTCAGAAAAGGCTGGCAAAAGAGATAATTAATCCACACATGTGAAGCTCATTGTTCTTTGTGCCTGAACTACTTCTTAATACTTTAGGGGGACCAAACAGAATGCTGGTGGTTTGAGGGGTTGAATAATAAATGACCCTCTGAATTAACTTTTAACGCTTTAAAAAAAAAAAAAAAAAAAAATTAAAAAATCTTTTTGGCTGCAGTGCATTTCCCACTTCCAGGCTGATCTACAGTCCAAATGTCACAGTGCCAAGTTAATTCCGCATGTGTCAACTAGCTAAATCTGCAGGGGGTTGAAGACTACTTGTAGGCACTGTACAAAAAAAAGTGGAAAAAATGTGATCAAAGTCATATATGCATAAAAATGGTACCGCTAAAAACATCATTTTGTCCTGCAAAAAAACATGCCACCAATACAGCTCCATCAGAAAAAAAAAATAAAAAACTATAGCTCTCAGAATACAGCAATGCAAAAAACATTCTTTCTACAAAATGGTATTTATGGTGTAAAAGCAGAAAAACATAAAAAACAAAAACAAACAACTATATAAATGTGGTATCACTGTAATCGTACTACTATATTATCACTTTTATGACACAGTGAATGACGTAAAAAAAAAACACAATAGAAAACAATTCCTGAATTGCTGTTTCTTCTTGATTCTGCCTCACAAAATGCGGAGTAGCAAGAGATCAAAAATGGTACAAAAAAAAACTACAGCTCATTCTGCAAAAAGCATGCCCTCACATAACTATCACCAGAAAAATAAAAAAGACTTCAGTGATGCAAAAATCCTTTATTTTGTAAAAACACATTTTTAGCGCGATAGTAACCAAACCTAAAAAATACCCTATATAAATCTGGTATTGCTACAATAGTACTGACTTAGCGACTAAAGCCAGCTAATCAATTATAACGCAAGGTGAACGGTGTAAAAATAGTAATAAAGTCAATTCTTCAACTGCTGATTAGTTTATTCTGTGTCCTAAAGATCGCAGTGTGGCGTGGCTCATGGTCCAGTGGTGTCCATCCTTTATGTGTCTTTTCAGGTATGCGCAAAAGCGTGGTCAATCACAAGTTTGAGCATCTACGAAAAGATGGACTCAGTTTGGCCTCAGTTCAGTGGTATCTGAGTAACTCTACAGCCCCATAAGTGAATGGATCCGTCTGGGGTTTCACCTGAATTACATATTTCGGAAATGTAGCTGGAAACACCAATCTAAGCGCTCAGCATAGAACACCCAATAAATGTGGACTGTTCCAAAATGTTCTGTACCCAAATCACCATCAAGATCACTCAACTCAACCCACAAAAACAAAAGTCCCTTCTCAGGTCTGTCGTCTGTTAATGGAAACATAAGGGGCATCTACATTATTGGTAGGACAAAGGCTCTGAAAAAGCACTGTGGCTCCTGCAAAACCTGTGCTCCCAGATCCAAATGCTCCACTCCCTTCTGAGCCCCATAAAGTCTAAACCACAGTTAACATCCATATGTTTGTAGCGAGGGAGCCTAAATAATTTACGGGGGGGGGGGGGGGAATGTTTCTCCTCCAGAAGCACGAGCTGGGCACAATGTATAAGCACTACAACATACTGGGCAATGCAAGGAAATATTTGCAAGTTGCAGGTTTTAATTCTGCAACATTCACTGCGTTTGACTCCATAGGTGTTTTCCAGAGATGAAAACATCACTACAGCCATAGATGAACTCCTAGAGAGGTGTAGTTTCCAAACTTTGGTCATTTGAGGGGGGTTTCTGCTGTTCTGGCACTTAGTTTGCAGACTCCAGAGCACCCTATTATAGGAAAATCTGTGCTCAAATAAATCATATAGAGCTCCTTCCCTCCCAAACCCTACAATACGCCCAAACAATGGTTTTCCACCACATATAGGGTAACCTCGTAGTAAGAGTAGAAATTGCACAACAGATTTTAGGGTCCAGTTTCTCTTGCTATACTTGTGGAAATGAAAATACTTGATGCTAAAAACATTTTTGTGGGAAAAATCAAATTTTCACATTTCTACATTGTAAAATTCTGTTATGCACCTGTGGATTCAAGGTGCTCACTATGCATCTAGATACATTTCTTGGGGAAGGGGGGGAATGGTCTAGTTTCCAGAATGTTGGGGAATTCTATTGTTTAGGTACATGATGAGCTTACCAAACGCAACACCGCAGACCATTCCATTCCATTCTGCGTGCCAAACGTTGGCCCTTCTCTTCCAAGCCTTGCCATGTGTCCAGTGGCTTTATGCCACATGTGGGGTATCATCATACTCATGAAAAATTGCCCAACAAATTTTGGGGTCCATTTTATTCTGTTGGCCCTGTGATATAATATAATGTAATATAATTAAGCCCAAAAGAAAATTTTTGTGGAAAACAAAGTAGTTTTCCATTTTCACGGCTCAATATATGAAGCACCAGGGGGTTCAAAGTGCTCACCTCACAGTTAAATTCCTTAGGGGGTCTAGTTTTCAAAATGGGGTCACTTATAGGGAAGCTCTACTGTTTAGTCATATCATGAGCTCTCCAAACGCGACATGGTGTTAGCTAATGATTCCAGTTAATTTTCCATTCAAAAAGTCTAATGATGATCCTTGTCTTCAGAGCCCTGTTATGTGCCAAAACTGCCCTAGTGAAAATTCAATATTTGAGGCTAAAGTAACATTTTTGTTGGAAAAAGTAAAATTATCATTTTTTTTCTCTCCACATTGCTTTAGTTTCTGTGAATCACCTGAAGAGTTCATAAACTTCTTGAATGTGGTTTTGAGTAGTTTGAGGGGTGTAGTTTTTTGAGTGGTGTCACTTTTGGGTGTTTTCTGTCATATAGGCCCCTCAAAGTGACTTCAAATGTGATGTGGTCCCTAAAAAAAGTGACTGTGAATTTTGATGGAAAACTTACAAATTGCCGATGAACTTTGAACCCTTCTGACTTCCTAAACAAAAAAAAATGTAAATTTAACTCCTTCTCCCCTGAGCCTGGTTTCACCTTCCTGACCTGGCCATTTTTTGCAATTCTGACCAGTGTCACTTTATGAGGTAATAACTCTGGAACGCTTTGATGGATCCCAGTGAATCTGAGATGTGTTTTTTCGTCACATATTGGACTTCATGTTAGCGCGGTACATTTAGGATGATAATTTTTGTGTTTATTTATGGAAAAAAAAATGGAAATTTGGGAAAAAGTTTGATAATTTAGTAATTTTCAATATTTGAATTTTTATACTGTTAAACCAGAGATTAATGTTACACAAAATAGTTAATAAACAACATTTCTCACATGTCTACATTACATCAGCACAATTTTGGAAACAAATATTTTATTAAGAAAACAGTAACGATGCAGTCACATGACAAGAATCATCACAACTAATCAGATGCTAAATAGTTTCAAGTCAAATTTATTTAAGAGATAGCCGAGATTATTATCTATACAATGAAGGTAGTCTCACAGTGAAAGCTGTAGTGTATGATGACATATGGAGCCTGGAGACAAAAGGGGGCGGGACTAACCAGAGGGTAACTGGAGTGGGGCGGCCATATGCATCCAGGACACAGGGTTACGAAGAGGCATTGCCTGGGTTACAATAATAAACGGGGCATAATAAAGGGGTGTGGCTAACAGGAGGGCCGGAGCCATATGAATCTAGAGCGTTATGAAGGGGTGGGGTTAAGCAGCTTGGGAAGAGTCATTTGCAATTGGCGCATTATGAAGGAAGTGGCTATGAAGGGGATGCACTATGAAGAAGGCGGGGCTTTGTGTTCATAAAGTATAGCCTTATACACTGCAGAATTCTCCTGGATAACTTTATCTTCAGTCATATCAATAAACACTAGTGACCCAGGGCCATTAGAAGCATTGTATGCATGGACAACACACTGCCTCCAGCATGTTTTACAGAGGATGTGGTGTGCTTTGGATCATAAGCTGTACTAAGCGTTCCTTTACTTTTTTCTTCCCATCATTCTGGTACAATTTTATCTTCGTTTCATCTGTCCAACGAATGCTTATCTAGAACTGATCTGGCATCTTGAGATGTTTTATTTTTTTTGGTAAAGACTAATATGACCTATTTTCAAGGCCAATTAATGGTTTGCAACTTGTAGTGTACCCTCTCTGAAATCATCTCTTGATGGTAAACTTTGATACTAAAACACCCACTTCCTGAGAGTGTTCTTCACTTAGGTGGATGTTGTGAATGGGTATGTATTACACAATGGAAAGGATTCTGCGATCATCCACCACTGTGGTCATTCATGGACATCCAGGCCATTTTCAGATCCTAAGTTCACCAGTGTTCTCTTTCTTTCCAGACTCTACCAAACTGTTTATTTGGCCACTCCTAATATTACTGCTCTCTCTCTGATGGATTTCCTATGTTTTTCAAATATTAACACAAAGCAATTTGGAAACAAAATAAGCACCAAAATAAAATGAAACATTGGTATTCAATGAAAGACCAGATTACTTACCGGTAATCTTGTTTTATGGAGCCACAACAGCACCCACAGAGAGAGGGGATCCGTCCCCAGGGACAGGAAACCTACAAATAAAAAGGGGCGGTCCCCCTCGCCGCCTCTGTTGTGTTACAGAGACTGAGAGGAGCCGCCAATTAGTACAAGTTCAAATCAGCAGTTCATAAACAATATCATCACCCGTGACAAATAGAAGGTAAAAAAAACGTGCAGAAAACAAGGGGGAAAAAGTGAGTGGGTGCTGTCGTGGGTCCATAAAACAAGATTACCGGTAAGTAATCTGGTCTTTTCTCATCACCACGACAGCACCCACAAGAGAGACTTACAGAGATCTAAGCTCAGGGTGGGACCACCGTGTGGTGGACAGAGCTCCCAAACACCAAATCAGAAGCAGATGAAAGGTCAAGTCTATAGTGGTCATAGAAAGTAGAGAATGACCAGGTTGCCGCCTTACATATCAGCTCAATAGACGTGTCACCTGTTCAGCCCAGGAGGAAGCCATTGCCCTTGTGGAATGGGCCCAAACACCGCCCGGAGGAGGCACACCCACAGCCTGATACGCCAAGCAGATAGCTTCTCTGATCCAACGGGACAAGAATACTCTTAGAGACTCCAGACCCCTCCTTCTGACCCTGGAAGGAGACAAACAGAGCTCTACACTTCCTCCCTGCCAGGGTCCTATCAATGTAGGAGAGGACGGCTCGTCGAACATCTAGCGTATGAAACTTATGTTCGGCAGGGGTAACAGGGTCAGGATAAAAGGAGGGCAGAATGATCTCCAGACTGCGGTGAAACCTAGAACCACTTTCGGCAGGTAAGAGGGATCCCGGCTTCAGTACTAACCTATCAGGAAAGACTGAAAAGAACGGAGGGTCTATGGAGAATGCCTGAATGTCACTAACTCAGTGAGCAGAGGTAAGGGCAACTAACAAGGGTGTCTTAAGGGAAAGAACCTTCAGAGAGCAAGTCTAATGGTTCAAACAGAGCACTAGTAAGCACCTCCAGAACCAGGTTCAGGTCCCAAGGAGGCACACTGGCAATGTGAACCGGAGCACTGCGGTCACAAGCAGAAATAAACCTAGAAATCCATCTATCCCCCCAACATTTGCCTCATACAAGGCTCCCAAAGCAGACACCTGAACCTTAAGAGTACCAACTGACAACCCAAATCCCTTCCCTGTTGGAGAAATTCCAGTATAGCCTGGGTAGGAACTACCGCAGAAAACGGGGCAGTGTAAAACGACAAAAACTTACACCAAACTCTACAGTAGATGTTGGTAGTAGAGGGCTTCCTACTCAGGAGAAGGGTAGAAACTAGACCATCCGAGAACCCCCTTGATTTCAATAACTGCCACTCAAATTCCACGCCGTCAAGTGTAGACCGTGTACTTGAGGGTGACGGAGCAGACCCTGAGACAGCAGCGACGGGGTTGACGGCAGGATCCATGGATCCGACAGGGACATGGCTTGGAGCCAGGAAAACCAAGGTCTCCTTGGCCAGAAGGGAGCAATGAGAATGACCTCGCTCCCTCCTCCCTTATCTTCCGATTACTAATGGAAGAATGGACGGGGGTGGCCTAGCGGCATGTAATGAGGACACGTGCCTGCCGAGCTCCCTGCGCTTTATCCTGCTTTATCCCTTTTCCCCTGCACCCGGACCGGTTCTTTGGCCCCAGGCTTGACCCGGCGCTCGGGACCGCATAGCGGCACGTTCGTGTTCTTGTGAGGCGGCAAGTTGGTTAGGAGGGCCCCGAAGAAGATTCCTGGAGAAGCGAGATGCGCTCCCGCCACAGAACGAGGCGGCCGGCGTCGCCAGAAATAAGGCAGTGGCGGCTCGGCTGCAGCAGTTTGCCCGTGTGGAGGAGTTGGAGCGTGCGGCGCAGGAGGAGGTGGGGGACCCTTTGGTGGGGACGGAGACCACGGAGGAGGTACTTGCCCCGGGGACGGAGGTTGGGGGGGGGATGGGGACGCATGCACAGACATTGGGGGCACCGGAGGCGCCTGGAGGTTGGGGAGCTGCAGTTACACAGAATAATGATATGCTGGCTGCCCTTGCCCTGCAGACACGGCTGAACCCACTCTTAAAGATGTATTCCGGGCCGTGATGCAATGTGGCTCTGTCCTTGTCTCATGGGCTGACGCAGCTAGGCCACCTGCAGGAGACTGTTCAGACAGTGCGGCACGACCTCCATGTGGTGAAGGGGAGGACCGGGGAGCTGGAGAAACGTGTCTCTACTGCTGAAGTTCAACTAGCCTCCTCTGCCAAATTCCATACAGAGGTTAGGAAAGAATTTAAGGCTGTGTATGCTAAGACAGATGATCTTGAGAACAGATCACGCCGTAACAACGTTCGAATAGTGGGAGTGCCGGAACGATTTGAAAGGGGCAACCCCACCGTGTTCTTTGAAACGTGGATTAGGGAGACCATCGGTGCTGCCCATTTGACACATCTTTACGCTGTGGAACGTGCTCAAGAGTCCCTGTTCGTCCCCCCCCCCTCCGGGAAACCAACCTAGAACGGTCCTGGCAAAGCTGCTTCATTATCGGGATTGGGGCATTATACTTAACTATGCCAGAGACCATCAGGACTTGCTTATTAATGGGGCTAGAGTCTCATTTTACCCCGATTATTCCCGGGAGGTTCAGCGGCAAAGAGCGAAATTTTTCTCTGTGAAGGCTCGTCTACGGATTTGGGAGTTAAATACTCTGTGCTGTTCCCTGCCAAATTGAGGATTTTCACTGATGATAAATCATATATTTTTCCTTGATGCTCAAGATGCCATGGACTGGACTGACCGTAATGAGGCGACACTGCGTAAAGAGGCGGATCGTGACTCCGCTGGCTGAGGACGGTGTAGTCCGGATTTTTCTTTGCTCATATAGCTGATGTTACTATTTTTTGGCGAATAGACTCTATTCTGCTGTAGAGCTGAAGATGGCACCTCTGGTTGTCTCTCCCCACCCCCGTTCTTTTCTCCTCCCTTCCCTATACTATATCTCCCCTCCTTCCTCTCGTTTTTTTCAGCTGTTTCCCCCCCCTTTCCCCACTCCTTTTCCCATTCCTCCCATCCCGTTTCCCCCCCCCCTTTTTCCTCTCTTTCCCCATGCTTTTCTCCTACTCTTTGATATTCTTTCCTCCATTCTTTTATTCTGTTTACTTGGTGCTGCAATTTAATGCCTTTAGACATTTACCCCTCTTACTGGGGCCTGTGGACTGGCCTGGAGGCCGAAGCTGGAGTGTAAGTTAGACACCCTTTTAAGCGCGGATGGCGCTATGAAACTGAAACGCCTGGTTTACAGTGTGGCGGGGCTAACATCGCCCTCGGGTGCTTGTGGGTTTTTTCTCTTTGTTTGCAGGGGTTCTATTCTGGTTGGGAGGGAGGGGGGGAGGGGGGAGGATTTGGTTTGGGTCAGTCCTACGACTGGTGGTAAATCGGATGATGGTTACATATGCGACAAAGTTAGATCATGGGTGAAATTAGAATAGTTAGCTGGAATACACGTGGTCTGAAATCCCCAGTCAAGCGGCAGCTATATTTAACCTAATAATGGCCCAGAAACCGACTGTGATATGCTTGCAGGAGACCCATCTCACTCCGGAGACTTTGAATATCCTCAATAAACGCTGGGTCAGGGTGGGTTTTCACTCTACATACTCAGAATACTCCCGTGGGGTTAGTATACTGATACACACTAGTGCACATTTTCAATGTTAGGGACGCACGTTGACGGGGAGGGACGTTACGTTGTTTTGCAATGTCGACTCTTCACTAAAACACTGCTGATAGTATCCATTTATATCCCACCGCCCTTCGGCAGCAGGATTATCCATGCAGTTCTTACTATTTGGGAAATTATCCAAATGTCCCCTATGTAATAGTGGGTGATTTTAACAACATTGCTGACTCGCACTGGGATAAGGGCTTGCATGCTCCTCTTAGGCCGGAGGACAATGTCACGCCATTTGGGATTTTACTTCGGGAGACAGTGCTGATAGACCTTTGGAGAAGCAGAAATCCGAATATCTATAAATATTCCTGTTACTCGTCCACTTTTTCCTCCCTGTCACGCATTGATCTGGCTCTTGGGGATAGGCACATGCAAGAAATGGTCTCTGAGGTCTCGTATTTGCCCAGGATGGTGTCTGATCATTCTCCTATGAGTGTCCTTCTCAGGTGGGAAGATCCTGCAAGGAACGGGGAGTGGCATAGAGGTTGAACCCTTATTGGCTGCAATTAATTGACAAAGGGGAACATTTTGGAGCCGAGCTGCAGGAATTTATGCTATTTAATGGTGGCTCTGCCCCCGCTGCGTGGTGTGGGTTACCCTTAAGGCATATCTACGCGATATGTGCATAGGGAAATTGCCAAGGTTAAGACGACATCCAGGGCTGGTGAGCTTGCAGTCCTTCGAAAGCTTGAGGAGGCGGAGGGAGCCCTTTCGGCACAATCCACTCCTGACACTCAACAGAGGTTGAAGCGGGCTCAGGAACAGGCTACCAAATACACTATGTGTATAGCGGACCAGAAGCGTATGTTTCAGTCCACACAATATTTTGAAAATGCTGAGAGTGTCGGTCACTTGCTTTCGGTGATTACCTCTGCCCAGCGTGATTCATCATTTATTGCCCAACTACATGCCTTAGATGGTAGCATGTCACATAGTACGCCAAACATTTTGTCTACCCTACAGCATTTTTACGCAGAGTTATACTCTACGCGTTGTCATGCACGGAGTGATGAACTGGAGAATTTCCTGGAGGGGGTGGATTTCCCCAAATTAACATGGGATCTGAGAGAGCGTTTTGAGGAGCCTATTACTATTGTTGAGCTGGAGGGGCGTTGGGTATCATGTCCAACGGAAAGACACCTGGTGCTGATGGCTTGCCCGTAGAGATTTATAAAAATACAAGGAGATATTACTGCCAGCTCTTCTGGCAACTTATCAAGAGAGCTTGATCTCAGGCTCACTTCCTTCTCCATGAGGAACTTATTAAGGTTATTTTAAAGAAGGATAAAGACCCGACGCTCCCCGACTCCTATCGACCCATTTCTCTTTTGCCGGTTGACACGACACTCCTTGCCAAAGTACTAGCTATCAGAGTAGCAACGGTTATTGAACATTTGATTTATCCTGATCAGTCGAGGTTTCATGCCCAATAAGTCCACCTCTAATAATATACAACGTCTTTTTTTAAACATGCAGGTGAATGCGGAGAATGCAAGGCGGAGGGTAGTCCTGTCTCTTGACGCCGCTAAGGCGTTTGACAGTGTTGAGTGCCGTATCTATGGCTTACTTTGGAGCGTATGGGTTTCGGCCCTGGTTTTATTGCCTGGATCCGACTCCTATATGTCACACTGTGGGCCGTGGTACGGGCCAACGGAAAGACTTCTGAGCCCTTTACCCTCAGCCGTGGTACGAGGCAGGCTGCCCTCTGACCCCGCGGCTGTTCCTCTGGCGGTGGAACCGTTGGCAGCTAAGATACGGCACGATCCTGATATTGTGGGATTCAAATTCGGGACCCATATGGAAAAACTCACACTATATGCCGATGACCTGCTCCTTTTTTGGCTGATCCCGACCGCTCCCTGTGTAGAACAATGTCAATATTGGCTGTTTTTGGTCGTCTATCGGGGTTGGTCATCAATTGGGACAAGTCGGTCTTACTTCCCTTAGACTCTGAACTGATCGTTGACACGACAATATCGATTGTGAAAGAATTCAGATATCTGGGAATTGTTGTCTCGGCCAAAATAGTAGATTATGAACGTCATAACCTGGCGCCCTTACTGCTCAAAATTAAACAAAAGACCCGGGCATGTGCTAAACTGCACCTCTCGGTGGTGGGCAGGGTCAACCTGTTGAAAATGATTATTATGCCTCAATTGCTATATATCCTGCACAACGCTCCGATTTGGCTCCCCCAGAATAAATTTTATAGGATCAGCGCTGTTTTCCGGGACTTCCTTTGGAGGGTGGTCAGGCACGTATCAAATTGGAGCATTTGCAAAAACCTAAGGATGAGGGTGGTTTGGCTTTGCCAAATCCCTGGATTTATTACCTTGCATCCCAGTGTCCAACACTTGGCGAGAGGCGCTGAGATAGACTCGGCTAATTCTGCTGCTCGGATACTTGAGTACTTGGTGGGGTGGGGGGGGGGTCACTGCTCGCACATTTGGAGGCTGATAGATTCCGCCCGCTCAACACGAGATGTCCCACGCTACCTTCTTATGACAAAGGTATGGGAGAAGGTCAGACACATAAGAGGCATACAGCATACACTAAATACAGCCCAATATGGGATAACCCTCGTCTGCCGGAGTTGAGATCTCTGAAGGGGTTTGCACAGTGGAGGAGGATACGTATCTGGTGGATTGTGCAGTTGCTGAGTGCTGGGGTGTTTAAAACCTTTGAGGAGCTAAGTGCAGATTTTGCACTACAACATTCTTGTTCTTCCAGTATCTGCCTGCCATGCCTTTAACACCCAACAGCGGGCGTCTAGTATTGTGATTCAACAAGATGTGGTAGTTAATATCCTTGCTCACAGTCCATCTGTAAAGGCCTGATATCCTTTGATGTACGGGTGCCTCCTTAACGTGATCTTATCTAAACATTCTATGACTTCTAGGGCCAAATGGGAGACACAGTTGGGACCTATTACTGATGCACAATGGGAATCGATCCTACTGAATGTCCCTAACCTATCCTTAGTGAGCCCGCACATGTCACAATTATATATTCTGTATAGGGTATATAGAACCCCTAAATGGCTATATGACAGGGACTGTGGCCAGACTCTACTTGCCCTAAATGCCAGATGGACGATGCGGATATTCTTCCCTATGCTCTGGACACGTCCTGTATACAGGTCTTTTGGCATAAAGTTCTTACTTATAATTCACACGGTAATGGAGCAGAACATTCCATGGATCTGAACGTGTGTGTCCTGGAGATGTACCGATTTGCTATTAAGTGATGAACACGTACTGCTAGCTATTTCCAGAATGCTCTATATGGCTCTAAACTGATAGCTCTTTATTGGATATCTGATGAGACACCTACCCGTAGGGAATTTATTAATAAGATTAATTTTACTATCTATAGGGAAAAGCCATATACTCTAAGAGAGGGGGGAACAGGTCTTTTGCAATCTCTGGGATAGGTGGTTAATTCACCGGGATTGGTCTCGCCTGATCTGCTGTAGTCTACACGGGTAATATCCTGATTTATGACCTTAAGTCGCACTGTATCTTTGATTCTTTATATGTAGTTCCAGGTGCCTAAGGGACCGTGGGATCTTGGTGGTGGGGGGGGGGGAGTGGGCTTTGTTTTTGTTTCTGATTTTTTGTGTTTGTAATATCTCTTTGATTGATACCTTATTTGTGTGTATTTGTTGAATGATTGAAACAAAAAATTATCTAATTAAATGGAAGAATGGACAGCGGAGGGAAGGCATATGCGAGATGGAAAGTCCAAGAGGCCTGAAGAGAGTCCACCACATCTGGACGGTCCCTGAAATTGAGGGAGGCAAACTTCTTGACTTGACGATTTGCCCCGATGGCGAACAGGTCGATGTCCGGGAGACCCCACAGACGCACAATCTGCTGGAACACACCTCTGCTCAATGTCCATTCGCCCTGACGTAGAGTATGCCGACTCAGGAAATTCGCAGTGGAATTGTCCGTCCCTTTGATATGAAGGGCTGTGAGGGACAGTAGATGACTTTCGGCCAGATGGAGAATCGTTGATGCAGTAAACATCAGAGGCTGTGATCGCATACTGCCTTGATGATTGATATACGCGACACAAGTCATATTGTCCGTCATGATTCTGACGTGCTGGAAAATCAACTGTGGGAGAAAGTGAAGGAAAGCCTGAAGTATCACTTTAAGTTACCGGACATTAGAAGAATCTGCCGCTTCCTGGACCGGCCACTGACCTTGAGCTCACCGTGACTCTAGATGGGCAACCCACCCATCCGGACTAGCATCCTTAACTACTTCCTTAGATGGGGAAACCACCCACGGAACACCCCTAGAGAGGATACCTGGAGTCAACCACCAGGAAAGGGAAGCAATGACCTCCAAACAAAGGGAAAGGGAGCTGTCTAGGGACCCTTGCAACTCCTCCTCAGCGCAGAGAATCTCCTGCTGAAGTCATCTGGTGTGGAACTGAGCCCATAACACCGCCAGAATACAAGAGGTCAAGGATCCCAACAAGCAAGAAAGAAAAGAGGGGGGCGCAATGTGAAGACCTATTTGGAGTGAATGGATTATGGTGGGCACTATTATACCCTCACCTGGGAGTGTTGTGCGCCCTCGCACAACACCGGTATGTAGCTCTGGCATCCTCCTCCTTAGCCATCGGCGGTCACCAGCCGTTGCTATGCTGGCTCATCCGGCTGGGGACGTCACGTGGGCCATGTACGCGTCACCAGGAGTTCTGCACTGCTTGACTGGTCGCCCAGCAACCACAAGTGATCGGGAATCAATCTGCTTGCCTTCCTCCACTCCTCACTCTCTCTGCTGCTCCTGCTGTTTTCCCTCCAGGGGATACTAATAGATACTAGAAACAAACAGGCCTTTTACACCTGATGAAGACGGCTACCTGACCGTTGAAACGCGTTTTGTGTTCAAGAAGGGACGCAATAAAGGTTTTGGAATAATAATCCTCCATTATCTTTCATTCTCAGGCTCCTAAAAGGACAGTTTGTTTCTAGTATCTAAGGACCCCAACAAGGACATAGCTTATCGCAAGGACATACGAGGATGGCTAACCTCAAATCCAACCTTGGCGAGTATAACCTGCTGCTTGTCATCTGGCAAAAAGCACAGTTGACTGATAAAACCGAGGTGCAGACCCAAGAAGGATTGACAAGTCAGAGGAACCATCCTAGACTTTTCCCAATTGATCAACCAGCCCAAGCTCTGCAAAACAGAAATGGTCCGGGACAGGCGATCTCTGCACTGAGAAGCAGAATTTCCCACAACTAAGAAATTATCAAGATACGGCACAATAAGAAATTTGATGATGCAAAAAAGCCATCACCTCTGACATCACTTTGGTGAATATACGCGGGGCCATGGCGAGGCCAAACGGCATTGCTGCAAACTGAAAATGCTGAAGACGACCTTCGAACACGAGTGCCACACGGAGGAACTCTGATGATCGGGATGAATCGCCAGATGGTAATATGCATCTTTCAAATCCAAAACCACCATAAAACACCTGGAAATAAGACCTTAATGGCAGACTTAATTGACTCCATCTTGAAACTAGAGAAACGCAAAAAAATGTTCAAATGCTTCAAGTTAATAATAGTGCGGAAGGACCCATCAGGTTTAGGGGCCAGGAATAAAGGGGAGTACACTCCTGGTCCCTCCTGGCCCTCAGAGACCTGTTTCTGTAACAAAATCCGAACCTTCAACTCCAGTGCCTGCTGCTTCAAAGCAGACGGAGGGGAAGTCTGCACAAAAAAATCCGTAGGAAAAACCTCGAAGTCCAGCTTCAGACCCTAAGACACAATATTCAGGATCCACAAGCTAGATGTAATAGCCTGCCATTGTGTGGAAAAAAAACACGCAACCAGCCCCCCCCCCCCCCCCCGGTGGAGCCGGACTAACGGAGCCTATTGTCCCTCCTTGCAGAGGAACCAAAAAGGGCACCTTTAGACTTTGATGCCTTGTTATCCCATCTGGTCCGGTCCTTATAGGGCTTCTTCTGACTGAAAGACCTGTGTTTGAACGCCCTCCTGTAGGACGGAAGAGATGCATTAGGGAATCCCGTCTTCCTTACAGCCGCCTTGGCAAGGAGATCATCTAAGGCTTTGCCAAACAGGTACTCACCCTGACATGGCAATGCACATAAACGGGACTTGGCCTGTGCATCCCCTTTCCAGCCTTTAAGCCATAAAGCGCGCCAAGCCAAATTAGAAAGGCCAGCCGATCTGGCCACCAGACGTAAGGAATCTGCGGAAGCATCTGCCAGATAAGCTGCGCCACCCATTATCAGCGGAAGAAACTAAAGCAATTTTTCTCTTGAAACGCCTTCCCTGAGTTGATCTTCCAACAGATCAATCCACACCAGCATGGACCTTGCCGTACATGTAGCCCAGACGGCAGGTTTAAAAGGCCCACATGCAGGACTCCCAAGACCGTTTGAGGAGCATATCCACAGTACGATCCAATGGATCCGAGAGCAATCCTGAATCATCCACAGGAAGGAACGAATGCTTAGAAGCCAAAGCGACTGCTGCGTCGACCTTAGGGATCTTTGACCATGCCAAGAATTCCTCATCCACAAAAGGATAACGATGCTTGGACGAGGAAGGAAGCGATCCTAAGCGCTCATGTTTGTCCCACTCCCGCTGAATGAAGTCCTTCAGTGCAGAACTGACTGGAAAGGGACGGCGCTTCTTCTGGAAAGGCCAGCAAACATAACGTCTTGAGATGACTTAACCTCCTTAGAGTCAGAAATCCCCATAGTACTGCAGACAGATCTGACCAAATTATCCATGCTATCCAACGGAAAACAAGACCTGCCCTCTTCCTCAGATGATGAAGAGGAAGAATCAGAAGAATCCATACTAACTTGACCACTTTCTGACTCAGACACAATAACAGACAAGTCCAGGTGAGATTTCTTCCTATGTCTCTTAGAATGTGTCTGCTGAGAAAAAGCCTGCAATCATGGCCCAGATATCTGTCACAGGAGACTCTTCTTGCAAGGTTGTGGTAATACATGATTGGCACAGGCATTTAGAATAGTTATCAGGGAGAAGCTGGGGACACAGAGAACATTGCTGGTGTTTCACCTTCTTAACTTTCTTAGCGGTCCCAGAGGTGGAGGTCCAGCCTGAATGGCAGAAGGATCCATCCTGGTCCTTTCACTCCTGTCAGCAGAGCCCTCTTCCCTGAAGCGACCTTTGGATTTTCCCTTGCTGGTGTGCACCTCTTCACCCAGAGGGCGCCCCTCTGAAGCCCCAGGAGAGGACATGATTCTCCATCAAACAGCGCCTGCACGCCGCCTTTTCACCTCTCCTCTCCTGACACACCTCTCCGGTAACCCTGGAAGTGGTTCTGATGTCACTTCCGGGTCGGAGCGCAGAGAGTCACTGCGCATGCGCACCGTCCGCACCCGGATGTGCTGTCGCGCCCCCCGCACCGCCAACCCCCCGGAGGAGTCAGTGGGACCGCCGCGCCATAACCAGCACCCCCAGGCACCACAGCTCCCCCTCGCGCCCCAGCAGGAACCCGCCGACACACAGTTCTCCTGGGCTCCCCATGCGTCAGGGTGGCCTCCCCCAGCACTGACCGCATGGATATGTCAGACGAAGGGAGAGCCTGGAACAGAACTTCCCAACGCTGCCTCTAAAGCCCCAGTCCCTGCCGACCACATGGAGACTGCACAGAGGATGACTGGACCAAGGTAAGCCTTCATGCTTGCTGCAATTTCCCATCAGGGACAGCAAACCAACTGAGGAGGCAAGGGGGACCGCCCCTTTTTATCTGTAGGTTTACTGTACCGTGGGGGCGGATGCCCTCTCTCTGTGGGTGCTGCCGTGGCGATGAGAAAATGTGATTAAAAAAAGGTGAATAAATACACAAATCCCAGATGATCGTCGGGCTCCATACAATAGAATGGTTAACATCTGTGATTTTCCTTAAGAAGTTTTTTCTCCAAAATACGTAGAAATAAATCATTGCCCAGGCATTTTGATCCACTGGTGTCTTTACGGCAGAGAGGTTTTTAACCCTTTTCCACTCTTCCCTTTATAATCACCTTTGGTCGATGGCAGACCTTTGGCCCCATCAGCTCCTTGTGAACATACTCCAATTATCAAACTGCTTGCGGTGTACCTGTTTGCAGTCTGCAGTGACCAATGTCAGACGGTGTCTATTCACATCCCAATGGTACCTTGCACATTGCATTAGAACAGAAAAAAGCAGTGCAGGGATGGGAAAGATTTAAAGGATACTTGATAACAAGTTTAATTAGATATTAACCATTATAGATATAGGGACTACCACTTCCGGATACCATTAAAAGAATACATTTTATTGATTCTTTTTTTAAAAAATGACTGGTCTAGTCTACAAAGTGTACAAAAGTGGAAACAAGGGGTGTGTATTTACAAATTCACTGAAGGAAAAAGCACATTTACAGTATGGATATACCTATTCTGTCCCTAAATCTGTAGGGCTACCTGACCGTGGAGGTATAAACACCCTAATATTCCCCCACTCCGCGACGGCTTGCCCTATGATGTCCCTAGATAGGTCATCACAATTATAACCAACATTTTATATATAGGGGTATCAAAATCCAAAGGGTAATGACAGAATTGAATCCGGATCAGGATCAACTTAACTCAGATGTAACGTTAGAGTTCTCTGATACCACGGCAATCCAATGTTCGGTCAAATTTTTCCTTCAGTCGTGACTTAAAAAACAGTGGAAAATCTCCATCATTTACTCGTCTCACGCGTTTCGCCTTATAGAATATCATAAGGCTCATCAGAGACTGTTCAGGGAGTATTCGCACAGTTGCCTGTCATTTTTCTCTCTTTGAGACACAATAGGGTAAAGATAGTTGTCTCTTGTTCACGAAAATTCCACAGTGAGGATCACTAGGGTATATTTGCAAATCCCCAGGAGACAGGATACATACAATGATTAACATCCAGTCCCTTTATATTTTTTGGACACACACTTCCACAGCGACCAGAATATCATGGAGTCTTGCTTATGATGTCCCCTTGTAATAGGAAATACCAGAGTAAGGGTTGGCTCAGGCTTTAAATGCCCCCAACATGGAGTCAAAAACACTCCATGTAATCTGGTTCCAGGGCGCTGTGTCCAGGCTGAATGCACACACAAGCCATGTGTGTAGAGTTCTCAACAGATACAAGGTATGGATCTGTATGTTAAATCCATATTATCTCTGCACGTTGTTTAATTTTTTTCGTATTTTGGGAGAAATATTGTTGTAAAAAACGGACAAATGTCAACACAAATAGACACATTATAAATCTATTAAACGTCATGTTTTTATGATACGATCCCTGTACGGTTACTGAATGAGACCCTATTCATACCATTGTGTATAAGAAGGTTCTAAATACTGAGGTCTATATTTAGTGCTGACGACTGATATGATTTATTTCCCTTACCAAAGACCGGAATGACTGCAATGTTTTTAGACAGTTTAGCTTTGGATTCATAGGTCACAGTGTTTAAATCATAGAAGGTCAACAAGCCGTGGATCAGTGTACGGCAATAGCATAGATGGATCTAAGCGCTAATGCCTAAGGCATGGGTAACTTTCAGGCTGCCGTCCAAGAACATTTAAAACACTTTCAACGGAGAGCTAAAAATATATGAACGAACTTTTACATTGTAAAAAAATAAGTCATTATATTAGTACAAGAGGACTGGTCTATAAATCAGTGGCTAACCAAACACAAGTCTTAGTTACAGCCTACGTAACCATTTATATATCTACACAAGGAAGAAATTCATTCATGAGGTACTGGTCCTAAAGGTCATCTACATGAGTGGAAGGAAAAAAAGTGATAACTAGGATAAGTACATGTTAAAGTTATGCAGCATAAGTAATATCATTCATGTACCAATTATGGATGTCCACAGAGAGATTAATACATCATGTAACACAGAGTTAACCGAATGGAATAAAATGCAGCAATCAAGTAACCCCAGCTCAAAGCAGCTTCTAATAAACAGTGCATATATACAGTATATAAAGAGCGTGAAGTTACAGTTGTGTATATTATTATACGTACATATAATATATATACATGCATATATACACACACACTCACACACACAGCTTCAATCCAGATTTTTCAACCCGTTTTGTTTGTAAATTAGGCTACTTTCCCATCGTGATTTTTGCCTGTCCGAGGGGGATCCTGTTTTTTGCAGAACCCCGCGGACCGGAAAGGACAGAATAGGGTGTGTGCCTCGGATGCCATTTCTGTGTCCAGGTCCATGATATTCGCGGCTACGGACACAGAAAGGAGCCCGAGCCTGCAAAGTGCAGTCAAGCGGGGCACTTTCACAATGTATATACATACATTGCGTAAGCGAAGCAAGGGTTAAAAATAATAATAATAAAAAAGATCCTCATCTCTCCGGCGGGTGTCCCTCGATGTACGCCATCTAGCTCCGAGGGCTTAAGGACCTGTGTATCAGGTGACCGGGCAGGGCAACCTGATCAGCTGATTGGTCACATGACCGCATCAGCTGAGCGGTTTAAGTCTCCCGCCTGCCGATCGGTTTTGGCTGATACACAGGCCCTTAAGCCCTCGGAGCTAGATGGAGCACACTGCGGGACACCCGCCGGAGAGGATCTTTTTTTTTTTATTTTTTTTTTTTAACCCTTGCTTAACTTCCACAATGTATGTATGTATATACATTGCGAAAGTGAAATTACATGCCAAGGAGCAGATTTAGTGTACTGAGCATGCTCAGTACACTAAAATTGGATCCGGGAAACGATTGTTTTTTCCTGGACCCGAGCTCAATACCATGTTAATTGCCGCGGACCGCACTGGATTTGATTGTGTCCGATTTGGTCTGCTGTGCCCAAAATCAGAGTAGTCTCCGATTCCGGGTACAGGAAAAAATTGGACACAATCGAATCCGTCACAAATTGGATGGCAATAGAGCACCAATCCATGCTCATAGGAATACATGGTAGCCAAATCGGATCCGTGGCTGTCCGTTTTACAACGGACAGCCACGGATAGGCAAAAATCGCAATGTGAAACCAGCCTAAGACTTATTAGTATAAGTTTACGAGTTTTCTGAGTTTGCAGAAAAAAAAAGCAAATCAAACTAAAACAATGTAACAACTAACATACCGTATATACTCGTGTATAAGCCGACCCGTGTATAAGCCGACCCCCCTACGTTTGCCCCAAAAATCTGGAAAAACCTATTGACTCGTGTATAAGCCGAGGGTGGACCCCAGCACAGGTATACAGCCCCCAGCAGTGTGGTATACAGGCCCCCCCCCAGTGGTATACAGGCCTCCCCAGTGGTAGTATACAGCAGCCCCAGTGGTAGTATACAGCAGCCCCAGTGGTAGTATACAGCAGCCCCAGTGGTAGTATACAGCAGCCCCAGTGGTAGTATACAGCAGCCCCAGTGGTAGTATACAGAAGCCCCAGTGGTAGTATACAGCAGCCCCAGTGGTAGTATACAGCAGGCCCCCAGGGGTACATATAGCAGCCCCCAGGGGGTACCCAGCAGCCCCCTGGGGTATCCAGCAGCCCCCAGGAGGTACCCAGCAGCCCCCTGGGGGTCCCCAGCAGCCCCCTGGGGGTCCCCAGCAGCCCCCAAATGCTGGCACTCGCCCCCCCTTGCAAGGGCCCCCCCCGCTTCTCTTACCATCCCGGTCTTCTGATCAGCGCTGCTCCTCGGCGCTCCGTCCTCGCGGCTCCCGTCCTGCAACATCCGGAATCCCCGGCCGTCGCGCGATGACGTCATATGCCTGCGCCGGCCGGAGATCCCGGATGTAGCAGACGGACGGACGGAGCAGCGAGGAGCGGCGCGGATCAAAAGTCCGGAATGGTAATATAACCATCGGGGGGGGGGGGGGGCCCTTACAAGGGGGGGCGAGTGCCAGCATTTGGGGGCTATATGCACTGCTTCCCCCTGCCGCTGATTGACAGGGGGAAGCAGTGCATATTTAATGAGCGGCCCCACGTGACGGGGCCGCTCATACAACAGCCTCCCCCCGCCTCCACAGCCCCCACCACAGCCACCACACCATGTGTACCGTATAGACCCGTGTATAAGCCGAGGGGGAGATTTTTCAGCCCAAATTTTGGGCTGAAAAACTCGGCTTATACACGAGTATATACGGTAAGTGGTTTCTCCAAATTCAACACATGACACTTCTATTGACTACTACAGACTCAGACTTATTCAAACACGAAATGACAAGCGTTCCCACAGTAGTTAGTGGAGCCTCTGTAACCATGCATCATGATTGCAGCAGGTAATAACAGCCAGACACCAGCATCTGACAACATTCTTTTCATCAGTTTAAAAGTTTATAATCCAGCTCACCTGTTCCTCTTGTCCTCCAGAGAATTCCCAATGCATCAAAAAAAAACAAAAATAAAAAAAAAAACTTTGAAGTCCGGCACCAAAAGTTCTTAGTTCCAAAAAGATTTCTTTATTAATTTACAGCATAAAAAGCAAGGAAAATCGAGGCTATAGTATAGTCTGATTACGTGCAAGCTATCCTGGGCACTAGTTTACATGTTTCGAGGCTAAAATGCCTCCTAGTAATAACCTTTTCATCAGCCTTCTTCAGATTTCTTCTTCCGAGATCAAACCTTGGTAAACATTGGATGGGTGCTAGGTTCATAGAAGGTCCAATGAAGACGAGACTCCAGCTTCCTCACAGTAGATATGCCATTTTTACCTGGGATTGCCTGATACTTGAATTAATCTATCTTGCACTCCATTTGCTACAGGTTTTCAGGACCAGAAGAAGCAAAGTAGCCCCAGAATATCACATAGACACCACCAGGCTTCACTGTAGGTAGGGTATTCTTTTCAGTAAATGAGTGATTTTTCATCTCGAGGCATACCACTGATTTATAGGCTTGTGAAGTTCAAGATTTTTTTTGTAGCTCCACAGAACAGAAATTCAATCCTTTTCAGGCTTAGACGATTTTGAGATAATGGAGCACACTTTTCATATGCTGTAAGGTCAGTGTATGTCTTGGAGTCCAGGCATGTAGACTTTCAGCTATTAGACCTTCAGCATTTTCCTGTGCAAACTTAAACCTCAGTGACTCCTGTCATCAAATTTTGAAGCAGGTAATTTATGGTCACTCAAGGGTTTAAATCTGGCAACACATGAAATGTCCTTCCTGTGATGTTGAGGTAGGATAGTCAGCGCTCCTTTAACGTTGAACTTGAAAACTTTGCTTTAAAATGTGTCTTTACTAACAGTCAAATGGGTTTGCTATTTTTTGTGTCATTTCCATTGTTTTGCACTCAATCTCTTGACAATGAAAGAATATTAGAGATCTGGAGGCAGTTGCCCATAAGGAATAGGCAAACATTCCTCTAGAATGCTGTCAGAAGCTGGTGTCTGACTATGCATTATGTTTACTGCAGGTCCTAACAAACAAGAGCTCTACTAAGTACTAAAGACTCTTGACTTCAAGGGGTTAAATAATCCTGAGACTGCAATAGTCATTAAAGTACTCATGGAGAAAAATAAAACTTGTGCACTTCAAAAATACTGTACGAAAATTCTTTATGGTCCAAGGACGCACCTGCACTGAAAGGAGTCACATCACTCAGACTGCAGAACTGGTCGTGGAGAGAGGAACACGCTACAGCTGAAGTGATCCCTCATTCCACACACCAGGAGATGATTAGAGCAACCCGGTACAGGAAGAGTTGTTCTTTTGATGTGAAGTGAATAATGAAGCAGAAACATTGGCAGAAGCGGTCCATGACTATCTGCCTCTATATTCTCAACCCCTTAAAGGTGTTTTCCCACAAACAAAGGTAATTTAAAGTTAATTTTAACAAATAGATCTTGGAATAATAATACATTTCCACAATTGGATGTCTTTAAAATGTTCCTGTGTCGAGATAATCTTATATACGTGTCCCTGCTGTGTACTGTGTAATGGCTGTGTCTGACCATACAGAGAGCATGGTTTGATCCTGTGCATTGAAGGACGCGAAAGAGTACACAGACATTACAGCACGGAATCACAGCTGAATTTTTTTTTTTTTGGAAACCATTGCCCTAGTTATCCACTGGGGTAAGAGCAGACAAGTCACCAACATAAACAATCAACCTAGCATTGAATGGCGACAACAGATAAAACTTAACTTTAAGGGTGTGTGCCCACATGCCGGGTTAGCATCGGTTTAGCTGTGTAAACCGCCGGTCGGTTTCCATAAGTTTTATGTAAATTTATGTTAATCCAAACCGGCGTTTGGATTAACATTAAAACCTATGGAAGCTGTGCACACACCGGCGATTTACACATGCTCATCTGTTGCAAACCCGCTGGGTTCCCAGCGGGTTAGCAACGAATGTGCATGTTCAATAAACCGGCCGGTTATGCAGCGGCTGCAAGCGCAGAATCATGTAGCTTCCAGCCGCCACAACACCGCCGCCGCTAACCCGCTGTGCACCCGCCCTACACCCGCCGCACATACCCGCCAGCAAGCCGGTGGACGGCTGCAGAGCTTCCTGTCGGGTCCGCCCAGCCGCCGCCGTCACAAACCCGGCATGTGTGTGCACATACCCTTACTGATCTACTTAAAAAAGTATATAAACCTTAAATGACAATTTAAAACCAGTGCAACAAGTGTTAGTGGATCCTTGTAATGTGATACTAAGCGCAACTGATCAAGATTCAGGGACCACAATAATTTTACTTGAGTATCAGCTAATCACATATAAGCATTTGTTTCTTACTATGCCTTTAAACATGTTAAACAAATGCAGAAACCGTATATGAATCACACAAAAGGCGCTCTGCTGTAAAAATAAAAATAAATAGCAAGTGCTGTGACAAAAACAGGGCCTTTTGGTTTATACGTTTCTGCAAGAAAACGTACAATAAGCTGTCTCACCCACTCCACGGTAGGCCCTGATAGAGACAGTCCTAACTCTGTCCTAGTGCTACGGTAAAAACCTGCCAGTGTGTACATACCTCAGCTGGACAGGGTGCGGGAGAGCACAGGACTATCTCACCTTGTTTCTTACTATGCCTTTAAACATGTGTAGTCAATAACTCAGGACTATTGTCCTACAGATTTCTAGCAAGTCAGAACGTTCTCACCCATCTTGTGGACGTTCTGATGATGAATGCATAGCCAGCTGAACCTTCCCTTCCAGAGTGTCCTTTACTATGACAACCACTTCATCCGGTTCAGTGTTGCAAACATCCCTCCACGTGCCTCCAGACGCGTTTCTATACAGGGTATGTCATCAGGGGAGTGTCATTTGGCTTGCTTGCAGAGCCCACAAGTGCACGTGCCCACAGCAGCAGAGTTTATGCCATGTGCCAAGTAGATCAGTTTTGTGTCTTTTACTCTGTTATCGCCATTCACTGCTGGGGTAAACCATTGTCCTGCCTGTTTATAAAAATGATCTTCTCTCAAAAAAGAAGGAATAATTTGCATTTCCACGCTGTAATGTCTGTATATTCATTTGCATTCCCCCCTGCCAGGATATGTGATATATACAACTTGCTCCTGTACAGTCAGAGACTGCCATTACACAGTACATAGCAGGGATACATATGAAATTATCTCAGCAAAGGAATATTTTTTTTTTTTTTTTTTTTAAACATCCAATTCTGGAAATTAGTATTATTCCAAGATCTATTGATTAAAATTAACTTTGAAAATAATTTTGTTTGTGGGAAAACCCCTTTAAGAGGGGGGAAAAAAAAAAGTCAAAAGTACCGTAGTAATGGATAACCCAGTCAAAATGTTTAGCAGCAATATTTTATTTTTTCAATGAAATTTTTACAAAACTTGTATTTTTAGGGCCCACTTCCCTTTTAAAACACCTGAGGAGCTTATATGTCAGAAAGCCTGCAGACAAGACCTCATTTTAACCTTTTTCATCCCTCGGGTGATTGTCTGCTTTCATTTATTCCACCCCTTCTTCAAAGACCCATAACTTTATTTTTCCATCAATCAGGACATATAGGGGCTTGTTTTGTGTTGGATGAGTTGTACATTTAAACATCATTCATTTGACCATATAGTGTACTGGTAAACGGGAAAAGAATTCAAAGTGGGGCGACAAGTGCAAAAAAATGCAATTCCACCACCAAGTTATGGTTGAGAACAGCTCAGAACATTTGGCCACTATCAGTTGCAATGGTCCCATAGACATGGTCTTTTGCATATTGGAAAAAGGTGCCCATGACCTACATGCCCCAACAAACCTTAAATACAATCTATTCCCCATAAGTTAAAGGGTTCTTGATAGGCCCAAGGGCCCTCTGCAGTTGGTTACTAGCAACCATAATTTCCCACCTTAGTCTTCTGCACTTTCTTTCTATAAGGCACTAAAAAGAAAAAAAAAATCACCTCTCTGTATGCACCAAATAATCATGGGAAGCAACAACCAATCCCTTCAATACTGAAGGACAGGCCAGAATTACCATGGCATGAGTATGTAGTGTCAGCTACAACATTTTCTCTCTTCCTCCTCCACTGGCCCACACTTCTTTCATCCATTATCGGCTTATGGGATGATGTGCACTGATCCATCAAACCCTCCCCACACACTATCGCAAGCATTTATGAGAAACTCTTGGACTCTTACCTGGGGACCCTTCTCTCTTTTGTAAACCCTGAGAAAATGAACTACATAAATCCTTTTCCCCAAAGCAATGGAGAAGTTGCTTTGTTTTGAATAATAAGTCGGTCATTACGATTAAGGCACAGGAAACCAGCTTCAACATAGTCTCTAGATGGTCCCAGGTCCCTTCAACTTTGCATAAATGGTACCCATATATGTCCAATATGTGTTGGCAGTGGAGGATAGAAGAAGGAACGATGTCACGTCTGGTGCTCATTCCTGATCTTGGGAGCTTTCTGGGATGGGGTGATAAAGGTAATTAAAGAGGGAACAAATGTGACAGTTCCCTTAAGTCCAGAGGATTTATACAGATGTTTCCCATGTTTAACTCAGCCTATAAAAAATCCCTGTTATGTCACCTCCTCCAAGTTGCGAAAACAAACATTCCCCAACACTGGTTATTGGTGGCCCCCCTCCTTTAGAAGAATGGTTCCCTGAGGTTAATGAATCCTTGATAGCCCAAACTCAACAAGACAAGATCTCCACAGCCTCTAAATGGTTCCATTGGAATTTTTTCCATACCTCTCCTCTTTACAGAGATATTCTAAAATAAAACAAGGCTCAATTGGACCTTATGCTCGGATCTATTCAACTACACTATCGCTCTCTCTCTCCTCTAATACATTTCCTTCCTCTTTTTCTTTCTACGTATTTACTACCTTTTTTTGCGTCTGAAGGCTGGACATCTCTGTATCCATTTTGAGCAATGCATATTAATCACTTAAACACTTATTGTAATGATTTGTTGGTCACATCTTATTTATCTTGATTACTCTGTTGTACAAACCCAACATGTTAGTATAATTCCCCTGGTTGGTATGAGTTTGTAGGATACCAAACATGTAATTTTTACTTTTATCTAAGTTGTGAAAAAAATATAAATCAAAAGTTTGTCAAAAAAAGAAAGAAAAAGAATTGAGCTTTTGTCGTCATAGTCTGTGACCGGTAACGTTCTCATTTTTCGGGATCTGAGGCTGTGTGACAGCTTATTTTTTGTGTCTTAAACTCACCTTTTTATGATAACATTTTTGGGTAGATGCGATGTTTAATCGCCTGTTAATCCATTTTATTGCAATGTTGCTGCGAAAAACCGTTACATAATTTTGGCGTTTTTACTATTTTCCCGTTGCACAGTTTACCGATCAGATTCATCTATACACATAATTGCCTTGTGGCTTCCGCTTACGTCCGGTTGTAACGGTATGTCACTTCTACCGGAAGCCACAAGGCAATACACCCAAGTTTTGGGTGTAACAATATGGCGTCTGGCGCAAGCACCCACAACAAAAGCCGACGCTGCACTCCTGTAGATCCCTGCAACCGCTACAACCAAACCACTCCCCGTCGCATACGACGCCCCTGCACTGTCCTCGTTCACATGACTCATCACTAAAGGTCCTGTCAGCACAGAGCAGCCAGGTACCCTCCATGTCCCAACACTCAGCCCAGACTCACCCCTCACAGCTCACACTCACTCACACACCCCCACAGCTTGAACTCACTCACACCCTCAACAGCTCACACTCACCCCCCCACAGCCTGCACTGACACACCCCACAGCCTGCACTCACTCACACCCCCTACAGCCCTGCATACAGTCACACCCCCACAGCCTTCACTCACTCACACACCCCACAGCCTTCACTCACTCACACCCCCCACAGCCTTCACTCATTCACACCCCCCCACACACTCCCACAGCCTTCACTCACTCACACACTCCACAGCCTTCTCACCACTTTAAGGATCCCATCTAGTTCATTTTTGAACACGGCGATACCAATTGTATATTTTTTTATTATTATTTTATTGTCAATGTGGCAAAAGAGGGGTGATTTTTTTTTATCTTTTTTTTTACAAATATGTAAATTATCACTTTTTATTTATTTAACTTGTCCCTTAGGTAGCCTCAATACTGCACAGTCTGACCACTTCTGCTGTATAGAGCCGTGATAATGCACGGCTCAGCACAGCAGAAATGGTCATCTCCTGTGAATGCTGGCTTTTGGCCAGCATTCACAGAAACTACATCACATCACAGTGACAGCGGGCATCACCTGATGCTTCGCTGTCATTGCAAAACATTGGCGCCCCGTAATCGCTTCTTGGGGTAGCTGAATGCGGCAAGGAACGCCACGATCCCAGCTGCTGCATGTAAGATTGCGCTGTCAAACTCTAGTTAACAGGTACAGATCAGATCAGCGACATATGCAGGGAATGATGCAAGCTTAGCTCGTATCAAAATCAGGGACAAAACCAATGATGTATATGTACGTCCTTGGTCGTGAAGGGGTTGAAAACTGCACCTATCCATAAATTAAAACCACATTCAGAAAGTCTGTTAATTTTTCAGGTGCTTCACAGTAATTAAAGGGGTACTCTAGGGAGATTTGAAGAAAAAAAAAAAAAGAATGACCATGTTGCTTTTGTCCCAAATTTCTCAGTTTTACTGGCCAGCAGAAGAAATTGGATCAAACAATGAGGTCAGGTTACCTAGACAGCCTTTAATTTTGATATTCTAATCCCAGGTCTGTGATTAGACCATGGCAAATTTAGTAATGAATACATTGCATATTAAATGCCTTGTATTTTACGGGCACCCACCTTCCTAGAGCAAATAGAGAATGTAAGGCCCTGCCACCAATGACCATTTGTTCCAGCCTTTTGAAGATTGCAGAGGTTTGTTTCCCATGTAGACCCCCATGGTTTTCAGTTCCAGTAATCTGGATAAGTACAGGTTATGCCTCTTTAGTGTAGAGATACAGCCTTTGAACAAATGTTAATTTACTTATTTTGTAATACATTCCCCAACAAATAAATATTTTTCTCCACACATACATTTGTGAAAGCATGGGAAATTTGGCAAAAATTGTGAAAGTTTTCACATTTATATGCCCTTAAACTAGAGTTATATCACACAAAATAGTTAATAACTAACATTGTTTACATGTCTACTTTGTATCAGCATTATTTTTTAAGCAGAATTATTTTTTGTTAGGAACTTATAAGGGTTCAAAGTTTCTAACCAATTTCTAATTTTTCTAAAAATTTACAAAACCATTTCGGTTTTAAGGATCATGTCACATTTGAAGTGACTATGAGACGCTGTGTGACAGAAAATTAAAAGTGACACCATTCTAAAAGTCCCCCCCTCAAAAACCACATACAAGAAGTTTATTAACCTTTCAAATGCTTCACAGGAACTAAAGCAATGTTGAAGGAAAAAATGTCAATTGAACTTTTTTTCTCAAAAACGTTACTTTAGCCCCAAACTTTGCATTATCACAAGGGTAACAGGAGTCATTGACTCATATAATTTGTTGAGAAATATCGCCTTAGTACACCAATACCCCATATTGGTGAAAAACTAATGTTTGGGCGCACATCAGAGCTCAGAAGTGACTTATTGACTTTTGAGACCAAATTTGGTCTAGCAGCCATGTCGCATTTGGAAAGTCACTGATGTATCTACGCAATGGAAACCTCCCTATACACACACACACACACAAAATCCATTTTGGAAACTAGACCCTTCAAGGAATTTATCTAGAGTAGATGCTTGGTGAGCACTTTGAACCATCCAGTTTTTTCACAGAATTGATAACGTTGTGCCGTGAAAATAGAATATCAAATCTTTCCATCAAAAATTTTGTTTTAGCCTCAGGTTTTTTTATTTTCACAACAGAGAAATTGCACTGTACAATTTGTTGTGGTTTCTCCTGAGGACACATATACTCCATATGTGTAGGGAAACTATTGTTTGAACACACTGTCAAGCTCTGAAAATAAGGAGTTACATTTTGGAACAGACTTTGATGGTGGTTTGCGGACATCATGATGCATTTGCAGAGCCTTAGAGGTGCCAAAATAGTTGAAAATCACTCACAAGTGACCCTATATAGGGATTGATCTAGGATGTTCCTGGAATGTGAATTTTATAATGTGGTGGCATATGCAAGTTGTGTAGAATACATCAAGGCTTACAATAAAATATAGTAAGAAATTAACTTAGTCCATGAACGAACAATAGACTTTAAAACATGCTTTCATATACAGGTCAGGTTTGTCTGGGCAGGTTTCACATTGCCAAGTGGTATCCTTTCTTATCTCCCTTCTGTAACACACTTGGCACCTTTTTTGTAACTTTCCTTTATATGCATTTTGAGGGACCTCACCTGGAAAATGCTGCCCTTGTACTATACTAGCACCTTCAGTTTCAGAAGTACAAGGGCCATCTCCTTGCAGACTTCCAAATATTAGGGCCTTGATCCTGGAACTGAACAAATATGCCAGTCTGGCCTGCACATCGCGATAGTACGCAAGTGTTAAACAGTGCCAACTGTACAATGTGCACAGCCAGTTTTTTGCACCGCACATTAGGTTTACGCATAACACTGAAGGGATGGAGGGACTTATAGGAGGTACCTAGTAATTGGTGCAGGTGATGCCTTCACCTTTGTATTGTGGTCAAGAAAAGGACATCCCTCGTGCCCATTAACTTGACCACTAGCAGGCTGTCGCTGCACTGAGATGTGCTCTTACCTTTTCTGAGCAGCTACCCAATTAGCTACCTAGGGAGGTCTCTCTGGTTTTTGCGCACAATACTGCATGCTGCGGTAGCCCTGGCAGAGAAGAAGGACTTGAAGAGTGGGATGCTGGTGTAAAGTGATCTATATAGAGGTGAACCAGCAGTGGGTGCTACAAATCCCACACAATTTTCCCACTCACTCCCAGGATAGGGTGACATTAAAGGGGTTGTCCTTCCATTCATAAATCCTAAATCTGTGGGTGTACCCTGAAGGAATTTTGCACAGTTTGTAAAGTTAAGTACCTGGCCCACTTAATGGGCAGGTATTGCCGGAATTTAAGCCTCCACTTGAAGTGGATTAGGGACTCACCCAGGCAGGTGTCTCTTTGGGGAACTTATACTTCAGCAAACTTGTCAGTGACTGGCTAAAATGTGAAAAAAGATGGGGTCATCTCTGGGAGGACATTGTGTATTATTGTTGAAATGCAAAAACAGGTGACTGGCCTCAAAACGTTTACGAGTCATAGCCATAAAGAACACCGGAGTGTTATATGAAACATCAACACACCAATATTGCCAAACAAGAAGAATGATATGATTAGCACCGAAGAAAAAAAAAATAGAAGAAAGAATCTAGAATGAAAAAGCTAAAAATAAAAGGAAATAGAAGATATAAAAAAATTGGTAAAAATAAAAAAAATTAAAAAAGGGACGACAGTAAAAGCAATTGATGAACAGCCGCAACTAAATAACAGTAACCATGATTCTATACAGTAGAGGAAAAGTGTTTTATAAGTGCTACAAGAATTTTGCACCACAATTCTGGAACTACAATTAATAAATGGACGTCGGTAAAAGAAAAAAATAAAACTACTACTAAGCGACCGCAACTGTCTGGTGCCAAGCCTGACTACATTCAATAAAAAATACTGTAGTAGATGGCGATTACTACAGTACATTTTTACTGTTCCTAATCTAACCCCATCAACTAACCTAATTATTATTTATATTTTTTTTATCTTTTGAAAAAAAAAAAAAACAGCTGAAAGCCGATCAGTGATGTGCGTCATCGATCATCACTCGGCGGCTGCAGGACTAACGCAGGAGTGCGGTGCAGAAGGGACAAACAACTGCCAAAAAATTAGTGATTGAACACTGATCAGTGCTTGACAGCAGTAGGGTGGGTAGGGAAAGGGCCAGGGAGTGAGATCGGAGAAGTTTAGGACAAAGGAGGGAACAGGTCAGGAAAAGATCTTTTCTTTAAATTGTCAAAAAGAAGCAGCAGCAACGGGTGGTGGCAGAGGCTAAAATAGTCTGACACCACAAATCCCAGCAGATAAACAGCACAGTGACCGCTCTCCTCATGTAACCAAGCTAGATTGAGGCATGGCAGAGCAGTCACAGTGAAGTCAGACCTCATCTCTGCTTACTGATTGGATGTTATCGTCTGATCACTCTAATCAGTGCTGGGGCTGGTGATATCACAGTTGTCTAGCTGTTATAGCCACCGATCATAGCTGGACTTCAATGTTTCAGGCAATGTCACACCTGCATGCGATCACTGTGCCTTTAGTTATGGTGCACATGAAAGCTATGACGTACCCATATATCCTAGGTTTAGAAGGGGTTCCCCACCTACATATGGGGAATGTCAAAGGTCATGAAGGGGGTTAAATACTTTTTTTTTCTCCCCCTTTCTTTACTTCATCCAATTCCTTCTGTAATGGAGGATGGTAGAGTCTCCACGGACCAAGCAGCTCCTCATGTCTCTCCCTTCAAGGAGAACAAATAAAAAAAATGTAAGAAGGAGGAAGTACTGGTAATACTATATATAAATATATTAGTTAAAAGGAAATCAAACCAGGCATGCGCCCCCATGCGAACGATGGTGGCAGTGCAAAAGGTGAAACAGGAGCATGTCACTGAAAGATTAGTGACTGGTCATTGAAACACCAGAGGCAGGTGGAGGAGCCCAAGTAGGAGAACACCCTACCCACAGTCAGCGCTATGGAGTCGGAGATGTGGAGTCAGAGTTGGTGCCCATTTTGGTGGAGTTGGAGTTGATAGAAAATGGACCGACTCTTAAAATATATAAAAATTGGGTACAGTAGTTCAATGCAGAATGTGCTAAATATTATTATAATGAATTATTATTATACTAGCTGGGTGCCCGATGCACATGCATCGGGATTCTAGCAGAGCGAGTCTCTGACTCGCAATGGCCGCTGAGCGGCCAATGCTTCGCGCTGCTAAGGCGACTCGCCATGCCCGCTGCGCGGGCATAGCGAGTCGCCTTAGAACTGCTCGCAATGGCCGCTGAGCGGCCAATGCTTCGGGCGTATCCACATGACCACGCTGACTCGCAGCGTGAGCGGACTCAAAAGGGGCAAAAAACCCATTCGTGATTATATAATAGATATTCTCTAAATAGATTATTGTATTAGAATAATGTTTAACCCCTTTACCCCCAGGCGGCGATATTCCATTTTTCGTTTTTCGCCACTTCTTCCAAGAGCCCAAACTTTTTTGTTTTTCCATCAATATAGACATATGAGGGCTTTTTTTCTTTTTTTGCGGGATTAGTTGTACTTTCAGAAAACTGAATTAATCCTTACCGGTAATTCCTTTTCTTGGAGCCTTCCACGACAGCATTGGTCCACGCCCTATTGGGGGGCAGGAACACAGAGAGGTTAAAAGCCCCTCCCCTTCCTCAGTACTCCAGTGTTTACCAAGATCACCCTTAGCCATGGTTACCTGATACAAACCGGATCCAAACACCAACAAGGGGGGGGGGAACTGATGCTGTTGTGGAAGGCTCCAACAAAAGGAATTACCGGTAAGGACTAATTCAGTTTTCTCCATTCGCCTTCCACGACAGCATTGGAGGAATACCACAGATACTCCTCAGGGTGGGACTATTGCCTGTAGGACTTTCCTACCAAAGGACAGATCCCGACTGAAGGACAGATCTAACCTATAGTGGCGAGAAACAGTGAGGAGAGACTATCACGTAGCCGCTCTGCAAATCAGCTCCGATGAAGCTCCAGCCTGCTCCACCCAGGACATAGCAGCAGCCCGAGTTGAAGGAGCCTTCAACCCCACCGGAGGAGCAAGGACTGGAGCGACGTAGGCCTCACAGATCACCTTCGTGATCCAGGAAGCGATGGTAGCCTTGGAAGTCTTCTTCCCTGTATTTTTCCCAAAATGCTGAACAAAACAGGTTCTGATCTAACCTCCAGGAAGCGGTCTCTCGGAGGTAGTGGAGGACAGTCCGACGAATATCGAAGGAGTAAAACATGGCCTCAGCCGCATTAGCAGGAGATTGACAAAATGAAGGTAGAACCACAACCTGGGACCGATGGAAAGCCGACACAACTTTCGGAAGAAAAGATGAATGCAACCAAAGCGTAATGCGAACGGACACCACGAGGCACGGAGCCCGGACAGAGAGTGCCTGCAGTACTCCAACTCTGGGAGCAGAAGTGATGGCCTCCAAAAAAGCCACCTTGTGAGAGAGAGATGTAAGGGATGCAACAGACAAGGGTGCAAAGGGACTTCAAGAAAGCCCTTGGAGAACAATCTTCAAATCCCAGGGAGGGACAGAAGGCCGAATCGGGGACGCCGCCCCCAAGCAAAAGTAAAAAACCGCTTTATCCATCGATGGGAAGCAAGATCCTGGGCAAAAACTGCCCCAAGTGCCGACACCTGGACTTAAAGAGTGCTCGGCCGAAGCCCCAAATCCAAGCCACGCTGCAAAAATCCAAGAGTTGGGCCACATTAGGATGATGCATGGCCGGGATGGAAGGAGCACACCAGGACAGGAACCGATTCCAGCCCTCCCATAAATAGCGTGCTTCACAGGCTGCCTGCCCTGCCGAAGCATGTGGATCACTGCCTGGGAGAGACCCTTGGTCCTCAGGATCCCTGCCGCAACAGCCAGGGCTCAGAGTGAGCCACTGAGGGCCCGGGTGAAAGAGGACCCTGGGACAGTAGGTCGAGACAGTGGGGCAACATAATCAGTCCCTCCAGGCCCAGGTCTCGGATGGCGTCGTACCACACCCGTTGGAGCCACAGGGGAGCCACCAGGATAGTCATCACCCCTCCGCACGAATCTTTTGCAACGTCTTGGGAAGTAGCGGGATTGGAGGAAATGCATACACCAAATGGAAGGCCCATGGATGGGCAAAGGCGTCCATGCCCCAAAGATGGTCCGACCGCGTCAGGGAGAAAAAGGGCGGCACCTTTGTATTCGAGCCCGAAGTAAACAGGTCGATCGAAGGGACACCTCACCTGTCCGTAAGAGAGCGAAATACATCTGGATGGAGGCACCATTCTCCTGGGTGGACCTCCGTGCGGCTCAAGAAATCTGCCTGTACATTGGCCATTCCCTTCAGATGTACTGCCGAGGAGGAGAGAAGATGGTGTACTGCCCATGAAGATCAGTCTTGCCAGCCCCTGCAAGTGTAAAGGCCGCTTTACACGTTGCGATATCGGCGTCCAATTTCAATGAAAAGTCACGTGGTTCGATCGCTGGAGCCGATATCGTTCCTGCGTTGTATGGTGTGAACGTCCAATACGATGCAGGAACAATGTCAATGCGATATCGGGGATTGAATGAGCGTGCTCTCCAATGCTCCGATATTGAATGGAGATTGGAGCCGGATCGTGCTGTGTGACAGCCCAACTCCGATGTGAAGTTCAACGTCACCCATTCACTCCCATGTTAAACGGTCGTTCCTGGGTTGGGGGGCGTAGACATCATACGGACGTTGGATCCCGAAATCGCAATGTGTAAACCTCCGATGCGGGAGAAACGTGCACTAAATGCGCGCTCCCGCGCCATTGAATTGCGATATCGGAACGATATTGCAACGTGTAACCCCACCTTAAGCCTCGAGTGCCGCAAGAAGGCAACCGTAGTCACGTTGTCTGACAGGACCTAGACATGATGACCCCGAAGAACGTGAGCTGCAGCATGAAGCGCTTCCTCCACTGCCAGAAGTTCCCGGAAGTTTGAAGACAGGTGACTGACCGAGCAACTCCAAATCCCCTGGAACGGTGTGCGATCCACCATCGCACTCCAACCGGAACCGCTAGCATCAGTGGTAACGGAGCTCACAGGTGCCTGCAGCCAGGCCACCCCCGTCCGAAGGTGTCTAGGATTCATCCACCAGGAAAGCGAGGTTACCACCCGCCCCTGGGGTCCGGACCCGCGAGTTTAAGGACTCCTGACGTCTGTCCCAGGAACTCAGTATGTGTTCCTGGAGCAGTCGGGAAGGAGCCTGAGCCCATGTTACCATTGAATGCAGGCAGTCATGGCCTCTAACAGGATATTGCTTCCCGCAAGGAGGGCGACCCCCTTGCCTGGAAGCAAGTGAGATGCACCGGCGCAGAAGCTGATGTGCCGCAGGAAGGAACGAGGTCTGTCTGGAGGAGGCCAGCAAGACTCCCAAAAATTGACGACGGGTTGCCGGCCCCTGTTCCGATTCCTAAAGATCGGGCACCCACCCCAGGGACTGAAGAATCTCCAACGTTTTGGAGACCTGTGTGCGCAGAACCCCTGCCGAAGGAGCCCACCAACATGTCGTCTAAATAGGGAAGCACACATATCCCCTGGGTCTGGATGAATGCGATCACTTCCCCCATGAGTTTGGTAAACTCTGGGGGCTGACGAAAACCCGAAGGGCAGCACATTAAACCGATAATGGACCGTCCCGCCTGCCCCGGAGATCGTGAATCGCAGAAAGCGCTTGTGGGACAGGTGAATTGGGACATGATAATACGCGTTCTGGAAAGGTCCACAAACAACCTGGAGTAACGCCCATGGCCCTCCTCTCCAGGAGGAACCGGGCACCATACACCCGAATCCAACAGGTCTCGCAGGCCCGACAAGAAAAAAATGTGAGAGAGTCCCTGTGAGGAATGGAGGGGACTCGAAGACACGGAGGGGCTGGCTCTCGAATTCCAAGCGCAGACCCTCCCAAATGGTCGAGAGGATCCAAGGGCATGGGGAGATTGCTTGCCACTGTGGCAGAAACCGCAGGAGCCGCCCCGCAATGGGGAAGGTGGCATTGTTTAGGGGGCGGCTGGTGATGCCGCTGCTGGGGGAGCAAGATATTACAGGTCTAGTCCCCTTTCTGGAATGCCCAGCGACCAGACTTACCCTTCCCTTTAGACTGGGAGGGTTGGCTACGCTCATGCCGAAAGGACTGCCTCCGAAAGGGCTTCTGTTCCGAGAGACACATTTTCCGGTCTGACACCTTTCCCAGGATGTCATCCAATGCCGGACCAAAGACTAAAGACCTTTGAAAGGGAAGGCCACATAGCTGGAGCTTAGACGTGACCTACCCATTCCACAATGTAAGCCACGCTGCCCTGTGAGCTGTGTTAGCCAACACTGCGCACCTGGCGCCAATGGGATCGACTCAGCAGAGGCATCAGTCAGGAAGCCTGTAGCACGTTTCAGAAGTGGAATGGAGTCCAAAGCTCCTCCCTGGGAGTACCCTGCAGGATGAATTCTTACAGTTGGGTGATCCACTTAAAGAGACCTGGCCACACATGTAGGGGAAATGTTCACCTTTAAAGACATAGCTGCCACCTCCCAGGAGTTTCTGAGGACACTCTCCATCTTACGATCGAGGGGGTCCTTCAACTGGGATGAATCTTCAAAAGGCAACGCGGTCTTATATGCTACCCTGGCCACCTGGATGTCCACCTTTGGGACCTCCCAAAGTCATCACCCTCCAATCCACTTGGATGGGGTGAGCAGCCGATGTTCTGGAGACTCCCACTCCCGGCGGATGAGAACCCGGATGACCTCATGGACAGGTAAGCCCAACTGCCGACTTAGCCTTCAGGCCTCTGAACATTATCCTACAGAAGAGGCCACCTCTACTCCCATGGTACTATGGACAGTCTCCACCAACTCACCCGATTGGACTCCGTGGAAAAATAGCTGTATCCAGATTCTGTGTCTGGACAGAGGCAACAAAGGCATATCCTAGCCGTCCTCCGATGCTGAGCTCTGGCCAGCTTCCATGAGATCCACAGAGTCACAATCCTGGAGCTTCCTTTCTTTCGGAGGGGAAGGCCTGGAAGCTGCAGCAAAATTCGGCAGTGCCGAGATAGAAGCCTGCACCTCTTCCCCAATGGTTTGGAGCTCCTCAAGCAGGGATGGGGAGTCCATCCTGACAACACTGTCAGTCATGGCCGACACCTTTTTGTAGGAAGAGGGAAATTTCGTGCCGCAGCCACATTTCCTGGACGGGTTTTTGCTCCCTTTCACAGGGGGCCCTTGTCTCCCTATAGAAAAAAAGGGAAGAGAAGGGGGTCCCAGTGGGAGTGCAGGGCTTAAATAACTCTACCCCTTGTGACCACCCTCAAAAACACTTATATGAGCTGGGGGACTGCTGGTCTCTGCAGAAGCAGAGGTGGAAGCCTATCACCCTCCATGTTTCAGGGATCAGCCTTACCTGGGTGTAGCTTCCGGCGGGTACTTATTCAGAAGTACCATGCCCCAACGAGGAACACCTGTTCCCTCCCTCCTCCTGGTCACCGACCGCGGGCAGTAGCGCGCGATAGGCCTGCTGGGTTCCCTGGAGCCGCGCTAAGCCTGCCACAGCCCGGACAGGAGCCGCCGCCCGAAACCGGAAGTGCCATCCGGGGACCTCTGATGCATGCCCCAGGGACAACAGCTGGAGGAGGGAGACGCCGGAGAGCTGAATAGGCTTCCGGCACTGCAATACATGGCCTGCTTTGCCCTGTAGGACGCAGGAAGGCCGGATGGTCCCACCACGGGAGCCCCGAGAAAGAGGAGGAGGCCGCCCCCGACGTCCATCCCTGGCCCGGCTGTAAGTACACCCCAATGCTGCCTCTGCCAGCCTGACAGCACTGGAACCTCTCCATGCCCCAAGGGGGACAGGAAGACACTGGAGTACTGAGGAAGGGGAGGGGCTTTTAACCTCTCGGTGTTCCTGTCCCCCAATAGCGAGTGGAGAAGAAAATCATTTATTTTACCATATAGTGTACAGGAAAATGGGAAAAAAATTCTAAATGCGGTGAAATTGTAAAAAAAAAGTGCAATTACATGTTTGTTTGCTTTTTTTTTTTTATTCACCATGTTTAATATATGGTAAAAGGGACATGCCCTGGTTCGGTACGAGTTCGTAGATACCAAACATGTATACTTTTACTGTTATCTAAATGGTAACAATAAAAATCAGAAAAAAAAAAACAAAAAAGAATCGTGCTTTTGATGCCATGTTCTGCGACCCATAGTGTTCTTATTTTTTGGGATCTGGGGCTGTATGACAGCTTATTTTTTGTGTCTTGAGACGACATTTCTTTTTTTTTTGTCATAATTAATTTTTATTGGTTATCATCAAACAAACAAAATCAGAGACATGTTATTACATATCAAAGACGAAACATACAGAGATGTTCGGTAAATTGTTGAATAAACTGTTGAATTTCCATATAACAAGTGAGTAGAAGTATTTAAGCTTGTATTTCGACTCCGGTCGTCTATGTCGTAAACAGTCTCTGTGGTGTTATATGCTGTTTATATATATGCTGAATTTTCCATCTCCGCAGACGATGATAGTTCTTCGCGTGATAGTTGCACAATCATAACCACAGACAATTCACAGGCGGCAACAGTATATCTCCAAAACAATAGCCCGTGATATAATCGCGCATTACACCGAATGAGCGATATTATTGGTATAACGGATCACAAACTTAGGGAGTCGGTAAGGTAAAAGTGGGGGAGAAAAGGGGAAAGAGAGAGAAGAGAGATATGTAAGGGGGAAAGAAAGGGTCGTATGAATGGGGGGTAGGAATATTCACCCCAGGGGTCAAATGGAGCACCAACGTCCATAGCGAGAGCCAGAAATTGAGCTCCTTCCTCACATGGGAATGTTCATAGCCAGCGGATGGACCTTCCAAAGGTTCCAGGCGTCTGCCACATAGCGTCTGGCACCGTGATCCTGAGCCAGGTAGTACTCATGGCAGAAAATAGAGTTGATTCTATCCGTAAGATCACTCATCTTCGGAGGGGCTGTTTGTTTCCATTTTGCGGCTACACATATCCTTGCAGCCGTCAAAATATACGTTAATAGATGTCGTAACCCCGGTGGGAAAACAATGACTCCCACATGGAGCACCGCCATCTGTGGTTCCAGCGGCATCGAGGACCCAGTTACAGAGTCAATAAGACCTGAGACCAGCTGCCAGAATTGCGCAACTTTGGGGCACCCCCACCACATGTGTGGTAGGTCGCCCTTTAGACCGCATTGCCTCCAGCACTGAGATGAGTATCCCTTACCGAATTTTGCCAATTTGGCGGGGGTAGCATACCACCGGAGATGTATTTTTTTGAGCATTTCTATGTGGTTAAGACATCTAGATGCTTCTTTTACGCAGTGGACCGCATCCTCCCAGTCACTCTCTGAGGCCTGGAAACCCAATTCCTCTTGCCACTTAATGGCGTATGACAATTGGGAGGGTGTATCTTGGTCTAGAACATCGGAGTAAAGTTGAGAAAGTGACTTTTTTGGACGAGGTTCAGCCAACAACAAACGTCTCAAAGCCGATGGGGTCCGTGAGGGACGTAAGTCGTGAGAGAAGGCGGGAGAGCGCATAAAGTTTGAGATCTGGTGAAAATAAAGGAAGGTTGGTCTGAGGGTCGGGAAGTTGGTCAAGAAGTCCTCCAGAGAGATCACAGTTTGGTTACGGGTAATTTCTGCTAAAGTTTTTGGTCCGTGATGTCTCCAGTGGGACAATGACATATTGGGGATCAGCCAGCAGAAAGCATCCAGAGGAATAGCCTCAATGGGAAGTTTGGTCCATTCACTGGAGACCGATCTCCACACCTTCAGGAGCTCATTCACTGAGCTCAAAAGGTCGGAGTTAACGATCTTCCCCATTGAGTTAGCAGCAAGGAGAGATCGCAGTGAACTTCCCGGAAGAGTATCCCCCTCTATCTGCTTCCATCCCTGACCAACCCCATCCCTCCACCATTTCCCAGCTACCTCCAGAATTGTTGCCTTGCGATAGTGATCGACATTAGGGACTCCCATGCCTCCCTTAGTTAAGTGTCTGTATAGTAAAGATCCCTTTATTCTAGCCGGTGCACCACCCCAAATGCACTTAGAGATCATAGTCTGCAGTTTCAATATAAGTTTTTTGGGGAAGTGTATCGGGACGCATCGGAATAAATACAAAATTTTGGGGAGCCACAACATTCTTACCGACTGTATCCTCGCCATCCAGGACATTGATCCCAGAGGCAGTCCCCCCAAGGAACCCTCAAGATCTTGCAGGAGACTGTTCATATTTTTTAATGCTTCTCCCGCAATAGGGCAGAGGGTGATTCCCAGATAAGGGATTCCCCCCGGTGTCCATTTGAAGGGAAAAGAGTCGGCAAGAGTCGCAGCAGTATCATTCGAGACACCAATGGGCAACAGCCTTGATTTACTCACGTTGAGTTTGTAGTAGGAGATCCGTGCAAAGCAGTCAAGCTGATCCATAATGCTCCGGAGGGAAGATTCTGGGTTTTCCGTGACAATAATGACATCATCCGCATATAGACCAACCACGTGTTTGGTTTTTCCGACCAAGATCCCTGGAATTTTTGGATCTGCCCTCAGAGAGATCGCCAGTGGTTCCATAACAAGTGCAAAAACCAAAGGCGATAAGGGGCAACCTTGGCGGGTGCCATTAGAGACTCGGAAAAGCCTGGACGTGTAGCCAGAGGAAAGAACTCTGGCACACGGATGGGAGTATAGACTAAGGATCGCTGAGGCGATAGGGCCGGAAAATCCGAAGGCGGAGAGGACCTCCCGGAGGTAGCCCCAATGGACCCTGTCAAACGCCTTCTCTGCGTCCAGCGACAGGAAGACGCTTGGTACACCTCTCCTCTCCGCCACCTCTATCAGGTCTAGCATCCGTCTAGTCCCATCCTTCGCTTGTCTGCCCTGCACGAACCCCACTTGATCCTGATGCACCAGGAGAGGAATCACATCGTTAAGGCGTGTGGCCAATAACTTCGCGTATAGCTTAACGTCGGTGTTAAGTAGTGAGATTGGTCTAAAGCTCTCCGGATGATCCAGCACCTTTCCCGATTTCGGAATAGTGGATATCGTAGCTTCGAGGGATTCAGCTGGGATGGATCCAGTTTCTTGCCACCTGTTAAATAACCGTAGTAGGTACGGGGCTAGGATAGACCCGAAGAGCTTATAATATTCATTAATCAGGCCATCCGGACCCGGGGCTTTATTGCTTTTGAGCTCCTTCAGAGCTTTATCAATTTCTGAACATGTGAAGGGAGAATTTAATGTCTCAAGGATATGCGTCGGTATGGTGGGGATGTCCAATTTTTCCAGAAAGTTCACAATAGCTTCATTTGTGGGTTGTGGAGTATGCTGGTCGTTTTTGAGATTATATAGGTCTTCATAGTACGCCGCAAAAGTCTCAACTATTTCGGAAGGGTGTCTGACCATAACTCCCCCCTTATTCCTAAGGGCCGTAACCATTTGTCGTACTGCAACCTTTTTTAGTCTACAGGCTAAGATTTTTCCCGCTCTATCTCCAGCTTCGTAATATTTTGTTCGTAATTTCCTGATGCCGATTTCGTGCTGTCTAAGAAGGAGCGAACGAAGTTTGTTACGGGTGAGACGGATCTGAGTTAGAATTGTCTCTGATGGCGATTTTTTGTTTGTCGTCTCTAAATGTTGTATTTCTGTCGTCCAGTCGCGAAGTAATTGTTCCCTGCGACGTTTTGCTATCGCCGCCTTTTGTATAAGGAGACCTCGGACCACTGCCTTGTGTGCATACCACAGGGTATCATCCTTCATGTCCTCTTGGTCATTGAGAGCAAAGTACTCCGTCACCGCCTCTCCCACTTCTTCACTTATCTGTAAGTCAGTCAGGAGTCCCGCATGTAGCCTCCATCTCCTGGGAGCTCCACCACCCATGTCTAGTCCTAACTCCAGCGTGACCGGGGAGTGATCAGACCAAGTGGTCACTCCCAAGCCCGATGAGTGGCACCTTTCCAGTGCCTCATCATTTACAAGGAAGAGATCAATTCTGGAATAGGACTTATGCACCGGAGAGAAAAAGGTGTAATCCCTCTCCTCTGCGTGTTGATATCTCCAGACATCATGGAGGTGGAACTCCCTACACAGGTCTCCCATTGCTCCACCCCCCCTGCGATTACCTGTGGAGGTGTCTATGCGGGGCTCCATGACTGAGTTAAAATCTCCGCAAACTAAAAGCCTTCCCTTAGTCTCCTTCTGCAAACGAGTGAACAGGTCTCTGAGAAATCTCTGTTGGCCAACATTGGGGCTATACACACTCACGATCGTGTACTGAATGCCACTTATTTCGCAACAAATACCAACATACCTGCCCGCTCCGTCCACAAAGGAGGAGAGAAGGGAAAATTGCACCTTATGACCGACAAAAATGCAAACCCCCGTTTTTTTTTTTTTGAGGCATTGGCGAAGTAGCTGTGAGGGTAGTCTTTATGATGTAAACGTATGTTGTCAGGCTGTAGGAGGTGCGTCTCTTGGAGGCACAAGATATCAGCTCCCGACGATTTGGCCTCCCTCCAGAGGAAAGATCGTTTCGCTGGAGAGTTGAGGCCATTAACATTCAGGGAAAGGACCTTCAGTGACATTTCTGAACCCTGGGGTGAATGGCGTACAGGATAGAAAATGAGGCAAGGAGTAGAGGGTAGATGAATCAATAGAGGGAGTGGGATGGAAAGAAGGATTAGAAACACACAAAGTTAAACATAAACGAACAGTAATGTAAACATATGGAGGATTCCAAAATTATTTAAAAGGAATCTAGTCACTTGGGGGGGTAACTTCAAAATCCGGCCCGGAATCCCACTCGCGCGATCCGCAGCGAGAGGGAAAAGTGTGCCTACAAACTTGGCACAAAAAATAAACAGAGGGTAACTCACGGATTTAGGGCTCCATTTCAAGTGACCCCGGCTGTGGAGCGTGGCCCGCAGTGGGCGGCCCCCCTGTCATGTCGCAGGAGCAGAAAAGAGTCACAGAGGGTAGACCCAAACATCCAGAAGTCATCAGTAGTGAGGACGGTTCCGAATCCGGATAAGATGTCACTCAGTTGTCTTATTCTCAGTGGAGTCGTCCAGCCTGTCGTTTCGGGGGGTTGAAGATGGGGAAGAGGCGAGACGCCACGTGCGCAGTGCCTTCCTTAGGAGAGTGGGGGAAGCAAAGGAATGTCTTTTCCCTTCGTATCTGAATAGCAGCGCCGTTGGTGAACCCCAAATGTATGGGATACCTCTATCTCGGAGGATCTTGCACGATGAGGCAAATTCTCTACGTCGAGCAAGCGTGCCTGGGGATAGATCCTGGTATATAGAGATATGACTGTACGGGTCGGGTAGTGCCGGGCCTTTACGCATACGTCTCAGCAGTTGCTCTGCCACCCCAGAGCGGACCATGTGGACCAGAATGTCTCTGGGCACTTCTTCCCTCATATTCCGTGGTTTTGGGATTCGGTACACTTTTTCAATTTCTAGGTCCCTGGAAGGGGAATCAGGGAGGGCCGTGGCAAGGAAGTTCGTAGCTAGCTCATAGGGATTTTCAGAGTCGTTTGATTCAGCCATACCTCTTATTTTAAAGTTGTTACGCCTGAGGGCATCTTCCAGATGGCACATTTTGTTATTCATTATCCCCATTTCCCTGTCTAAAGCATCATGGTTGTCGGCCAGACTGTTGTGTGCTTGTGCAAAATCTCCAAGCTTCCCTTCCAGGTGTGTGGTTTTATCAGTCAGTGCCCCCACTTCCTCTTTAAGTGTGCTGAGTAGTGTTGTTATATCTGCCATCAGAGTGTCTCTCAAGGTGCTCAGGCAAGCTTTCAACATACCGTGCGTGACCGGTACATCCTCCTCCGGTCTGTGTGCAGCGGCGTGTGGCTGACTCCCAGGGATGTGCGGGCTCCTCGGTGAGCGGGCTCGCTGTGTGGCTGCCGGTGCCATTTTGGGTGGTGAGACAGAGCGCCGCGGTTCTGAGTCATAGTAGTCTGTGAGGCGATTCTCCGTTTGGCGCCTCTTTGGAGCCGTCCGCGGCATCCCAGCACAATCCCGGGTTGTTTACCGATCGGCTGGGGTACTTTAATCGCGGCAGGAAGGCCTGTTTAGTGCCGTTTACAGGGTCGTCCACCGGAGCTCCTCTAGTCTGCGCCCGGCGCCATTAGCAGCAGGACACGCCCCCCCGAGACGACATTTCTAATGATACCATTTTTGTGTAGATACCGTATGTTGTTTTGATAGCCTGTTATCTCATTTTATGGCAATGCTCAGGTGTAATTTTGGTGTTTGGACTTTTTTTCCGTTACACAGTTTACAGATCTGATTAGTAGATTTAATATTTTGATAGATCGGGCATTTCTGAATGCGGCAATACCAAATATGTGTATTTTTAAGATTTTTGTAATACTTTTATTTTGAATGGGGCAAAAGGGGGTGATTGGAACTTGTGGTTTTTTCACTTTTTTCTTTATGTTACACAGGACCCTAGAGAGCCTCAGTGCTGCACAGTCCGATTGCTTGTGCTATGTCCCAAAGAGCTGCAGCTTATCGGGACACAGCACAAATGATCACTTATTTTGGATGCTGGTGCTTGCCAGCCATCCACAGGAAGTGAACCCCGATAGCATCCGGTGTCACCACAGGACCACAGGCTTTCCATGTAACAAATGGAGATCCCGCGATCTTAACACGGCATCTCCGATCATGACAGGGAACAGCATGATCCCCGCCGCGGCGCTCTGGATCCCACTGTCAGTGAATCACAGCGCAATTCAAATGGTTAATACTGCCGATCGGATCACAATATATCAGCTGAAATGTGGGGGGTACGATGCGAGCTCAGCGCCTGAGCTCACATCAAAGTGAGGGAGCAGACACATGACGTACTGGGTACATCATATGTCGGAAAAAGCCCGATGTTCACATTGTATTATAGTAAATTTATCACTTAAAAATGAGCCATGCATGAATGAATCAGAGTCGGAGTCGGGGAAATTGAGGAGTCTGAGTTGGTGGTTTGGCTTACCGACTCCACAGCTCTGCCTACGGAGCTGCCCTTGTGCAACTAAATCTCATTAGAAGAAAAGTTCAAATAGTGAAGCACCACAAAATGGATTTCTTCACCAAAGGTATCAATTTAATTGGTAGAACGGTGCCATTATAGCCATGTCTTTGCTTTACATTACTAAATTGTGCTGATAAGCATGAAAGAGAACCTGCTTTGTCAATATTTTTGATGGTGTTTTCTATTTCATTGTTGCTTTTGTGTGATTATGTACGGTCCTCTATAACAAACTGCCATACACCTACAAAAACTTATGGTGAATTTATTAAAAAGGGAAATGATATAGACATGCTTTAAATAACCTGCGGGAAGACTGCCATATAAGGTAAAGCTATTGCAATAACTTAGTTTGGTTTCTCTCTATACTGATGCTGAACAGAATGTAACTGACATAGAAACTTCATGGGATGGATCTCCCTCTAGTGGTCGTAATACTTACTGGCGGGAAGATACATGTGAACATGTATGGGTAATGTCACTGGGATAGATATGGTGCGATATACAAGCTCTCACTGATGTGAGCATTGTCTGTGTCTGTCTTCAACATATGTGACATCTCTAAGTAAATATAACACTGCCTGTCATAAACCAGACAAAAGCTCCGGAGCAAATACTGTTACAGTAGGTTAAAAAATTACATAGAAGAAAAAATGATTTTTTTTCCTGCTTATTAAAAGTTATTACTCCTCTTTTAAAGTGATGGCATATACAGGTAGTTCCACAAAGATTTGGCCAGTGACAAGTTTTGGTATTTTACCTGTTTACCAACACATGTTCAAGACACAGTAATATAATCAATATGGGCTTAAAGTGCAGACTCTCAGGTTTAGTTTGAGGATATTCACATCCTTATTATAGTAAGAGTTTAGGATTTACAGCTCTTTACTATGTTGCTCTCTCTTTTTCAAGGGACCAAAAGTAATTGTACAATTATCTCAAACACTCTTTAATGGACGGCATGGGCTATTCCTTCGTTAATCCATCATCAATTAAGCAGTTAGGGTATGTGCACATCTGACGTTTCTGCATCTCTGCAGACCGTCCTGAAACCGGTGCAGATTGGCAGAAACTGAGTTTTCTGACCTCAGCAGTGTCCATGGTTTTCTTAGCGTTTTTTGAGCTTTTTCCGGCCGCTTTTCCAGCGTTTATACAGCGTTTTGTCGGCGGTTTTCTGGCAGTTTTTCTTAGCGTTTTTAGGCCGGTTTTTTGGGGCACTTGTAAGCTAGAACCGCTGGAAAAACGCTCAAAAGAAGTCACTTGCTCTATCTTTGAAAACCGGTGGAAAACCGGTGAAAAAACTGAAAACGACCAGAAAAAAATCGTTCTAATGAAGACAGTGTTTTCTAAACTCCATTGAGAATCATGTTAATCCAGCCGGTGGCTAGGATTAACATAAATTAACATAAAACTCAGCGGAAAACGCCGACAGAAACCGGTAAAAAGCAGCCCACAAAACGACTGATGTGCACATACCCTTAAAAGGTCTGGAGCTGATTCCATGTGTGGTATCTGCATTTGGAGGATGGCACTGTGAACTCACAACATGCAGTCAAATGAAGAGAAACACACCATTGTTAGGCTAAAACAAAGAAGAAATCTATCAGAGATGGCAGAATAGTTAGGAGTAGTCAAATCAACAGTTTGGTAAATTCTGAAAAAGGGGGGAAATAGCACACTGGTCAGTGAACTTAAAAGGCCTGGATATCATGACTTTCCGAGAGCAGTAATGGTTTCAATTTTCAAGATATGGAGAGGTGTGAGGGCTTTTTTTTTTTTTTTTTGCGTCCTGAGCCAATGTTTTATTTATATTATTTTTGGGTATTTGATATATACTGATCAGATTAAGTGGGCCCCCCAGGTATCCAAGACCCTGGCACTTACCCGGGTGCTGACGTCAGCACTAGCTGGTGTGCTTGCAGTGTCCCGTTGTAGCAGAAGCTGCGTCACACATGACCTCGCTACTAACTCAGTGGGCTTGCGCTGAGTTAGGCAGTGGGGACCGACAGGCATTACAGCTGACATGATCATATATGACAGTCGATAGGGAAGAAGATAAGCTCCTGCTCTGCCGACGGGACTTTACAGGAAAAAGCAAAATGACCACTCAGCCAGGTAAAGCCAGCAGAGATGGGCTTACAGCAGATTCAGGTAGGTAGTTAGTATCTACCTACTTGTATCTGTGAAGCCCAAGAGTGGAAAAAAAATTCATCTGGATAACTCCTTTAAATAACACTCCACACACTAAAGCCTTGCAGCGATGGGGTTCTGGATTCAAATCCCTCCATTGACAACATCTGCAAGGAGTTTGTATGTTCTCCCTGTATTTGCGTGGGTTTCCTCTGGGCACTCCGGTTTCCCCCCACACTCCAAAGACATACTGATACCATGTTGAGATTGTGAGCCCCAAATGGGACAGGGTTGCTGATGTATGTAAAACATTGTGGAGTTAATAGTTCTATATACATTAATAAATATTATATTATATATAAAAAGAAAACAAAAAATATAGTATTGGTGCAAATAGTGAGAACGTAATTGAACAAAGTGCTTCTTTATGTACACTGAGGCTAAGTTGAGAACGTTGTGTTTTTGTTGCTTTTTTTTTGCATGGTCTCTTAAATGAGTTTTATGTAAATTAAATTTTTTACAGTACCAACAAAAGCTTTAAGAGTTCAAAAAAATAAACACACAATTGCTTATTTTTACCCGACTAACAGAAAACTGCTGAGTTTTTGAAAAGAAGTAATAAAGAAAGTGGCCCAGCTTCTGTTCAATGCAAGAAATCTCTTTAATAAAAGTTCAGCACCTTCCCAATTCCAAAGCAAATTGCATAACAAATGTGTCCCAGGGGGGAGGAGGAGAATCACAAGAAGGAGGCAAAGCTCAGGGATTCGTTGAGGCCCAAAGGGGCCCTAATGCCCAGCCTGACAATCCATTGGGCCACTCGTCTCGCCAGCATCCCCCCTGGTAATCTATCCCTCAATTTTAAGTTCTTCTTAATTGCTGCTTTTATTCTGTGCCTTTCCCCAGAACCTTTCTGTAATGATGTCTATGTTTGCCCCCTCTCTCACACTCTCTAGGTAACTGGCAGAACAATTCTTGCCCAGGATTCAAACGAATTACAGAAGCTGGTCTTCCATGTCAATACACCCTGCAGGAAATGTGTATTACATAATGTGTTGAATACCTGGTTTTTGTTGATACTCAGATTGTTTCTGTAGTTTTGCCTTGCTATGTGCCTGTTTGTATTTGCTGTGTTCCCCTGTGGCTCCGCCCACCACGTGATGTCACAGTGACACTTCCCCTTCTGCTCCGATGTCTGGTTGATGAGCTGTGCATAGTGAGGGTTGCTGGTGACGCGTCCCGGCCCTGCACATGTGCACTGAGCCACCGGATGTAGTGCTGAGCATTATGGGGATTGTAGTTCAGAGACTCGTGGTGGTTGCTGAGGCTTTCACAGGTGAGGGACATTAAGCGCATTAAGGGTACATAAAAGGAGGTGTGTAGGGGTTGGTAGCAGACACAACTTGGACTGGGAGACCTGGCACCCTCTTTCTTTCCTTACCTTGTCCCCTGAGGAATTGGACCTTCGGGTCCATGAAACAGCTGTTGGGCGGATTTTTCTCCTACACTCAGGGGTACTCCCTTTGCTAAACAGCACCAGCACTTTAATGGGTATGTGCAATGTGTAGTATGATGTAGGGCTCTCTGTGATTCAGTGATGTCCCTAAAAAGCATGTAGAAGCTTTACTATGTTTCATTATAAGCAGGCAGTTACAATCCTCTATGGGAGTGGACTCTTTATGCCCTATCAACTATCATTTCTGTATTGTTTATTGTTTTTTTTATACCTGTAACAGCAGTCTGAGTGTTGAGGGTACTGCGCTACCCCCAATTTTTACGTGCATATAACCTTATGTACCTGTCCTGTATCCGTTTTGTTAACATTTGTAATTCTTTCCTTACCACAAAAATCGAACTACTTCATTGTTTTTGTATTGCTGTGTGCTGCTAGCATTGTCCATTGTCAGTGTCTATATTCTTACCAAATCACTATAAATAAAAAAACATAACGGATGATATACTCTTGCTTGTTTCAACTCCTGTTCTCTTATTAATGCTTTGATTCATTATATATGCGTTTCAGAGTGTTATCCTCGCTCCTTCATCAGGAAACCAACCATACCATGAAGGAATGAGGCTAACGCCCTGAAACACGTAGAGAATGAATCAAGCCACCATTGCATGATTCATCTCAGTAATTCTTTTAATAATATGGCAACGTGGGTCACCTACACAATTATCCTGTGGTTCACTTTTTTGGGTGGCACAGTGGCTCAGAGGTTAGCACTGCAGACTCGCAGTGCTGAGGTCCTGGGTTCAATTTCCACTAAGGACAACATCTGCAAAGAGTTTGTATGTTCTCCCTATGTTTGCGTGGGTTTCCTCCGGCACTCCGGTTTCCTCCCACACTTCAAATACATACGTATAGGATATTTAGATTGTGAGCCTCAAGAGGGACAGTGTTGCAAAATGTATATAAAGTGCTCTGGAATTATTAGCGCTATAAAATGAATAAATAATACTAAATTATTATATATCATTTGGTTTACTCGATCACCATGGTGCACGTGGATTGTGGATCCAGCAGCAGCCGTTGCATGTGGTTGTATTTCACACAACCATTCCAGGTGAGACGTCACAGTCACACAACTGTGTACTATAAAAGATAAGACCCTATATGCGCTTCGGTTTATCTTTGTAGTTTTCCCAAAAAAAAAAAAAAAGAAAAAAAAAAAAAAAAAACAACAAAGCACAACAATCTGTACAGCAGATGTCACGCATCAGGATTACCTGGCTTTCCAATGTCTCTAGTTTTCGTTTTCGTGCATGAAGAGCCTTGCTGGGAAAGCCCAAAAATAATTGGAAGTTCCGATCCGCTCTGAATCCACCATTGCGTCATCCACTAGGCTCTGCAGGACATCCTTCACCGACATGGAAGCTGTCACCAATCAGAAATCTATTAGCCAAGAACATATATACATCAAGTAATGCAAATGCAGCTCACTGTATATTCGTATGGCTTCATTATCCCACCCATGTCCTATCAGTGCATTATGCATAATAAAATTCTAAAATTAAAATAGAATAAATACTGGAGCTAGGTGGGTATGCAGAAGGGCACTAGCCCTGCATTTTTTGCTGTGTCTTTGTGTCACTTTTTGTCACAAAACTACATGTCAATCCTTACCAAGCATAGTGTCATGCTTGGGAGGTGAGGCAATCAGTAACTTGATGGTGTTATTGGCAAAGGGGGTCAGGGGAGCCTAATTGGACCCTGATGCTGATGTCCCTGGCTCGTCCTGATCTCAAAAGGTACCTCTGATTGTGAGGAGTTCTGAGCCACCACCCTTTACCCTAAGGTATTGATTAGCCCTAGGCTGAGGGCCCTACCTCCACCCATGAGTCAGGGATCACAGCTTCTCCCATGGCAACAGAACTCCAGGAGAGGTTTCAACACACCAGCAAGACGTCTTCTCAGCTCAATGACCAAGAGCCATCTAACTCTATAAACGGCGTCTGACAGAGGAGAGGGAAGGCTATTTAAAGCCAGAGTGAGGGGATTCCCAGTGAGTCACACTTCACTTCAACCACTCAACCAGCAGCTAAACATAATAGTGAGTGCAGCTCTAGAACACAATACAGAAGGCAAGACCTTCACACCAATACCTCATGCAGTCCTTCAAGGAAAACAACACATACAGCAGCATCCGGCAATGTCAGCGCAAACTAAACGCGTGACACAAAGTCTATGAGAACTGTGAAGTGCTGTGCCAATTATGCTTTTTTTCCTTGTAGTTTTGGCGCAGTTTGTGGTCAAGACAAAAAAAAAAAAAAGATTATGTAAATTGTTTGCTGCGTATTTTAGCCTCCCAGCCATTGAAAACAGTGAAAAAAATGCACAACCACAATCTGCACCACAAATGCATGCGTTTTGTACTGTGTCTTCCTGGCACAGGATGAAGTTTTGCAACGTTTTTGGTGCAGAATATTTCTGCACACAAAAAGAAGCATCGGCACATAGCCAAAAGGTGTCTAGAAAGTGGGTGATGTTGTCGGTATTTGACTAGGTCCTGTGTGATAACCTACTGAATGTTATGATACTGCACTGCCCAAGAAAATATAATAGCGATACATGAGGACAGGTGCAGGTTATACAGTATATAGATAAATGAAGAACGTATAACAAAGCAATACTCTCCTAAAAACATGAACCGATGACTAAAAGAGGAGGGATGGGCTTGTTTTACTATAAGGTGACTAAGGTGTATTAAGTACAAAAAGCACCTGATGCTTTCTAGCAGCTAGTCAAAAAGGATAATAAATACCCGAGGTGGATGTGTGAGCTCCAGTGTTTCAAACAATAACATTTTTTTAATGAACCGATAACTGAAAATATATATATAGGAGTGCTGGAGTACAAACAAAATAACTGGAGGTGGTACACCGAATTGTATACTGTATATATCAATGTAGAATGTATGTGGATAGATACTAAAGTCCTGGGAGTGTGTGATGGAAGATTACCACCTATATCTGCTCATAGGAGGTGGACACTGCATTTTCTCACCTTAGGACAATCTAAAAAGCTGCAAGCAGCATAAAAAGCATTCACATTTGAAGAAATTTGGCACCATTTACTCCATTGACCCTTATTGTATTGGCACAGGGCTGAGGAGTCGGTAACGCTGGTTTGACAACTGCGTTTTTTTCAAATCAGGAAAGATGAGGTATTTCAACAAAAACCTGATCCTTTCAAGATCCATTTTTTTGTCCATTGACTTTAATGGTGTCAGGTAGCAACAGGATTCCTTTGATTCACAACCTCCGACTCAGTCTGCTCAATTTTTCTGACTCCCTCATACATGGCTCATGCTTAAAGGGGTTGACCGGGCTTTTGTTATATTTCATATTTATATCTAGGCTGCAAAATGTTAACAATCTGCAATATACATGTTGTCAACATTTTGCAGGGTTTCCTAGATATAACACATTTGCAGCTGGCAGGGAACGTCTATGGGGCATGATTGTGCATGGAAATGGAGAGCTGGTCGTTTCCACCTACTCTAGCACAATCACGCCCCTCCCCTATTCCCAGTATGGCCAGCCACCCCCAGGACATAAAGGCCCGCCCTCCCCACTGTACACTATTGAATGCCACCACCCTCAGGGCTCCTACTGGCCTCCCCAGCCCCTAACATCACCACCCACCCTCTCTGCAAAACAGCGGTCCCCAGTACACTGATACCAGGTGTCGAAACCGCTGCTGTGAAAGCGATTCCGGCACACTGTGTCAGTGCAGCAGGGACCCGCTGCATGTGTGTGCTTCTCACCCTGTGTGCACTGCAGGTGGGGTCCGCAGCCCTGGTCCCTGTTCTGTTCAGCCGGATCTCTGCTGTGTGGAGCGGTGCCCATCACCTGATCTCTCCAGACCTCCAGTACCATAGAGCCAGTTGATCGGTATAGAGAGGACCGCTCCACAGGCTCTGTGCTCTGTTGTACTGGAGGTCTGGAGAGATCAGGCAATGGGCACCGGTCCACACAGCAGAGATTCGGCTGAAGAGAACAGGGACCAGGGCGGCGGACCCCACCTGCAATGCACACAGGGTGAGAGGCACACACATGCAGCGGGTCCCTCCTGCACTGACACAGTGTTCCGGAATCGCTTTCACAGCAGCGGTTTCGGCACCTTGTATCAGTGCACTGGGGACCGCTGTTTTGCAGAGATGGTGGGTGGTGATGTTAGGGGCTGGGGAGGCCAGTAGGAGCTCTGGGGGTGGTGGCATTCAATAGTGTACAGTGGGGAGGGGCGGGCTTTTATGTCCTGGGGGAGGTTGGCCATACTGGGAATAGGGAGGGGTCGCGATTGTGATAGAGTAGGTGGAAACGACCAGCTCTCCATTTCCATGCACAATCACGCCCCATAGACATTCCCTGCCAGCTGCAAATGTGATTTATCTAGGAAACCCTGCAAAATGTTGACAATATGTATATTGCAGATTGTTAACATTTTGCAGCCTAGATATAAATATGAAATATAGCAAAAGCCCGGACAACCCCTTTAGGTGATACATTTATTGTAGTAAAATGGTATCAGGCTTTAATCATTATGATGATACAATAATCAATATTTAGATAGAACATAATTCATAATAATATTATTTAGCACATTCTGCATTGAACTACTGGACCCAATTTATTATATATTTTAGTTGATTTAGTCCATTTTTTACTGATTGTTAATGTGCCAATCAGTCTTAATAAATACGCCCCACTTATTTTTGAAACTACACCACTGCAGTTTTTGACGCAATGTTTCAGTTACAGTTAGAACTGGCTCCAGCATGAAGCAGAAATCGGCATCCTTCCTCTATATTTCTTATTCTTTTCAAATACACTTTGGTATTTGGCTTAAAAAAAAAAAAACAGCATAAAAAACTACAGTGACATTTTTCCATCTTCATATGCAGAATTACAAGCAGTTTTGGTACAGGAATGTTAACCGAAATCCCAATTTACGCTTTTGGTGGCTCCGTCCCCCGATTTCACAGCACAACCTGCAGCATACATTAGTAAATAGACTTTGACCTGACGAGGGTGTGTGGGTCCTGTAAAGCATGTCAGAATGGCAGCATAATCCTAAGAGTTTTCCCCCTATATTTTGTATATTCAGCTCTTTCTTATTTAGAGGAAAAAAAACGAAAAAAAAAAAAAAAAAAAAAAAACTTGCCTCATGGCGGTCTGTAAATTTGTAAAAGAAAGTAAAGTTTGATTATAGATCCACTTAAAAAAATAAATAAAAATAATTCAAATCAGCTCCTTATTTCTACAATATAAACTGGTGGTAACCCTGTACAGGTGGGGCTGACAGATTAAAAAACTTCATTGCACCTCTGACATTATGGTTTAAGTACAGATGGGACACAAGTCTCCTGAAGCCATCTTAGCAGCCTTATTCGCATCTCTGAGGATTTTGGAAATCGTGGGGTGCTCTACCCAGATGAAGCTGTCAATTGGGCAGCGACACGCGTAGGTCCAGAGCCACGCTTCCTATGCCTCCTTGCCTGCAGGTCTAAAGTGACTGGTGACTAATCTGCACAAATTTGTCTTTATTCACAGGTATGCGGTTCACCCAGAGTATTGTCTCTCTTTGCTTTGTGGTCTGTTCAGGTCCTATCATTAACTAGGCAGCCTTTGACTCACTTTATAGAGTATCAGACATTTAATCAAGGCCTTTTTTTTTTTTTTTTTTTTTTTTTTTTCCCCCTCTGCCTTATTGAGCTGAGCTCAGGTTGCAATAGATTTCTACAGTTCCAATACTCTGGGGTCTTTTTTCCGCTCCTGTTTTTTGTTGGTCTTCTTATCATGGGAACTAGTGCAAATATTTATTCACTGTTGTGTTTTGTCACCAGGTCAGCTTTGCAGGACTATTATTATTGTTAAAACTATAGGAGGCATGCATATCTGATGCTATCTGTGCGGTGTTGCACATATTTTAAATGGTTTTAAATGTTTTGTGCTTTTGTTTTACCTTGTACACATGAGTTTATTGTAATAAAAACTATTTTTCACTTTATCAAGTGTTTGAATATATTTCTTCCCTGATCCCGGTCATATATACACGTTTCTTTCTTCTGTGTTGTATTGATTATGGTCAAACGTGTGACTGGTGGATCCTGTGTTAGTGCCACTCTACCTTTTTCTTTTGTATGGAAATCGTGGGGTAAAATAGAAGCCCCTGTTCAAGAGACGGAAGTTGAAGGGGTCCAGGAGTCTTCTTGAGAGTAGTGTCAGTACCAATCCCAGGGAAGAGTGGGAGAATTCTCTGTTGAAGGTTTTAGCTGGAGAAGACCAAATTCTCCCTACTTCCCCGGTGATACCTGAGATAGAAGAAACACGGGAAAAATTTGGTACAAAACACAGTTGGAAGATGACACTCTAAAATATGCAAGGGGGAATGTGGTCATCATCAATGCAGTTTCCCAATATCCAGGAGCTGACCAACGATTTCCTCACTTTGTTATGAATAATGATCTCTTGTAGAGAGTGTGGTCAAGAAAGATGTAGAAATAGTTGAGCAATTACTGCTCCCTAAGGCCTACCGGCACAAGGTGCTTGATGTGGCCCACAGTCATGCACTAGGGGGACATTTAGGAACCGATAAGATCCAGGAGAGGATTCTCCAGGTTTTTCTGGTTGGAGTTGTACAAGGAAATTCTGAATTAATGTATGTCCTGCCCTGTGTGTCAAATAACTGCACTTGTGACCCATTTTTGTAGCCCGCTGGTACCATTTCCCATCAATGAAGTACTGGGATGGATATAGATGGGCCTGTTGTGAGGTCAGTTCGGGGACATCAGTACATCCTTATCGTGGCAGATTATGCCCCATGCTATCCTCAAGCGGTCCCCATGAGAAATGCTGCAACCAGGAGTATCACCCGAAAGTTAGAAAATATAAACTAAGAAGGGGATTCTGAAGGAAACCCTTAAAAACCAAAGCCCTTCATGTCAAAGGTAATGAAGTAACTGTGCCGAATGTTGAAGATAGCGGACATGCGTATCTCAGAATATCATCCACAAACAGATGGACTAGCCGAAAAGTTTTAACCTGCGGCTTGACAGCAAGTCGACATTGAAAGAGTACCGAAAGAGCCGAGACCTGGCCCTTAAGGGAACCTAGTGAGAGACCAGACTCCAACCCCGACTGAAGGAACCCTAGAACTAGCGGCAAGGAATAGGGAAGAGGGGGTTGATCTCGAGAAGAGCACCACGCGAAAAAGGCTTTCCAGGTGCGATGATAAATCTTTGCCGATGCCGACTTCCGAGCTCTGATCATGGTCTGAATAACGGCAGGGGAGAAACCCGCTTGGGTTAGTACCCAGGTCTCAAGGGCCACGCCATCAAATTCAGGGCGTCTGAATTCTGGTGGTAAAACGGTCCCTGCGACAGAAGGTCGGGACGACAAGGGAGGCGCCAAGGAACGTCCGCCGCGAGCTGGACGAGATCGGCGTACCATGCCCGTCTGGGCCAGTCTGGGGCTATGAGAATGAGTTGAATGCCCTCTTGTTTTATCTTCCGCACGACTCTGGGAATGAGAGGCAGAGGAGGGAAGATGTAAGGCAGCTGGAACTGGGACCAGTTCTGAACTAGGGCATCCGCCCCTAGTGCTTGCGGGTCGTGAGATCTGGCCATAAACCTGGGAACCTTCGTGTTGAGCCGAGACGCCATCAGGTCTACGTCCGGGGTCCCCCAGCGACGGCAGATTTGTTGGAACACGTCGGGGTGTAGGGACCACTCTCCCGAGTCCATGCCCTGGCGGCTGAGAAAATCCGCTTCCCAGTTTTCCACTCCTGGGATATGAACTGCTGACAGCGTTGAGTTCGTCGATTCTGCCCAGTGGAGAATGCGTTGCACTTCGTGCATGGCCTGGAGACTGTGTGTTCCGCCTTGATGGTTGATGTATGCCACGGCCGTGGCATTGTCCGACTGAATCCGTACCTGTGTGCCTGCCAGCATGGAATGAAAGGCCTTCAGAGCTAGAAATATGGCCCGGATTTCCAGGAGATTGATGGGCTCGGCCGACTCCGCTGGGGACCATGTTCCCTGTGCTGTGTGACGACGATGTACCGCTCCCCATCCGCTGAGGCTTGCGTCGGTGGTGACTATCTTCCAGCAAACCGGTAGAAAGGACCTCCCCCTTGTGAGGGAACGAGGTTTGAGCCACCAATGGAGGGAACTCCTTGCTGCAGGTGACAAACGGAATAACTTGTCCAGGGCAGAAGGATTCCTGTTCCACGAAGTCAGAATTGCCCGTTGGAGAGGCCTGAGGTGAAGTTGAGCAAACGGCACCGCCTCCATAGAGGCAACCATCCTTCCCAAGACTCTCATGGCGAACCGAAGTGAATGAGGACACGGCCGTAGAAGACTGTGGACCCCCTGTCGAAGGGCCTTCGCCTTGTCCTGAGGGAGGAGGACCAGACCCCTGGGGGTGTTGAAAAGCATCCGAGGAATGTTAGAAATTGTGACGGAACTGGCGATGACTTCCGCAGATTCACCAACCAGCCTAGCCGACGCAGGGTGTCCACCGTGATGGAAACACTCTGCTGACACTCCCTGAAGGAGGGAGCTTTGATGAGCAAATCGTCTAGGTATGGTAGGACTACCATTCCTCTTGTGTGCAGTATGGTCATGACAGCCGCCATGACCTTGGTGAACACCCTGGGGGCCGTCGCTAGGCCGAACGGGAGGGCCACAAACTGATAGTGATCCCGGTCGATGGCGAATCGGAGAAACCGCTGGTGAATTGTCGCGATCGGGATATGGAGGTAAGCGTCCTGTATGTCGATGGACGCGAGAAATTCGTCCTTCTCCATGGACGCTATGATGGAGCGCAGTGACTCCATGCGGAAATGCCGAACCTTCACGAAGGAGTTTAACTGTTTCAGATCCAGAATGGGGCGAACAGCCCCTCCTTTTTTGGGTACCACAAATAGGTTCGAGTAGAACCCTTGGAAGCGTTCGGCTGGCGGTACCGGAATGATGACACCGGCTTTCAAAAGGGAATCGACCGCCTGAAAGAAGGCGCGAGCTTTGGGGGGATGAGCAGGTGGGATTGACAGAAAAAAACGATTTGGAGGATAGGCCGTGAATTCTATGGCGTATCCGGAAGACACCAAGGTGTGTACCCACTTGTCGTCGGTAGAAGCGAGCCAGACCTGACGAAAGCGAGAAAGTCGGCCGCCAACCTGAATAGTGTCTCCCGAAGGGGGGGAGTCAGGAAGAAGAAAATCTGCCGGGCTTTGAACCCTTGGCTCTGGACTGGCGTGAATGGGACTGCCAGTTTGCACCAGTCTTCCGTATCGTCTGGGAGCGTTCCCTACGGGGGGACCTATTGGCCGCCGTCGGGGGTTTCGAGACTGACCAACCAAAGGAGTTCCGAAAGGACCGGAAACGGGTTTGTTGGCGACGAGAGAAGGGTCGCTTAATCTGACGTTGTGGAAGAGAGGTACTCTTACCCCCAGTGGCATCTGAAATCAATTGATCCAGTTTTTCGCCGAATAAACGTCCACCGTTGTACGGAAGGCAGGTGAGCGACTTTTTTGACGCTGCATCTGCTTTCCACTCTCTCAACCAGAGGGCTCGCCGGATGGTTATGGCGTTGGAAGCCGCAGCCGCGGCACAGTTAGCTGAATCGAAGGCAGCGTGCATGGAGTATTCGGCGGTCACCACTATTTGGGCAACCTGGTCTAACAAGGCTGGGTCGACCTGCAAAGCCCGTAGGGCCGAGTGTACGGAATTAGCTCTAGTCATAACAGCCTTTGAAGCCCAAACCGAGGCAAAGGCAGGCCCTAGAGAAGAGCCTGAGGCCTCAAAGACGGACTTCGCCATCTGCTCCACCTGACGGTCAGTGGCGTCCTTTATGGATGAACTGTCCGGTAAGGACAGGAGGGTCTTAGTAGCGAGACGAGAAACAGGAGGGTCCACCTGTGGCGGATCTGTCCAATCCTGGGTGACCTTAGGTAGAAAGGGATAACGGGTTTCCAGCGCCTTACGGTTACCAAACCTTTTGTCAGGGTGTAACCTATGTTTTTTGAGGATTTCCTGGAACTCTGGATGGTCCGAGAAATGCCTATGTGGTCTCCTGGCCCTTTTAAAGGACACCTTATGCTCTGGAGTATCAGCCGGAGGGTCAGACACCTCCAGAACCTGGTTAATGGAAGTAATTAAATCCTCCACCAACGCGACCGTATCGGTCGTATCCAGATCTAGGGAGTCATCTAAGTGATAATCCGAGCTCGAAGAGCAGAGACCTTCGGAGTCCTGCGCGTCATCTTGACGCCTACGGGAAGCAGAGGCTGCAGAGCCTGCATGGGACTCTGGAGAAGGTGGTGGTCTCTTACGGCCAGAGTCGGAGGCTGACGGGTCAGGGTCAGCAGTCTGTCGCGGTTCCGGGACTTCCTGCTGCGACGCAGAAGCCTGAACAGCGGCTGCAGGTGGCGAACGGGCTTGCATAAACTGCAGCAGTGTGTCAGACAATCTGTCCATGGACTGCGTCATATTCTGAGACATGGCGGTGGCCCACGCAGGGGTAGGGTCAGGGGCACTGTTAGAAGCCTGGGTAGTGGGGGTCTCAGTGTCCGCAGCCTGCGTGCAGCTCTCACAATGTGGCGAGGTGCATCCTGCAGGGAGGTCAGCCTGACAAATAGTGCAGGTAGCATAGTAAGTGCTGGCTGCCTTGGAGCCTTTCTTACTCTTATTGCCAGACATTGTGGTATGGACAGTGAGCAGTATATAAGGTAACCAGGAGTCCCCTGTGTAATCAGGCACTGTCTAGCTGTCCAGCTAGGTGCCTGGGCCCTTAGATGAGGGGCTGAGTAGGGTCACTGTGGTCTAACAGTGCCTGTTGCAGGGGGATACAGAGGGGAGAGATAGAGAGAGACAGAGTAACCTCTGCAGAGGAGATCCCTGCAGAGGTCTTACCAGCCCCCAGCGCCGCTGTGACAGGCCGCCTGGATCCTGTGTCCCCCCGGATGGCTGAGGCCGGGTCCACGTGCAGGGCTAATGGCGTCCGTGCAGGAGAAGGAGGAAGGGGCGGAGCTAAACGGGCGGGCTCCTTGCTGGAAAACGCGCCCGTTCTCGGCTCCGCCCCCAGTATGACGCGCGTCCGCGTCATCCGGCGGGGCGGGACGGGGGCGGTGCAGGGGTTGCGGCCTCCGCGCTAGGCCCAAGCCGGGGCCTCAATTAGTTGAGGCCTCCGGAAATAGTGAGGGGCCAGCGCGGAGGCGCGAAAACGGCGCTGGGGGGCCCAGAAAAACGGGACAAGAAGGTCCCGGGGGCATAGAGGAAGGCACTGGCGGGGGAACCGCCAGTACATCAGGGGGGTGCTCCACAGTATGTGCAAGCTGCTCCAGTGGATGCAGCTGCACGTCCTTGTGCTGTATGCCCCTCAGCTGTGCAGGCTTGTGCATAAGCACTGGAAGCCTGTGCTGGACTGCAAGGGCCCCCTCCATGCAGCCCCAGCCTCTTGAAACTGCATAGCCTGCTAGCCTGTGCTGCAGGCAGCCGTACATCTCCAGCCCCTGCAGCCAGGGGCTGCTGATACCTGTGGTGCCACTGCCTAAAAACACCCAAGGGTGATTAGGGGGACGTCATCTGGCAGGCCGTCAGCTTCTACTTCACCTCAGACCGAGAGAATGAGGAAGGAGGGTGTTATGCTGGGCTGTCTCAACTTTAACCCAGCAACCCAACAGTGGGAGGCCGAGAAAGGAGTACGGCATATGTATGGATTCTCAACCTCAACCTAGCGCCCCAACAGTGGGTGGCCGAGGAGGGAGCATGCCGGGGGTCACACCGGACCCACTTTTCTTCATCGGAAGAAAAAAAGATGAGAGTAAAAATGGACGTGTGCCTCCTTCGACACTAAGCAAAAAACTGAGGAGGCAGTGCCTGCCCCAGGGGTGTATACTGAGGAGGAGGAGCCACTGTTACTCTTTTGCAGATTGCTTAGTGTCGCCTCCTAGTGGACAGCAGCATAACACCCACGGTCCTGTGTCCCCAATGAGGCGAAGGAGAAAACCTGGAAAGCCAAAGCTACCCCATATAAATGTGTTTTTAACACGAGGACTGAATAGAAACCGTTTTGCCTATTGTCTGAGAGCACATGCAGGGCGCAAGGGGCCTAAAGCCGACTGTATAATAGAGCTGCCAAAATCAGGAACTTCATCCCAGAAGATACAGTGTTGGCCTTAGTACTGACAGTAGAAAGCAAGTTTTTGGCAAATATGGCAAGGTTCTTATGAGGTAGTGAAGACATTCAGAGAAGTAAACTAGAAGATACATCAGCCAGGAAGACTTAAAACATACCAGCTGTATTATGTAAATTTAATTAAACTTTGGAAAGACAGGGAATTATTGAGTGCTGCCAGTTTTAAAGGGGTTTTCCCACGAACAAAGATCATTTTGAAGTTCATTTTAATGAATACCGTACATCTTGAAATAATAATAAATTCCACAAAAGAAAATCACCGTGGAGCCTAATGCTGGATTTCTGCGCTCTTGGATCTCAAGGACTTTCTCTAGTCTTCATTTCTTTTCTGTGCAAGTTGCCTCCTCAAGAAGGTGCATCTGCCCTGAATCTCCAGGCGAAAAACGGTGAGCTGGCTTTTCTATATATAGCTTTGGCAAAAATTAAGAGACCACTGCAAAATTTTCAGTTTCACAGATTTTGAATGAAATGTACATTTTTCTTTTATTGTATAAACTACTGACAACATGTCTCAAACTCAAAGCTAAAAATTTTGTTTTTATTTGTAGCAAATGATTAATCGTCAAAATAATAAAAAAAGAAACAGTGCTTTCAGCCCTCAAATAATGCAAAGAAAATAAGTTTATATTAATTTAGAAACAACAATACTAATGTTTTAACTCAAAAAGAGTTCAGAAATCAATATTTGGTTAAATAACCATGATTTTTAATCACAGCTTTCATGCGTCTTGGCATGCCAAACCTTTCACACTGCTTTTGGGTGACCTTATGCCACTCCTGGGACAAAAGTGTAAGCAGTTGTTCTTTGTTTGATGGCTTGTGACTATCCATCTTCCTCTTAATTACATTCTAGAGGATATCAATGGGGTTCAGGTCTGGAGATTGGGCTGGCCATGACAGGGTCTTGATGTGGCGCTCCTTCATCCACACACTGATTGACCTAGCTGTGTGGCATGGGGCGTTGTCCTGCTGGAAAAAACAGTCCTCAGAGTTTGCAAACATTGCCTGAGCAGAAGGAAGCCAGTGTTTTTCAAGGATAACCTTGTATGCGGCTTGATTCATATGTCCTTCGCAAAGATTAACCTGCCCAATTTCAGCCTTGCAGAAGCATCCCCAGATCATCATCGATCCTCCACCAAATTTCAAAGTGGGGGCAAGACACTGTAGCTTGTACACCTCTCCGGGTCTCTGTCTAACCATTAGATGACTAGATTTTGGGCAAAGCTGAAAATTAGACTCATCAGAGAAGATTGCCTTACTCCAATTCTCTATGGTCCAATCCTTGTGGTCTTTGGCAAACTTCACCCTGCCTTTCTTTTGCTGCTCATTGATGAAATGCTTTTTTCTAGCTTCAAATGACTTGAGCCCTGCCTCTAGGAGCCTGCTACGAACTGTTCTTGCCGTGCACGTCACACCAGCTGCCATTTGCCATTCTTTTTGTAGGTCACTTGATGTCATCCTACGGTTGCTGAGTGACATTCAAATAAGATGATGGTCATCCCGGTCAGTGGAGTGTCGATTTTGCCCTTTGCAAGTCTGTAGCTTTGTTGTCCTCAATGTCTGCTGCTTGAACTTGTTGTAATGGACTGCTGTCTTTGAACTTTTAAGGATGGAGGCAACATGACGCTCACTGTATCCCTCTGCTAGTAAAGCCAGAATTGAGTCCTTCTTTTCCTCACTCAAGACTTTTCTTTTCAACTCTTTTGGCATGGCTAAAAGTTATTTTTTCATTCAAATTACTTTTGGGCAATTTCTAGCACTTGTTTTGCCATCCAGCTTGTCCTAGAGGATTTTGAAGACCACAGCAGTGTTTTTTATACTTTCCCTCATTAAATAAGATTTGGTTTAGGACGGTGATCACCTAATCAGAAGGACAATAAGTAGAATGAGGTGTACTTTGGTTGAAATTCAACTGACACTGGAATGGAATGGCTGTCAAGACATGTAGAGATGGGGATTTAAAAAAAAAAAAAAAAAATACACTGTGTAGTGGTCGCTCAATTTTTGCAAGAGTTGTATATACACACACACATGAATCTCAAGAAGTTAGAATATCATCAAAAAGTTAATCTATTTCAGTAATTCAATAAAGTGAAACACATACGAGTTTATTATATAGAGTATATTATATAGAGTAAATACAAAGTGATCTACTTCTAGTATTTATTTCTGTAAATGATGAGAATTATGGCTTACAGCCAATGAAAACCCAAAAGTCATCTCTGAAAATTAGATTATATAAGACCAACTGAAACAATGATTTTTAAATCATAAATGTTGGCCTAATGAAAAGTATGTCCAGTAAATGCACTCAATACTTGGTCGGGGCTCCTTTTGCATGAATTACTACATCAATGCGGCGTGGAATGGAGACACTGCTGAGGTGTATGGAATCCTAGGGTGCGTTGATAGCAGCCTTCAATTTGTATGCATTATTGGGTCTGGTGTCTCTCATCTTCCTCTTGACAATACCCCATAGACTCTCTATGGGGTTTAGGTCAGGCGAGTTTGCTGGCCAATCAAGCACAGCGATTCTGTGTTTGTTAAACCAGGTATTGGTACTTTTGGCAGTGTGGACAGGTGCTAAGTCCTCAATTTCTAAAAAGCTTGTCGGAAGAGGGAAAGCATGAAGTGCTCTAAAATTTCCTAGCAGATGGAAGCAATGACTTTGGGCTTGATAAAACACAGTGGACCTACACCAGCAGATGACATGGCTCCCCAAACCATCACTGAATGTGGAAACTTCACACTAGATCTCAAGCAGCTTGAATTGTGGTCTCTCCACTCTTCCTCCAGACTCTGAGACCTTGATTTTCAAATGAAATGTGAAATGTACTTTCATCTGAAAACAACACCTTGGATCACTAAGCAACATTCTAGCTCTTTTTCTCCTTGGCCAGGTAAGACACTTCTTGCGTTGTCTATTGGTTATGGGTGGCTTGACACAAGGAATGCGACAGTTGTAGCCCATGTCCTGGATACGTCTGTGTGTGGTGGCTCTTAAAGCAGTGACTCCAGCTACAGTCCACTCCTTGTGAATCTTCCCCAAATTTTTGAATGGCTTCTTCTTAACAATCCTTTCAAGGCTGCGTTTATCCTGGTTGCTTATGCACCTTTTTCTACAACACTTTTTCCTTCGACTCAACCTTCCATTAATATGCTCAGATACAGCATTGTTTGAACAGCCAGCCTCCTTAGCAATGACTCTTTGGGGTTTACCCTCTGTGAGACAGTGCGGGGGATCATATGTGAGGGGCGCTATGTCTCCCCCAGAATGCGCACTGTCACGTATTGAGCCCGGTATAGGGTGTGAGAGAAAGGGACGGTCCGCTCCCTCCGCTCCGGGTCTTGCAAGGTCCCGGAAGTAGACACAGAGTTAAAAGCCTGGTCAGGAGGCAGGGCGGGGTTCCCTGTACACAGATTTGTGCCTTAGCTGCAGCAGCAGCAGAGATATAGAAAGGAGAGGTCTAGAGTTCCAGGAGGCCGTGTGCTAGACTAACACGGCCTAGCCCAGGAGGGCTGGAGGAACTCGGGGTGACCCATAACGGAGGCCTTTGGCCTGAAGGACCCGGGTACGTTATATGAACTGTGTCTTGTGTACCCGGCTGCGACCCGGATTCCGGCAGACTGTGCCACCGCTGTGTGTATCAGCAATAAACACCGGGTCCTGCTTGAACTACTACCGGGCTCCACGCGTTTCCTGACTTGCAATCCCGGCGCTGCCCCACACCTCCTTGTGGAGTGTGTCAATGACTGCCTTCTGGACATCTGTCAAGTCAGCAGTCTTCCCCATGATTGTGTAGCCTACTGAACCAGACTAAGGAACTATTTTAAATGCTTAGTATGCCTTTGCAGGTGTTTTGTGTTAATTATTCTTATTTTCTGAGATAATGAATTTTGGGTTTTCATTGGCTGTAAGCCACAATCATCAATATTAACAGAAGATATGCGTATCTTATATGTATGGAGGCGAGGAATTCCCCTGGCTCCATAGATGTGATGATGGAGCGCAGAGACTACATTCTGAACCGCTGGACGCAAACATATTTGTTCAGATGTTTGAAGTCCAAAATCGGACGTACGGACCCATCTTTTTTGGGAACCACAAAGAGGTTGGAGTAGAAACCTCTGAAGTGATCGGGTTCCGGTACGGGGATGATTACGCCCGCCTGTTGGAGCAAGTGTATCGCTTTAAAGAGGTGTGACGGTGCTTTGGTGGCTTCGGGGGGTTGGAAGGGAAGAAGCGGTATGGTGGGCGTGAAATAAACTATGTGGTACCGGAAGCCACGAGATCTTGAACCCATTTGTTGCTTGTGGCGGATAGCCAAACTTGACTGAACAGCCGTATGCGGCAGCCGACAGTGGGGGTGTCTTCCGACGAGCAATGAGAGTCAGGAAGAGGAGAACTGATGACATTGAGCCTCTCTAGGTTTAGATGGTCTCTGTCTGGGCTGCCAGGAAGAATTAGTTTTGAATGATGACTAGGCAGGTCTGGTAGAGGAGGGGGGGCGGTCGGGAGACCGTCTATCCGAAGGAGTTGCGAGCGGAACGAAAATGTAGACTGAGGTCTTCTGAAAAAGGGGCATTTTGGCTTATGTTGTGGAAGAGAGGTACTCTTTCCACCCGTGGCTCCGAGATGAACTTGTAAAAGTGTTCGCCAAATAGGCGATCGGGAAGATAGGGGAGACCGGTGAGTGATATCTTTGAAGCAGAGTCTGCTCGCCACTGTAATGAGCAGTCTCAAGAGGACTGTATGAGGTAGTCCGCCGCGGCGGCGATCTGAGTGGTTATATCGGTAAATTGTTGAGGAAGCCAAGAGTCTTATAAGGATGTTTGCAGGGTCTCAGCCCAGACCATAATTGCCTTGGCAACCCACACGGTTGCGAAGGAGGGCGAGAGGGAGGATCCTACTGCCTCAAAAGGCAGAACGTGCAAGCTGCTCCACCTGTCTGTCAGTTGGATCCTTGATGGAGGATCCGTCTGGTAGGGATAGTAGTTTTTGGCCGCAAGGTGAGATACGGGTGGGTCAACAGATGGCGAGTCTGCCCAGGCTTTGGGAAGGGCCAAAGCGAAGGGGTATCGGGCTTCAATGGTCTTGTGGTTACCGAAGCGCCTGTCAGACTTCTCCCTCTGTTTCGTCAGAATAGCCTGAAATTCTGGATGGTCAGCAAAGAATGTTTGTGGTCTTTTTGCTCTCTTAAAAGCACACTGCATGGTCCGGAGTTGAGGAGGGAACAGTGTCCATGTAGAAGGTAAGGTTAACCGCTGCTATGAGCGCATCAATGGACGCCTAATCGTCAGAGGGGGCCGTGTCAAGGGAATCATCTAGGTCTAGACAGCATTCACCATCTTCTGGTTCATCAGAAGAGGTAGCGTATGGTCCCTGATCCCGGGAGGGGTAGCCATGAGATCCGCGAGAAGAGACAGGGGACACGTTCCTATGGGATCTTTTCCTGGACAAGACTGGAGACGTGGTAGGCGCCCTGCAGGCCTGTGATGGACCCTCTAGAGAGGGATCATCTGCGTCTACTCTGTCCTGGGAGCCAGTGTTGCTAGGGGGACGGTACTGCATGGCCTGGACCAGGTTTTGGGATAGCTTTTGCATGGATTGGGTCAAGAATAGTGCCCATTCAGGCAGCCTTGGGGCTCTAGGCTCCGTGCTGATGGCGGGGGCATAGGCAGTAGTGGCAGATGGCTCCTGGGTTTCTGCGGACATGGTACAGGCCTAGCAGTAGGGAACAGTATGCTTTCATTGAAGCTCAGAGTGGCAGGTGACACAGGAGGAATAATAAACCATGTGGTGTTTTGTTTTCTTAGATGCTTTTGAAGATAGCATGTTGGCAATGCAGTGAGAAACACAAGAAACTGAATGGATAAGCAGAGAAGCTAATGCAGGACTTGAAAAGAGTCCACAGTCCTCACTAAATGTGCTGTGCCTTACCCAGAGCAGCGTAGGTGCTGTGCACCCTTGGTCCTGTGCTCCAGTGCAGGTCCACACTGAGGAGGAAGCTTCAGTGAAGAGATCCGATGCAATTGGCCGGAACTATAGAGGCAGGGCTGTGCCCGGGGGCATGGCCTAGTGGTGGGCCATGCCCCGTGGATGATGTCAGTGAGGGGTGTGGCTACTGCCCATTCACTGGCGTCGTGTCACTGAGGGGCGGGGCCAGGAGGGGAAGAGCCTAATTCCAGTGCGAAAATACCGGTTGCAGTGGGAGCGACCGCTGCAGCCAATAATGAAGCACACTCTGAGCAGAGCCACTGAGGGGGGAGGGGCGTTTGTGGAACAGGACAGAAGGAGGGAGCCTGCGCTGGCCAGTGTATGAACCCCAGAGGGGGCAGACATGATGTGGGCTCACCTGAATGATGGCTCTGTAGTCTTCACATCCTCAACCCATGCTGCCAAAGGAAGACTGGGGAGTGCAGCGATGCAGGCTGTTGCAGATCCTCAACCCAAGCTGCCAGGAGGAAGGCTACGAAGTGCAGCGGTGCTGGTAGATGCAGACTGTGCATATTTCAACCCAGGTCCCTGTGGGGGAAGACTGGGGAAAGCTAGGCTCAGAACAATTGCTGCAATGCAGGGATCTACGCTTGGTGCAGAAGGGAATACGGGGATGCCCGTCCGTTGTCAGCTGCAGGAAATCGGAACCTGAAGCAACCATCGCCCATAAGTGGAAATAAGCGTAGTCCTGGTGATCCATCGTCGCAGGAGGGGGTACGTGGAGTGACACTCCGCGTTCCCGCCTGTTGTAGATTGTGGTAAAGCGGTACCACGAAGGGTGCCGTCACCCTTCTCAGGACAAATTCCAGAAGCAAGAAGGATAGATGAGCCTCCTACAGACACCAAGCTAAAACCGGTGTGGTCTGGCCCTGCCAGGGGGTGTATACTGCAGAGAAGGAGCTAACTGTTTCACATTTACTTAGTGTCAGCCTCCTATGGATCAGCAGCATAACACCCATGCACCTGTGTCCCCCAATGAGGAGATAGAGAAATACTAGTAATGTAGTTGAGTGTTGTTTTGTTTGTTTGTCAGGATTCCATAATTTTTACCTCAGAATTGAGTAATTCCATAATTTTTCCCCCTGCTTGGGCTACAAAAGTAACAGTAACTGGCTAGCACATTTTATTTTCATGATTTCTTTTAGTGTTTCTTCAAGGCAGAGAGTTACCATTTGAAATGACTTTAGTTTTTACCATGTCTGTGATCTGCTTTCTTTCTACAAAATTAAACAACTGAATGGACATCCTCCGAGCCCGGTGATTCCAGAATTTTTGGCAGAAGTATATGAGAGAGAAGGAAGAAAAATATTTCCACGATACCAAAAATCTGATTAGTAGATAGTTTAGTTTATTTTACCACACCTTGTTTTCAACATAATACCTCAATATTTTGAGCATGTACCATCCTGTCACACACATTTAACTCTTTTGTCTATGCATAGAACAATATGCGATAGACCTTGCAGGGGGGTGAAGCTGCCTGCCATGACTTGCTGCTTTTATGTGTGGAAACTCACTCATGCACATAGGCTAAGGGCCCTTTCACATCAGCGTTTTTCATAATTCGCGGCAGATGCGGTGAAAAAACCGCATCTGCCGCGTTTGCCGCATAACGGTTCCACTTGCGGCACAGTTGCGGTTTTTTCAATGTAAAGTATAGGCGTACTTGCGGCAGGTGCGGCAAGTGCGGTTTTGCACTTGCGGCAGTGCGGCCGCGAAAAAAACCCGCATAAGCCGCGGTTTTTTTCGCGGCCGCACCTGCCGCAAGTGCAAAACCGCACTTGCCGCACCTGCCGCAAGTACGCCTATACTTTACATTGAAAAAACCGCAACTGTGCCGCAAGTGGAACCGTTATGCGGCAAACGCGGCAGATGCGGTTTTTTCACCGCATCTGCCGCGAATTATGAAAAACGCTGATGTGAAAGGGCCCTTACACTGGTCAGTGTGCGGACTAAAAATCTGCTTGTGATGGCGGTGCTATTTCACTGAGGGGAGTGTTGGGCTATGTTCCTATGAGGAGAATCTTACAGTTCCAGCAAAATGAATAGGATTTAAAGAAATCTCATGCCCCCCTTGCATTTTTTTATTTAGCGTAATCGGACCTGCGGTCACATTAGTGGGCGTCCCATAATTCAGACTCCCATCGATTATAAAGACATAACATAGCAATATGTCACCACATTATGAAATGTGAAGAGACATTTAACCCTCCCCAATATTACAAGGCAGTAACTGCTGATCTTATGGGTATGGAGGTATCCCGACTCTCCCCTAATAGAAGCTGCTGGGGAACAGAATGATTGTGCATGTTGAATTTCAACATGACTGATCTTTGTTATTAGAAATTGGTGGCCATAGGAGGTGCCTGGCAGGAGCTGTTTCTTCTTGACTATTGAGAATGCATAAATGCTTACCAGGACAAGCCAAGCACACGTGTATGGGGTAGGAGGGTGAGAAGAAAGAGCAGTCAGCTGAGTTTCCTTTTTACTACTACTGGAGTGCAAAATGTATTTTATAAACCAGATTCTTCAATGGTCACCTGACCATTTTGGCCTTGGGTCTTCATTTATTAATAGTATGGATGACTGGCATCTAACCTCTAAGTGCAGGTGCAAGCAGAAAAAAAAAACATACTAATGAAAAATAGGAGATATCTGCTGCAACACTGACACGAAATGTGCACAATTTATGAGTGCAATGAGCGGCCGAGCTGCACAGCTAATACAAGTAAAATGATAAAATCTATTATAGCAATCACTGCCCTGGAATATAATGCAAATAGGAAGACTTCGCTTGAGCAGTGGCCACTGCGGAGTACCCGATGACCGACGCCAAGGTGCTTCCATCTCACTGGGTCCTAACACTATGACCAACAGAGTTGTGCAATGTGAATGGGTTTATATGCCCTTATTTCTAATTGAAAAAGGAAAAGTGTGTGCTGGACTCCAACAAGATGGAGACCTCAGCTGGCTTCGGGTGGGGAAGGGGGAGGGGGAAGAGGACGCTCAGTCAAAAGGGATACATAATTAATAGTATGGATGACTGGCATCTATCTCCTATTTTTCATTAGTATGTTTTTTTCTGCTTGCACCTGCACTTAGAGGTTAGATGCCAGTCATCCATACTATTAATTATGTATCCCTTTTGACTGAGCTCCCTCTCCCCCCTTCCCCGCCCAGAACGCCAGCTGAGGTCTCCATCTTGTTGGAGTCCAGCACATACTTTTCCTTTTTCAATTAGAAATAAGGGCATATAAACCCACTCACATTTCACAACTCTGTTAGTCATAGTGTTAGGACCCGTGAGATGGAAGCACCTTGGCGTCGGTCACCGGGTACTCCGCAGTGGCCACTGCTGAAGCTAAGTCTTCCTATTTGCATTAGATTCCAGGGCAGTGATTGCTATAATACATTTTATCATTTTACTTGTATTAACTGTGCAGCTCGGCCGCTCATTGCACTCATGAATTGTGCACATTTAGTGTCAGTGTTGCAGCAGATATCTCCTATTTTTCAATGGTCTTCATTTATGTCTGTACCAACTATCTTCACACTTCCCACTTGAATCCTGGTCTTCATCCTGCTTTTTGGGATGAACAATCACACATAAACCTAATCCGAAAATTATTTTTATAATCCGTACTGAAAAATGGAGATTCAGAAAACTGGCCTTCCAACTCTGAGCTATTCACGCTTTATAGTCTGAGAGCATACTTACTAATTCCCTTCTGCTTTGGGGCAATCTTTTCCAGGTCCTTCAGCTGGAATACATCCTTCTAGTAGAAAAAAAACACAATGGACAAATGTAGCAGCAAATAGAATATTATCTGAAAGTTTAGTCTGGTGTATCAGAATACAAGCAGCATCTTTATGCATTATGTGCAGTCATATCATGCTCAGCGTAGCTGTGATATGGAGGCACAACGAAACATATACATGCCCTTTCATAAAACTATGTACATGAGGCCTAAGGCAATGGTCACCTCCACAGGACAAAAGGTCCTGAAATTCCTGACTGAACCATAGGCACAATAATTACTTTTTTCTTCTTTTTCCCTCTCATAATTTTAGCTTTTTTTTCCCCTCACTGGCCAGGCTTATGTCACTATGGTTTTGTGTATATCTCATAAGTGTGAGCTTTTATGTAATGTCCCCAAAATGCAGTCTATGTGCCCTTCATATGACAAAATGTACAAAATAAAGAGGATATCCATCACCAGGTTGTTGCTGTATAATCCGAGAGCAGCATGATGCATGGGCACACACTGATTTACAGTGATGTGAACTTGCTGTGTCTGCTTACTGTCAATTTGATACAATCAGTTTTCTCTATTGCTGAGCCCTATATCATTGATAGGAAGCTCTCTGTACAAGGTGCAGAAAGCTGCTAAACAGTGGATGATTAAACAGAGCAAGAGGACCAAGAGTTATAAGGCAGCTTGTCCTGTAATGATAATCTCATGATGATAAAACATTGATTTAATTCAATCAACAACCCACAGTCCAGTAAGTAGCATATCACTGGAAATTGGCCCTCAGCTCCTCTACCATGCTTTTCTCAAATTACATAGCAAAAGCCTGATGAATCACTCAGCTTCTAGATAAGCTAGACATTCTTATAACAAGCCATGTTTCTCACCGTAGTTCACGCTGGTTGACATGGCACATCTCCAGACTGTATCGCATTACCATTTTTTTTGATCCGGGGAGATGCAGGTAAAGCCTGCATCCTACTGGATTTATCGGGATTCCCCTGCAAACGCACAAACTGATGCACCCGCATCAGCATTATCTCTGATCTGATCTGGAGTCCCACGGATCCGAGTTACATTGAGCCTCATTGTAAATTCACGCGGATTGTCCCAGATCCGGGTGTACTCAGGTTTTGTCACGGAGACAAAAACTGCAACAAGATGCAGTTTTGGACTCAGTAAAAAAAAAATCTGCTGGCACCTGGATCTGGGCGAAACAATTGGATGCACTTGCAAGTGTTTCTGGACCCATTTTGAGTCAATAGGGCTGAAAACTATTGCAGGAGCATCCAGTTTCGGCCGGACTCAGATGGTTTCACACTACCAGTTTTTGAAATCCGAGGATTCCGTTTAAAAATGGATACAAACAGATCTGTTTTCTCCCCCACTGACTGTCAATGGGGACGGATGAACGTCCGGTGGCATCCGGTTGTATCCATTTTCACACAGATCTGTTTCATACTGTTTTTTTGTCCGAAACCCAAACCACAAAATGTTGCGATTTAGGTGCTCGTTCAAAAAACGAAATCAAACCGATCTGTGCCTATTCTGCTGGAATTAACATGGAGTCCTATGGAAACGGATTAGTGAGTAAACGCAGCCGTGTGTGATCAGCTGCACAGATTCGTTTTCCCAGACGAGTTTGCCCAGAAGCCAGTTTCATATGATATACCCACTAGGCGTGTGTCATTTGTCACCAGATCTGTCAAAAAAACAGACACAGCCTGATGTAACTGGATACTACTGCACGGTATTACGATAGATCCGTCAGCCGGATGGGTAAAAAAAAAGTTATAACTGCTCACAACTAAATTTATAACCAAATCTTTGTTTGTCTAGATTTACTTAGATGTTTTATATTAAGTACCTACCGTATTAAGGTTAATACCATTGACTACCCCTATATTTACGTGTGTATGTCACCCTTCTGATTTTCCTGTATTTATGTCCCGCTGTTTTGTTAAAAAATCATCCAATAAAAATATTTGAACAAAAAAAAAGTGTGTGTGCATCAGGTTGTATCAGGTTTCACAATCCATGGGACTCCAGGGCCATGCAGGTTTTACATGCATACCCACGGATTTCATAAAACAGTAGTGTGAAAGCAGCCTTACACTAGACAATTACAGTACCCTAAATTATGGCACAAGACAGATTTAAGTCACGTCCTCTGTCCACTTCCAGCTAAGCAATGCCTCTATCAACTGATGTGTCTAAAACCAGTGCTGGGCAAAGTGCAGGCTGCAGGCCACATCCAGCCCTCTGGCTGCTCCAATCCGGCCAAAAGGCAGAAACTAATGGCCTATGGGTCACACGGTGCCCTCCGCCGCTCGAACTCCGATATCGTTGTTATCTGCGTGGTGAGGATGTTGATAGTGGCGAATACATTGGTGGAAGATGGAGCTAATGGCTCTATCTTCCACCAATCACCAGGGGTGACTCAGGCAGCAAATGCAATGACGTCATGTTATCGCGTCTGCTCTGTCAGTACACTGGAGACCGGAGCAGAGCACAGTGCAGGGGAACAGGAAGGAGGCATCTATTTATGCCAGATATGGCTGTACCTTTTTAAGGGCTGTGTGGGGCTCATCATGTACATAGGAGGGCTATGTGAGGGCTCATACTGTTTATAAGAAGTTTTGGATGCTTATACTGTGTATAGGGGTTCATACTGTGTATAAAGAGGTTATGTGGGGGATTATATCACATATACAGGGGCTATGTGGGGACTCATACTCTATATAGGAAGATACTGTGGGAGTGCACATTTTAAAGGGGGCAATTTGGGGGCTCATACTGTGTATAAGGAAGCTATAAAAGGGGCTCATACTGTATATAGAAGGACTGTGTGTGGGTTCACACTGTGTATAAGGAAGCTATCTGGGGATTCTTACTGTATATAAGAACTGTGTGGGAGGCTCATACTGCATATAGATGGACTGTAGGGGTTTCATACTGCATATAGGGGGACAGTGCGAGGGATTATACTGCATGTAGGGGGACTGTGTGAGGGATTATACTGCATGTGGGACAGGTGCAGCTCCTTCTGTGTATAAGGAAGTTACGTGGAGTCTTATACCATATATACAGGGGCTATATGGGGACTCTTACTGTATATAGGGCGACTGGGGAGCTCATACTGCATATAAGGCTGCTTTGTGGGTGCTCATGCTATGTATACGTTATGTGGGGGCTTATACCATAAATACAGGGAATATGTAGGGCTTAAACTGTGTGTACAGAAACAAACAAACAATGTGATAGGCTAATACTGTATATAGGATGACTGTGGGGAGCTCATACTGTATAGGAGCGCTCATACTGTATATAGAACTGTGTGGGGATCTCACTATTTAGAAGCAATTTGTGGGCTCATACTGTATATTGAAGGACTCTGTGGGGGCTTATACAAGATATGTGGGGGTTCATGTTGCATATTAAGGGGACATTGTAGGGGCTCATACTGTATATAGGACAACTGTTTCGGGGCTGATACTGTATGTAGGGGCCTGTGTGGGGGCTCATACTGCATGTTGGAGGATTTTATATATATAAAAAAAGATGGGGTTTATTGTGCCAACAAATATTTTTACTATTAAAGACAAATAGAATAAGTAAAAGCAAAGCATCAATAGTGCTAGTGCATGTATAAGATGTCAATACAGGTGCTAGCAGCTTACAAACAGTAAGGTCTGAAAATAAACAAAGAAAATCCCCAAAGCAGAAATACTATATCACAGTCCAAGGTACATGCCATTAGTTGGTGAAAGTATATGTGAAGGAGGTTTTGCAGCATAACAAGAGAAATACAATAATAATTAGCATGTGCAGAAATACACATCAAAGAAGCTGCAAAAATCACTTACGGTACTACGAGGGGAGATATTAAGTGCAAGAGCAAACACAGACTGCCTCAGTGTACGTTTCACAAGTACTATGTACGCCATTTTATTAATGAAAATATTTGTTTGTGCAATAAACCACATCTTGTTTCTCCTTTCATAAATTGCTATCAGTGTGGGGGTGCCTGTCCTGGGCCTCACGAGTGTTGAATCACTTTCATATCTCTTGAGTCTCATCCATGACCTTAAGGCTTCTTTCACATCAGCGGTTTACGCTGATGTGCGGCAGAACCGACTGGTGGTGCCGCATCTGCTGCCTAACGGCCGACTTGCAAGTGGCGTTTTATTTTTTTCGCGGCCGCAAGTGCCGGATCTGCCACATCCGGCAGAACCACACTTGCCGCACCGAACCACAAGCCCCAAAGACAATACATGGAGCTTGCCGGATCCGAGCCGCAAGTTGGCCGTTAGGCAGCAGACCCGGCAGATGCCGCATATACATGTAAACCGTTGATGTAAAAGGGCCCTTACACCAATGGACCTTTGACACACTTGCAGTATCAGGGACAGGAAGGTGGTCGGCGTGACCATCTTAGGTGGTGGGCGTGACCCAGCGTTTCCTCTTGCGGTGCAGTACAATAAACTTTAATTTTTAGGTCCACGTAGTCATGGAGTTTTTTTAATAGAAGCAAGGATCTGGGGTAAAACGACAGATGAGAGGCTGCAGGGGGTCTCCCAAACTCCCCCTTGCATAATTAAAGCAGCATATTTGGGACTTAGGCTGGTTTCACACTACGATTTTTCTAAATCTGATGCTGTCCAATGAAAATCGGACAGCATCGGATCCGAATTTGGCCCCATGCAACCCTATGGGCATAAGACTGAATCGGATGTGCACTTTAATGCCATCCGATTTGGTCCGATCCGATTCTGTCCGATTTTATTATCGGTGCAAAAATCGGCGCCTGCACCGATTTTTGCACCGATAATAAAATCTGACAGAATCGGATCGGACCAAATCGGATGGCATTTAGTGCACATCCGATCTGACCCAATCCCTATAACATGGAGAAGGGTCCAGGAAACATCTGATGTCTCCTCGGACCCTATTTTACTGTACTGAGCATGCTCAGTACAGTAAAACTGCTCCTAACTGGGAACACAAGGGTTAAAAAAAAAAAAAAAGTTTATGCTCACCTCCCCCCGAGCCCCCGCCGTCTCCCTGCAGGTTTCCGGTGGCTCCCGCAGGCTCCCGGTGTCAGCAGAGGTCTTCTTCTGCTGTTACCATGGTGAATCCGCGGTCACGTGACTGTGACATCACCGCAGGTCCTGAACAGCAGAGGAAGACCTATGCTGACAACGAGAGCCTGCGGGAGCCACCGGAAACCTGCAGGGAGACGGCGGGAGACGCGGAGACGGCGGGGGCTCGGGGAAGGCGAGTATAAACTTTTTTTTTTTTTATTCCGGAGGACAGGGGAAAGGAGCGGGAGCACTGGGGGACGTGAGGGGGCCACACAGGGGACGTGAGGGGGCCACACAGGGGACAAGAAGGGGGACACACAGGGGTGAAGAGGGGGAAACAGAGGGGGACACACAGGGGAGATGAGGGGGACACAGGGGAGAACAGCTGACAGGTCTGATGACAGCAACTGATCCTGCAGAATGTCGGATCGGATGCCTATTTGGCATCCGACTGCAGGGATCAGTTTATATCCGATGCTGTCCGATTTACATCGGACAGCATCGGATTTTAAAAAATCGTAATGTGAAAGTAGCCTTAGTTGGAGGTGTGATGCCCGTCTTGGTGAGCATGGCCCTGGACACTGAGTTGTCCAGATGATATTCTATTATGCAGTCCGCAACAAGCTTTAATTTGCAAAATTTAATAATTTGCCCCCACCACCCCTCCCTGTTTGGGGTCTTACACTCAGCCCCCACTTCTATTACAAAGAACTCCATGTCCACCTGGACTTAACAATTTATCTTAATTTAACTACGCCACAAAAGGGAACGCTGGGCCACGTCCACCACCTAAGATGGTCCCAATACTCCAAGTATGCCAGGGCCTTTTTTGTCTGGATATAGAGGGATGTCCGCAAACTTAATTTTACTTAATTTTTAAGTGCTATTTTATATTGATATTAATTATATAATTAATAGGTTAACATTAATAATGAGCAAAATTAATTTCAGGCCTCCACAACAGTCATGGACTCTCATGTAGACCCTCTGGAGAATTAGTTGCTCACCCCTGGTCTGGTAAGGCATGAAACAGTTTTTTATTTACTTTTGTCCACCCCTAAATAAAGAAAAAAAAAATGATTTATTAAAGTTACCAGTCATAAGCTTAGAGTTGTTTCACATTAGCATTTTTCTGCCCTCGGGAGAATCCAGCAGGAAACTGGATGCTAACAGATCCGGTTTGTCCCCCATTGACTTACAATAGGGACTTCAGCACATGCTGTGGCATGCAGTTGCATCCGGTTTCTGCTGGATGCGGCAGAAACCGATTTATTTTTGCCGACCTCCAAAAGCGTAAAATGAAGCGCTTTTTGGGGTTGGCAAAAAAAACAGCCACTAACAGGATCCGGAAGAATCCGGTATAACATGAAAGTGAATAGGCGCTGGATCCGGTTGTTTAACCGAATCAGGTTTAGCCTACTAAGCATGTGGGTCTCACTAAAAGATAGACAGATATATATAAGAGCTTACCAATCTCACGCTATATTCTTCTGGGGCCTCCCATTAAGCTTCATGAATATTCACTGCACTGACCAGCAACGGCCAATCACAGAGGCTCATTCACTGTGAGAGCATCTAGGATTGGCTGTTGCACTCAGACTGCACTCCCACAATCTGTACTGGTGTCTGTGCTTGGTTGCCATATACATTAGTCTATGGCAACCAACCTGCCCTCATAGTGTGTAAAATAAATAAATATTGGGAACAAATGTGTAGGGTTTTGCTGTATTTTTCATTCTCAGCACAGATAAAGTGGACAGCTTCAGGCTGCCACCCTCAGCTGCCTAGTTATACCTTGACTGGCAATGAAAAATTACAGGGGAGCCATTTTTTATTATTATTTAAATACATAGTTTAAAAAAAATGCATGTGCTTCGCCCTATTTTTAATTGCCAGCCAAGGTAAAACTGGGCAGCTGGGGCTGGTACTCTCATGGTGGTGGGGCCCACAGTTATTGCCCCTCCCCCACACTACAGTATAGCAGCCTGCAGCCACTCCAGATATCGGTGCAGTGGAGCTGACACTGATCAGAGGCTTCAAGTTTTAGTTTCAGGAATTGAAGATTTTCTGCTCGAAAAAGTCAATGTGATAAAAGCCTTACACCACCCTGGAGGGTTCACAATGAGCAGAGGAAACTTACAGACTCAAAGAAGATCTCCATCATCTTGGTCCTCTTCTCCTCCACACTAAGTCCTCTCTTCTTAGACTGAAGAAGAAATACAGAGTATTGATAAGCAGCGGGTGAGTACAGCGAGTGCCAGGACACTGCCCACAGGTCACTAATGTGATGGCACAGTGCTGGGGTCTATGGCTGTATGAGGGTGGGCACATCCTCCACACTGTGACTGGATGGAGCTGGTCGCTAGGGGTGACAGCCCTGGCTGAGCACAGCCGGCAATGACAGGTAGTGATGGCGGGAGCTCACACCACTCACCATGGCCGCCAGCGCCTGATAAACCTCCCGGAGTCACTTATTAGAACAGCCGGACGTCTCACTGCCGGGGCGGACACAGGCGGAGGAGCGGGGCCGGATATACCACACACACGTGTACTCAGATAACACTGCACCCGGACCGCCGAATACAGACAGCGATGACATCACCATCACATGACCTGCAGTGCACCACGTGACCGCGCGGGGACAAATTAGGAGACTGAGCGGAAGATACAAACGTCAGAGAATCCCCGATAGAGGAGAATGAGTGTGTGATACACTGCACAGGGCACACAGGCAAACACAGCGCAGGGCACACTGCACAGGGCACATTACACAGAGCATACAACCACACTCTGCACAGGGCATACAGACGCACAAGGCATACAGCCACCACTGCACGGGGAACACGGCCACACACTGCACAGGGCACACAGACATACACAGCACACACTGGACAGGGCACACGGCCATACACAGCACAGGGCATATGGCCACACACCACATGACCATACACTGCACTGGGCACACGACCATACATTGCTTACACACTGGCTTACAGCCATACACTACACTGGGAGCATGGCTATACACAGCACAGGGCCACACTGCGCCACTTACACCTTGTGTATTATACACCTCATATACACTACACACCATCCCACCATATACACATCATATACACTACACACCATCCCACCATATACACGTCATATACACTACATACCATCCCACCATATACACGTCATATACACTACATACCATCCCACTGTATAAACCTCATATACACTACACACCATCCCACCATATACACATCATATACACTACACACCATCCCACCATATACACATCATATACACTACATACCATCCCACCGTATACACCTCATATACACTACACACCATCCCACCATATACACTACATACCATCCCACCATATAAACATCATATACACTACATACCATCCCACCGTATACACCTCATATACACTACACACCATTCCACCGTATACACCTCATATACACTACACACCATCCCACTGTATACACATCATATACACTACACACCATCCCACCATATACACATCATATACACTACACACCATCCCACCATATACACATCATATACACTACATACCATCCCACCGTATACACCTCATATACACTACACACCATCCCACCATATACACATCATATACACTACATACCATCCCACCATATAAACATCATATACACTATAATAATAATAATAATAAAACTTTATTTGTATAGCGCCAACATATTCCGCAGCGCTTTACAGTACAACGGTACATAAGAAAAATATACGGTACAGAAACGTAATGCAGAACAGTAGTTACATACCAAAAACATAGAATCAACTTAGGAAATACAATAAGAAAGGCAGAAAATGAAGGTGACCCTGCTCGAAGGAGCTTACAATCTAAGACGGGATGGGAACACAAAGTACAGGGGCTTATAACAATGAATATCTTACGTCTAAGTGACTACTGTTAGGGAGAAGGATAGGCCGCCCTGAAGAGGTGTGTTTTTAGGGAGCGTCTGAAGCTATGCAAGTTGTGGATGGTCCTAATTTCTTGGGGTAGAGCATTCCAGAGTTTTGGTGCAGCTCGAGAGAAGTCTTGAAGTCGGGAATGGGAGGTTCGGATTAATGCCGATGTTAGTCTGAGGTCATGTTCAGAGCGAAGGGGACGGGTGGGGTGGTAGACAGAGATGAGGGTGGAGAGGTAAGGAGGTGTCGCACCATGAATAGCTTTGTGGGTGACAACGAGCAATTTGAATTGGATTCTATAGTGTACGGGCAGCCAATGTAGTGACTGGCACAGAGCAGAAACATCTGAGTAACGGTTTGCTAGATAGGTGATCCTGGCTGCTGCATTGAGGATAGACTGGAGAGGGGAAAGCTTACTGTGGGGGAGGCCAGCTAATAAAGAATTACAGTAGTCAAGGCGGGAGTGAATCAGGGCCACGGTGAGGGTTTTAGTTGTTCCCGTGGTGAGGAAAGGGCGAATTCTGGAGATATTTTTCAGGTGCAAGCGACAGGAGCGGGTGAGAGATTGTATGTATGGGGTGAAGGAGAGATCAGTGTCCATCAAAACACCGAGACAGCGAGCCTGCTGACTGGGTGTTATCGTGGTGCCGCACACCGAGAGAGAGATGTCAGATTTAGGGAGGTTGGCAGAGGGTGGGAGCAGAAGAAGTTCAGTTTTGGAAAGGTTGAGTTTCAGATACAGAGCGGACATGATATTGGAGACTGCGGTTAGACAGTCATTGGTGTTCTTTAGTACCGCGGGGGTAAGGTCAGGGGCTGAAGTGTATAGTTGTGTGTCATCAGCATAAAGATGGTACTGAAAGCCAAATCTGCTGATGGTCTGTCCAATCGGGGCTGTGTAGAGAGAGAAGAGGAGAGGGCCAAGGACTGAACCCTGAGGGACCCCAATAGTGAGGGGAAGAGGGGAAGAAGTGGAGCCAGCAAAAGATACACTGAAAGAGCGGTCAGAAAGATAGGAAGAGAACCAGGAGAGAGCGGTGTCCTTGATGCCAATGGAGTGCAGCATAGAGAGTAGGAGCTGATGGTCGACAGTGTCAAAAGCCGCAGAGAGGTCAAGAAGGATAAGCAGAGAGTGGTCACCATTACGTTTTGCTGTCAGAAGGTCATTGGTCACTTTGATGAGGGCAGTTTCTGTAGAATGTAAGGGGCGGAAGCCAGACTGCAATGGATCTAAAAGAGAGTGAGTGGCGAGGTAATGAGTGAGGCGGGTGTAGACCAGGCGCTCCAGGAGTTTAGAGATGAAGGGGAGATTGGAGACTGGTCTGTAGTTATTTGTGCAGGATGGGTCAAGGGACGTTTTCTTTAGTAGTGGAGTGATAATAGAGTGTTTGAAGGAGGAGGGGAAGATGCCAGTAGAGAGGGAGAGATTGAAGATTGTGGTTAAGTGACTGGTGACCACTGGAGAGAGGGTCTGTAGTAAGTGTGAGGGAATGGGGTCAGAGGTGCATGTAGTGGGACGTGAGGACGAGAGGAGCCTGGAGACTTCTTCTTCTGTGGCTGGGTCAAAAATGGAGAGTGAGCCAGAGGGGATGTGGGGAGAGATGGGAGTAGAAACACTTGAAGGTTGAGAGCTGATTTCCTGACGGATGTTTTCTATTTTCTCTGTGAAGTAAGAGGCCAGATCGTCAGCACAGAGGTCAGTGATAGGAGCCTGCACTTTCGGACTGAGGAGAGAGTGAAAGGTGTCAAAATGTTTCTTTGAGTTGTTGGCTAGTGAGGAGATCAGGGTGGTGAAGTAGGTCTGTTTGGCAAGGTGAAGGGCAGAGTTGTAGGTTTTTAGCATGAATTTATAATGGATGAAGTCTCCTGGTGAGCGACTTTTCCTCCATAGGCGTTCGGCACTCCTCGAGCATCGCTGGAGGAATCGAGTTTGTGATGTGAGCCAGGGCTGTTTTACTCTGTGTTTGGAGGTTCTAAGGGTGAGGGGTGCTACTTGGTCCAGGGTACTTTTGAGAGTGTCATTGTAGTAATTCACAGCCAGATTGGGGCAGGAGAAGGAGGAGATTGGGGACAGTGATGAGAGAAGAGAGTCTGTGAATGTGTGAGGGTTGATGGCCTGTAGATTTCTGAATGTGTGATAGGTCGGACTATGCTGTGATGGGCGAGGGTTTGAGAGTGTGAAGGTGAGAATGTTGTGATCAGAGAGAGAAAGAGATGAGTTGTCTAAGGAGGAGGAAGAGCAGAGTCGGGTAAAGACCAGGTCAAGGGTGTTACCATCCTTATGTGTCTTCTCAGAGGTTGAGAGTTGCGAGAGGCCAAGAGAATTGGTTAGAGCTAGGAGCTGGGATGCAGATGTGGAGTTGAGGCTGTTTATGGGGATGTTAAAGTCTCCCAGGATGAGGGTTGGTAATTCTGAGGACATGAAGTGCGGCAGCCATGCGGAGAAGTGGTCGAGGAAGTGGGTGGTTGAACCTGGGGGGCGATACACCACCGCTACTCTGAGGGAGAGGGGACGGAACAACCTAATGGTGTGAACCTCAAAAGAAGGGAATGAGAGTGATGGAGCGGGGGGGATGACCTGGAAAGTGCATTGTGGGGACAGGAGTAGGCCAACTCCACCACCACGTCTGTTTCCAGGTCTCGGGGAATGAGAGAAGTGCAGACCGCCGTAGGAGTTAGCAGCAGGGGAGGCAGTGTCTGAGTCCTGGATCCAGGTTTCAGTAAGGGCCAAAAGGTTAAGAGAGTTACTGAGAAAGTAGTTGTGGATAAAGGGAAGTTTGTTGCATGCGGACCGTGTATTCCAGAGGGCACATTTAAAAGAAGGAGATGGAGGTGTGCAGGTAATGCTAATAAGGTTACTGGGATTTCTATGTGAGGTGTGTGGTGGGGGGTTGAAGCTGGAAGAGGGTGGCCCAGGATTGGGAGAAATATCGCCTGACATAAGCAGTAGTAGAAAGAGGAGGAGGGAGTAATGTTTGGCTCTATGACATTGTTTTTGTTGAGGCAAGACCCTGGAATATGACGAGCTTAGATTATTGAGTAGGGTGAAGAGAGTATGGGAGCAGGACATAGTAAAGGGAAGTAGAGAGGGGCTGATGTGGATAAAAGGTGATGAAGGGGGAATGGGGCGGTAAAAAGTGGATGACTAATGCACATAGATATAAAAGCATTGAAATGAACGACATTTTGATGCAATGGGCTAAGTAAATTACTGAAAGGTAGTAAATAGGTAGAGTTGTTACCTTCTGGTTACCTCTGGCTTATCTCTGGTCTATCTCTGAATATTCCACTTAAAAATGCCACTTTGAAATGGCACAGATGCCAAGGCACAGAATGCCTTACACCATGCTACTTATAGTTCTAGTGAGCAACAAACAATATGCCAGGTAGGAAGAGGGGAGGGGTCAGAGGAGAAGGATTCATCACACCAGGGGTCAATTAACAAATTACTGCTAAGAGGAAAGTTTGGGTCAGGATCAGCAGGAGACAGAGACAAGGGAAGGAGGAGAAAGAAAAAAGCATATTTCTAAGGTACAAAGTAGATGGGAGACTATTTCATACCATCACAATACATTAGGGGCACACAGTCAGATTGGATACAGTGGAGGTTGGATACGTCAATATGAACCATCCCACCGTATACACTTCATATACACTACATACCATCCCACCGTATAAACCTCATATACACTACATACCATCCCATCGTATAGACCTCATATACACTACACACCATCCCACCGTATACACCTCATATATACTACACACCATCCCACCGTATACACCTCATATATACTACACACCATCCCACCGTATATACAGTGTTGGCCAAAAGTATTGACACCCCTGCAATTCTGTCAGATAATACTCAGTTTCTTCCTGAAAATGATTGCAATCACAAATTCTTTGGTATTATTATCTTCATTTAATTTGTCTTCAATGAAAAAACACAAAAGAGAATGAAACAAAAAGCAAAACATTGATCATTTCACACAAAACTCCAAAAATGGGCCAGACAAAAGTATTGGCTCCCTCAGCCTAATACTTGGTTGCACAACCTTTAGCCAAAATAACTGCGATCAACCGCTTCCGGTAACCATCAATGAGTTTCTTACAATCCTCTGCTGGAATTTTAGACCATTCTTCTTTGGCAAACTGCTCCAGGTCCCTGATATTTGAAGGGTGCCTTCTCCAAACTGCCATTTTTAGATCTCTCCACAGAAGTTCTATAGGATTCAGGTCTGGACTCATTGCTGGCCACCTTAGAAGTCTCCAGTGCTTTCTCTCAAACCATTTTCTAGTGCTTTTTGAAGTGTGTTTTGGGTCATTGTCATGCTGGAAGACCTATGACCTCTGAGGGAGACCCAGCTTTCTCACACTGGGCCCTAAATCATGCTGCTAAATTTGTTGCTAGTCTTCAGACTTCATAGTGCCATCCACATGGTCAAGCAGTCCAGTGCCAGAGGCAGCAAAGCAACCCCAAAACATCAGGGAACCTCCGCCATGTTTGACTGTAGGGACCGTGTTCTTTTCATTGAATGCCTCTTTTTTTTCTCCTGTAAACTCTATGTTGATGCCTTTGCCCAGAAAGAGAGAACATTCTTCCAAAACGTTTTAGGCTTTCTCATGTAAGTTTTGGCAAACTCCAGCCTGGCTTTTTTATGTCTCGGGATAAGAAGTGGGGTCTTCCTGGGTCTCCTACCATACAATCCCTTTTCATTCAGACGCCGACGGATAGTACGGGTTGACACTGTTGTACCCTCAGACTGCAGGGCAGCTTGAACTTGTTTGGATGTTAGTCGAGGTTCTTTATCCACCATCCGCACAATCTTGCGTTGAAATCTCTCGTCAATTTTTCTTTTCCGTCCACATCTAGGGAGGTTAGCCACAGTGCCATGGGCTGTAAACTTCTTGATGACACTGCGCACGCTAGACATAGGAACATTCAGGTCTTTGGAGGTGGACTTGTAGCCTTGAGATTGCTCATGCTTCCTCACAATTTGGCTTTTCAAGTCCTCAGACAGTTCTTTGGTCTTCTTTCTTTTCTCCATGCTCAATGTGGTACACACAAGGACACAGGACAGAGGTTGAGTCAACTTTATTCCATGTCAACTGGCTACAAGTGTGATTTAGTTATTGCCAACACCTGTTAGGTGCCACAGGTAAGTTACAGGTGCTATTAATTACACAAATTAGAGAAGCATCACATGATTTTACTGTAGCGACCGGTGGTAAGGCCGCGGGTGTGTGTGTATGATCTTTCTCAACAGAATCCCCATACTCAGGTTTAACAGATAATAACATTTCTTTACTGTAAAACATATTTATCTCACAGTCAACCGAACTATATGCGCACTTGTATATATTAGAGTCTCTGGATCTTCACTTCTTCCGGGTACGCAGCAAGAAAAGAAAACACAACAATGAAGGTATCTTTCCCTAACTTTCCCTAAAATCACGTACCAGTCTTATCACAGAAGAAGATGTCGCTCCCACGTAGCAGGCCTGGGGATCTCCTCACTCTTCTTCTTTGGTCTCCTTCTGCAGGTAACAGTCTGTCTCTCCCAGTCTCAGGGCACACAGAGCAACAGCAGAAGGGAGATCACAGCAGCACAAATGGCTCCCTTATGTCGGTCACGGCCCCAGCACATGCACTCTGGGTGCTCGGCGGGCAAGGTTTTGCAGAGCGGCCAGAGTCACAGCACCAAAGTCCAGTGGCCCAGGATCAGTCACAGGGGCTTCTGCGGGGTGATTTTTCCGGCAAGGTGTAGCAAAGTAGTCCACTTTAAACAGACATCCGCAGGTAGATCTTCTCAGCTCTGGATTTATACTGCTCTGATTCTCTGCTTTCACTTCCTGGTTAAACAACAGAGATGGCTGGGAGTTTCCCAGCTCTGTGATTGTACAGTCCACTGATGCCCCCTGGTGGACAAGTGCGGACTGTGCACAGTTCATTTCAGTTTCAATTTCAATAATACAATCTGAATTGTACACCTCATTACATACCCCCCCACTTAAAGGTTGACAGTCCCTGTCAACAACCATCGGCTCCAAGGCAGTGATGGCCGTTGATATCACAGGGATTGATCTCCGGCGGAGTAGGGACCTCTGTTGGGGGAAACCGTCATCCCCCCGTTCACCTTCGCTCCCTTGTTCAGGGCTCACAATATCTCCAATAAACTCAGTCACGTTTTCTACCCGGGGAGAGTAGGATCGCCGGCGGTAGCGGCGCCGGTTGGGGGCAAATCTGCTTCCTTTAACGGGAACACCCCCAGGACCGGTGACGTCGGCGGCCTCTGTACCCCTCTCTCCCTTCACAACATCAAACTGTACCACCTCCCCATCACCAACGCTGCGGAGGCACTTACGAGGATTGTTACGCTTTATGGCAGTCTGATGTACAAACACGTCATCCTTTGTGTCATTCCTGTTGATGAAGCCATACCCATCGCGGACATTAAACCACTTCACCGTCCCCTGGACCCGAATGGCCAGTACTTGCTTATCGGTCTGGCTCTGTCTCTTCACACCCTTTTCCCTGATCTCCCCTGCCGAGCGAACCGCTTTGGCTGGGGCGTCTAGTTTAAAGGTGGCTGCTGTTGTGGGGCATGGCTTGCTGGTTCTGGTATATCGGACCACGGGTGGAGGATGCGGACAACGGTTTGCCCTATGGCGGGGGTTGCCGCATGTCCAGCACCTTCCCATAGGCCGACTGGGTTGCTGTCTCGCTTGCCTGTCCGCCTGTTGGTCTAGCATGAGCTGCAGCTGTAGTATCTGTTTCTGAAACTCTGCTACTATCTGCTTCAATTCTTCCGTGTCACTGCTCGGACTGCTGGCACCGGATATGGACCTGCAGGCCGTAGTATAAGTCTGGTTATAAGCTACTACCGGGAGGAGATTCTGTTGATCACACATCCTGCCGACTACGCCAGATGTAGCGACCGGTGGTAAGGCCGCGGGTGTGTGTGTATGATCTTTCTCAACAGAATCCCCATACTCAGATTTAACCGGTAGTAACATTTCTTTACTGTAAAACATGTCTATAACACAGTCAACTGATCTAGCTGCACACATGTATATGGTGGGGTCTCTGGATCTTCACTTCTTCCGGGTACGCAGCAAGAAAAGAAAACACAACAATGAAGGTATCTTTCCCTAACTTTCCCTAAAATCACGTACCAGTCTTATCACAGAAGAAGATGTCGCTCCCACGTAGCAGGCCTGGGGATCTCCTCACTCTTCTTCTTTGGTCTCCTTCTGCAGGTAACAGTCTGTCTCTCCCAGTCTCAGGGCACACAGAGCAACAGCAGAAGGGAGATCACAGCAGCACAAATGGCTCCCTTATGTCGGTCACGGCCCCAGCACATGCACTCTGGGTGCTCGGCGGGCAAGGTTTTGCAGAACGGCCAGAGTCACAGCACCAAAGTCCAGTGGCCCAGGATCAGTCACAGGGGCTTCTGCGGGGTGATTTTTCCGGCAAGGTGTAGCAAAGTAGTCCACTTTAAACAGACATCCGCAGGTAGATCTTCTCAGCTCTGGATTTATACTGCTCTGATTCTCTGCTTTCACTTCCTGGTTAAACAACAGAGATGGCTGGGAGTTTCCCAGCTCTGTGATTGTACAGTCCACTGATGCCCCCTGGTGGACAAGTGCGGACTGTGCACAGTTCATTTCAGTTTCAATTTCAATAATACAATCTGAATTGTACACCTCATTACATTACTAAGGGTGCCAATACTTTTGTCCACCCCCTTTTTTATGTTTCGTGTGGAATTATATCCAATTTGGCTTTAGGACAATTCTTTTTGTGTTTTTTTCATTGAAGACAAATTAAATGAAGATAATAACACCAAAGAATTTGTGATTGCAATCATTTTCAGGAAGAAACTGAGTATTATCTGACAGAATTGCAGGGGTGTCAATACTTTTGGCCAACACTGTACCTCATATACATTACACACATCCCACTGTATATACCTCATATACACTACACACCATCCCACCGCTCTTGTTCTGCAATTGTGTTGTCCCTTGTGTGCGTGTCCCTTCTTCAACCTGTCCCACACCACAACGACTGCGCTGTCCCATTCCTACCGTGCTGCTCTGTTCCACCATTATACTCTTAAGGTACCTTTACACTCCGCAACTACGGTGTAGCAACTGAGAGGCAATCCAGATTTTTGTCACCGTTGCCCTGAAATTGCTGCTTAATTGCGGCGTGTAATTGTGGAACCCGATGGTGATTTTTAAAGTTGCTCCTGGTTGCGGTTTCAGAGCATTGTTCAAAAACTAGACGCAACCCTGAAGGAAAATTTCCCTGGTTTCGGCATGTGAAGGGGCGATAGGGATGGAATCAGCGTCGCCTACTGATTTCCCAGAAGCGTGCCACAGCGTGCTGGATACGCCCCCCCCAGCGATGATTGGTGGGGGCTACTGTGTTACCATTGGCTGTCCCTTCACAAGGCGCCATCTTTAATGAGCTGTCCATTCACACTACACAATTGCAATGGCGTCCTGTATTAGCCAGCGTTCCTGCGCAGGCTGGCCAATCATGACTCTATTGCGTTGTCTAATCAGCGTGTTTGGGGTGCGAAATACACAAGTCTGTCACGCCTTTGTTCTTGCGGTGCTGATCATATACGCCCACATTCAGTAAGGAGTCAACCGGATGTTTCCAAATGTTGGTGTGGGAACGTCCGGGACGACACATCAGCTTAGGTTGAGGGCGCAATTGCGGCGTGTAAATGCGCTTTGGCGTTTCGGAGGCAACCGTGAAAAACGTGCACGCACACGTTTAGTTGCCTCCTATCGACGCCAAAAGTTGCGGCGTGGAAAGGTACCCTAACAGCCCCAGGGAACCCTCTCTTCCTGTAGAGAGCTACAACACCTTGCTGCCACCCATCATCCTGGAGGTCCCAGCAGCGCCGGTGCCATCACCGGACCTACAAGTGGCGTCACGACTGACAATAACTTTAAGCCTTGCAAATATTTCCCTTTTTATTTTGTCACCAGGGGCACGGACTCGGGCATTGACCACCCGTGACATCCCCGTCCAGTACACCTGAGCTCAGAGTACCTCAATTCCTTGGTACGAGACAATTTTCTATCGGCCTTCCACTTTTGAGGAATCTAACCAAACCCAATATTTATCTGAACCTCCCTCCAAACATATCCAAGTCTGTATATGATGTCCTCCACTCCAAGATACTCAGAACATGTTCTGATCTAGAGAATTCAACCAAATGGAAATGAAAATCACAATTGCATAAGTAGACTGACCCAAATATTAACCTCTACGACGATGCCGTGATCACACCAGCTCACAAGCAGAACTGGCAAACTCAGGAGTGGGTGTCAACTAGTTATCATAGCTGACACCATGCCGTAGTGCCCACGATCAGTGATAGCACCAATCAAAGGCATTTACCCCGCTAATGTCGCTGTCAATAGTGACAGAGGCATCAATCTGCGTATAGAGGGAGTGCCTGGTCACGGTGGGATAGCTTTTGAACTTTTTGATCCAGTAGTAAATCCGACTCATAGATTGTAAGCAAGGTGCTCACTCTTCTTAATGTCTATTGAGTTATGTGTTACTTTGTAATGTCCTTTATTGTCTGTACATGTACGCTCTGAATTGTTAAGTGCTGCGGAATATGTTGGCGCTATAGAAATAAAAAATATTATTTTAGCGTGGACAGATATTTTTATGCAGGTTGCATTTAATAACAGTATAATGGCCCTCACATAGCTGTCCAAATATAATAATGACTCCCATATAACCCACCAAATAATATAATGGCCTCACTCTAAATAATATAAACAATGCACTCAATGATTTAAAAAAAATATTGTTGCACTCCTGCTTCTGTCTCTACAGCATGTGCTATGTAGCTCTGCATAGAGGGCACGATGTTTGATGTCACCCATGCGTTGAGTCGTCAGAGCGCAGATTCACAGTGAAAATAATAGAGGGAAGGATGGCTCCTAGTTCCATCATCGCTTTCAGCATAGTTAATAGTGGGATGATGGGTGGGGAGGATGTGGCACTGGCACTTGGCTCCCATGACTCATGGGTTGTGTTTATTACAAAAACTTCCGTTTTACGCTAATTAATTGATGTAAAAATGAATACACCTGACATCAAAATGTACTACATTTAGTGATTTGTATGGCCTTCATGATTTTTAAGGACGGCACCAAGTCTTCAAGGCATGGACTGAACAATTTAGTGACATAGTGTAACATCTATATTTTTCCATTCTCCAAGAACAACCTCTTTTAGATCCTGGATGCTGGTTGGAGAGTTATCCCCAACTTGTCTCTGTACAATTTCCCATAGGCGTTTGAGTTGGGTTGAGATCAGGAGACATACTTGGCCACTCAGGGTGGAAATATCACTGCTGCAACCTGTGCGGTCGCACAAAGGCCCAGGCGTTAAGGGGGTCCACTTCTGCCTGTAAATAAAGAGGAGGTGGACATTTTGATGAGTTCTTGGGCCACCAAGGGACCATATATTTTTCTTGCACAATTACCTCTTTCTGTCTGTGTCCGCCAGTGTGTCCACTGAATTACTTTAGCCTTGTTCTTGTTCAGATATGCAAAATATCTGTTTTGGACCATTGTCATGTTGGAAATGTGCACCAAGGGCATAGAGTGATGGTAGCATCCCCTCTTTCAGGCTATAGTAGTAGAACATATTAAAAATTAAAGGAGTTATCTAATAAATGTATATGTGATATAAATGAAGTTGCAGCACTCCAATCCTTCTTTAGGTGAAAAAAGGTTTATTCAACATCACAGCATGGGCAACATTGACGTTTCGGGTGTGCAAACCCATCCTCCAGCCTGGCTGAAGGTTTGGTTGCTGGCACCCTCATGTAAGCTCTGTGCTGCTAACTTTTTCATTATACATGTATGTATCAGATATAATATATATATATATAACACACAAAGCAAAAAAACTGCACAGCACTCAAGACATAATGTGAAATGGTGCTAGCAGTGACGCTGGGTCAAATACCAAGAAAAAAATCTCTCTGCAGCACTCAGCTACTACTAATATCGTACATATGCTAACAAGCAAAAAACGTACGTTTTTTCAAAAAACTCATTATTCTTAATTTTTATTTTCTGGGGGTCTTAGTACATACATTGGCCAATGTCTGCTTGCTCACCAACCACATCACGGTGCCCCCAGGTCTGATGAGTCCTGTGCTGACATCCTTGTCCTCCTTTTCCTCACTGTCCCACTGTTAGGTGGGTGAACACCATCTCAACCTCAGACCACCTGTGGGTGATGAGGGTGCTAAGTGCAGTCATGGAGCCAGCAACTCCATATCTTATACACAAAGCAAAAAAACTGCACAGCACTCAAGACATTGGCCAATGTATGTACTAAGACCCCCAGAAAATAAAAATTAAGAATAATGAGTTTTTTGAAAAAACATAAGTTTTTAAATTTTTTTCTCATTTTTTGCTTGTTAGCATATGTACGATATTGGTAGTAGCTGTGTGCTGCAGAGACATTTTTTTCTTGGTATATATATATGTATGTATATATCTATATCTATATATACAGTGCCCTGTGAAAGTATTTGGCCCACTTGAATTTTTCAACCTTTTGCCACACTTCAAACATAAAGATATACGGTAAATTCTAATTTTTTTGTGAAGAATCAACAACAAGTGGGACACAATCGTGAAGTGGAACGAAGTTTATTGAATATTTTAAACTTTTTTTAACAAATAAGAAAATGAAAAGTGGGGCAGGCAATATTATTCAGCCCCCTTGAGTTAATACTTTGTAGCGCCACCTTTTGCTGCGATTCCAACTGCAAGTCGCTTGGGTATGTCTCTATCAGTTTTGCACTTTGAGAGACTGAAATTCTTGCCCATTCTTCCATGCAAAACAGCTCGAGCTTAGTGAGGTTGGATGGAGACCGTTTGTGAACAGCAGTTTTCAGCTCTTTCCACAGATTCTCGATTGGATTCAGGTCTGGACTTTGACTTGGCCATTCTAACACTGGGATGCATTTATTTTTGAACCATTCCATTGTAGATTTTGCTTTATGTTTGGATCATTGTCTTGTTGGAAGATAAATCTCCGTCCCAGTCTCAGGTCTTTTGCAGACGCCAACAGGTTTTCTTCCAGAATGGTCCTGTATTTGGCTCTGTCCATCTTCCCATCAATTTTAACCATCTTCCCTTTCCCTTCTGAAGAAAAGCAGACCCAAACCATGATGCTGCCACCACCATGTTTCACAGTGGGGATGGTGTTTTGAGGGTGATGAGCTGTGTTGCTTTTCCGCCAAACATATCGTTTTGCATTGTGGCCAAAAAGTTCAATTTTTGTTCCATCTGACCAGAGCACCTTATTCCACATGTTTGGTGTCTCCCAGGTGGCTTGTGGCATACTTCAAACGAGACTTTTCATGGATATCTTTGAGAAATGGCTTTCTTCTTGCCACTCTTCCATAAAGGCCAGATTTGTGCAGTATACGACTGATTGTTGTCGTATGGACACTCTCCCACCTCAGCTGTAGATCTCTGCTGTTCATCCAGAGTGATCATGGGCCTTTTGGCTGCATCTCTGGTCAGTCTTCTCCTTGTTCGAGATGAAAGTTTAGAGGGACGACCGGGTCTTGGTAGATTTGCAGTGGTCTGATACTCCTTCCATTTCAATATGATCACTTCCACAGCGCTCCTTGAGATGTTTAAAACTTAGAAAATCCTTTTGGATCCAAAGCCGGCTTTAATCTTCCCCACAACAGTATCTCGGACCTGCCTGGTGTGTTCATTGGACTTCATGATGCTCTCTGCACTTGAAACAGAACCCTGAGACTATCACAGAGCAGGTGCATTTATACGGAGACTTGATTACACACAGGTGGATTCTATTCATCATCACCAGTCATTTAGGACAACATTGGATCATTAAGAGATCCTCACTGAACTTCTGGAGGGAGTTTGCTGCACTGAAAGTAAAGGGGCCGAATAATATTGCACACCCCACTTTTCAGTTTTTTATTTGTTAAAAAAGTTTAATATTCAATAAATTTCGTTCCACTTCATGATTGTGTCCCACTTGTTGATTCTTCACAAAAAAAATTAGAATTTATATCTTTACGTTTGAAGCCTGAAATGTGGCAAAAGGTTGAAAAGTTCAAGGGGGCCAAATACTTTCACAAGGCACAACATATATATATGTACCCAAGCATAACAGGCAGGTGGCTGGCACCTACCTGTCTGTTGTTGCTGACTCCAGTGCCCACTGTTCACCCCAGGCACAGAGTGGTCAAATACCACTCCTGCCAGGGAGAGCACAGCAGAGTAAACAGAGATCTACTCTGTGGAAGGGGGTGGGACAGCCGACGTCATGCTGATTGTGGGAGACGACTGTCAATCAGCGTGAAATTGGTGCTGATGCTCTTTGACAGAGAGCCCCTATGTAGTTATGACATCAGCGGAAGCCGAAAAATTGCCGACAGGAGCAGTCTGTGACTGCTCCAGTTGGCGGTGAATGGTGCCAGCTATCTGCCTGGATATCTTCTTTAAATTATCTGTTAATTATCCTCCCCAGGTTCAATGCTGTGGAAGTGATGATGCTCCAATGATTGTACAGATGGTGCAACAGTGATGTCACATTAACAATGCTGCAGCCAAGTACAAGGCTCAGCATCTTTGCTGATGTACTTGACTCAAGCTGCAGCAAGGAGCAGGTAATGAGGGTGGAGGAAATACTGAATTGTGAGACACACAAACACTGTCTCAGTGCCAAGGCGGTGCTGCTGAAGGTATTGCCAGCAGGATGTCGCTAGTAGGAGAGAGTTGCCAGTGCCAGCTCATTATTGTCTGCCTCTGTTCCAAACAGTTACCTCTTAAAAGGGTAAGAGATTTTTTTGCCTTTTTGTGCATAAACTCTTCTTAGAGGATGTCCATTTTTTGGCTAAAAGTCTGCAGGTATGCACCAAAACTCTGGAATGCTCTACCCCAAGAAATTAGGACCATCCACAACTTGCATAGCTTCAGACGCTCCCTAAAAACACACCTCTTCAGGGCGGCCTATCCTTCTCCCTAACAGTAGTCACTTAGACGTAAGATATTCATTGTTATAAGCCCCTGTACTTTGTGTTCCCATCCCGTCTTAGATTGTAAGCTCCTTCGAGCAGGGTCACCTTCATTTTCTGCCTTTCTTATTGTATTTCCTAAGTTGATTCTATGTTTTTGGTATGTAACTACTGTTCTGCATTACGTTTCTGTACCGTATATTTTTCTTATGTACCGTTGTACTGTAAAGCGCTGCGGAATATGTTGGCGCTATACAAATAAAGTATTATTATTATTATTATTAAAGTGACTGCAGACGTCTGAATCCTCACATCTTTACGCACTGCACCCTGTCAAGATTCTCTGGCGTGTACAGCTAGAGCATGCTGTCATGTGACTGCAATTATGCAATCTGCATACTCCTGTCCACGCTCCAAATAGACATGCACTGCCTTGCTCGATACAAATGAATTGAGCGAGCGCACATATGTTTAGTTGGAATGTGGCAGGAAGGATGCATATCGCATACTTGTCATGTGACTGCCCGGAGAATCTTGACATTGTGCGGTGCATGCTGTGAGGACCCAGAAGTGACTGCAAACTTTTAGCAAAAGACCAGAAAATCCTTAACCTGCATTTATTTTGCCATTTTTGAATGGGGAAACCACTCGGTTCTTCAAAGGCCATTGTTTGCATACTATTTAAATAGAGCACACTATCAACTGTGTTCAACCTTTGCAAAGTTTCTAATAACTGTGTATTAATAATATAGTACCACAAATGTTTTTTTTTAAACTTAATTTCTCTCTGTTGCACAGTTGTTCCGGTTTGTCAAAATTGACATACGGTATTTCAGCACACTGTGCAGATCTATAAGACAGTATAATATTTAAGATAGGCAAACAAGACTAAAATTTTTGAGCACATGAACATCCCAAAAATATTATGAATTGAATGTGAACAACTTGAAGATCGATAATTATCAATTATATTAGTATGACGTCTCTTTATAAGGACCAGAACACTGGAATATTGCAAACCTGACATTCGGTTATTGTTCTTATATTAAACACAATGTACAGAATTCATTAGTTACAATCCAAATATTTATTGACCGGTTGTATTATTATACAGGAATTTCAGAAGTAAATGGAAAATTTATGTTATGGCATAAGAAGTTTTCATGTATTTTAATGGAGATATGAAATAAAATTATATACAGATGTGTCAGTTTATACTCAAAGCTGTATGTGGCACATTAGCATCATTCTGTTTAAGACCATATTTACATAGAAAAATTTTCATCTTCTAACCTAAATCTTGAAATCAGACCTAATAGATCCCTTTCTTGAACCTGTGAACATTTAGGGTGGTTTCACACTTGCGTTTGCAAGCGCTGCGGATAAAATTTCTCAAAAACACAAGCGTAATGCGCACCTATATTTAACATGGAGTGCGCATTCTGCGCAGAGACATTTTTTGGCATACGCATGGCTGCGTATGCATACCGTCGCGTCGAATTTCTGTGGCCGTTAGATGCACATGTTGCATTTTTTGGGTGTTCAAAAAAGCGCAAGCTTCCGCATGCTACGGATGCACATAAACAAAGCATTATTCTCTATGGATACGCAATCTTACGCAAGGCCTTGCGGAAGCCTGCGTTTGATACGCATGCATATAAGCCAATGCGGATGCCCAGAAAGAGATTTGCAGTAGCTCCCATCGCCCGCCTATATCCTAGCCCACCAAACAAGCTGTATAAAGAGTGTTTCTGGCATTATCATGGTAAACTGCTGGATGTCTGTCTCCTGGATTGCCACCTGGATCTATTCGTGCTGGACTTCTCCCTGTTGGATCTCTGCCTGCTGGATTCCTTCCTGGATCTGGAAGGGTCTACTTATACATTCCCCTTAAGCTAGTCCCTATGGGCGGGATCTGTTAAAAAACCTACCAAAACAGTGCGGATGCCGCAGAAGAATTATTGAACGCATGCGCTGAAAAAACATGTGCGCATGCAAAAACGCATAGAAACACATGCATACGCAGCGTTTTTAGTAATGTTTGCGGTTGACAATGCGATTAAAAAATGCTGCATATGCATGCATTTTGACATGCGATGCGCAAATACACTGCGTTCGAAAACGCAAATGTGAAACCAGCCTTAGGTATTCTTTCTAACATGCACTTTGACTTATGGTGAGAAAACACCTTTTTATGCCAACAGAGTCTATTATTCCCTTTTCCTCTTCACACACATGCATGTGTTGAGAAGTTTGGGGCAGTGTGAGCATTCTGCAGTATGGTATCACCTAGGGGACTTAGGATCCCCATAAGAGTACTAGTTGGGACCTTTAGAGATATATTTTTATCACTACCTGACAAATGTTGTCTTTGGGAAATTCACTTAAATAATGCACAAAATAATCAACAAAATTGTTACATTATAAAAGTGACAGTTTTAACCTAAAAGATGACCAACGATAAGTTAGTTGATCGTTGGTCATTGGTAAAGGACCTTGACCATAAATTTATCATTGGTCTGCCGCTGGCCGGCTAGCATCGGCGTGCAGGAGACCAACGATTAACGATCTCCTAGCGCGCACAGCAAGCGCTGGGAGATAGTAATCAGAGTAAACGTCAGGTAACTAAGCGCAGCGCTGCGCTTAGTTACCCGATGTTTACCCTGGTTACCAGCGTTCTCGTTGGTCACTGATCGCTGGTGGGTCTGCCTGTTTGACAGCTCACCAGCAATCAGATAATGTCCCAGCGATCCACATCGTTGGTTGGATCGCTGGGACACAGTTAGGTGTAACAGGGCCTTTAGGCTGGTTTCACACTACCGGTTTTTTGAGTCTGGCGGGGATAGGCAAAAACCTGCATTCCCCGCAATTGTAAAACCTGATGCAACCGGTCACTCCCGCACCAGTATTATTACTGATCTAGCCGATGGATCCGGTGTAATACCGGTGCGGTAGCATTAGGTTGTGTACTTTTTTGACGGATCCGGTGAAAAGACACCCCCACTAATAGGTGTGTCATATGAAACTGGCTTCTGGTATGCTCAGTCAAAAATCTGTATCTGATTTTAATGCCACACGGAGAGCGAATGATGCCGGTGTTTCCAGGTTTTAAACTAGCAACAAAATCGCAACATTTTGCGTCTTTGGTTTCGGCCAAACATCGGTGACACCCAGATCCGGCTGAAACTGTATACAACTGGATGCAATCGCAAGTTCCTGCGTCCTCATTGAAAGTCAAGAGGAGAGAAAACGAATGCAGGTGCATACCGTTTCAGCTGTATGTGCTCTGATTACAAAAACTAGTAGTGTGAAAGCAGCCTTAGATAGTTTATGTTCCTCGTGACTTCACCAATCGGGGCTTATCACAGTATGGACAAACATGTATGATTGTACCCATATGTTACCTTTATGTAGTGCAATCTACAATTCAAGGTGGAAAAAAAGCTCCTGTATATCCATATGATTAAAAATATGCACGTTATGGGCAGTATTAAAACATGTAATAAAACAGAATTTCCTTGCTGAAAGGAGCATTAGCCAAAATGCATCCACATTGTTCTGCCTGCCTAGTGCAAGGCTAACAGGGCAGTGTTTTACAATAGGACTCTCATAAAGGAGTTTTTTCAATCTTATTAAATTGGTAAAATTGCAAAAGCAAGCAACTTTGCAATTTATCTCTTTTTAACTTCCCCCATCCTCTCACCTCCCCACATTGCCTATACTGTTCTGTTCAATGTTGGAACCCTGTGTATGATACAGGCACAGGAGCAGTGTGCATCATACCCTGCATATGCTGGTGGGCCACACAGCCGACATCTGCCTCTAACATACCGAGCAGAGCAGAGTTCCACTCAAATTCGGTTAATCCCTTAAATGCCGCTGTCAATCTTTTCTTTATTTATTTTTTTCTTTACTTTTTGTATTTTTATTCAAAAGCTTAGAACTTGTTACCAATTTTAACATCCCCTCAACAAGAAGCACTTGCTAGCAAGCCGTTTGCTATAGAACATATTTTTTGGACTATAAAATGCACTCCTCCCCTATCTGGTGGGTGGGATTACAGGCGTTAAAGAAAATTACTATTCACTGCTCTAATAGTCTAATAGCGGTCACACGTGTTCACCCCCCCAGCAGCTGGCTTACTGTAGCAGCTGGCGTGATAGTTTGTCCACTATTGAAGAAAATGAATATTCACTGCTCCTCAGGCCCATAGTCCCAATCATGAAGAGTATTGTATATTAATTTTGGATTAGCCAGCAGCTAATGTCAGTGTGTGTCTGTGGCTGCATTTCAATGACATCATGAGCTACTCAGTTTACATGCTAAAGTCACTGGCATCAGAAGAGGATGCCGCTTATCATGAAAGAGGGGGGAAAGGTTAGTAGAATTGTTTTTTTTTTTATGTGTGTGGCGTAACGGGAGACATATATACCAGGATAGGCCCATGATTGAAAACATATATACCAGGATTAGGGACATATGTACCTGGATAATGGGACATATACAACAGTATATATGTTGAAGGGGCCTAGGATGGAGGACATTAGTACAGAATTGGGGGAACATTGCCCCCATAACAGTGTTAGCAGCAGATCCCTCTACAACAGTCCATCGTAATTACATTTTTGCGTCAATTTTTTTCCCTATTTTTCTCCTCAAACTCCGGTACATTTTATGGACTAGTGTGTTACATAGTCCGAAAAACATAGTATCTTGCACGTGCTGCTCTTAAACTGGCCAGATTAACAGATCTGGACAGTTTCAGTGCTCCTGCACTCTTTGATGTTGCAGAAGCAAATCTGCCTATGCTAGCAGCATCAGAAACCACACTGTTCAGCTCAACAGCGCCTTAGCCACATGCTGCCGGCCTGAGCTGAAACGAGGAGGGCACCACAACAGATTAAGGAGGAAGTGAGGAGGCAGAGGAGCACTGCGCTCTTGAAGATTGAAAGTGAGACAACTCCTTTAAGAGAGGTATATCACAGTATGCTTTGCTTGAAGTATTTTTCATTCATATGATGAGCCTAAAGTAAAAATATTATAAATTAAAAAAAACGATCAAAGCTTGAACTATATATGTCTAATCTTATGGAACAGATCCTTTTTAAAGGGACTCTGTAGGGACAGTCATTCTGTGATGACAAACTGCAAGTGCTTGCTACTCCTTTGCTCTACCTAAACATTTAAGTGCACCTTCCCAACTACTTATCTTCCATCTATATCTGCTCTTCTCTGGCTCTAGAAGACCAGTGCTGTCAATCAAAGAAGAGGGGGAGGAGGAAATAGAGGAAAAACACGTAAGTGGGAAGGTGCACTTAATGTTAAATCAAGTATGACATCACCATTTTTCACAAATAAGACGTGGTCTATAATACAACAAATATTGGCAATAAAGGTTCATCAACCATTGCAATAGTCTGTTAAATAGATTAAGTCATTTCCTCTTATGAATTTTAACTGTTTGATACGTTTTATCATTGAAGATATTAAAGTGCATTTTTAATATACTTGCAAAACAATAATCAGGCACAAATTTTGTATTGTATATACCATAAATAATATACATCATATTTAAAAAGGGTCCAGCTCCTCATAATACACAACTAAAACCAACCTATGTCTTTGGAATTACAGTATAAAGCATTAGGAAATGTTCTATACTGGAAATATTTCATGCAGTGTTTCATTCAACAGGCCAAAATTACAATGTGTAAAATCTTGTCCATTATTAATTAGCTTGATTTTTATATAATTTTATCCATTTATATGTATAGGAGGATATATACATTTGCTGTTAGGCCTCAATTACAGGAGTGTATAATACCATATTTAACTATTCATAATCTGGATGTGACCCCCAAAGCACTCTTGGTTCTACTGGACCAAACTTTCAGCTCTACAGAATAAGTGTTGAATGTGCTGCAGGTTTAATTTGGGGGAATCACAGTGGTTAGTTTATTACAGTGTTATTTTGCCAGTGTATAAAGGTAATCTGTTAGCTCTGCCAACATAATAATAGTAATTACTTATATGCCCAATACAATAGCAAACAATAAGCTTTTTTATACCAAGAAAAGTGCTTAGAAAATGAAAATGTCACAAAGGATATGAAATATCAAAATGTAACAATAAATCAAGGCATGAATTGGTTCCTACTACATACTATATACATTGCTCAAATAAAGAGAACACTAAAATACCACATCCTAGATCTCAATGAATGAAATATTCCACTTCAAATCTTTATTCAATACATAGTGGAATGTGTTGAGAACAATAAAACATAAAAATGATCAATGTAAATCAAAATGAATATCCCATGGAGGTCTGGATTTGGAATGCTACTTAAATCAAAGTGGAAAATCAAATTACAGGCCGATCCAACTTCAGTGGAAATGCCTCCCTACAAGGCCCGGGCATGCTTCTGATGAGGTGGTGGATGTTTCCTGATGAATCTCCTCCCAGACCTCGATTAGAGCATCACTCAACTTCTGGACAGTCTGTAGTGCAATATGGCATTGGTGGATGGAATGAGACATGATGTCCCAAATGTGCCCAATTGGATTTAGGTCTGGGGAACGGGCATAGCATCAATGCCTTCATCATGCACGAACTACTGTGTTTCCCCGAAACTAAGACCCCCCCGAAAGTAAGGCCGCCGGGGGGGGGCGCTGGGGAATATAAGGCCAGTACCTGTCCCCGTGTGTCCAGGCTCCTCCAGTGTCCTTGCAGCTGCAGCCGCGCTGGTGCAGATAGGGTTAATCACAGCTGAACATGCTGTGGGCCCAGCCTTAAGTCACAGCAGCCCGGCTCCAGCTCTGATTGGCTCCTAGGAAGCAGTGGGCGTGGCCAGATGACGTCGTGGGCTCGTCATCTAGCCGCGCCCACTGGTTCCTGGGAGCCAATCAGAGCTCGAGCCGGGCTGTTGTGATGTCAGGCTGGGCAGAATTCAGTAAGGGCACACAGCATGTTAGGCTGTGATTAACCCTATCTGCACCAGCGCGGCTGCAGCTGCAAGGACACTGGAGGAACCTGGACACTCTGGGGGACAGCAAGGAGCCACACTGAAGGCCAGGGGAGCTGGTAAGAAGCAGTGTGTATGTGTATGTGTGTGTTTGTAAGTGTATATTTGTGTGTAAATGTATGTGTGTGTTTGTAAGTGTATGTTTGTGTGTAAGTGTATGTGTGTTTGTAAGTGTATGTGTGTGTATATTTGTAAGTGTGTGTGTATGTGTGTGTGTTTGTCAGTGTGTGCGTGTGTGTATATGTGTGTGTGTATGTTTGTAAGTGTGTGCGTGTGTGCGTATGTGTATGTGTTTGTAAGTGTATGGGTGGGTGGGTGTGTGTGGATGGGAGGCTGGAGTGGCTGGGGCTGCCAATATAAGACCCCCCCCCCCGAAAGTAAGACAGGGGGCCACTTTTGGCCCCCAAAAAAATATAAGACAGGGTCTTACTTTCGGGGAAACACGGTACTGACACATTCCAGCCATATGAGGCCTAGCATTGTTGAGCATCAGAAGGAACCCAGGACCTACTGCACCTACATATAATTTCACAATGGGTCCGAGGATCCCTTCCCAGTATCTAAAGGCAGTCAGGGTAGCTCTTGGCTGTGCGGCCCTTCAAAGAAATGCCACCTTATACTATTTCTGACCCACTATCAAACTGGTCATGCTGGAGGATGTTGCAGGCAACAGAACATTCTCCACTGCGTATCCCGGCTCAGTCTTGTCTGTCACATGTTCAGTGTGAACCTGCTGTCATCCATGACAGAGCAGAGGACACCAATGTTGAATCTTCCAATCTTGATGCTCTCTGGCCAATGCCAATACCCTGCACCGTGTTGGGCTGTAAGCAGAACACCCACTTGTGGACATCAGGCCCTCATACCATCCTCATGGAGTCAGCAGACACATGGATATTAGTGGCCTGCTGGAGGTAATTTTGCAGGACTAAGGCACTGCTCCTCCTGTTCCTCCTTGCACAAAGGAGAAGAAGGTAGTGGTCCTGCTGCTGGGTGTTTGCCCTCTTACGACCCCCTCCACGTCTCCTGAGGTACTGGCCTGTATCCCGGTATCTGTTCCATGATCTGGACACGGTGGTGACAGACACAGCTAATTTTCTTGCCATAGTTCAAATTGATGTGCCACCTGGATGAGCCGCACTACCTCAACACCTTTTGTGAGTTGTAGACATCACCTCATGTTACCTCTAGTGAGGAGACCAATGACGAAATGCAAAAGGGGCCAAAACATCAGATGAGAACAGAGAAATGGCCTGGAGTGACCACCCGCAGAATCACTCATTTATACGGGGGTCTTACTAATTGCCTATCATTTCTACCTGCACAACTGCTGGAGAAATTGATTCACTATCGGTGTTGTTTCATAACTGGACAGGTTGATTTCACAGAAGTGTGATTGACTTGGAGTTACATTGTGTTGTTTAAGTGTTTCTTTTTTTGAGCAGTGTATATAGTTACCTGTGACAATGATATTATAAAGTATAACAAACCAATAAAAATGCTTTAAGTTGTTGTCTAAGACTAGAGAAATAGGGTCTTGTTTCTTTTTATTATAAAGACTCCTTTTTCTCTAATCCAGGAAACGTCCCTACAAATGTAGATGTTTGACAAGGACATAAATGCAATTAATATGGAGCCAATAAAAAATTTAAGAAAGGATTTATGAACTAATCTACTTGTTAAAGAGTCAGTGTTCACATACTTTGGTTTGTCCATTGTGATCCAAAGTTAGTTTTAGCGTTATAAGCAAAATTAAAAGTTTTTCATGATGGCAATAATTTACTTATTGATGGAGGCTCAATCACTGAGACTCCCAATGCTCCTGAGAATGAGTTTCTGCAGAACCCAGTCTGAAGGGAGCAGAAGCCAGATAATCTCTCATGAAGATTGCCAGACAGAGCAGGGAGGTGAATGTTTATGGGTCTACAATGCCCCTATTTAAAGATTGGTGGGGGTCTCAACAGGCACACCAGCATCGATCGTTATCACAGATAGGTCATAACTTCTAAAAATAGGAATAACCTTCTAAAGAAAAATTCCTGGTCGACAATGAAAGCAGAAACGTCTTTGTGTGCAGCATTTAGAAATCTTAAAGGTGTTGTCTGGTCTAAATCCACAAGCCTGTAGTCACTATGTGGCTGTATACTTGAGAATCCCCACATTGGACACACTGCGCGCTGCGAGGACTCTCTGGTGTTAGAGCAAGGAAGACCTGTCCCATGATAGCAAGTATGCAATATGCATACTCCCGATTAGAATCCGTTTTGATGGGTGCAGCCTCACACAATGCATGTGTGGTAACATAACCGCCATTCCCGGCTCTGACACTGGTGAATTCTCACAGTCCATGGTGCATGCTGTGAGGATTTCCAAGTCTACAGTCACAGTGAGTAACTGCAGACTTGTGGCTTTAGACTGGACAACCCCTATTACTGCAGTATCAAAATCTGTTCTACATATATTCCTTAGAACTGCTCTTGTAGGATTGAAGATCGAGGATGCAATGTTTGACAAAAGAGGATTACCAACTATGATATAATACGGCATAAAACCTTTATTTAACCCTTGTAATCTAGAGGTCATTTTACTTTAGCAACTGGAAATTATGATTTTGTGAAACAGCACACCTTCAGATATTATACTACTGGATAAGTCTACTCTATTTTTGTGGCCTAGACCTATTTAAAGGGCTCACTTCACCCACAGCATCACTCTATATAAATCCTGTATATTGAAGTTTTCAAAAACAACATTGGTAAAACTTACTGAGCGATATAAATACAGCAGTTTGCATTGGCTTTGTTGCAGCAGGACATCGTATACAGGTTGGCATTGATGCAAGTGTGTAATTTGCTTCAGTTTGTCATGGGGAATGGCATTTCCGTAGTGGCTCCATAATCAAACTGAATGGATTGATTCAGACTATAGCGCCAACGATAATCTCTGCGCCTATTCACATTTGGCTTTCCTCTCACAATCATACCTGCACAGCAGATATTTAGTAGGTAGTATATACCTCCAGATGCTGTGTCAGCTTATTTGCTAGTACAAAATGCTATTTGGTTCCATATTGTGCGTTTGGTATGTTCTGGTTCTTCTTAAAAAAAAAACAGCTAAGTATGGAGCCTTACAGTCAGCGCTCCATGGGAAAAAGTATGCAAACTAGCTGTCTTGTAGAACAAATGAGAATATATCACAAAGTTCAATGTAGGAAAGATGGCCACCATATAAATCCCACTTTTTAATGACCAGGGGTAAATCGCAAACCAGAGACTTCTTTACAGACAGTCTGTCTTGTGTTGTGTGCCTTTTGTGCTCTGAATTTAATTTGCTAGTAATGAAGCTTAAAAAGTACCTACCAATAGTCTGGGACTGTACTTTTTATATAAAGTGAATCAGGCTCTTGCCACCCTGAATCCAGCGACAGATATGGCAGCGCTCAGAAAGCTTAACACGTCCACTTCACAGCTCTCTGTGTACACTGTCTATAGACAGTGAGCTGCTTATCAAAGGAGGGATATAGTTGGATAACAGGTCCCCATTGCTATAGCTTCTGTCGGCCAGCAATAATAATCAACTAGTGGTAATAGTCATCATAAGTAAATAACAGCGCACAGGATAATAAAAGACACAAAGCTACATAGCTGAATTCATTGTTTTAACGCCTACCTCACAATATCTTTAGATTACATAAAGGGAATCTGTCAGAAGATTTTTGCTAAGGTACCGTTACACACAGAGATATATTGCTTGCAACTCACTGGTTGCAGTGAAATCATAGACACATTGTTCCATTTTGTTGCCGTGTACAGCGAGTTGCAAGTAATGTCTGCACAGATATCTCTCTGTGTCTCCAATATCACTATGTAACAAATGTGTCTCTTCTTACCTATTGGACTTCCTTCAAATGGGTTCATTGGAGTCTTTTTTTACTTTTTGTCCACAAATAGAGTGCTGCAAACTATTTTTGTCTGTCCTTATTAACAAAGGTGGTCCCAAAGATTCCTAATATCAGCATAAAGGGATTCGACTTTGTAACAGAAGTTGGGTTTGAATTTTTGGTTTGTGTGACCTTCGGCATTCACAATTGGACACCCCCGCCCTACTGACTATGAAAGAGCTGGACCTCACATGCTGTCATGAGATCTCGCTTTTTGTACTAACCCAGCGCTGTTGCATATTTTATTAAAACACTGCAGAATGGTAATCGGTCTAATGATGTGAATGTTCACTAACTTAGTAAGTGGTAGCGCTTGGATGGTACAAAAATAACAAAGGAGTTATCAGTCTTCTATAGAAGGGCATGGAGGGTTGTGGTAGCCACAACCCAAAATTTGGACTTGGAATGTTGTTAGTTATCAGGTCCTTTATGCCTACATTAAAGACTTTTGAGACCACTTTTGATAAAAGATGATATTTAGAAGAATCACCAGTCTGAAGCAGCCTACTTTTTTCTCATATATATATTCTCAAGTTACTGGAATAAATTGCTTCAGTTAGATAAAAAACAAATAAAAAACAAACAAACATGAAAATAAGCATGTTTAAAATTGACTTGCTTTTTCTTCTCTGCTATCAGACTCCTGCTGTGACAGCTTTTATCTTTCATAATGTACAGCTGGTTTCCATGAAGCTTGGGCACCTAGCAGACTTACGGTATACTCCAAATAAGGCATTAGTTCCCATTATCCTAGCCACCTCTCTGCAGTCCATTGATTTCTATGCAGCAGCTATGAGCTCACTTCCCTCCCCCCCTTGAAAAGTTGCTGTTATTATTCTTGCAAAATCACTAGCCTGTTGTATCAGCTTCTCCCAGAGTCAAGGCTCATTATTCAAAGCTATGTGCTTGTTCAAATGTCCAGTTATCTTTGTATGTAAATATAGTGACTACGGTATAGACTCATAGTAAGGCTGCCTTCACACTTGCAGATGCATCTGCAGCGTTTTGCAGATGCATCTGCAAGTATCAGCATGCAGACCGCGGCCCCTATGTTTATAATAGGGCGCACCGCGGTCTGAAAGCGCTCATTCATTCCTGTATGTGAAGCGTCCGCAGGCGGATGCCTGCTGACAGATCACACTCTCCCGCCCGCACCATGGACGCAACATCTCGCGTCCATGGTGCGGGCGGGAGAGTGTGATCTGTCAGCAGGCATCCACCTGCGGACGCTTCACATACAGGAATGAATGAGAGCTTTCAGACTGCGGCCGCGGTCTGCATGCTGATACTTGCAGGTGCATCTGCAAAACGCTGCAGATGCATCTGCAAGTGTGAAGCCAGCCTTAATCACTAACAGGTGAATGTATTACAGCAGAACTTGTGCTGAGCGCTAATAGTTCCACTAACACTACAGCTCTGTTATTCAACAGAGCTGACACTCAAGGAAAATACCCACCCAGTTGAAAACCAGGTAGTAAAGGGACTGTAATGAGACTGCATGGCTCTGAGCTGCTCAAGAGACATCTCAATAATACCCCTTTATATAATAAAGGCAGCCCAAGACAGGTAATAGGTACTTGATTTCTAGAACAAATTTTTAATTTCCAAGTGAAATACAGCATGTGTTCACTTGGCAGCAACTCTAACTTTTGGATAATTAAAATCCAAGCACCCTGCTGGTCATTCATAAAATAAAGCCATACATGCAGTATTAACCCCACGCCAACCAGTCTATCAAATACTATTAATCAGGAAAGAAAAAAATCCTAAATGTTTACAAAAGTAATATTAAATAAAATTATAAGCAAGCTTTATCTTTTTCTTTTTTTCTTTTTAATGTTAATTGACCCATTAGAAAAAGCTAACACATATGGCTATTAATCCCATAAAAGGCTTCACTTTACCATTCAACTTTCCAATAACTGGAATAGGAGACCCTAAGAAGTCTATGCAAGGAAGTCTCTTGCGTTGGGAAGAAAGCATGCAATGTTTCCAAAGTTTATCATTTTTTTGGTATCTATGGACCTCGGTCAATAAGGCATAGATCCGTTGCTAATAATTGAAGTTTTTCCTCCATTAGATACACATTCAACATTTATCTGAAATTGTAAATTTACTATTTTATATTAAAAAGATGCATGAAATGAAACGACATTTAGTTCACGATGCTTTATCAATGTACCACAGGATATATAGAAGTGCACATAAAATGAAAATGGCCATGGAGAGAAGACCTAGGTCCTTATTACAAATGTGTCAACAGTTTGTAAAGTTTTTAAATACAGGTGAACATTTAATGTTACATAAATGTTAAGACTAAGTTTTATTTTCCTATGTTTAAATACAATACCTACCAGGATACACAGATAAAAGACTTCTGGAGTTTAGTGCTGGGCAAATGACGTATGACAACGACTGATGCTAGAATGAGGGCGCTCCACTACAGAGCACCAGGTCCATGAGTTCATTCCCTAAGAGGTCAGAGACCCAAGTGCACGAGATGAATGGTAGATTTGTGTGTTCAATGTTTCCAGTAACAAGCTGATGGCATCCTATTGCACACCGGAAAGTTCAGTTCCCAGTATGTAGCAATGACGCAATCTGACACAGTCAAGAGCCATCGCTAAAACGTAAACATGATCACATGGAGATTAAATAAGGAAAGTCATTTGGAAGTTACTTCCAACCATCTTGCTAGACGTTCCATTGGTTCATATTGAGTCCAGTAAATCCCACAAAACGATGGCCGTTCAGTTACTGTAAGTACCGATACACTTTAAAACAGTGATTTCCAGAGTCTGCTACAACAACATGACCATCCGACGTCAGAGCCAGTCCTTGTGGACCGTACAGTGGGTCAGCAGAAGTGTTGATGTATGACAAAAATGATCCACTGCCATCAAAAACCTGAAGTAAAAACAATACATAATGATGAGTAAAGGAACTTCTCAAAATCAGTACATACAAACATGTGACATTTTATACAACATTAAAAGCTAACTACCATTAATTGGGAGGAATAATTAGTTTATTGGCTTTAGAGGCACTTAATGTATCAGTATAGACTCTGAGGAATGAAGTCTAGTGGTGGTGGTAAAAAAAAAATCAAGACATAAAATCCTTTAAAGGGTATATGTCAGCTACTTTATGCCCCCAAACCTAAGACTATCTGACCCTGCAGCTTAATAGTACACCCCTAAGCATCTCTGTCTGACCTAATACTCTACTGTAATAGCTGAGAAAAATGATTTAGCATCTTCCTATTTCTAAGCTCCGTCCAGACGCTCTGGCTGTTCTGCCTGCAGCCATGTCCCCTGCTCTATGGTTATCATGCCCCAGTGGGTGTGATAACCTAATGTACAGCACGGTCCTTGTCTGAATTGTATGAAGGACTCAATGGTCGCATTATTCCGGTCCTGCACATTGATGGTAAGTATTGGGCAGTGCACATATTCTGAAGCCAGACCGTACACCCAACACTCACCCACAATGCACAGGACCGGAAAGGACGTGTCCATCGTGTCATACCTGGGATTCAGCCCATACAACTCAGATGGGGACTGCCCTGTACATTAGGTTATCACACCCACTGGGGCATGATAACCACAGAGCGGGGGACATGGCCGCGGGTAGAACAGCCAGAACGTCTAGACGGAGCCTAATAATAGTAAGTTGCTAGATCATTTTTCTCAGCTATTACAGTACAGTATTAGCTCTGACGGGGATGTTTAGAATAGTACCAGGAAGCTACAGGGACAGATAGGCATACGTTTGGGGGCATAAAGTAGGTGACAGGTTCTCTTTAAAAGGGAATTTGTCACCAGATTTTGCTACTGCATCTGAAAGCAGCATCAAGTAAGGGCAAAGACTGATTTCAGTGATGTATCACTTAGTTTACTAGGTGCAGCAGTTGTGGTAAAAAACAGTTTTCTCTGCTACAGATGTAGCAGTGCTCAGAATGCCGGGCCCTGTATAACCATGCCCAGACCCCTGATTGACAACTTTCATGCGTGCAATGAATATTGACAGAAAGCTTCTAATCCATGCTTGGGGTGGGGGTCATACAGAATATTTGACTAGGAGGCTCAAGTCATTAGTCCTGTAGTAATAGTTTCCTGCTGATTAAACTCTGATTATATTTAAACAACAGCACATAGCCCAGAAATGGACACATCACTAGAATTCAGGTCTCAGCTCATCATGCAGCTTTTAAATTACATAACAAAAACCTTATGACAGCTTCAATTTAAGTTGTGATTTTAATAAAATATTGACAATTCTAACAACTAGTAGGACAATGAAACAACGGGACAAATTCTAGGATATAATCTATGTAATTAAATGCAAGTTTTAAAGGTTCTCTGTACACTAAATACTACATACAGTGACTGCTGCTTATTAGTGAGAAATTGCCCAAATAATTCCATTCATTCTGCTGTAAAGCCATTGCTTGAAATTGTACCCCAAAGCCTCCGTCCTTTGTATGGATTCCCACAGAAAAATAAATGTTGGTATTCCTATTCTTGTAAGTTTATGACACACATACTATAGTATTTGAGCTCTTACTTGTATTCGGCTATTTCCCCAGTCAGCTACTATTATATTTCCATTGGAATCCACGGCCACTCCAGTTGGTGCATTAAACTGACCATTGCCTTCTCCATTTGAGCCAAACTTCAGGATAAACTCACCATCTTGGTTAAATACCTGCAGATAAATATATTAAAAAAATAAACCTCCATGAAATCACAGGTCCAAGTTGATAAACTTGACTTGATATGTTTTCGTAAGGGTACGCTTACACCAGTATATAACGTGGGTGAGAGCAACGCAAGAGAAAAAAAGGTATTACATCAAACCTATATTATTCAATGAGGAAGCGCAGATCTGCAATTTTTTTCACAGTTGTATTCGACTTGAGGAAAATAATTGCAGAATGCTGCGAGTGGACATGTAAATCAGACAAGACTCACATATTCAAGTCTATCAGTTATAAATACCGTATTTTTCACTTCATAAGACGCACCAGATTATAAGACGCACCCCAAATTTGGTGAAGGCAAAGAGACAAAAAAATATTTTTTCATGTTAAATGGGGTCCATCTTATAATGTCAGTGTCCGTCTTACAATCAGTATATATGTCCCCATCCTAATTATAATAATATATATAAATACACATACATATATAATATTATATATCCCCCATACTGGGATATAGCACCCCCATCCTGGTATAATGTCCGCCGTCATGCTGTATATGTCTCCCATCCTGGTGTTTATTGCACCCAGGAATAACCAATGACCAATCTAATCCTGCAGTGCACAAACTGGGTGCAAGGAACTTCTCCAAGTAGGAGCTCGGGGCAATGCTGGTGAATCATGAAGCTGGACCAACCACTCACAACCTTTTAATAGAGGGGAGCAGCTGCTTGCATAATACACTCTAATGAAGCTGCATATGGAGTCTGTCATATAGAGAAGTGAGATACATACATAGTGTTGGAACAGCATCCTATTAGTGGTGCCAGGTACAGTGGGCCAGTTAAGACTGCATGACCGTGTCTGAACAGTGGTGTATTAGTTATGCTGGGTATGGCTATATGAGTGTGCCCACATGACAGACTCAACCACTTTACCAACCAAACCCAAAGAGCTCCAATACACCCTGCAAAAATGATAAACTGTGCATGATAAAGGTGAGGTACCATATTTTTTGGATTATAAGACGCAGTTTTATGGGGGGCCATACACAGTCACGGGGGGGAGCTATGTGCCAGAACAAGGGGGCCATATCCAGTAAGGGGGGAGGGGGCATTAGTAGGATGGGGGGCATATCAAAGACAAGGGGGCTATGTGCCATATGTGCCAGAACAAGGGGGCCATATGCAGGATGGGGGGCATGTACCAGACAAGGGTGCCATATACAGGATGGGAGGCCATGTACCAGGATAGGGGGGCCATCTGCAGGATAAGGGGGCCATATCCAGGATGGGGTGGGTTATGTACCAGGATTGGGTATACATATACCAGGATGGGGAAGTCATGTACAAAGATCAGGGCCATATATACTGATTGTAAGATGGACACTGGCATTATAAGACCGACTCCCATTTAACATTAAAAAATATAATTTTTCTCTTTTCCTTCACCATATTTAGGGGTGCGTTTTATAATCCGGTGCATTTTATAAAGTGAAAAATATACTATTAACTAGTATTTTGGCCAAAATAAGAAAGCCTGCAACCCAATGTGTCAAGGTTCCTCACTTTGTGCAGATCCCTGTCTACACTTGCAATAGCTGAACCAAGAAAAAAAGTTACCCTGTCTTTGTTTTCCAACAAAATAGAGTGCATTATGCAAGCAGCTGCTCCCCTCTATTAAAAGGTTGTGAGCGGTTGGTCCATCTGCATGATTTACCAGTGCTGCCCACAGCTACTACTTGGGAAGTTCCTTGCACCCAGCTTGTGCATTGCAAGATTAGATTGGCCATTGGGGATTCCTTAAAGGTACCGGTCACACGGGGCAACATCGCTCCTCGTCTGACAGATCATCAGCAATGTTGGAGAACAGGCAAAAACGTGCGCGCTCCCGGGAGTTGCCGGTGATGTGGAACCGGTACCTTTATACAAGTTTTTTGGAAAAAAAGAGAAGCTAACTTTTTTGGTAAAATTGTCTATAATGTGGGCTACACACATGTAGTGTTTAACTTGCCCACCTGCCCGGATGATGCCGTTGTGATGCTTTCTTGCAAAAAGAAGATTCATTTTTGGTGCAGAAACTGAACCAAAATCGGATCAACAAAAAATGAAGCACAAACGCTGTCTGAATTCAGCCTAAAAATGGTTTAAAAAAAACCCAGATTCCTCCACCAGATTACACCTGGACAGCCAACAACTAATTATTGAGTTTAGCTTAGTGTCATTTGGAGGCAGCCAATGTGTCAGTAAGTTACTTATATAGTTAAAAAATAGTTAAGATATTGAAGAATTGGGCTTTGTCCTACAATATGTACCTTGACAAGGATGGAGGGAGGGAATCAGCTTTTTTCCATCAAGATGTATTTTTAGTATTAGCCTCCAGGTGGCAGCATATTAACCCAATGTTTTATATAATACGCTGCTTAAATCTGCAGCTCAGATTGGCCATCATGCAGATTAGGCCACGTTCACATGTTTAATATTTTACATTAGTATGTGTAAGCTAAAACCAGGAGTGGGTGAAAAATGCGGAAGTGGTGACGTGTTTCTATTATGATTGTTTCACCCCTGGTTTTGCCTTACCAACAGCGACAAAATACTCAATATGTGCATGTGGCCTTATTCTGTAGAGCAAAATCATAGATTATTCAGAATGGAATTATTCATTTGTTGCTGCATAATTTTGTCATAAATAATAATGTTTGGTAAATATACATTACCTTAACTGAATGGTTATGGAAGTCAGTCACAATGATTTCATTATTGGTATTGACCGCGGCAAAGTGGGGTCCTGGAAAATGGAGAGAGACCGTCTTAAGATTTTGCAAACAGTGGCTGAAACCTGCACATACATGATTACTGGAGCCCTATATGATGTGAGTGATTTACAACATTCAGGTACATGTAACATTTTTGGCAATTAATAGGCAAGATCAAAAAAAACCTGCAGAATTACGTAGTTAACAAGTTAGGCCATGTGCACATGTTCAGTATTTAATGAGTTTTTTACCTCAGGATCTGTAGACAAAATCAGGAGTGGAACAATCAGAGGAAAAGTCTAATAGAAACACCTGCACCACTTCTGTATTTATCATCCACTCCTGGTTTTGGCTACAAATCCTGAGGTAAAAAACTCATCAAATCCTCAAGGTGTGCACGTGGCCTTAATAGGTTTTGTTGCTAGATTTTCCCTGCTGATTTTTCGCCGGTGGACCTGTGGCGCCCCTGCATCCAGGAGGCCACAAAGGGAACTGCAGCCAGGCAGGTAGGACATTGTTGAACAACACACCCTCACAGCCCACATAACCCACGTATCAGAGAGGTTACATCCAGCCCTGAGATTAGAGACTATATGAGATCGGAGGGGTGGTGGATTTAGAGGAGTGGGTTGGGCACACCAGAGGTCAGGTGACTGACAGTATATAGTGAGGGGGAGGAGTGAAGGAAGGCAGTAGACCACAGTAGGCTGAGATGTAAAGACTGAAGGACAATCACACTCTCTGTGAGTGCAAGGCTAGGAGCGCAGAATCCGTACTGAGCCAGTGTGAGCCAGAGGGGAGAGAAAGCCCATCTGATGCCGATGCCACCAGGAGTGTGACAGGACAGAGAGGGACGGTGGAACCCGTGCCCTAGACAGCAGCTGAAGCCACTGACTGCAGGTGGAGAAGCCCTCCTAGAATACCAGAAGGAACAGAGAGAAGGAGCCTGGTAGAGCCTCGTGCTGAGGACTACTGGAGGCTGGGCTAAAGTAGAGTGTCGGCTCTAGAGGGGACCGTAGTTCACCCGGCATCCCCAGACAACACGACGAGGGGTCTGAGTTCCAGATTGAGATCCCTAACCCAAAGGACAGGCAGCTCAGTGACGTACTAGGACTCACAGAAGCCCGAGTCACCGCCATACTGTCCAGCGTTCACACACCAACCCGTACAGACGGAGACCGTAACAGCCCGGAAAGGGACACTAACAGACTGTGTGAGGGGTCACAGGGAGAGAGAGGCCTGGCTGCAGAAGAGAAGGGAACCCGGAAAGGGGAGAATGCAACCGTGTGTTGAGAACTGTAATTGTGCTGTAAGAACTGCAAATGACTTGTAACCTGCTGAGAGAGAACAACTAAGAGTAAAGCTTTGGAAAACCCTGAATTGCCTCTCTTGTCTACCTCTATCTGCATACCATCTTCCCTCATACCGATCCAGCCTGTCAGCACCAGCCAGGAGGAGAGATCCCTGCAGCCTGCAAAGTAAGTGTGCTACAACTACACACAACAGACTTAACCCTTACTGCCCCGGGGATACAGTTCTCCCCACTGGAACTATACCATCTCCGCTGCCATTCCATCACCCCCGGAGGCTCTGCAGCAGCGGCGGCCCCATCACTGGCCGCACCAAGTGGGTGGCATCACCCGTGACAATCCCCTTGTAAATAATTCCCCTTAATTGTCGAGCCAGGGAAACGGTCCGGACCAAGCCACCTGTGACATCCCCACTACCATCCGGTCCGGCACCGAGTACCCCCGTCCCGTGGGGCCCGACAGACCCACAGGTTGGACTACCACCAATCACGAGGCCATATAAAATGAAAATGATCATAGGAGTGCACAGCACTAGGTTAAGTGTATACAAAAGTGATCTATTATTTAGTTATAATGCTTAGCTCATAGCTTGAACATATTCCACAGCACTTTACAGACATTATCATTGCTGTCCCATTGGGGCTCACAATCTACATTCCTTGTCAGAATGTATTCGTAGTGTGGATGAAAACCAGAGGAAACCTACACAAACACAGAGAACATACAAACTCCTTTCATACATACTACATCAACTGTACCTGCAAACTGCTTGTCCCCATTTCCTCGACTTCCAAATCTGGTCACTATTTTACCATTGGGCTGGAAGATGAACACACAACATGCCTTGTTGTCGACCACGATGATGTGTCCATTGCGATCCACTGATACACCTTTGGGACCCATCAATTTTCCTGATCCGATTTTTGTCTTGTAAGTAAAAAAATAACCATTAGTATATGGAAAAAAACGTCCTGCTTCTTTATAAAATGACTACTCCATTACTGAGAAATCAGCATTTAAAATCGATATACAAATGAGGCTGTAGATTGGAATCATCTACTATATAATGGTCTAATTCTGTCTGTCTGTAATGGAAATCCTGCGTCGCTGATTGGTCGCATCCGGCCGCAAATTGGCGCAGGATTGGAACCACGCTTCGCTGATTGGTCGCCAGCGACCAATAAGCGACGGGGCTCTCCCCAACCACATCTTAAAGGGGCGGTCCCCAACCACATCGTAAAGAAGAAGTGGTTGTGGACGGCCCCTTTAAGAAGTGGTTGTGGATGACGACCAATCAGAACTGTTGGTGCCTGATTTAAGTCCAGCTTCGCTCATTGAAATATTTGCCTGGGTATTTGCGGACTGCGCCTCTCGCCCGGCGGGCCACGACCAATCTGCGATATTGGTGCTGGATTTAAGCACCGCTTCGCTGATTGGTCGACAAAATCCTGTGTATTCTTAAATCTTCATAAATGAACTACATACATATTCTAGAATACCCGATGCGTTAGAATCGGGCCACCATCTAGTTGTAAATAAGCACCTGTATTTTGTGTCACCCCCCACCTCATTGTTAGACTGTAAGCTCTTCTGAGCAGGGCTGTCATTTTTTTGCTCTAATTATTGTATTGTATTATGCTTTGTATTGTTTTTTTGTATTGTATTGTACTTTATGATAACTGTTTCTTATGATTGTTTAAATATGAACCTCGGTATTGTGAAGCGCTGCGGAATATGCTGGTGCTATATAAATAAAGATTATTATTATTATTGGAAGGCTCTGTTACTCTAGCTCTATTTAACACCCAGCGCCACCTCCTCTTGCTTGACTGATGGCTCCTTTCACTGAAGTCACACAACATGGAGACAGTCAGTCAAGCAGGAGGCAGCAATGCTGGCTGGAGAGAATAGAGCTGGAGTGACATAGTGAATAGACTTCAGATCTACATGTACAATAGCTCTTCATCCTCATCTGTATATTAATTTAAAAAGATTTCTCAATAATGAGAGAAACAGATTCCCATTAAAAGGAACCAACCAACCCAAATGACCCCCCTTGCCTGTTAATATGTGTCCCTACACCCAGCACACACATTTGGGGCAATCGTTTTTGCTAAAAAAACTGTTTAGTAGAAGCTAAGATATAGCTTTATGAAGTTTAATAAATCAAGCCGAATGGGTGTTACCTAGCTTTGTCCTTGTGCATTTGTTCGTGCCTGTCAGCTTCCTCTCCCCTCCTCCCTTCAGTGAAGCCCTTCTGTGTTGCCGAAAATGCCCCGCCTGTCTGCTGCTGCCTGATAAATTATGCACGCCCATCTCTGCACCTAAGAGCCTGGCCGCATCATGAAGGGGGCGAGGCTAGATCGCGTCATGCCGGAGCCCCGCCCCTTTCATGACGCAATATAGCCCCGCCCCCTTCATGACGCGGCCAGGCTCTTAGGTGCAGAGATGGGCGTGCATAATTTATTAGGCAGCAGTAGACAGGCGGGCATTTTCGGCAACACAGAAGGGCTTCACTGAAGGGAGGAGGGGAGAGGAAGCTGACAGGCACGGAGGACAAAGCTAGGTAACACCCATTCGGCTTGATTTATTAAACTTCATAAAGCTATATCTTAGCTTCTACTAAACAGTTTTTTTTAGCAAAAATGATTGCCCCAAATGTGTGTGCTGGGTGTAGGGACACATCTTAACAGTCCGGGGGGTCATTTGGGGTGGTTGGTTCCCTTTAAGGACTTCTGGATCCATTATTCATATCAGGTGTCTTACGGACTCAAGATTAAAACTAACTGACAAAGTATGTGACAGCAAGACATATATTAAAGCAAGTCCATCACCCCAAAATGCCCTTTCGCACATGAGCCAGCAGTATTCAGACAGCTCCCCATCAATCAGAAGGGGAGGTGGTGGTGGTGGGTTACAATAGTGCACCAAATTCTAAAACGTTATTTTCTCAGGCACATCAAAAGTAACCTGTTAGGGTGGCCTCACACTTGCGTTCCCCACCGCTGCTTACTGCAGCGGGGGAGCGCAAGCCGAGCTCATACACCGCACGTCCCTATGTTTAACAGTGTATGCGCTCAGGTGCGCATGGCCGTGCGCACCCATTGCTCACCATGTGTGATTTGTACGCATGCGGATGCTTGCGCACAAATCATGCATTCTCGTCCACACCATGAACGGACGAGAAATTGTGAGAAACCTCCATGGTTGTTACCTTTTAATGGCTAACTGAAAAGATAGTAATAAGTAGCAAGCTTTTGAGAGTCTAAGGCCTCTTCATCAGATTCAACAACACAAATTCAGAACAAACACATAACATAACATACACAACAGAACATAGAATAGTGCAGGAAATAACACCAGTGACATGAAGCAGAAGATAGAACAATCAGTGTTGGGAGGACGGAAAAGAGCAGCTGGGGCAGTAAATATCAGCGTTCAGAGATAAAAAGTAAAAGGTTTGGTACTGTGTCAGCCAGGTGAGAAAATTTTGATTGCTCTCAGTGTGAGAAACAAGATAAAAATCTTGTGGTTGCGATACCTTTTAATGGCTAACAAAAATTGAGATAAAAAGTGTGATAGTTTTATTGTTTTTTGGTAGTCTGGTCCTGGATTTTATGTGTTCAAATAATTTTTATTCGAGTTTCAATAAATCAAGTACAAAGTATAATAATCAAATACAGTCGTACAGCAAACTGATAAGAAGTAGAGAAGTCAAAGGTTTAATATGAAGAGATTACCTTATTACAATCAATTTCATCAAATACAGAACACCAAAAGAGAACAATGAAAGTAAACAGGGAAACAAAGAATTACACATTTCCTGGATTTTATGATTCTTTAATTGATGTAAAAAGACATAAATCCATGTGACACATTAATTCCTGCTCTGAATGTGTCAAAGGTCATCTTCAATTTGTATTCCCATATTCTCCTGTTTCTTTGGGATTTGAAATGACCTTTCAAATCTTTGCATTTTCTTACCTTTTAAAGGCTAACTGAAAAGATGGTATCAACCACTGACGACTCTCAGATTATAATATTTTTTCTTTCAATACCACTAATTTTATATCCATTATGATGTGATCAGGGCAACAAAAACAATTGGTCACAGGTAGATCCATTCTTTTTCTTTTATTGTCTGGCGATGAGAGTTCATCCTAGTTCTGAGTTTCTATCCTGTCTCCCCTACATACAGACTCTCTTGGACATTTGGTACATTTATTACCATCTTTTCAGTTAGCCATTAAACGGTATCAACCACTGAGGATGTTCAGTTTCTAATATTTTTCTATCTACTGGATAACACTGTACAAACATATTTTACCTTAAATAATTAAAAAATGTCATGTCACGATTATAAAGGACTTGTTTATAATATACGACATATCTGAAAAAGGTAATAAGATTAAAATTGAGTGATTAAGTTTCAAAAGAACTTGAGGTCAGGGCTTCCTATCTAGGTAAAGGCAAAGCATGCTAGGGTGTAGAATTAGCATCAGGATCATTTCTGTGGCATCCGTTATCTATTCAGTTCTAAGAATTTGAGTGGAATATCAATCTGTGACAGAAAGGATGCAAACTGAAGCAGAATGTTCCCCAATGATTATAATAGGGGGTCCACCTGGTTTTAGTTCTGTAGAGTGAATCATTACTCCATCGTCGGTGTGAGCAGAGTTTTAAGGGCCTGTTTCACGCTACGATATTGTTAACGATATCGTTAGTACGTCACAGCTTTGGGGGCATAGCTACGATGTCTTAACGACGTTGTTGCGTGTGACATGTACATACAATCAACGATCAGTCAGCTGATCGTCAGCGTAGTTCGGAGGTTTATGATCACGACCTTAAATCAGTCGTTGATCGTCCGTCCAACCTGCAGCATCGGTGTGTGTGACAGCTTGATAACGATGTCGTTTACGACTTTGCCTATTCAGAACTGAAGGACATAGACGATCAAACAACCGCAAGTATCGTTCGCTTGTCGCGGAATTGTTGCTGCATCGTTCACAATATCTGTAAGTTTGACACCTCACTAGCGATCATTGAACAACATTCAAGCGATCCAGGTCAAATCGGATTGTAGGTCAGATCGCTGCGACATTGAAGCGTGTAACAGACCCTTTACCGTGACTTCCAACCAATATATTTGTAGTTACTGTGTATATATCTGTATAAGACGATGTGGAGATGCTCCCGCAAGCTATAGCAATTGGAATAAATATGCTGTTGTTTCTAATACTATACTACAGTTTACCTTGAACTTGCCATCACTGGAGAATATGCTGACCCACTTATTGTCATAATCTGCAATAATGATGTCACCACATGGGTGCACTGCCACTCCGGTTGGTCTCTGGAGCTGTCCTGGCGATCTTCCTCGAATGCCAAAGCGGCTTTTGAACTGGCCATCATTTGAAAATATCTGCAACACAAGTAAGAAATATAGCTAAGAAATATAAAGCTATTTTACAAGGACACTCGAGTTAAATTAGCTCTTTCTTCATGGCCTGAATCTGTATATTTTTTCTAAGAATTTAAAGTGTAAATGTCATTTCATTGATAAAAAAAAAAACACAAAAAACAATACTGCGCTGGTTGTTAATGATGTGTCACATAGCAGCTAAGATGATGCTTTTTGCAATATGACTATTTTCTCACATTTTTCTGTGCTCTTTAAAAAAAATGCATTTTATGGTTGTGTGGGCGTGGCCAGCGTCTACCAGCACTGTAATTTCTACAGCTTCTGAGAGCAGGATGATGGTGAGCTGTGTGGGCAGCCAGCATACAAAGGGTTAAAGGGAAACTATCACCCCCTTTGGTCATTTTAAAGCTATGCCCAACAGCTTACACATAATGTAAATGGGGTTCTTATAACCCCTCTATGTGCCCAGACTGGCCCCTCATACCTGAAATATTTACTTTATTGTGTCCAGCGCTGGCCTCCTGTTGAGTAAGGGACGCTGCTATTTAGTCCTGATGTATTATGTCCTCGCCGACCCCTGGCTGCAAAACCTGCCCTGCAGTTTGAAATTTCCCGCCCCTCCTCTGGCCGGCACGGTGAGTGACAGGAGCACTCGCACCTGCGCAATGATGTCACTGGAGTAGGTAACCGCTCTCATCCATTGAAGTGCGGAAGTCTCGCGAGACTCCACAAATCTCACAAGACGTCTGTACTAGCTTCAGTGGAGGAGCATTGTCACTTGCCCCAGCGGCTCCACTGCGCAGGCACGAGTGCTACTGTCACTCGCCGCCCCGGCCAGAGGAAGGGTGGGTAATTTCAAACTGCAGGCCGGGTTTTGCAGTCAGGGGGCTGGCGAGGATGTTATACATCAGGACTAAATAGCGTGACTCAATAGGAGGCCAGCACTGGACACAATATAAGCTCATATTTCACGTATGAGGGGCCAAGTCTGGGCATATAAGTGGTTTTAAGAACCCCATTTAAATTATGTGTAAGCTAGTGGGCACAGTTTAAAATGCCCAAAGAGGTTGACAGGTTCCCTTTAACAGAGATTGTGACGGAGCTGTGTGGAGCCAGATGACAGAACCTAGAAGCTAGTAAAGGGGAGTTTACATCCTGACATTGCTTAGCTGTGTGATGAAATCTGATACATTGTTTCCTCACCAGCTACAGTCAGCAGTGTAGACCTCACCCCTTTCCCTTACATTGTTTCATGCCCCATATTCAGTGTGAAGACGGTTCTGAGGGAAAATAAATGTCTGCTTCACACACAGTCTAGTTAGGACACCTTGTAGAAAGTTTATGAAAGGTAACCGGCCAGAAATTTTCTACTGAAGTATATTACATTATTATTAAATAAAAATGTAAACAGCTGTTACACTTTATCTAACCCAGTCATAAGTGGTAAAACTAGCACAAAACCTTCCTTGATACAAAGATATAATTGCATGAAAATCTTCAAAGTGGCTGACAGGAGTATACTTTTACAGAAAATCAGGTTCTATACAAGACAAAAATTCTACCTAGTAACAGACAGATCATGGACAGATAAGGAGCAGAGATAAGATCCAACACATTGTGGGATATGTACGTATAGAAATTTCATGCTCACCAGGTTGTGTGGTTTTTTATACAGTGTAAACTGACCTACAATGTTTTTTGGAAATCCACAAAATGACAATTTCTCTTGTGCATGCGCTGAGTTTTATGAGCAGATTTTCGTCATAGACTTGCATTAGATGCAGAAAACCCACAAATAAGAGATGCATGTATTTTTAGTGCATTTTTGCTGCAACTATCAAAGTTTTGTGGAATCCAACTACTACAAAGTACCAAAAATCAAGAAGCTACAGAACATACCACAAAAACTAAAGCATCAAAAAAGTAATAACTACTCACGCATATTCGTGAAAAACAGGAATAGAACTTTTGAACCGGCAAAACTGACTTAATTATTGCACTTTCACATAATAGCGCAAATCATTTTAGACTCAAGTGTAATGTGTGTAATGTGTTAAAGATATATTCGGAAATAAAGCCACAATCCAAAGGAAGTGCTGCACTATAATGATATATGCCACTGAAGTCAGAAGGGAAATAAACATAGTGGAAATTTCCACTCTGCTCTGAGATCAGAATCTGAAATGAGTCCATATCCTAACAGCGGAGTCCCATCCACAATATAAGTAAACAGTACTATATACAGCCCATTGATTCAGCAGCTGGGCTGGAGGTACAAACCATGAAGATTAACAAGCTAATCATTCTTATGCAGCATTGATGTAACAAAGCTCTTGGTTTAAAGAGACCCTGCCATCAGGATAAAGCATGATAAAATAAGGTATGGCCACAACGGCACAGATTCAATAGATACCTTAAATGAAGAATTCAGCATTCTGTTTGATCACCATTAGAAGTTAGCCTTTCCCAAGCTTTCACTTCATGGTGGTAGGATGGCATCAGGTCTGTGGGGGCGAGATTGCAGCTCTGACCTGGTCCCTCCACTGCCTCTGGAGCGTCTCTACTTCCTGTTCTAAATTTTGTGCTAAGTCCGTACTAGCCGTGGGCGGCATTTATGCATATTGACCTCCTGGCGGGCTTCAGAAAAATGGTGACAGTGGTGGCACGAGCATATCGAGTTCTCGGCTCATGGTCGCCCAATTCTGCACATGCACCTCCATTGCCGCCACTTTACTGAAGATCACTGGAAAGTCGATCAAAAGAGCCACCCGCAGCTAGGACGGCACAAGCACAAAACTAAAAACAGGAGGAAAAGACATAAACTTGAGACAGTGAATGGCACAGAGCAAAACCAAACACCCTACCTACAGTCCCGCAAATGAGTAGGAAGCTTGACATTCAGCACCTCCATGGATCACCAGTTCATTGTCAAATGAAAACAATGTAGAGCCCAGAACACTGCATCTCTACTCACTGTAGTGGCTGCTGACGGGTACTGAAGCTCCTATTTATTTCTATACTAATATGCAGTAATTGGTAGTGACCACTGCACAATCTACAGAGCTGAGGTGTGCCACATTGCTTACATCTGGCCACCGGAATGGATATCAGCTGTTCTGGTGGGGAGATTGCCGTGTGTGAGACTCCCACTGGTCCAAATGATAGGTCTTCAATATAAAAAAATAAATAAATACTAGAAAACCCAATTCAACCAAATTTAGCTGGATCTGCCCATGGTCTGCAATACATAGCTGGTGTCTGGCCAGTGTGTGGCTTTCTCCCCTAACGGTCAACTCAGTCTATTGTCTTTCATTCACTTGTTCGCTCATCATTGACAGTAATCTCCAGTGCACAGATCAGTTCAGGTGAATCTATATCTGGAAGTCAAAGCTGTGCACAAAATCACCATGTTGTTAGTCCATACTTTGTGCTTGTACACTGAGGACACTGCTAAACTGTGGGAGAGAACGACATGTAGGAATGCACAGTTCTTGGTTTAAAAATGTATTAAAAGGAAAAAAAAAAAAACACACACCTGGACACATTGGTTGTTGCTATCCGCAATCAATATCTTTCCATTGGTGGATGCAGCTACTCCTTGAAGATTAGTAAATTCGCCCTTATTTCTTCCTTTTGTACCTAAGAGACATAAAGGGAAACTAAATTTGTTACTGTAAAAACTTTAATTCCAATTAATTTTCTGTACTCTATACATTCACTAGAAAAGACTACAAATATCCGTATGGGAGGAAATGGCTAGACATAGCCTTATGGTGCCGTCACAAGTCACGATATCGTGTAGGATATCGCATAAAGGTCACGTGTTTGGAGGCGTGGCTGCGACATCGGAACGATGTCGTAAGTGCGTCGTACCACATGACACCGCGATATCAAATCAGGCGATCTGTGATAATGCCATCTACTGCATCGTGCGGTGTCACACCGCGATAATGATGTGTTCCACGATTTCTCCCATTCAGCACTGTGAAAACAAGGAATCCTAACGACCGCTATTCACGATCTCACCCCGGAATCTCCACAATGTTGTAGACGATATCTCAACGTCACACACCTACACTCCGATCACGATCCAAATCTCCGTGCGAGCGCGCTCGTGTGACTTCTATGTGATATCCTATGCGATATCGCAACGTTGACGGTACCATTAAGGTACCTTTACACGCGGCATCTTTTCTAGGAATTTCACTGGCAACTTACTGGTTGCAGTCAAATCATGGAGACATTGTTCCATTTGTACACAGCAACAAGATAGAACAATGTGTCCATGATTTCACTGCAACCAGTAAGTTGCCAGTGAAATTCCTAGAAACGTTGCCGCGTGTAAAGGTACCCTAAAGGCCCCGTCACAAGGGGTGACATCGCTGCCAATTACATAGGCGACGTAGGAGCGTGGCCTATCGGCGGCGACATCGCCCCTACGTCGCCTCATGTAAAGGGGCGATGTCGGCGCCGACGGGAGGTCGCCTGGTTTCAGAGCAGTGCTCTGAAACCAGGCGACCGATCTGGGGCGATGTGCACACATCGCCCCATGTATCCGGCCGCCGGCGACCTGTCAGGCCATTGTCCTGCATCGCCGCTGGGGTTGTCAGACACCCCGGCGGCAATGCCGCCTGTCAGATTGCCGGCGCGGGGCTGGAGATGTCGCCCCATGTAAATGGGGAATGGCGACGCTGGCGGGGTGCCAAAAACGTGCGCGCACCCGCCAGTTGCCGCCTACATCTCCAGCCCCATTGCCAGGTGTGACGGGGCCTTTATAGAGAGAAGGAAAGGAGAAGAAAAAAAAAAAAAAAGACATACGCAGCCACATGTTCAGGACAAGATCAATAGTGAAAGCTATAAAAGCTATGATAAGATCATTTGTTGAAGCTAGGCTAGGTCTGGGGTCACCTAATATATATGCACAGGCACACATATGCACACACTCGACTAAAGGTGCAACACCCAGAAGAATAATTTATAGATTTATAGTAAGTGCAGGATTCATAGAAATGTTAATTATGTGTGCTGTTATGTTGAAAAACAGCTCCTGAGAGACTTTGGAAAAAAGACTTACAATGATTTGGTCATTGAAACAGTGGTAACAATGAGCTGTTACAGCACATGGAGGGAAGACTAAAGGGGCTTGGATCCTTATGTCATGTCACACCATTGTCCCGGGAACAAGGCTGGTATGACACTACCTTGTGAAGGCCTCTTCATGGCATTGCCCATGTAGCGCACTAGTTCAATCTCCAGCTATTATTGCAGGACTCCTTGCTAAAGAGGACAGACCTCCATTCCAACCTTCACTGCTGTCTTGCGCCACATCATGATAGCCTTTGAGAGTGCTGGCATAAAGTCCATGAAACGCCTGCAGCTGGATATCTGTCTCATAGCCCAAGGTTGTTTAAACACTTTCTGGTAGTTTGAGTAGACGACATACAGGTGCATCTCCATGAATTAGAATATAATCAAAAAAATAAACTATTTCAGTACTTCAATGCAAAAATTGAAATGCATATATTATATTTGCATATTTCCCAGAGGAGCATTGCACCTATAAGTCTCCTTATCAGCTTATCTCTCTCTTTATGGCAGCAAACAGATTCCTCTCCATAAGGTAGAAAGCTAGTTCCCCAGACATCATCTTAGCCTCTCATACAGCCAGATCAGGACTTCCACACACTGCACCGATTAGGTGCAGTCACCCTGAAACGAGTTTCTCACTTCCTCACTGAAGTGACAATTTGTATATTATATAGAGTCATTACAAACAGAGTGACCTATTTCAAGTGTTTATTTCTGTAAATATTGATGATTATGGCTTACGCCAATGAAACCCCAAAGGTCATTATCTCAGAAAATTAAAGTAGGGAGGATGAAGGGTCTGAGAGATGAAATATTACCTAAATAGGTATCAGAGGCTTCACCCTGTGTGGTTGTGAGAGTCACAACCACTATAAAAGCATATTGCAGTTGCTGCAGTTCCCAGCGTGGTGCACATAGTGTAGGTAGGATGAAGGGTTAAAAATTGTGCTGCCATATTCCACAAGATATCAAAGGGTGGCCGCTTTCACAGGACAAATCAATATGCCATGTTTTAAAGCGTTTCACCTGAAACACGCTGTCTAATAAATCAATATTATGTTCACTCTTTGATATTTCATGGAATACGGCAGAACGGTGTTAACCCTTCATCCTCCTTACTTTAATTTTATGAAATAATGACCTTTGGGTTTTCATTAGCTGTAAGCCATAATCATCAACATTTACAGAAATAAACACTTGAAACAGACCACTCTGTTTGTAATGACTCTATATAAAATATAAATTGTCACTTCAGTGAGGAAGTGAGAAACTCTAACGCCATCTAATAAGGGTAGCGATCCTTAAAGTCATAATTGACTCTAACAAGCCTTGCAATATGACTAAAGGTCCTGTTACACGGTACGAGATCGTGAATGATATCGCTCAAACGTCACGAGTATGGAGTCATTCAAATGACATCGTTAGGACGTCGTTGCGTGTTACACCACGATACGACTACTATAAATCGTTGATCGCAGATCTGAGAACATGATCAGACGATCATCGTTCAGCCAACCTGCTGCATCATTGTGTGTGACACAGCGATAACGATGTCTTTAACGACTTCGCCTATTCACAGCAGTGAGCGAGTATCATTCGCTGGGTTGTGCGAATGATAGTTGCTCGCCGCATCGTTGGTGCATCATTCACAATATCTAGACGTGTGACATCTCACCAACGATGTCAAAAAGATGTCCTAACGACCGCGCTCCCGTGAGATCGATGGCGATATCTTAACAACATTAAAGCGTGTAACGGTACCTTTAGGATTTCTGCCAGATCAGATCCCCAAACTGCAGACGCTACATTTTGGGGTGACGGCCTCTCATCAGTGCAGTTAGTGAGAGTTCTGATCTGGCTGTATAAGAGGCTGAGACGGGGTTTGGAGAACTAGCTTTCTGCCTTATGGAGAGGAATCTGCCTGCCCCATAAGGAGAGTAAATATATTTCTAAAAGGTGTTGTTATTAACATGAATTTCTCATCAGATGATGATAACAAACCATCCAATCCACACAGGCAAAGAAATAAAACCATGTCCTTAAGTTATGTTATGTGTAATAATGAGAAATGACACAGAGAAAAAGTATTGAAAACTTGAAGAAAGGTGTAAAAAGTCATAGAAAGTCATGACATCAGCTGAAATCTATCAGTAATTAGAAAGCAATCCAGTCACTTAGTGAAAAATAAAATTAAGCTAGCTTCACACCATGGTTTTGGCCTGTCAGGGTGAATCTTGTTTTTTGCAGGATCACCCGGACATAACCTGTCAAGACAGGACGTGTAGAAAGTGTTGCCAGATATGGTTGGTCCCTGATCAGGTTTTTAACAGGATTTGTTTTCTGCTGCTGTCCATGGTGCTGAAGCCTGCCTGTGTCTGCTCTGCCGCTGTCCTTGGTGCTGAATTCACAGCCTGTGCTTGAAATTTCGGCACCATAGACTCCCATTATATGAGAACCGGATTATGCCGGATCCAGTTCTGTCCGGTTTTGGCTGATTTTTGCACCAGAGACAAAAAAATGCTGCAGGTACCGATTTTGGGGACGGTGAAAAACCTGACAAAACCGGATCAGGCACAGAATACACAAAGCCTGATGGCCAAATATGACCAATCTATAGGAATACAAGGGAGGCAAAACGGGATCAGGCACAGAATACACAAAACCTGATGGCCAAATAGGACCAATCTATAGGAATACAAGGGAGGCAAAACCGGATCAGGTTCTGTCTGGTTCTACCCAGACAGAATCTGATCCCAAAAACTGTGGTGTGATGCCAGCCTTAGCTGGCTCAATACAGTGATGATGCACTGTTATGTATAGCACAGGCGATCAGACGATTGTAACTTCAAGTTCTGTAAAGGGACTATTAAATAAATGTGAGAAAAGAAATTAAAAAAAGAAAAAAACAACAAGAACAAAAAAATTCCACGTTCAAGTCATTCTGCTTTATAAAAAAAAATTAAAAAATGTACACACACACATTTGGTATTGCCATGTCCAGCAATATCCGACCTATCAAAATATAAAGTAAATTAATCTAATTGGTAAAGGGTACAACAAGAAAAAAATCTAATGCACCAGCACATGTGCCTTTGGTCAATGCAACATTGCAATACGAGAAGATCAAAACATTGCATCTACCCCACAATGGAATCAGTGAAATAGTCATTACGCTAGTTTCGAACTAGCATTTTTTGGAATCCAGGGGTATCCAGGAAAAGCCTGCCCCCTGCTATCATCAGGCGTTTTGGTGGGGTGTTCAGTGTGAAATCAAGAACCTAGCGTGAAACACAAGGAGTGTAGAAAACCGAAGGGAAAATAGAAACCAGAAGATAATTCAGCTGTATAACTATACATTTTTCAGGGTGCCTCCAACAAGGTAATTCTCTATAAAGAAATTGTAATTATACTCAAGAGCACGAGTCACTTACCTACTCGGAATATTAAATCATCCTCGATTGGGTTTTCTTTCCTCTTCCCTGTACTGTACATACTTGCTGGTCTCTTCACTGCCTTCTGCTTGACGTGTCCGCTGCCAGGAGACTTTACTCTCCTCTTCACCCCCTCTGTTGTGGGGGACACATCAGCCGACTTCACCACCTTCAGTTTAAAGGGGCTTCCTTTAATATGCTGGTCATAAAGTCTCAGAGATAGAGTAAAGTCACCTTCCTTTGGAATCGTAAACAAATATTCATAGGTACCATTTTTATTGTCTAGAATTTCCCCGTCTGTGATGCTCCCATCGGGTGTACACAGCTCCGCTGAGATATAGGCGCTCCCAGTTTTGCACAGTTCACCGTCCTTGTCCTTAGTAGTAATTGTAACAGACATAGGCTGACCGACCACACTCTGCCTCAAACCTTCACCAGTGGCCACAGTTTCAGAAGCCACAGCATTAGTGGTCAGTATAGTTCCAAGATTGTGAATAGACTTCTTTAACCCTTCAGTTTCCACAATGAAATCCAGTTGGTCATTCTCATGAGGATGTAATGGGAAATCCTGCTCTGCCAATTCATTTAGCTTATCGCTCATCTGTTTCTTCACTAGTAATACCTCCGTCTCCGTGCCATGGTTAAGTGCTTGTGCTGTAAATGTGCTACAACTTTTAATACTATCCTGCCCTTCAATTAAAGTGTCTAGCTGCGCCTGGAGGACCTAAGGGCAAAGTACAGAATGCAGTAGTTAATCATTTAACTATAACTTCCATTCCCAAGCATACAAACTGCTCCATGTGACTGTCTGCTTCTAGATAAGAAGAACATAAGACTCTTCACAGATCAAAATGAGTGTGTCAGATTAGGCTGCCTTCACACTGCACGATTTGTACATCCGTGTGGATACATGAATTTCAAGGATCACATAGATAGGTACTGATCTGTGCCAACGGATGTTTACGGACCGTTTTTTTAAAGGATCCATCATCAGTTGCCAGAGATAGGGGTGGGGGAGCTGTACCTTGCTTATGAACATGCTCAGTACAGCAAAACGAATCCATTTTACGAATCAGTTTGTCACGGATCCGTGCTCCATAAACTCCATGTTATTTGACGTGGACAGCTACACATCCGTGTCTGTCCGTTTGTGTCCACTTTTTTCAAGGCAGCCCAAAATTGGAACAGTCTCCGATTCTGGGTGCATGAAAAAAACTGACACAAACGGATCAGTGGAAAAACTGACTCACACGGATGGCCACTTAGGACCAATCCGTGCCCATAGGGATACATGGGAGGCCAAAACAGATCCGTGAATATCAGTTTTAAAACGGACAGACACGGATCCTAACTCATGCAGAGTGAACGTTAGCATTATATACAAAACTTAGAAATGTGAACTAAGTAAAGCAGGCCATACGCTCCTTACATCTAAGGATTGAACAGCTCGCTACCTATCTGTGATCAATATGGCTTCACTGATGTTATTTCAATAGGGAGAAAAAAAAATGAGCTGCTGTTAGACTAGTTTCACTTAATATTTGCCATTTGGAAGTCAGGTCATCTACACTTTAAAATGGTGGGACTGATGTCTAATGTGCAAATCTATTTTATGAGGGTTCTGTAAGGCTGCTTTCACACTGCCATATCTTCAAATCCATGTCCATCCGTTTTGAAACTGATGGCCATGGATCCATTATGGCCTCCCATGTCATCCTATGGGCACAGATTGGTCCTAAAGTGGCCATCTGTGTGTCTCCGTTTTCTCACAGATTTGTTGGTGTCCAAAATTTTAATGTACCCAGAAACGGAAACTGTTCTGTTTCAGGACTTCCTTGAAAATCACGGACCCCAACGGACAGAAATGGATCCGTATCTGTCCATATGAAATTAACATGGAGCTCTATGGAGAACGGATCCGTAGAAAAAACAGACACATGACAAAGATCCATTTTGCTGTACTGAGCATGCTCAGAAGCAAGGTACAGCTCGTCCCACCCCTCTCTGGTGACTGATGGCAGATCCGTTAAAAAAAAACATTCCGTGGACGTCCGTAGGCATCCTTTTGCACAGATCTGGGCCGTCCATGACTATACATGAATTTTATGTAAACACACGGATTTGAAAATAGCCAATGTGAAAGAAGCCCAAGAAGAATTTCACATTTCAAACTACCGTATATTGCACTCCAGTCTGTTTCTCCATTAATGAGAAATCAGAATTTGAATTGCTATGAAAATGAGGTTGAAAACCTATTCATCGATCTGAAGCCTCTGTCACTCCAGGTCTCTTCTCCACACAGCATAGAAACTGTCAGTCAAGCAGGAGGTGACGGTGCTGGGTGGGGAATAGAGCTGGAGTGACAGAGGCTTCAGATCTACGAATAGTTCTTTAACCTCATAGGCACAACAATTCAAATGCGGATCTCTCAGTAACACACTGTCCATGAAAAAGTATTGCTGGACTTGCAATTGAAAGAGCTACACGCACATACAAATAGTTTTAGGGGTGAAAGCCTGCTGAGATGTCTCTCAAAGGGGTTATCATACATCAATAACGTCAACACATGCCACTTGAATAGCGCCTTTCACCCCCAATTGTAGGAGATTTGACAGGTTTCATACATGGCTGTATGGCCACCAGGTATCTTTCTTCTGTCCCGTAAATTAACACAATAAGCAATGCTGTCTGTGCACAACAGCTGGAAAATGACCAGCAGACATGTCCATAGCACCTCATGTCACAACGCAAAAATGGGAAGAGCGGAATGAGTCTTTCATCTGATTTTAAACTCATACGATCTATGGACATCTGCACACAACTTTAATTTTCATCAAAATAAGTAACTTGCCTTATGCTTCAGCCCATAGTTCACTTCTAGCTCCATAAGTAAGACACTCTTCCGAACATTCAGCGTTTTCTGTAAGTCCTCAAAGGTTGAGTGGATTTCATCCACTATGCTGGACTTCTGTGTAGCGAGCTGATTAATGATTTCTGATACAACCTGAAGGGCAGAGTCTATTTCTGGTAATCTGAAACCATACAAATAAATAAGAAAATAAAGAGCCATACATGTAGTCATAGAATATATACAGACCATGGTTAAATAATGGGGATTGCAAAAAGTAGATGCATATAGTTCTATCCCTTGTATACCATGGTCTACATTGAGCTGTCAGTGAAGGAGTCAAATTGTGCATTAGATCCAGTCATTTACAACCTAATGGTAATTGTATGCATTTATTTGTGGCAAAGAACCAAAACAAAATGTTCCAGTTAACCACATTATGCTTCAGAGTACTAGATCAAAAAAGCAGGCTCTCCTAAAGAATGATGTACCTCTTCTTGACAGCATCCAGCTGAGCCTGCAGTGCTGCCTTATGTTGCTCCACCACGTCTTTGAGCGGCACAGTTGGGTGCTCGGCGTGCTCCCCCCCAGTACAGTCTTGGCACATGGCAGTCTCACATGACTGGCAGTAAAATTCCATCACCTGCAGACAAAAATTACTAAATATTTACTATTCTCAATTATAAAAATAAAAAAATGCAACAAAGTAATTACGGTACTCACTACAAGTCTAACTAATGCAACAAATATGTAAATTATGGTATTTTACAGCAATCCCAGTTTTTGCCATACTTTTTATGATCCAACATGCCCACCAAAAAAGAACCAAATACCAAATCAATAATAAAAACCAGAAATTTGTAACAGTGGTGTCAACACGTACTTTTGGGCATCCGTACACTCATTTTTCTGATTTTTATTGATGCTTTAGAGTAGTCAGCCCATTGTTACTACTATGTCCAGGGAAGGTCCTTCATTTGTTCTCAAATACCAAATTAATTAGCAATAGCAAGGATTAAAGGGTAAAGGTAGCATTACACGCTAAAATGTCGTTAAGATATCACCAACGATCTCGGGGGCGAGAGGCCGTTAGGACATCGTTTTGACATCATTGGTGAGCTGTCACACGTGTAGATATCGTGGACGATGCACCAACGATGTAGTGAGCAGCTATCCCAACGCACAACCCAACGAACGATACTTTTTCACTTTTGTGAATAGGGGAAGTCGTGAACAACATCGTTATCACGGTGTCACACAGCACGATGCTGCAGGTTGGCTTATCGAGGATCGTTCGATTTCAGAACATGTTCTCAAATCTGCGATCAACGATCCAACGATTTATCGTAGTTGTATCTCGGGGTTACACGAAATGACGTCTTAATGATGTCGTTTCAATGACTCCAAACCCGTGACGTTTCCGCGATATCGTTCACGATATCGTACTGTGTAACAGGGCCTTAAGGAAGACATGGAAGGTTTCTGATCAAAAGAGCATCACAGCTGTCTATAGCTTTGCAATTTGGGTCTAATGAGAGGAATTTTGCATCGTCAGACAAAATTAATGAATGGGTGTAGTGTAGTCTCTTTAAAAAAAAGCAGTCAAATTTTTCTAAATCTTGGACAATCCCTTTAAACACCATCATTGCAACGATAATTAAGCAGGAGTCCATTATTATTGTGAATATAAAACAGCTGACAAGCAACAAGGGGAAATTAAACAGCCATCCTAATAAAGTTCTGCCTAATAACAGGAATGTGTCATCAGAAATTACCTACTGTATAAACCACAATTTCATATAAAATGTATGTGTGTATAGTTTAAAAATAAATATAAATTAACCTGTGCATTAGAAGCAATTGACTGATGTCTCTATCTTTGTATTGAAGCATCTAATGAGTTTGTGCAGCAGAGAGTTAGTCAGGGTTAGGTTGTAACAAAAATATCCCAAACTCTGAACATCTCACAGATTATCCAAAAATGGAAGGACAATGGCAAATTTGCAAACCTCCCCAAACAGTGGCAAAGAAAAATATCTTATTGCAACGAGACATGTAGGGCACAGAGCTATCATGTGGGAGAAGATGCTCTGCTCAAATGAGACCAAAGTAGAACATTTTGGGCTAAATGCAAAACTATGTGTGGCAGAAACCCAACACTGCACATCACCCAGAAAACACCATCCCTACCATCAAATGTGGTGGTGACAGCATCATGCTTTGGGGATGCTTTGCTTAAGCAGGGACAGGAAGCTAGTCAGAGTTGATAGGAAGATGAATGGCGCTAAACACATGAGGAAAACCTGGCTGCAAAAGACTTGAGACTGGGGTATAGGTTCACATTCCAGCAGGACAAAGACCTGAATATACTGCCAGAGCTTACTTTGGAATGATCAAAAATGTCAGCCTTTACATGAGCAAAACTGATAGAGACATACCCGAAGAGTTCTATCGCAATAATAGCAGCAAACAGTGGTCCTACCAAGGGGAGGAGCAGATCATAAATTACAATTTAGGTTTGTGGGTGAAATGTGAAAAAAATGTGAAAAGCTTCATGGAGTGTGAATGTTTCTTCAAGGCACTGTATGTGTAGATGTGTAAGTTATATTAGGTTTAAAAAAATAAAAACTTATTTTCTATCTTTCTAAATAGGAGATCATAGCGATTTTTTTTCTGTCCGTGGGATCCTACTTTTTTCAGGACCCCACGGACAGAAAAGGACAGCATCGGAGGTGACCTCCAGATGCTCTTTCTGTGTTCGGGTCCGTGATTTTCACAGGTCCGGACGCAGAAAGAGCTGTGCGGGGCACTTTCACTTCCGCAATGTATATCATACTTTGCGGAAGTGAAAGTAAGTAAAAGCAAGGGTTAAAAATAAAAAAAACTCTATTCTCACCTTCCAGCAATCCCCCGATGCCTCCAGCAAGCTCCGGGTGACTACAGGACCTGCCATTAAGTCACAACCCGGCAGAGTCATCGTGTCATTTGACCGAGTTACAGCGGAAACAGTCATGTGACCCGATCAGCTATCGGGTTGTGACGTAATGCCATGTCCTGTAGTCACCCGGAGCTTGCTGGAGGAGTGGGGGAATCGCTGGAAGGTGAGAATAGAGTTTTTTTTATTTTAACCCCTTGCTTTTAATTAATTTCACTTTGCAATGTATACATTGCGGAAGTGAAATTAAAGGGCAACAGAGCAGTTTTAGTGTACTGAGCATGCTCAGTACACTAAATCGGGTCCGAGTAACGACCCTGTGTTTCCTAGAACCCGTGCTCTATAGGCCCCCATGTTAAAGGCCGCGATGGTCGGGCAATCGTCTGATTTGGTCCGCTGTGCCCAAAATCGAGCAGTCTTGATTTTGGGCACAGCAAAAAAATCGGACACAATCGATCGACAAAATCGATGGCAATGCCAAACTGATCCTATCCCCCATAGGATAACATGGGGGCCAAATCGGATCCGTGGCTGTCCGTTTTACAACAGACAGCCACGGATCCTCAAAAATCGAAGTGCGAAAGCAGCCTAAGAAGCATGCATGAATAAACCGGTCAGACAAACATGACCCTGAAAAGGATATTACACCATCCTAAGGTGTCTACTAAAGAATAATATTTTGTTGCACGTTTCTTTTTAATTCTGTAGATGTGTTGAGTGAATATCCACAGCTGCTGGGAACCGTCCAACTCTCTAATCATGATATACCAAGGAATTAGCATTTTGTTAATAATTAAAGGTCAAAAAGATTAGGCGGGTTCAAGTAACAAGATTGTACAGATGACAAGCAGAATTACTTGTGATCCTATTTAATCGGCTCCTTTCACTTCCTTCTGCTCATTGTCCATTCACGCGGCACTACAGACATACAGGAACACAAGCTACATTTCATACAATGCATTACAATCCATTTAAGTGGAAAAAGAACAGTTATTGAGGCAGTAACATCCAAATGTTCATCTCTATCTGCATTTAACTACTAAGGAGAAAAAAAAAATCAAGTCAGCTAATTATGTTTCATTACATTTAATGAGGTCTCTTATTTATTCACTTATCACTACAACGTACAATAAGACTGTTGAAAAGAGTAAGGAAATCACACCGCATGATTATCGTAAATGGACAACAAGCTGAGACAGGCTGCGATCACTGACCACTGTGCAAAACACTCGATCATCAGGGCAAACCCATCTTTGATTTGCCCAAAAGATCACCATCCTCGGCATCATGTAGCCCTGTGTAGACAGGGGTTGTGGTGTTGAGAACAATGGCAGCCTATGGGCACTGAATAATTTGTTACAGATTGTTCAGAGCGAATGTGAAGAACGGTCGACCAGTGTAAACAGACTATTAGAAGTCCAACAACTGGCAACCAAGTTACCAACTAGCTTTTTCCTGTAGCAGCTTTGTGAAAGAAGACAGCGGCTCTGTCATCATATTAAAGATTGGAGAGAACGAAGGCAGAAAAAATACTCAATAGGGTCTTAACTGTTTAAAATAATGGGAAGGATGAGACCATTATAGTCTTACCTGGGTTGGTTGAGTGCGACACAACCTCTGAAGCGTAAGTAGCCAGCTGCTGCAGATCAGTGGGCAATACACACCGAAAATAGGAGACGACAAGGATAAAATGCAGTTCTTTTGCGTGGCCACAACAGATAAAAAAGGTCTCCAAACACTTGGGTGAAAATATGGTTTTTGGTCTAAAGAGCCTGTCATATGGTACGATACGTCACGGCTTTTGGGGGGGGGTGCAACAACGTCGTAACGACGTTGTTGCGTGTGACATGTAGATATGACCAACGATAAGTTGGATGATCGTTGATCGCAGGTTTATGAACAGGACCATAAACTATTCATTGTCGTATGTTCGATCTGCTGCATTGTCGTGTGCGACACCTCAATAACGATCTCGTTTACGACTTTGCCCATTCAGAACTGAAGAACGTAGGCGACAAAACGACAGCAAGTATCGTTTGCTTGTGGCGGAATCATTTCTGTGTCGTTCAATATATCTGTACGTGTGACACCTCAGCAGCGATCAATGAATGACGTTCAAGTGATCCAGGCTAGGTCAGGATCGTTGGTCGGATCGCTGAGACATTGAAGCGTGTAATGGGCCCTTAATCGTTCCAAGGCAATCCAGCCTCTTCCTCAGGACAAAACCATAGTAATTAATGATATTATGGTTTTGTCCTGTGGAAGTGGTTGGATTGCCTTGAAACCCGTAGACCAAGAAACACATTTTCACCCAAGCCATTTGGAGACCCTTTTCGCCCATTTGAGACAGGTGAAGAAGGACCGCATATTATCCTTATTGTCACATATTAAAGATGTTGTATGCACATACCCCAGAAGGTGTTTTTGGTATAGTTTTTCCCATATACATTGTCGGGGGGTTTTGTTTGCTTTTATATAATATACGGGCACAATGTTTTATATGTCTAAAAAGAAATAGAACCGTGCAAACAGCAAAAAAGGCCTAAATAGAATGCAGTGACGAACTGAAAATGCTATTTTTTATGTGGCTCAATTTTAGATGTACTAGAAGCAGTGGGGCAGATTTACTAAGGGCAGAGAACTGGAATTTTGGCTGGTTATGCAGCAAAACTGGCAGCTTGGCTTTGTGATGATGAATAAAGCTCACAAAGGATTATCCAGACCGGGAACACTTCTCATCTGTGACCAGGACATGTTCTCCGCCTCTGGATGTAATCTACGGTTTTATTCATTGCAGTACTATTTTCAATCCACTTCAATGTGACATTGCTGGAATCATCTCCAGCTGTGCCGCTAGCTAGTATGCAGGTAGATGGAGCCATATAAAAACTAAGGAGGACACCGCGGTAACGGAGCGCCCATGCCCCTTGAACAGGTAATCGGTAGCCACCCTGTGACTATTTATGTTGTCTTTGGTCCTGGGTCAGTTCTGTAAGAAATGCATCACTGTCCCAAACAGTTAACAAATCACACAACACTAGACAAAACGCCATCAATTCGATGATACACAAAGTGTCTTACATTTCCATCATGATTTGGGCATGACAGAGGTTTTCCAGCAGCAACAGCATTCACTGTCTCCAGAATGGAGGACTCTTCTATACCATTATCTGGACTCCGCTGCAGCACGTCCATCAGGTTCGTGATGAAGAAGTTATTTTGTAGCGCAGACACACCCTTCTCGGGGAGAATCGAGGTCTGGCGGCAGACGGGGCAAGAGAGGGTCAAGCTGTGAGCTGGAATGTAATTCTGCAAACACCTAGAACATCAGAAAGAGAATACCACAATAGTTACACATTGTCCAGATCTGGGCAAACAGGGTCACTACCTGAAGAGACTCACCGCAGAGTTCACCTTATCAACAGATGTATAATCATAATAATAAACCAGCGATAATTAGATTCAGGATGAACTCGCTAAGGAAAATAAATCAAGATCATAGGTTAGCAGTGCGACTAGGCACACACACTTTTGCTTTCTTTGTTTGTCAGCAGAATTGTCAATGACTAATGGCCAGCTCGGAAGAATTTTACAGGTTTACTGATTCTTTTCATTGGAGAGATTGAGACAACGCACCCCAGCAGTGAACTCAATAAAGGGGTCCAAGGTACTTGATCCCTTGAGACAAATTTAATGATGATTGAGATCATTCAGTAGCTTGCACCTATTTAAGGGAATCAGTCACCAGATTTTTAAGAGCAGCATAATGTACATGTAGAGAACCTGATTCTAGTGATGTGTCACTTACTGGGCTGCTTGCTACAGTTTTAATAAAATCACTGTATCTTATCTGTAGCAGATCTACCAATCCTCTGAATGCTGAGCTATGTATAACTCAATTCATACTACTGATTGACAGCTTTCTGTGCACACTGGCAGCTTTCTGACTATGCACAATCAGTGGTGGAAGTGGGGTTATACATACTATGGAAATGGCAGCAGGTTTACTAATCCCCTGGTGAGAAAATCATTGTTTAATTGGCAGGAGATTATCAAAACATAGCATACAACCCAGTAAGTGACAGCACTGGAATCAGGGTCTCTGTGACTACATTAGGCTGGGGGTCACACTAGCATATTTATCTGATGTGATATACTAAGGACAGTTGGCTCCTGCTCTGCTGTGAGGGAAGCTGAGAGTCATCTACTGTGATGTGATCCTGCAATCAGATCACAGCTGTGGAGGAGAAGGAAAGATTCATATCCTGTGTCTCCTCCTGTGTTGGCCATGGCGTAAATCGTGCTGCACTCACATGTCTGGCGAGTGCAGCACGGTGTTTAAATTGTGATCACTTGGACTGATCCAAGACTCTCAGACAGCCAATCGCAGCATGCTGTGATTTTTATCTCAGTCCGTATAGGGCTGAAGGAAAACTTGCAAGTCTGAGCTGCCTCATTATTTAATATGGGGCCGAGTGCAATACGAGATTATTTTGCATTATTTCGCATTACACTCTTGTGATTCGCATGCCAATGTGGCGCCCCTGCGGCTAGGCGCCACAGGGTAGTATTGCACTTTATTATTAAATGTGTTTTCTTTTCTCTGTAAGTTGCTAGTTCAGGGTTAAACCTTATGGAATCTGTTTCTTACACCCACTTAGGACCACACCACTTAGTAAAGGGGAAGCCGGTAATTTAGTAGGTCCCAGGAGGATGGGGGTGGAGCCTAGGATAGAGGAGAGATAGGAACAGTTAATATACCTCAGACGGTGCTGGGAAGGCAGGCAGGAAGGTCAAGCCTGACAGCCCAGCTGAGAGGAGGGAGCCCCATCTCTAAGTGGGGGCCCAAGACAGAAGGCAACGGGCCAGGACTGGTTGGAGCTGGCTGGTTACGTTGGGGAAGCATCGGCAGTGCGGGTAGCCGAAGTAATCAGGCGTTTACCCCTGGCTATAGACCGACGAGTTGCGGGCCCCAAGATAACCGGGTTGCCGTACGCACCACAAGGTATCTCGCCCCTCAGGACCACAATAGATCCAGAACCAGTGGGGTAATGGCCCGATTACCGACGTCAGGGGAGTGGATGGTCTCCTCTTATATCTGGGAAAGGAAAACCTTGCCTCACTGAAGGAGATCAGGGGACTGGCGGGAGAGCTCTGCGAGGGTGGTAGAGGTGAGAAAGAAAGGAAACCCTGAAAGACAAAAGACAGAGCGCATCTAGAGACTCCATAAGGGGGACCCCGAGCTGGCAACATCCTCCCTATAAACCAAACTGTACCGTGTCTTGTTTATGCCATCAGCCGGTACCGAGTAAAGTGGAGTTAAACTTGAACTGGTTTCTGTTATTCTTCCCGCCGCAGCCCTGAGGGCTCAGCATCACCAGCAGCTCACCAGAGGGGTAAGAACTGCAGCACCATCTCCATTGCTGCCTTCCCTCACCATCTTCCTTCACCACTGCCCTCCCTCACCGTCTTCCTTCATTGCTGCCCTGAGGTAAAGCTCCACCTGCACCCACTATCACCTCAGCGGCTGGCTTGCAGCGTCGGTACCGTATTACAAGGAACTACAGGTGGCGTCACGATCCCCTGTGAATAACCCCTTCTCCCCCATCAACGTCCCCTTAAATGATCACCCGGGCACGGCACCGGGATCCCATCCACCCGTGACTCCCTATCTTATAGGTGCACACTCCAAGCTAGTTTAAAAGGTGTTCACCTCTACTTGGAATACCCCTTCTCAATCAGTACTTTTCCTCCTTGTAATATAATAACACTTATGTATAGCATGCGATGTGAGAGCATAGGATGCGATATGCTAATGACACTTAGATCAGGCTCTGCTGCAAGTATGACTGAGAATCAGGCAACTGTGATCACAGGTTTGGAGAAGATCCAAGAGAAAAATTGAAGGACGGGTTTAGGACGTCCATGCCGACCACGAGAAGACAGGCAGGATGCTCTAATGATCTTTATTGTGCCTCTCTTTCATTGCAGGATTGGAGAAGAGGGAGATATTAATCTCATCATCTCCTGCATTGCTAGTCTCGGTGTATATTTCACTGCACTCGGATGTCATCAGAGTGCAGTCGATGTTTCACTGACACCCATAATTACTGCATGCCCCATAGTATAACATTGGAGATTTTCTCGCATTGTATTTGTTCAAGTTATACACTCGTGCACAAAAGCTCTTATACTCACCTCCGGTAGCGGCACTGTTCTAGCACTGTTGACACTGTCTCTCCTGGCGCTCAAGTTAACATGGTTATGTCACGCATTCTCTGAGGCCAATAAACAGACGCACTACTGTTGCCTCTTTCAGTTGCAATTCGCAACGAGAGGAAGCAAGTGCTGCAGCTGCCTTCTAACTTCATCCAGATGTCTGATTTGTCTGAATTAGGAGATAGTGAAGCAGCTGCCGATTGCCACACGAGCCCCAGGAGAAGCAGTGCCGTCAATGCTACAGCGGCACAATCAGAGAGAGAATAAGGGTAAGTGCACACTTACCCGGCGGTTTGGTCGGCGGCAGCTGGCGGAACCCGCCAGGAAGCTCCGGCGCCGTCCACCGCTTCCTGGCGGGTATGTGCGGCGGGAGGCGGGCGGGAGCCGGGCGGTAGCCGGCGGATGCACAGCGTGGTCTCGGCGGCGAATCTGCAGCGGCTGGAAGCAGCACATGATTCTGCTTGCAGCCGCTGCAGAACCGCCGTTTTTTAGAACATGCTCATTCTTTGCTAACCCGCTGGGAAACCTGCGGGTTAGCAACGGATGACGCTGTGTAACCGCTGGTGTGTGCACTGCCTTGGGCGGTTTACATTAGTTTTAATGTTAATCCAAACGCCGGTTTGGATTAACATAAATTTAAATAAAACTAATGTAAACAAAACGGCGGTTTACACAGGTAAACCGCCGAAAACCCGCCCAGTGCGCACATAGCCTAAGCTTTGTTATTTTACTGAGTGGAAAGATATTGATTGACAAGGGGTTATCCCAATTGTGGGCTAGGCCTTTAACATTATGTGAACAAGGACAAGGCTTTATATACTGTGGGAAAAATAAGCATTTGATACACTGTCAATTTTGCAAGTTTTCCCACCTACAAAGAATGGGAGAGGTCTGTAATTTTTTTCATAGGTATATCTCAACTGTGAGAAACAATCTAAAAAAAAAAAATCCAGAATTTCACATTGTATGATTTTAAAATTAAATTGAATTTTATTGTTTGAAACAAGTATTCGATCACCAACCAACCAGCAAGAATTCTGGCTCTGACAGATCTATTAGTTTCTCTTTAACAGAACCTGTCAGGTGGTTTATGTCCTACTAGTTATCACTGTTTGTACCTGTAGCTTTATAATACCAGTCTAATCATCCCTGTCTGAACTCATAGTGTAATGTGAAAGGTGAAAAAAAGCATTTATACACTTACATTTTAGTCTACACCTTGGAGAAGGGAGACTGTCTGTCTGGCAGGATAAAAGTTAACTCACAATTAACCTGCATGGCTAAAGGATCTGTGTGATGTAACGATCATGTGACCATAGTGGTTGGAGCTAAGCAAGCAAATTTATGTCCTATGGGGACTTGGCTCTGCCTATTGTAGTCACATGGTTATGACATCACATTAGGTCTCCCAACTTGTTCTAACATAAGGCTAAAATGTTAACTATTAATCTGTCAGACTCCAAGATGTAGACTGTGCCTCATTTACATGAGAAAATGAAAGTGTATAAAGTCTTTTTTTCACCCTTCACATTACAATCTGAGCTCAGACAGTATTATAAAGCTACAGGTACAGACAGTGATAGCTGGGGAGGCATAAACTAGCTGACAGATTCCCTTTAAGAAGCCCTCCACCTCTGCACTCATTAAAGCCCTCCAACTCTGCACTGTATTAATTGCACCTGTTTGAACTCCTTGCATGTATAAAAAGACACCTGAGCACACAATCAATCACACTCCAACCTCTCCACAGTGTTCGAGAACAACGAGCTGTCTAAGGACACCAGGAACAAAAAAGAAGACCTGCATAAGGCTGTGATAGGCTTCCGGACAATATATAAACAGCTTAGATAGAAGGAAACACCTGTGGGTGCAATTATTAGAAAATGGATGAAACACAATATGACTGCCAATCTGCCTCAGTCTGTGGCTCAATGGAGGAGCTTGCATTGTGGGGTAAGGAGAATTCTGAGAAAGGTCAGGAATCAGACCAGAACTACACAGGAGGACTTGGTCAATGACCTGAATAGAGCGGAGATCATAACCTCAAAGATTACTATGAGTAACACTAAATCGTCATGGATTAAAATCTTGAAGAGAGGTTATAGCTGGGCCTTCCATCATGACAATGACCGAAAACACAATGTCGGGGCATATAAGGGGTGGCTCCGTAAGAAGCATTTCAAGGACCTGGAGTGGCCTAGCCAGTCTCCAGACCTGAACCAAATAGAAAATCTTTGGTGGAAGCTGAAACTCAATGTTGCCCAGCAATAGTGCCGAAGCCTGAAAGACCTAGAGAAGATCTGCATGGAGGAGAGGGTGAAAATCTCTGCTGCAGTGTATGTGCAAACTTGGTCAAGAATACAGGAAATGTCTGACCTCTGTAATTGCAAACAAAGGTTTCTGTACCAAATATTAAGTTCTGTTTTTTCATTGTATCAAAAATTAAACTTATTTCATACAATTAAATGGAAATTATGGAAAATTCATACAATGTGATTTTCTGGATTTTTTTCAATTCTGTCTCTCACAGTTGAACTGTACCTAAGATAAAAATGACAGACCTCTCCGTTCTTTGTAGGTGTTAATTGGTTTGCCTTAAATTTTAGATGGATTATTGAGGTTTATATAACCCAATTATGAAGTCATGCTACATGTGGTTAGAATAAATACCAAATGCTCCCAATAACATCCTTCCAGCTATGCTGAACGTACATGTTACATCACTTCTATAAGGTTGGAATGTGAAACTTGCTATTTCAGATCTCTGGAAACAGGACTGCTGCATGTAAACTATCCTTTCTAATCTATAAAGTTCTCCAACAAGAACCCTTAAATAGGACGTGCTAAAGGGAAACTCTGGGGAGATAAAAAAAAATTTGTACCTGCCCTCCTACATGGTGAAGCAGAGCAGTACAGTTCTAGGATCTATAGATCGCATATTCATCAATAAAATCATATCTGCTCCTCAGCACTCACCCCTCACTTCGGAGACAGAGGAATTCAGTCATGCATAGTGCTAAGGTTTCAGGGGACAGAAAGCTACCAAGTTGATATGGGGGATTGTAGACCATGGCAGTGCTGAATCAATCAATGCTGTGCACTGCCTCTGCTCCTAGCCCGATATATGACAGTACACATTATGCCCCATCATATTGTACAGCAGAGAATCACAGCGTGTATTTATATTTTCTTGGTGACACGATTACTATTTAAAGGGAGAACACCGCTGTTCATACATCACATAGGATGGTATATCAGGGGCAGGATTGTAGTGTGACCCTTGTCCAGCAGCCACTCCTACTGCCATACCCCCTGTTTACACAGAAGTATGAATGGAGCAGGAATATAAGAGGTTTCCAGGGTCCATGCCTCTGACACACCACTTGTCACTGCTGCAGCATGAGGCTGACTTTCTCTGTCCCCCAGAGGGGTGAGTGCTGAGGAGCAGATATGATTTTATGGATTCAGAAGTGATCTATAGATCCTAGAACTGTAGTGCAGAGCTCTGCTTCATCGTGTAAGAAGGCAGGGACAGTACAAACATTTTTTTTAGTTCCCCGGAGTTCTCCTTTAAGCAATACATGTTTTAGTACACAGAAGTGGTCCGAGTTTTATCTGTATTTTTGATTAGCGTCATTATTTTCTATTATTTGTCCATTTTCCCATTGGAGTTTGGTGTTTTTTTAAATCCAAGAAAGCTTTGTCCAAACAGATGAAGATTCTCAACCTTCTCACATCGAACAATCTGTGAACAACAAAATGCACATAGATGGCTGTTCTACATTTTCTTGGATCTATACACTTGCAATGGTGAGTTTGTTCCAATACTGAGCAATATTGTACAAGTCTCCATGCTTATATGCAGAACATATAGTCCAAGGGAGAAAAAAAAAAGTATTACACCCTAGAATAACATAGGTACAAGAACTATACTAGAAAAACAAGGATCACACCCATTCAAAAGGAGAAAAACAGATGTGTGAATGACCCATTAAATGGTTACTATTCATATTATCAAATATTAATTGTCAATACTGGAGCAAAATGAAATATACAGTATATCTCACACATATATATTTGCTCAGGGTGATTTTTTTGTCATACTACAATGATAATTATACATCTATGAAGTAAAGCCAACATGAGCAAAAATAGTATAAGCTGATAGAGTAATAATCAGGTCATTTACCTCTCACAGAATGTGTGAAGACAAGGAAGAACTTTGGGATTTTTGTATCGGTCGAGGCATATACTGCAGATCAGAAACTGCTTGTCAATCTGGCGCACCACAGGGCTGGGGATATTGGAACCTTCACTGGCCATCCTAGACCACTGACATGTGGGTTACGATCCCTTCCACCTTGCACACTAACATAGAAAGTGAAATTACATTGCATTAAACAAATCTTATTTGGACAAATACAATACACACAGGAAAAATGAGAAATTCACAATATAGTCAAGTAGTTTAAAGCCTTCATTTAGGTTATAATTTTGTACTTTACCATTAATAAAAATGCATTTTCCAATCAATGAAAATATCTTTTGGTTTCAGTAGTAAGGTGTGTGCAGTTTTTCAGGTGGGTGAACCCACCAAGTTTGTCAAGTGGAAAAAGATTCATGTAACGCCAATGGGTTTTTCCAGGAAACACCTTTTTTGTTTTTTTTCAAGAGTGCTTTTTCAATAGTTTTTTACAAAGCGCTGATAAGGAGGCATCACATGACTACTCAGGAAATACAAGGCTGCAGAAATCTGACAACTCCTGGAAGGAAGCCTCCACGGATTCAACACAGCACGGTCTACAACATAAATATTGAAATGCTGATCGTCCTCGTCCAGGAGAGGTCAGAGTTGTGGGACCCTAGAGACCAAGGGTTTGTGGACAGGAGGAAGAAGGATGCCTCCTGGATGTACATCACCAGGCAACTTTTCCCCTGTTTTGACAACAGTTCACAGAACATCCAGATAAACCTTGGTAATGTATTATTCTTCATAATCACCTAATCAACTGTAATTGGAGTAGAGGGGTCATTGTTTAATCAATGGGTTTTTATATTATGCAGTGGACATGGTAGCTAAGCGGAGAAGAAGTTGCCGTGACCAATACTGCCAGGAGTTGAAAAACATCCCACTCAGTGGCTCTGCCGCACCAAGGAAGGTCTACTTTCAGCACCTATCTTTCCTTGCACCTATGATGGACCTAAGACCATATATATTGTTCTTACCAATATGTGGGCATGATAAATTTGTATTTGTGAACACAAGTGTAGTCATTGTTGTTATTTGTCCAAACATAGAACAGACAGCAACTTGCGGAACCCTTCTGCCTCTGAGTCTGAGCCCCACGTTGAGGAACCTGCAGAGTCTGGTGACGAGGGTGTGGGCCCTTTGTTGTCCCACTAATATCCCGTGGCATCATTCAGTGCTGCTGTCCCGGTCATCTGAGGAGCCTTCACAGGGGCCACCATTGACATCTGCCCAACCCCAGCCTCCAGGGGAGCAAGGACAAAGTGCCAGAACCACCTTGGCCAGGGCAAGGTCTCCCTTTTCCTCACCGGTGAAACGTCACTCAAGGCATCGGAGGCAGTTGTCATCCACAATCTTACAACGAGGACACGGGAGTCTTGCAGCACCTTGCGAGGACTGAGTGATGATGGGGAGGAAGTATTTGCACGCAGCCTCAGCAGCTATTTGCAGGAGATACCGCAGCCACTGAGGCTGCGTGCAAGGGCTGCTATACAAATCGTGCTGAATGCATGTGTGCCACCAAATCATAAACGGTTAGTATTCAACATGCTGGAGCAGTGGCAGAACTCTCCTGATAACTTACTTGACAGGACCAGCACCCAGCAGTACCAACAGCCTCAGCATCCTCACAGGCCTCGCACAGTTTTGGCAGACCTCCAAATCCATGTCCACTGTGGCCCCCATTTCGGCAAATGCTCAATTTGCCAAATGCCCCTCCAGTCGGCCTCATGGCACCCCTTCCCCCCTCAACATGAGATCCCAGAACACGAGGTCCACACACAATCAAGCTGCTATGTTGTTGACTGACACAATCGCGGGAACAACAAGGTCTACAAACCACGGCAGAGAACACGGATTGGTACAGTGTACCATAGTATGGGGCACCATGTCATTAAGCAAGGCATCTGAACCAGGGTGGACATATTGCTGAGCAGAGGGGCGATTTTGTACGCATGCCACAAAGTGTAAGACAGGCCACAGAAGTAGCTGTAGGCAGACAACAGCAGGATACCATGGGGCACATTTTGCAACAAAATGGGCAACGTCATGGTGGAAATAGGGCCTTACGAGAAGACCTTCACCAGGTTCTAAATTTGGTAAAAGTGCACGCTAGCCAGGGAAGTGGACAAGGCCCACACACAAACAGCGACCAGAACACCTACACCAACATGTAGAGGTGTTTTTGTTAGTGTACCCTTTTTAACCATTTCATCTACACATACTGTGTCTGTATTTTTAAATTTGCACTCTAAAATGCTCCTGTAAATGATTATACAGTAATAGCTGCTGTGAAAAAAAAAGCATTGCACACAGATGTCACATGGACACCACTCGGATGTAATCTGAGAAAAAAATGCACACTCACATAGCAGTTGCCAGTCACACGGATCAAAAAACGGATGGCACTCGTCTGACTCTCCTGGATGAGAATTGGACCTTTTTTTCATGCCAGGGTGTTCCCAGCCTTATACCACGCCTTTAAACTTCTCCTCTACACCTGGACCTCGGCTTCCATGGTACCTCAGGCTTACAGGAAATTAATTCAGCTTTCTATCCTCTGCTGACAACTCAACATCTCCTGAAGGCAGCTCTCCACACACGCCCCCCCCCCTCTTCACTGCTGATCCCCAACTGACATTGTCTGGCATTTGGGAACTGCTGGGCCTGCACAGGACACTAAGTCCCATGCGGCTGTGCTGATTTTGATGTGTCCAAACAGCAACTACTCCAATGGCTCTAGCTGACCTCCTTTCTCTCCAGCATCACTGAATCCAAGGAAAGCACTATTGCTCCTCCTGGGTTCAGTAGTTCTCCTATTGTGCTGCTAACCACCATACTTCACAATAGCCCTTTTGACTGATCACACCTGTGTGTATAAAAAAAAAATGGCTAAAGAGCTGAATTCCCACACAATCGGAGTTTGCAGATATTTGCAGATATTTGATGCCCAATTCTCAGGGTGCTACAAGCTGTTTTACACAGAAATCCAGATTTTCATTCAATTGAGTGTTGAGTTTTTTCTTTTTCAGGTGGGTTTAGGACAGAAACGGTCTGGAAAAGACATTGTGTTTACACACCTTTATACACAGTGGCACTAAACAGCCCAGTCAATCTTTTTTCTGAATGTAGAAAACAAAACTTGCATATGGACTGAATTACGGTAGTTAGGTTGAAGTCACACTGGTGTGTGAAATGCACTAGGGTAATGTGAGGAAATCACCCATTGCACTCGGCCCATGTTAAGACCATAAGGCTCAGACCTGCGAGTTTTTCATCAGCTAAAGTCTTGAGTCTCGTCTCACTTGCACTTACACAAGTCTATGGGTGTGAGTGAAACATCAGACTGCACTTAGGTGACATGCCAGAGCAGCACGATATCCGCCAAGGCCGGCACTGGAGAAGATGAGGAAATTAATCTCTCCCTTTCCTCTGCAGATGTGTTCTAATTGCACGATTGAGTTGCATGACCCTCGGCTCACACTCGCACCACAGCTTGAGCCATGTGTCATTAGCATACCCCATCCGATAAACTCACATTACATGCCATAGGCTAGTCTGACCAAAACTTTAGAGAACCATAAGCAAAAACCAGAGAATCTAATGAATATAGTAACACCAGCAGTGTAACTACAGGGGTTGCAATCGCACCCAGGCCCTGGAGCCTAAAGGGGTCCCAAAAGTTCCTTTGGCCTATTGAAAAAGAGCAATGCTATTTAAAACTCTGCAATAATTGGGGGCCCATGTGAGCTTTTGCATCAGGGTCCACGAGCTTCACATTATGCCACTGAGTACTACACACACATTAACTCTATATTACTTTCCTTTCTAAACAGGGATGAATATTCCTGCATTTTACATTATGTGGCATATGGTACGAATAGATCACAATAGAGCAGAATGGTGGCTCAGATGCCAGATTTCTTAAGTTCTTGTACATTTAAAGTGTTTAAATAAAGACACAGCAAATAGGAGCTTTAAATGTGCTGGAATACTCAAGTAATTAATTATATCTTCATAATGCAAATCTACACACATGGAAACAAGCATGGTTAACAAATCACATCATGTTTATTTATGACTGCACTGATCATTATTTTAGTCCCTTTTTGCATAAAACAGGGTCACATTATCACTGTACAGCCTGTCTGACCCAATGGATACAACAGAGTAATCAAGGTGCAGGAAAGCAAAAATAATAGTAATGCCAAGTCTGCAACGTTCCGTTAACTGCGAGGTGAAGCATTGAAGTGTTACCAAATCCCTCAGCCGCAATCAATATTTTACCAGGGATTTATAGTTTATAAAGTTATCTTACAAGATACATTGTTTGAAAGGAGTTCTTTGATTTGTGTCTTTTATGATGCACTAAATGCAATGTATTTAAAAAGACAAAAAAAAAAAATTATCTAAGCATCCTTATGTACTTCTGTAGACAATGTATGAATGCAGAATTACAAAGATATCGGTCAATATAGGCTACATGTTAAAAAAGAAAGATTTTATTAGGTTTTTATTTTGTAGCAGAATTAAATTGTCAATACATTTTGCACTTTTACTGCAATTAACATTTACAGTAATTAATATTGTTCTACTTGTCATTGTCAGTCCACTTATCAATAGGTGTAAGAGAACAGTCATATTCTGCAGTAGAAAAATATAACCTGGATAGTTGTGTTACTAAATAGTGAGCAAAACAAAATCCTCTACAGTCATCCAAGTATTGTAGTTGTTAATTCATTTACATGCAGGTCTTCATTTCCTGACTCTGCTTTTGTACATAGGGAAACTTGTTCACCCACCAAACACAACAACTGCTATAGAAAGGACTTCAAGCCTGCAAGTGGCCAAACTGAAAGATCAAAAGCCATCTCCATGGAAGCACCCTTGAAAAACAATGATGTAAGGACACAGAACACAAATGTACATTGTTCTCTAAATATCAATTTCTGCAGAGAAATGATGATCTCAGCATTTTATAAAAAACATGTAAAATTAAAACTATAAAGTTAGGGTAAAAATTAATAAATCACAAATACATATACACACTGCTCACAAAAATAGATAGCACTTAACACAATGTAACTCCAAGTCAATCACACTTCAGTGAAATCAACCTGTCCAGCTATGCAGCAACACCGATAGTGAATAAATGTCTCCTGCTGTTCTGCAAATGGAACAGACAACAGGTAGACATGATAGGCAAATTAGCAAGATACCCTATAAAAGGAGTGGTTCTGCAGGTGGTGATCACAGACCATTTCTATGTTCTCATCCTTTTTGGCTGTTGTTTTGGTCACTTTTGCATTTTGTCTTTGATCTCACCCCTAGGAGGTAGCGTGAGGTGATGTCTACAACCCACAAAAGTTGCCCAGGTAGTGCAGCTCATCCAGGATGTCACATCAATGCGAGCTGTGGCAAGAAGGGTTAGTTGTGTCTGTCAGAACAGTGTCCAGAGCATGGAGCAGATACCAGAAGACAGCACAGTACACCAGGAGACGTGGAGGGGGCCATAGGAGGGCAACAACCCAGCAGCAGGACCACTACCTCCTCCTTTGTGCAAGAAAGAACAGGAGGAGAGTGCTAGAACCCTACGAAAGGACCTCCAGCAGGACAATCATATCATGTGTCTTCTCAAACTGTCAGAAACAGGACTCCATGAGGGTGGTATAAGGACCTGATGTACACAACTGGTTGTTGTGCTTACAGCCCAACACAGTGCAGGAAAACTGGCATTTACCAGAAAACACCAAAATTAGCAGATTCAATAGTGGCTCCCCTGTGTTCTTCACAGATGAGAGCAGGTTCACACTGAGCACATCTGACAGAGTCTGGAAACACCATGGAGAACATTCTGCTGCCTGCAACATCCTCCAGCATGACCGGTTTGGCAGTGGGTCAGTAATGGTGTGTGCAGACATTTCTTTGGAAGGCCGCATAGCCTCCCATTTACTAGCCAGAGGTACCCTGAATGCCATAAGATCCTCAGACCCATTGTGAGACCATATGCAGGTGTAGTTACCTCTGGGTTCCTCCTGATGCATGACAATGTTATGTCTCATCAGGCTGAAGTGTCAGCAGTTCCCGCATGATGAAGGCATTAATACAATCCCTGGCAAAAATTATGGACTCACCGGGCTTGGAGGATGTTCAGTTTAATGTTGTAGAAAAAAAAGCAGATCTCAGATATGACACAAAACTAAAGTCATCTCAAATGGCAACTTTATGGCTTTAAGAAACACTAAAACAAATCAAGATGGAAAATGTAGTAGTCAGTAAGGGTAACTTTTTTCAGACCAAGCAGAGGGAAAAAAAATATGGAATCACTCAATTCTGAGGAAAAAATTATGGAATCACCCTGTAAATTTTAATTCCCAAAACGAATGAGTCGGGCTGGCAGGGAAGGGGTGGCGGGGGTGGGAATCACGGCTGGTCGGTTCCCGGTTCCGTGCCCTGGGCACTAAATTGGCTGATGGGGTGATGATGATGGGGGATGAGGGGAACTTGGGGATAGGAAAACGTGTCGCCACCTGTGGTACCTGGTAATGTGGTTACCAGCACTGCAGCCGGCCGCTGAGGTGATGGTGAAGCAGCTTTGGTAGTACAGCTCCCCACAGGCAGAGTTTTACCTCAGGGAAGCAGGGAGGATGAGAGGAGTCGTAGTCCTTGACTCTGTGGTGCTGCAGAGGCCTCCCAGGTGACGGTTTAAATGAAGCCAGACACCAGATCAGCTCAAACAGTTCTTTACTGGTACCAGATGATAAAGGGTACACTTTACAGTCGGGTTCATCGGGGGTTGTAGCCGCGGATTTTGGAGGCTTTTCCAGAGTGTGCCAGAGGTGTCTCTACAATAACTTTCTTGGTCTGCGTATTGCTGTAGCTCTCTTGTCAACCACACTAAAGAGCCCAATCGCCGATCCTCAGGTCTGTTACTAAAAGGTACTTCGGACTCCTTTCCGGTACGGACAGGAGCGGTGAGAAGACAATCCCTCCCGTCACCGGTATTTAGTCCTTTCCCTTGTTAGTGTCTTGGACCCACTTTGGGACAGAGGTGGGATTTAGTCTTGTGGTGCTGTGGCTCCTACTTTAGGCCCACCACCTGTCAGTCTGCGGTTTGGGATGAACCGTTATAACCGCCTCGGTTCCGGTTTTCCGGTATTGACCTGGACTCTCCAGCCGGGTCCAACCAGTCCTGGAGTGTCCCCCCCCTTCGTTGTCTGGGTCACCTCTCTCTTTAGAGGTGCCCTATCATGACAGCAGGGTCCCCTGCGTTCATCTGTGCTCCTCTTCTGTCACTGTCCGACTGACGTGTGTGTAACTGTCACTCACGTCTTCCCATTCTTCTAGGCTCCACCCACCTGGGACCTACTGAATATCAGTCCCCTGTGCTAAGGTGTCCTATTAGCGTGTTTTGGGTGCAGACTCTGCATTTTCCTCATCCACGACTACGGAGGAACTACACCTTCTGTTTAGGGTGCAGTACCTCCCTGTGGCTTCCAGAGGGGTGCCACACTAACACCTGCATCAAATTAGATCTGCTCGTTAGTCTGCATTTAAAAAGGAGTGATCACACCTTGGAGAGCTGTTGCATCAAGTGGACTGACATGAATCATGGCTCCAACACGAGAGATGTCAATTGAAACAAATGAGAGAATTATCAAACTCTTAAAAAAGGGTAAATCATCAAGCAGTGTTGCAAAAGATGTTGGTTGTTCACAGACAGCTATGTCTAAAATCTGGACCACATACAAACAACATGGGAAGGTTGTTAAAGGCAAACACACTGGTAGACCAAGGAAGACATCAAAGCGTCAAGACCGGAAACTTAAAGCAATCTATCACCAAAACAGGAAATGTACAACAAAACAAATGAGGAATGAATGGGAGGAAACTGGAGTCAATGTATGTAATGTACTGTAAGAAACCGCCTAAAGGAAATGGTATACAGAATGGTATACAGAAAAGCTAAACATAAGCCATCCTTAACACCTATACAGAAAAAAACAAGGTTACAATGGGCTACAGAAAAGCAATCGTGGACTGTGGATGACTGGATGAAAGTCATATTCTGTGATGAATTGCAAATCTGCATTGGGCAAGGTGATGATGGTGGAACTTTTGTTAGGTCCTGTTCCAATGAGATTCATAAAGATGACTGCCTGAAGAGAACATGCAAATTTCCAGTCATTGATGGTATGGGGCTGAATGTCAGGTAAAGGCACTGGGGAGATGGCTGTCATTACATCTTCAATAAATGCCCAAGTTTACATTGATATTTTGGACAGTTTTCTTATCCCATCAATTGAAAGTATGTTTGGGGATGATGAAATAATTTTTGAAGATGATAATGCATCCTGCCATAGAGCAAAAACTGTGAAAACATTCCTTGAAATAAGACACATAAGGTCAATGTCATGGCCTGCAAATAGTCCAGATCTCAATCAAATTGAAAATCTTTGGTGGAAGGTGAAGAAAATGGTCTATGACAAGGCACCAACCAGCAAAGCTGATCTGGCAACAGCAATCAGAGAAAGTTCGAGCCAGATTGACGAAGAGTACTGTTTGTCACTCATTAAGTCCATGCCTCAGAGACTGCAAGCTGTTATTAAAGCCAGAGGTGGTGCAACAAAATACTAGTGATGTATTGGAGTATTTGTGTGTTTATTTTTCATGATTCCATAATTTTTTCCTCAGAATTGAGTGATTCCATATTTTTTTCCCTCTGCTTGGTCTGAAAAAAGCTACCCTTACTGACTACCACATTTTTAATCTTGATTTCTTTTAGTGTTTTTAAAGCCATAAAGTTGCCATTTGAAATGACTTTAGTTTTGTGCCACATCTGTGATCTGCTTTTTTTCTACAACATTAAACAACTGAATGAACATCCTCCGAGCCAGGTGATTCCATAATTTTCGCCAGGGGTTGTACTATGGACTGGCCTGCCCATTCCCCAGACATGAATCCAATCAAGCACACCTGGGACTTCATATCTCGTTCCATCCACCATTGCTACGATGAACCACAGACTGACCAGGTCTGGGAGGAGATCCCTCAGGAGAACATCCACTGCCTCATCAGGAGCATGCCTAGGCATTGGAGGGAGGTCATATAGGCATGTGGAGGCCACACACACATTACTGAACCTCATTTTCGTGTCTTGAGGCATTTCCACTGAAGTTGAATCTGCCTGTTATTTGATTTTCCACTTTGATTTAAGTATCATTTCAAATCCAGACCTCCATGGGATATTAATTTTGATTTGCATGATAATTTTTTTGTTTATTGTTCTCAACACATTCGACTATAATGAATAAAGATTTGCAACTGGAATATTTCATTCAGTGATATCCAGGATGTGATATTTTAGTGTTATTTTTTTTAGCTGTGTGTGTGTGTGTGGAAGCACTCCGGAAGTCATATATGGACACCCAAGTGATGGGTGTCCCAATATAGTGCCACACTGCCAAAAGGGACACCGATGCTTCAAACCTGGCCGCCTGCACACATGCCCACCCGCCCCCTTCCACTGCTGCTAGGAAACTCCGAGACTCGTTTGTGGCCTGCCCAGAAGATGATGTGGTGAGGGCACCCTTCTGCACACGCGGCAGACAGAGCCTAGGAGTTTCCTAGCAGTGATGGGTGTGGACGCATACACACACACCTGCGCATACATATACACACACACGGACACTCGGGTATACAAAGATGGCTGGTGGCGTGATGCATCACACCGCCCCACCGCAAGATTACAGTAATTCCATGATTACGTCGGAGGGGAACTTGGTGGAAGCTAATAAAGTGAATAACAGCGTTTGTCTATTTTGTATGTAATCAAAGATTTGTTTGTGTGTGGGTAGTGTTTTTTTTATCTTAACTGACAGTATTGCTAATGGTAGGCTGTCATACTGAGGGCTGACATGAGTAATAGGGCTTGACGTCAGCTGTCAAAAAAAGCTGACCTCAACACCTTTATTACTCAGTCTGCCACCGCTACATGGCAGCTGGAAGTGCGGGGTAATCGCCAGTTTTGATGTCTCTCATGAAAGCGCCAATTCTGGGGGCGGCTGCAATTTTCATCATGGGGGGCCCAGAACACTTGGGCCTTACCGTGGCTGGCAATAGAAAATATGGCAATAAAAAAAATAACATAAAAAGGTCTTCCCTGTATTTTTTGTATTTTTAATTGCCAGCGAAGGTAATACCAGGCAGTGAGGAGAGGGGAGGGTTGGCAGCGAGTAGGTGCTCGGTTTACCTGCGCTAGCAAGAGAAAATACAGTGAAGCCCTACACATTTTTTACCAGGTAATTAATTAAAAAAACGTGTTTTTATCTAAAAATACATTTGTTTGCATACATTGGGAGAGAGCACGGCGGGGCAAGGGGCGGGAGAGACAGCGGACAGGGGGGAAAGGCTGCCACCCAGCGCACAGAGCCCACCCCCTTCGTCATATTGCGGTCCTCCGATGTGAAAGCATTGGGCCGACATCTAGTATATTATAAATATACTTAGTACATTGCCAAGTATAAAAACACCAATACATAAACAGGTGGACATATTGGGAAATATTTTCATGGTATAGTAATATTTTCATGATATAGTAAAAATAATGAATACAATATCACATTCAGTGTTGTTCAATCCTATGATCACACTAGCTTCTTTATGTCAGTACACTTTCACTTTTCTTTCATTGTTGACATGCGGGAATAGAAAGAATAGCCCAGTATGTGGCACTATCAAATGTGGCAGAACCAGGCGCGCCGTGAATGGAGTCAGAATGAATCATTTCCAGCTTCTTTAGACTTTCCTCAATAATATAATTCAAACTCCATGTTGTGCCACATTCTTAAAATTACCTAAATAGCCATTTCCCTAAAATTGGAAAATAGTGTCTACATGGACACTCTGTCCGCTAATTGTCTCACTCCAGAAGACGTTTTAGTCGGCCATACATATGTGAGAAATTTGTGCTGCAATTATCAATTTTGAACAGTCATCTGATGATTGTGTATAAGGACATCTACACGTTGCTTTGTGTATAAGATATGGAGTTGCTGGCTCAATGACTGCACGTAGCACCCTCATCACCCACAGGTGGTCTGAGGTTGAGATGGTGTCCGCCCACCTAACAGTGGGACAGGGAAGAAAAGAAGGACAGGGATGTCAGCGCAGGACTCACCAGACCTGGGGGCAACCTGTCGTGGTTGGTGAGCAAGCAGACATTGGCCAATGTAGAAAATAAAAATTAAGAATAATGAGTTTTTTGAAAAAACGTAAGTTTTTACATTTTCTTCTCATTTTTGCCTGTTAGCATATGTACGATATTGGTAGTAGTTGTGTGCTGCAGAGACATTTTTTTCTTGGCATCTACACGACCAGCTTTTTCCAATGTTCGTACATTGTGTAATCACTGGGGAAAAACACACTGCTGAAAATTTACTTTTATCCATTGTATTAAAATGATCAAAACTCAAACAAAAATCCACATGTTAACCTTTCACTTTTCTAGTCACCATCTGAAAAGAATCTGCAGCGCAAGAACATTATATTAGAGCTTAAAGGGAACCCAACAGCTTCCTCGGGCCTCCAAACCAGCACTATTGCTAACGATCGCATTTTATTGTCTTATTGATTTCTTAATATGCCAAAAATCAATATTATAACTGTGGTGGTGATAAGCTAATTAGTAACTGGTCATAAAAGGCAAGGCCGGCATTATCGACGGGGGGTGGGGATGGGGTAAAATTGAGCAACTACATAAGACTCCCCCAGCATTTATAGCAGAAACTACAGTATATTGAGAAGAAGTAGTTTGGTATTATCAGTGTAGTTGAAGCTGCAGCAAGACCTTTGATGACATCACAGTCATTACACAATAAATGATGGGCATAGAACAATCACTAGTAGATCTATCTGTCCTCATACAGTATCATGCTATTTAGTCGGTCGACAGGGTAGGGGTTACTCGGATAGCGGGACAGGTTGTTACCTCGGTGGGGAATCATGGCTGTTCCGTTCCTGGATCCGTGCCCTGGACCCTCAATGGCGGGGATGGTGGGGGATGATGATGATGGACGGGGAAATGGTAACGTGACACCACCTGTGGTACCTGGTAACGTGGATACCAGCGCTGCAGCCGGCCGCTGAGGTGATGGAGGTGCAGCTCAGTAGTACAGCTCCCCACAGGGGAGCGTTACCTCAGGGCAGCGGGGGTAGATGAGGGGAGTAGTTGTCCTCACCTCTTTGATGCTGTGGGAGCCCTCCGGGCGGCGGAGAAAAGGAGTACAGACCCCAGATCAGCTCAAGAAGTTCTTTACTGGTACCGGGCAGATGATGAAATACACAGTACAGTCTGGTTTATCGGGGACGTAGCCATAGATTTTGAGGTAACTTTGCAGAGTCTGTCGGTGGTCCCGTTTGTAATAGCTTTCTGGGTCTGAGTTCCTCTTTAACCACCTTGAAGAGCCCTTTCGCCAGTCCTCTGGTCTGTTACTGTTAGGTACAGTTGGTTCCTTACCGGTACGGACAGGAGTGACAGACAGTAATCCTCCCGTCACCAGAATTCGGTACTTTCCCTAAAGTGTCCTGGACCCAATTTGGAACGGAGGTAGGGATTCAGTCCGTGGCACTATGGCTTCCTTATGTAGCTCCCACAGCTTGTCGGTTTGCAGTCAGGGATAGACCGACTGCCTCGGCTCCAGTATGCCGGTGACTACCCCGAACTCCCCAACCGGCTACAACCGTCCTGGTTTGTCCCCTCCGGTGTCTGGGTCACCTCTCTCCAAAGAGGTGCCCTCCTGTCACGGACGCAGTCTCCTGACATCCGTCCTCCTGCTGACTCCCTCGCTGATTGTCACTCACTGTCACTCAAGTCTCCCACTCTACTCTAGGCTCCACCCCCTGGGACCTACTGAATATACGGTCCCCTATCCAAGGTGGTCTACTGTATGTGTGCTTATGACAGACTTTGTAAGAACCTCATATCCATGACTACGGAGGCACTACACCTTCTGATTGGGGTGCAGTTCCTCCCTGGGGCGCCTTCCCATAGGGGCACCACACAATCAGCAGCACATCTGCAATTTACATTGGGCAATGTGTTGCGGGAAATCAATGAGTTTTGTTCGGACATACGGTAAATAATCCAGTCATCAAATGCATGAGCATCACTTTGCATATTTACACCTATGTGTGCTTGTGTGTGCTGCTAGTATTTAGAAGCCTAGAGGCTTCATACACATTGTATGCGACATATACATTATAACACATGATACACACACACACACACTATATACACTTGTTTAACGGCTTGTGTGTGTGACATGTTAGTATTTGGGGCACCACTTTGTTATAAAATGGTCCTGCATGAGAGCGTTGTTTTCAAAGACTAATCATCACCCTTATATTATATTATCACACCTCTGTTGGCGTGAGTGATGTGCAAGACCATCATCACCGGCTCTTTACATAAATTTGCCCCCCTGACAATGCGCAGTAAGCTGAGTGTACATACACAGGCTTTATCGGTGCCCTGCATATGCCCAGGGAGACAGCAGTCCTGCAGGACTCAACAAGCCATTACAGCTGGCTCTGCAAATCTTGCAACTGGCTCTTTCCTATATCACCGCTACAGCAGTGGGCTTGCACACTATAAACAATGAAGCCAGGGTGCGTACATTTGAATTACTGTGCATTGTTGTCAGGGAGACAGGTTTGCAAAGAGATAGTGTAATGTAATGCCACGCTTGCAAATCATGTCACTCACACCGGTCAGTCCCTCAGTAATGATGTGCAACTTTCCATCTACTAAGCTGAGATATACTGTGGGTGAAATCAGTATTGAACACGTTACCAATTTTCTAACTAAAGAGATTTCTAAAAGCTGGTATTAAGTAAAATTCTCACCAGATGCCAATAACAACCGATCCAATTCACATTCACACAAAGAAATCAACCATAAATGTCCATAAATTGTGTAAGGCGGCCGTCACAACGCCCAGATATCTTGCCCGATATCGTTGAAGCGATCTCCTTTTTGATAGCTTAAGCGATATCGGGCTTAAAATCGATGCATGTAATCAAGCGATTTACGATGTGAAATCGCTTGATCGTGACATCGCTGATCTGAGGTCCGGTTCTCAGATCTAGCGATGAACGATTTCACGATCTCCTTCATCGTGGTGTATAACACCACGATGAACGATCTCCCAGCGGCAGAGCCTATGCTGGGAGATGGTAACTATGATACACGTCGGGTTACTAAGCGACGCGCGGCCCTAGTAACCCGATGTGTACCATAGTAACGAGCGAGATCGCGGCTCCGCATTACTGGTGAGTCTGCCTGTGTGACATCTCACCAGCGATGTGAGCGATATTGTAAGCGATTGCGCGTGCACGTGATCGCTTACAATATCGCTAAAGATATCTGTGCGTGTGACGGCCGCCTAACAATGAGAAATGACAAGGGAAAAAACATTGAACACATGCAAGAGATGTGTCAAAGGCCATGGAAATTCATGACATCAGCTAAAATGTATCAGTAATTACAAAGCTATCCTGACACTTAGTGAAAAGTAATATCAGATGCTTCAACTGATGGTCTATAAAAAAAAGTCTCATTACCAAGGTGCCACACGAGAATTATTACAAACTAGATGGTGGCCCGATTCTAACGCATCGGGTATTCTAGAATATGCATGTAGTTTATTTATGAAGATTTAAGAATAATGCATTGAGCGATCAGTAAGGTACCATCACACTTGGCGACGCTCCAGTATCACTACATGGTTGCTGGCGAGATGTCAAACAGTCAGATCTCACCAGCAATGCAGTAACGATATGGCGGTCGTTGGGACCCTGTCACTCTAGGGCGTAGCATTGAGGTAGTTGGTCGTTATCCCGCGCGGCTTGGCGGGGGATTTGAATCCCGGCCGCCATATCGGAATACCCATAACTTGGGTGCTCCAATATGGCAGTCAAGATACTTCCGCTGCGAGCAGCTGGAAGATGACCGGCTGGTGCCGGTCATCTCCCGGCTTCGCCGTCGCTGACCTTCGTGCGGCAGGAGATGGCCCGCGGCTACCGTTGGGAGTCCCTACCAGGTCGTATTGTTGTAGTGATCGCTGGAGCATCACCAATTGTGACGGTACCCCCATTCTGACACAATCAGCGATCTCACAGTGGGGGCCTGGTCGCTGCTGCGTGTCACAGTGAGCGAGATCGCTAGCGCCAGTCAGGGTACTTCCGTTGAAAGCAGCCAGGAGATGACCGGCTGGCGCTGGTCATCTTCCGGCTGCGTCGCCGCTGACCTCCGTGCGGCAGGAGATGATCCGCGGCTACCATTGGGAGATCAGTGGCTAGCGCCACTGATCTCCCGACGGTAGCGGTGGCGTGCGTGGATTAAATCCCGTGCCAATTCGAGGCCAGACTGTGACTGTCGCTGATCGGCCGGCCATGACCAATCAGCGACGCGGGATTTCCATTACAGACAGACACACAGACAGAATTAGATGGCCGTATAGTAGAAAATACTGATGGCATTGGATACAGAAGAAGTACTAAACTACTGACGGTTCCAGTGAGCTCGGTTTGCTCAACAAAATTTAAAGAAGTCTGTGGCATGCTGAAAGAATGTACCGTAGTCTTGTCAGATGAGACCAAAATTGAACTCTTTGGATGTTACCTAGTGTATAGGCTCCAGACTTTGGTCACTGAAGCCATCAGAGCCACTGAATTAAGGCAACTTAATTTTCTAAAATTGTATTCTTTGTTGATCTTTCCAAAACATTAATCACTCCTTTGTTTCAATTCCAAATAACGAAAAAGATTCTCCAGCGAGGACAGACAGGGTCAGATGTGCTAAGTCCAGTAGATTTTTATTTTCTTCAAGTTAAAACATCTTATGGCAGAAAATGTAGTGGCCCAGCAGAAGATTAATCCCACGTGTTTCCACTTAACAGTCAATCATTCATCAAGCTCTTTTGGTCACAATTCTGTCACAAAACATGTGACAATATTTTCATACAACTCAAACATATGCAAAAAATGTTGTGACTTTGAATTTTTACTCCTGACAGAATCCCTTTAAAGTGAAGCAAGTTACACCAGCAAACTATGTCAGTCCCTGGCTGGAGATTTCTGGTGGTAACACAAAGCAGTCAGGTGCATTTAATTCATTAAGAAGTGCATACTCCACGTACTCCAGTGCTCCCTTAATTAAGACCGGTATATTAAGCACTAGTCTCAATCAATGTATAACAGCTCAATGGGGTTGAGATCTGGTGACTACGCTGGCCACTCCATTACAGATAGAATACCAGATACCTACTTCTTCCCTAAATAGTTCATGCATAATTTGGAGGTGTGCTTTGGGTCATTGTCCTGTTGTAAGATGAAATTGTCTCCAATCAAGCGCTGTCCACAGAGTATGGCATGGCATTGCAAAATGGAGTGATAGCCTTCCTTATTCAAAATCCCTTTTACCTTGTACAAATCTCCCACTTTACCAGCCCAAAGCAACCCCAGACCATCACATTTCCTCCACCATGCTTGACAAATAGCGTCAGGCCTCTTCCAAAATCTTTTCAGTTGTTCTGCGTCTCACAAATGTTCTTCTGTGTGATCCAAACACCTCAAACTTTGATTCGTCTGTCCATAAAACATTTTTTTTCCAATCTTCCCCTGTCCAATGTCTGTTCTTTTGCCCATATTAATCTTTTCCTTTTATTAGCCAGTCTCAGATATGGCTTTTCTTTGCCATTCTGCTCTGAAGGCCAGCATCCCGGAGTCACCTCTTCACTGTAGACATAGACACTGGCGTTTTGAGGTACTATTTAATGAAGCTGCCAGTTGAGGAGCTGTGAGGCATCGATATCTCAAACTGGAGACTCTAATGTACTTGTCTTGTTGCTCAGTTGTGCAGCGGGGCCTCCCACTTCTTTCTACTCTGATTAAAGCCTGTTTGTGCTCTCCTCTGAAGGGAGTAGGACACACCATTGTAGGAAATCTTCAGTTTCTTGGCTAACTTCTCGCATGGAATAGCCTTCATTTCTAAGAACAAAAATAGACTGTCGAGTTTTACATGAAAGTTCTCTTTCTGGTTCTTTTGACAGTTTCATAGAACAAATGTAATGCTCCAGATTCTCAACTAGCTCAAAAGGAAGGTCAATTTTATAGCTTCTCTAATCAGCTGAACCATTTTGAGCTGTGCCAACATACTTGGACAAGGGTTATCTAGAGTTTTCTAAACATCCATTAGCCTTCTTAGGGGCCTTTCACACTTGCGTTTTTTTTTCCTGATCTGGAAGATCAGGAAAAAAACCTGATTCTTACAGGATTCATTTTTTTGCCCATTCACTTTAATGATTTCAGGAAAAAACCTGAAGCAACAAGATTCTACCTGTCAACATTAAAGTGAATGGGCAAAAAAATGAATCCTGTAAAGGCCGCTTTACACGTCACGATATCGCAACGCAACTACGATAAAAAGTCACGTGGTAGGCGTGCAGTTGATATCGTTCTGCGTTGTGTTGTGTAAATGGGCAACGCAACTCAAAAACGATGCAACTACGATATCGTTTTTGAATTGTGCATGCTCTTCAACCGTGCAATATCGGCTTGATGATCTGGCAGGATCGTGCTGTGTGTGACAGCAGCAACTACGATTTGGAATGCAACTTCCCCAATTCACTCCAATGTTAATTGGTCGTTCCCTGAGTTGCTCAGACACAGTGTGCAAGAGGGGCGTACAACATCGTAGTTGCGTTGCCTGCCGATATCTCCTTGTGTAACATCTCCTATGCGATTTTGCACAAGTGCCAAAAACGTGCACGCTCACGTGAAGTTGTATGCAATATCGGAACGATATTGCGACGTGTAAACGGCCTTAAGAATCAGGTTTTTTCCTGATCTTCCAAGTGTGAAAGGCCCCTTACACAGTTAGGAAACACAATGTACCATTAAAACACTGGAGTGGTGGTTGTTGGAAATGGGCATCTATACACTTATGTAGATATTGCATTAAAAACCAGCGATTGCAGCTAGAATAGCCATTTACCATATTACAATGTATATAGAGTGTATTTCTGATTCATTTAATGTTCGCTTCAATGAAAAAAATGTGCTTTTCTATCAAAAATAAGGACATTTCTAAATGACCCCAAACTTTTGAACGGTAGTGTACATGCACATATAGTTTTGGTGGTGAAAGAGTGTGTGTTTTTTTTTTTTTTTTTTTAACTAAATAGAAATCTTGAGATCTCACTTGCCCAAATCCACTCATTCCCCTGTATTGAAAATCTCCAGGAAAGAACACATTAAAAGTTCAAAAGTCCTGAAGATAAAAGCTAAGCAGAAATTTGTATTCTGAAGAGTGGCCTTGTGTGCTCTGTACTCATTTAGGGAATAAAAAAGCAGCATAGCGGCTATTTAGTCATGGTAAGACTGGAATCCGGCTGAAATACTGCGGATGAGCTCATCCAAGGTTATTCAGTGAATGAATAGAGAAAATAAAGAGCATCTCTTTATATTTTGAAATAATGCCCAAACAAAAAAATATTTCAGTTTAAATGTATATTTACGCCAGTATTATTTTTCACTTTTCTTAAATATCTAACTAATGAACCACACTTCACTGGGGAGCAGCGCTCCTCTTCAACACTTTTTGTGAGGTTCAGTTTCATGCATGGGTAGGTAGCATGGAGTTCAGGGAAAGGCAAGTATTTCGTGCCCCTGCCCTAACCGGAGAAAACTTTACCACTAAAAAAAAAAAGTCTCCTCCGCCACACCAAACCTCTTATTTCCCATTTAAGGCTGGTTTCACACTACGGATTTTTCAGATCCGATGCTGTCCGATCAAAATTGGACAGCATCGGATCCGAATTTGGCCCCATGCAGCCCTATGGGCATCAGACCGAATCGGATGTGCACTAAATGCCATCCGATTTGGTCCGATCCGATTCTGTCCGATTTTTGCACCGAAAATAAAATCTGACAGAATCAGATCGGACCAAATCGGATGGCATTTAGTGCACATCCGATTCGGTCCGATGCCCATAGGCTGCATGGGGCCAAATTCGGATCCGATGCTGTCCGATTTTGATCGGACAGCATCGGATCTGAAAAATCCGTAGTGTGAAACCAGCCTAAGGGGAATCTGTCAGGTCAAAAATCCATATGTGATTGATATTTTGTAATCCCTTTCTCTAAGCTCTCTCTATTCATGTATTTCTACTATTTATGTTTCCCTCCTATCCTCTATAAACTACAAAATAAAAGATTAATTCCATCTGTCAATCACAGTGACATCTCTGCTGACCACTCCCCAAAGAATGAATATGCAAGCATCATTACACTGTCCTGCCCTCTCCTCTGATCTGTATGCTGTGTGACTCATTGCAGAGCGGAAAGGAGGGGGTGTAGGTGTGTGCAGACCTGCAGCTCTTCGTGTCATTGTGTATGAGACATGTGTAGTGTGTGCAGTCTGAGATATTTCTATGTGATTATAACAACATTTGATCATTTGCTCAGCAGATACACACATTACATGTCTGCAGGAAAACGAACCTTCATATAATAGAAATGTTCCAGTCAGTGCAGCACAATTACAAGCTTGGGTGGGCGTGGATACTTAAACAACAATTCTACAGCAGCCGGAGTATACGATTGTGAATATAATGGAGAGGACTAATGCAGGAGCTGCCTGCAGGATGTGAAAATGCTTATTGAATGGAAACTAGAAAGTGTACAATAATCATTTTACATGTATTTAAAAGGTCTGCCCAGGCACTATTCATGGGTAATATTAACATGATACTGAAAAATGACCTGATAGAGTCCCTTTAAAAAACAAAAACAAAAAATACTACACTGATGTAGTGAATAGAAAGCCAAGTTCTCATTTCCACATATTCCATTTCTTTGTTCTGTATAGAGCAGGGGTAGCACAATCTGTATCCCTGTGGGGCCAAGTCACCCACTAAGTCATTGTGTGCTGCCCTCAACCATTTGATGACAGAAATTCTTGCCTGATGTAGCTGTTTGCATGAAATTTCCATTATACAGAAGAATGGTGCCACACATGTTCCACTCTGTACCCCCAATAAGTAGAATGGGGAACCTCAATCTCTCTTTTATACTCCAGAAGAATGTATGAGTTTTCCAAGTGGCCATCTCAGCTTGTGCCTCTACACATGATAGTTAATGATATTAATAGTGGGGAGAGCCACATTCTCACATGTGGCCTTCCCCACTCCTAAGTGCTAACTTGAAGTAAAGGAGACCCCTATTGGTCCCACAAGTGTAGGTCCTACCTTCTGAACTGCAGTCTCGAAGTAATTTTTAATAATTTATAAATAATTTTGATATGGATGAAATTTTATTGCGGTCTCTGGGAACGGTTCATCACCTGGAATGTTTTCATTTGCATTATTAATATAACAAATCCACGATTGTAACACATCAGATGCTGAAACAGAAATGACCACACAACACATCATTCACAATTACATGAGCCTATGCTATGCACTATGAAGATGGTTGAGGGACAAACAGAAGGGCATCTGTGGCGCCCCTGCGTCCAGGAGGCCACAAAGGGAACTGCAGCCAGGCAGGTAGGACAATGTTGAACAACAACACCCTCACAGCCCACACAACCCACGTGTCAGAGAGGTTACATCCAGCCCTGAGATTAGATACTATATGAGATCGGAGGGGTGGTGGATCAGAGAAGTGGGTTGGGCACACCAGAGGTCAGGTGACTGACAGTATATAGTGAGGGGGAGGAGTGAAGGAAGGTAGTAGGCCGATGTGAGCTGAGATGTAAAGACTGAAGGACAATCACACTCTCTGTGAGTGCAAGGCTAGGAGCGCAGAATCCGTACTGAGCCAGTGTGAGCCAGAGGGGAGAGAAATCCCGTCCGATGCTGATGCCACCAGGAGTGTGACGGAACAGAGAAGGGACGGTGCAACCCGTGCCCTAGACAGCAGCTGAAGCCGCTGACTGCAGGTGGAGAAGCCCTCCTATGATACTAGAAGGAACAGAGAGAAGGAGCCTGGTAGAGCCTCGTGCTGAGGACTGCTGGAGGCTGGGCTAAAGTAGAGTGTCGGCTCCAGAGGGGACCGTAGTTCACCCGGCATCCCCAGACAACACGACGAGGGGTCTGAGTTCCAGATTGAGATCCCTACCCTAAAGGACAGGCAGCTAAGTGACGCACTAGGACTCACAGAAGCCCGAGTCACCGCCATAATGTCCGGCGTATCACACACCACCCGCATAGACGGAGACCGTAATAGCCCGGAAAGGGATACCACAAGACTGTGTGAGGGGTCATAGGGAGAGAGGCCTGGCTGCAGAAGTAGAAAGAACCCGTGTACTTGAACTGTGTACCAACTGCAAATGACTTGTAAACTGCTTGAAGGAAACAACGAGTAAAGCTTTGGAAAACCCTGAATTGCCTCTCCTGTCTGCTTCTATCTGCATCCCATTCTCCCTCATACAGATCCAGCCTGTCAGCACCAGCCAGGAGGAGAGATCCCTGCAGTGCCTGCAAGTAAGTGTGATACAACTGCACACAATAGACTTTAACCCTTACTGCCCCGGGGGATACAGTTCTTCCCACTGGAATTACACCATCTTCGCTGCCACTCCATCAACCCCGGAGGTTCTGCAGCAGCGGCGGCCCCATCACTGGCCGCACCAAGTGGGTGGCGTCACCTGTGACAAATCCCCTTGTAAATAATTCCCCATCTTATTGTGCGGGCCCAGGGACACGGTCCGGACCAAGCCACCCGTGACTTCCCCGGCACCGACCGGTCCGGTACAGAGTACCCCCGTCCCGAGGGGGCTCCACACATCACGGGTCACATGTGGCCCCAGGTTGTGCACCCCTGCTCTAAATAGAATTTTGGACTCAATTCCGACCTTGCACCTCCCTACAAACATTACTAATCAGTTTAGTCCTCCGGCCCTGCAGCCTGCATAGATTGATTTGTGGAGCACTGCAATCATTGGATTCTCTGCACATGAATACTCTGTGTTATGAATCTATTCCGAAAATTTAGTATATTGTCACGGTCTACTCCAGTGTGCCCTGAACACTATCTGCTGCACGATTCAATATTGTTTACAGTCTTCACACTTAAAGCGGAACTCTAGGGAAAAAAGAACAATTTTGTATGGTCCTTGCATTCCTATACTATAATGCTAAAGTTGCCAAATACATTTGTATAATATTTAGAATTTATATGAATCAGTTATTCAATAAATGCTGTTTACCAGTCACCACTCCCATAGGGAGCAATATGTCATGCCTGAGTAAGCAGCTCTCTCCCCTCCCCCTGCAGTAAGCATCTGTGTGTCTGAGAACAAACACCTCCTCTTTCAATCACATGGGCATGAGGTTACAGCAGGTCCTATCGTCACAGGTCTCCCATACTGCTCTCTGCACAGAAAGAAATCTCCAGACTTCAGCTTAGACCAGGACCTTACGTGACATCATGCCCATGTGATTGAATAAGGAAGGCACTGGAGCTGTCTGAGAGGGAGTGGGAGAGCTGCTCACTCAGGCATGACGTATTGCGCCCAATGGGAGTGGCGACAGGTATGCAGCATTAGTGAATAACTGATTTATATTAATTCTAAATATTATATAAATGTAACAGGCAAGCTTAGCATTAATAGTACAGGAGTGCAGGAACCGTACACACTTATTTCCCCGAAGTTCCCCTCATTTTTTGGTTGCTGGTCTGCCGCTGTCACGCATGGATCGGCATGTGTGACAGGGGCAACGACCAGCGATCCCCAGTGTGCGCCCGAGACCCTGAACGATCCAAGCGACCGTCGGGTGTTTCACTGGGTGATCGCTGGCAAGTATGTCTGTGTGGCATCTCACCAGCGAACCCGATCGTTGGTCAGGTCGCCGGAACATCGCTATGTGTAACCCGGGATTAAAGCTTCCCTCTTTGGGTCTCACATGAATGACATGCACATTGGGCTGGAAACACACTGGTGTGTCAGAAAACGGTCCGATTGACATATCCGAGAGTCGTACGCGTTTTGGTTAGTGTGGCTTCCATGTGCAATCCGTTTTTTTTCTCAGCAGCTATTTACTGTATATTCATTTCCAGTAACATTTTCTACAGTTATCTGACCTACAGAATGATAATGTATCAGTGAAAAATCGCATCAAACTTGGATGGTCCGTGTGCGGTCTGTGATTTTTGTCGGACCCATAGACTTGCATTGGCGAGTCTCGTGTGTGAATCGCATACTGTCGCAGCATGTTGCGACTGCTTTGTTGTTCGTGAAGCAGATGAGATAAAAAAAAAAAAAAAAGAAAAAAAACGTCCGACACTCGGAAATGTGCTCTTGGACATTAAAAATTACATTGCAGTCGGACCAATGTTATTATATCACATTGCAGTCGTTCGAGTTTCACGCCAGTGTGTCCATACCCTTTAGAGTTGGGGTCTGAACAGCTTCCTAGGGCAGTGTTAATGTATAATAATGTAAAGTATGATGTACACCAACTCACTCTCTAACCTTCATCACGTACAATGTAACGAAAATCCCAGCAGAAACTGAACTTGTAACAGATTTGCAAGGTGAATAAACTGTGTCAAAGTTATGAATTTGGGAACATGGCTATCTGAATAAATACAACAAGAAACTTATTGTAGTTTTACTTTTAATGTTTATCTCAAAATTCTTATTGATTTATATGGGATAATGTACTGCTGAATATGTTCCCATCACAGCATTTAGGTGATCATCCTCTAGAAGCTATGTTTAAAGGTGTAGTCCAGGATTTTTGTATCATTTCTATGTGTATCTAGGCTGCAAAATGTTGATAGTTTGTAATTTACACCCCATCAACATCTTGCATTGTTACCAAGATATCATTATTTTGCGTCTGCAGGATTCTGACCAAGAAGCATGCTTGTTCAGGAGCTTGGAAGTAAATGCATAACTGGTCATTTACGCCAAGTCTGCTACAGGCCCGTGCCCCCTCCCCAGTCTCAGCATGCATGGCCAACCCAGGCTCCTACAGGCCTGTCCCCCCAATCTCAGCATGTACATCCACCCCTAGACTCGTACAGGTCCGCCTCCCACAGTCTCAGCATGCCTGGCCACCTCCACACTCCTACAGGCCTTCTCCAGTCTCCGATATGACCACCCACCACCATTGCACACAGCGGTTACCTCTTCCTCTGACCGCTGAGTGCACAGAGCTGCAGATTCACTACACTGTATCAGAGGAAGAGATGAGCTCTGTATGCAATGCAGTGTGTGCTCACCTCCTCCCCTGTGCCTTCTGTGGAGCCGGTCCTCCTCTCTCCTGCTCACTCTGTGTCCTGCAGCCACGCAGTCTGGGTAGAGCGGGGCACAGAGCGGGGCACAGAGCGGGGCACAGAGCGGGGCACAGAGCGGGGCACAGAGCGGGGCACAGAGCGGGGCACAGAGCGGGACGCAGGTAACTAGGTGAGCACACACCACACTGCATACAGTGGTCATCTCCTCCTCTGATATAGTGTGCCGAATCCACAGCTCAGTGCACTCAGTGGTCTTCTCCGTCACACAGGTGCGGATTCGGTACACTGTGCCAGAGGAGGAGGTGACCGCTGTGTGCAATGGGGGTAGTCATGCTTGGGACTGGGGAGGGCCTGTAGGAGTCTGGGTGTGAACGACCAGTTATGAAATTTGCAGTCAGGATCCAAAACAAAACAAACCCCATGCTGACAGGGTGTAAATTACAAACTGTCAACATTTTGCAGCCTATATACATTTATAAATTATACAAAACCCCTTTAACTGGGTGCCTCCAAATGATAAGCTTGTGTCCACATGAGGTTTTGCCGATGGATTTACACTACAATAGAACCACTGATGATTAACCTGGTACATAATGGGTCTGAGCACATGATTACGTACAGCAAGACCCCCACACACAATAATGTCGCCAGAACCAGTCTAACAATTCAGTCAATGGACTAATGTGTATGGAGGCCACTGACAGGTGACTGTCGAAGATAAGGAACCTGCATATCCAATTTCAGACTGACGTTTTTTGATCTCCTAGCATCAATCATCCCTAGAAATGTCTAGCTGTGGCTCCTTTATGGAGAACACAGGGGCTCTCAGTTGAGTGAGCACTTATTTGTATAGGACAGACTGTGCAAAATAGTTGCCAGTTAACGCTATTCAATGCGTATGGGGGTCTGAAAGAGAACCAGTCAGCACGTTATGCAATGTAATATGAAGACATGGTCATAACACACAACTATACACTTATTCCCCTGACCTTACTCTAATAAAAGAACACCAATGACTGTCTAACCGCAGTTTCCAATATCATGTCCGCTCTCTACTCGAATCTCAACCTTGCGAAAACTGAATTACTTGTGCTCTCACCCTCCACTAACCTCCCTAAATATGACATCTCTCTCTCAGTGTGCAGCACCACGATAACGCCTAGTCAGCAGGCTCGCTGTCTGGGTGTCATATTTGACTCTAATCTTTCCTTCACCCCATACATACAATCTCTCGCCTGCTCTTGCCGCATGCGCCTGAAGAACATCTCTAGAATTCACCCCTTTCTCACCTTGGAAACCACAAAAACCCTCACTGTGGCCCTGATTCACACCCACCTTGACTATTGTAATTCTCTTTTAATTGGTCTTCCCTGCACTAGACTCTCCTCTCTCCAGTCCATCCTTAATGCAGCAGCTAGGATCATCTATCTAGCCAACTGTTACTTGGACGCTTCTGCTCTATGCCAGTCATTGCACTGGCTGCCTATACACTAAAGGATCCAATTCAAACTGCTTGTTCTCACCCACAAAGCTCTTCACAGTGCAGCACCTCCCTACATCTCCTCCTTCATCTCTGTCTATCACCCCACCCGTTCTCTTCGCTCTGGGAGTGACTTTCAACTAACTTCTGCATTAATCCAAACCTCCCAGTCCCGGCTCCAAGATTTCTCCCAAGCTGCACCAACTCTCTTGAATGCTCTACCCAAGAAATTAGGTCTATCCACAACATACATAGTTTCAGGCGATCCCTAAAAACACATCTTTTTAGGGCGGCCTCTCATGATCCCTAGTCAAAGTCATCTAGATATAGCCTATCGGCTCCACCAGTCTCAAGTGGTCACAAATAATGGTTGGTGGCCACTACTGCTCCTATCTGTTCCCCATCTCCTCAAGTTGACTATACCATTATTGTAAATGAGCACATGTACTTTGTGTCACCCCCACCTCAGTGTTAGATTATAAGCTCTTATGAGCAGGGCTGTCATTATTTTGCTCTAATTATTGTATTGTATTTTCTGTTAACTGTTTCTTATGATTGTTTAAATATATACCTCTGAATTGTGAAGCACTGTAAAATATGTTGCCACTATATAAATAAAGATTATTATTATTATTATAATTATAATGGTGCTGTAATCTTGATCACATTTATACCTATGGTGAAGAAATTTGCTTCTTTAATCACCATTTGAAGTTTTCTGCCATTTAGATTTTGGTGCACAGGGGCCAGACTGGACACTGGGTCTTTTCCTCCCTGTCTGATTTCCTGGTGCCTTTGCCTCCTTTGTCTGTTTGAATAGAAGATTTCTGCCATTCAAAGACTGGAGGCAGAGGGGAATCACAGACAGGGAGGAGAGAACCCAGTGTGCAGCTCCTGTGCCCTGAAATCTAATTGGCTGAAAACTTCACATGATTAAAGAACAACAACAAAGAAGATTTCTTCACCAAAGGTATTGATTTGATCAGTATTGTCTTCACTTTACATTACAAAATTGAGCTGACAGCAAGGCAATACAAACACGCATGTTAAATAAAATTATAGCCTCCACAATTCAGATACTATACCGTATGTAGACCATTCCTGTGAATTCTTGACAGATTGCTCTGCATAAGACAAGAGATGAATGCAACAGACACATAAATTGCTTTTGCTGGTGTCCTCCCACGGATAAAAATCAGCTCTGCCAAAGATTCACTGGGAGAGATTAGAGCTCTCATTTTATGAATTACACAGACCCATCTGTTACACACGCAAGGTCATCTGGCATCATAAGCACATTGCACAATTTTGGGCACATTTATTCATGCACTTTCAAGGTAATTTTTACAGAAACCATTCTCTGATGTTTGCAGCAGAAAGACTAGTAGCATGATCCAACCCGGCAGACTTGATGCATATTTCACCTATTGAAATAAGGAAAATCTGAGGCAGAATAGGACATTCACATGAATGATATCTATAAAAATAAGAATGCGCATAGGGTCTTATCCTCAATAGGAAACAAGGTCATTCCCTGAGGAAGGAGCTGGCTGTTAGCTCCGAAACGCGTCGGAAAATAAAACTGATGATACCTTGTTTCAAAGCACTCCAGTGTTTCTGATACTTATTGGAGCAGCGGCGCGGACCGAAAGACACTTGGTCCCGGATAGAGATTCACATGAATGAGGCATAAACTGCAGTAGTCAGAAATATCCACTAAAAAAAGTCCCATATGTCAGTGTGAGGGTTCTGCTTTGAACATGCCTTGGGCTGGTTTCACACTACCATTTTTCGGTATCTGAGTGAATCCAGCTGAAACTGGATTCCAATTTTGGCCCCATTGACTTTCAATGTCACTGCAGGAACGAGCGAGTGCACTCAGCTCTGTAGGGTTCCCCCTGATCCAGGTGATCACATTGTTTTCACGGAGATCAAAATAGCATTTTGTTACGATTTTGGTCTCCAATTCAAAACCATGAACACCCGGATTTGGAGCACTACGGGTTCAATTAGAATGTTGCTCTATGGACCCCGGATGCGGGTTTTTTGACCAAGCATACCCAGAACCAAGTTTTAAATTACTCCTAGGAGTGTGTCATTTACATCTGGATCCAGCAAAAAAATGGTAATTAACAGGATGCCCACGCACCAGTATTATCACTGATCCATAAGAGGGATCAATGATAATAGTGGTACAGGTTCATCCAGTTGCATCAGATTTTAAAATTGCGGTTGCAGTTGAAGCAGATGTCAGTTGATGGGGGTGCATGGTGCCAGACCCCCAAAAAGTCTCATATTGCTGACCTATCCTACAGACCATAGTTGTGTTGTTCCTGTTCAATGTCGAACTCACAGAAATTTCTACCACAAAATCTGACTTGCGCGAATCCTCCCCTTAGACCGGTTTCACATCACGGCATGATCAGGTCCGGGGCTGTCCGGTGTGAACCAGACAGCCCTGGACCCGATTGTGAAACAGAACCGGAGGGCAAATATGCCCTCCAGTCTGGTTTGCAGCTGGATTCCTCATATCGCAGCCGCTGAAATTTCAAGATTGCGGCTAGCGGGGAGCTAGCCGTGGTCTTGAACTCTCTGCAGGGGACAGCTCCAGGTGCTGAAGTTTAGCAGCGCTCGCTGCTAAACTTCAGCACCCGATGTCCGGCTCCCGGATCCGATTTTCTGTCGGATCCGGCGCCATAGACGCCCATGTTAGGGGGTGCCGGATCGCGCTGGATCCAATTTGTGCCAATTTTTCCCTCGGACACAAAAACGCTGCAAGCAACGTTTTTATGTCCGGGAGAAATTTCTAAAATCTCCTGGATCCTCCCGTACAGATGGAAACCGGATGGCAAATAGCTGCCATCTGGCCCCATAGGGCTGCATTAGTGCAAAATCTGGTCCGGGGCTGTCAGGTTCACACCGGTCAGCCCCGGACTTGATCTTGCTGTGATGTGAAACTGGCCTAAGCCACTATTTTGGGGCAGACAAAGAAAATAAACTAAATGATCCTAAGGCTGGGTATCAATATGGGGGAGAGAGTGAAACATATACAAGGAAACAAAAACCGCTTGTGCGTTGGCACTCGGATTATCTGATCAGTATGCTCTGCACTGTGCACACAGCCAGCAAACAGACTGTATATTCACTCGTCTGAATGAACCTTAAGGGCATGTCCACATGTTGTGTATTATTCCATATTAAACCAGCCACCACCAGATAGCTCTCCCTGCAAACACATTAGGAAACCAAAGTAAAATCCAATTTATATTCTGCATGAAAAAGTGCAGCAGAAAAATAATGTCCTGTAATTCACAGCAATGTTAAAATGACAAGGCTGTGTACATGTTCTTTCTTTTGATGCTTTTATCCACTTGAGGGTTCAGAAACTGTACAGTCTTTATCACTCTCCTATCACTACCTGTCCCAACACCTCGTTAGCTGATCCCCAACCATCCCTGTCTGAGCTAAAGGGGCCATATAATGATTATGAAAAATGATTTTGAACTTACATACAGTCTCCATCTAGGAGACTGGATAGATGGGCTCCATTCTCCCCTTCTCCCTGTGTCCTAGCATGCCCTGCTTGGCGTCCTCGCTCCTGGTGCTTTACCGCCTCCTTTTTGTATTTCCCGCCCTCTCTGCTGCTGTAATGCCCAGCTGGAACGCCATATCCGGCCGGGTGCATTGTGGGCCTAATCACGTGATCGGCCGGACGCATTGTGGGCCTGATCACGTGATCATCCCGGCACATGAGCAATGCGCATAACGAAGCGAGGCCGATCACGTGAATTAGCCCACAATGCATCCGGCCGATCATGTGATAAAGCCCACAATGCACCCGGCCGGATATGACGTTTCGGCTAGGCATTACAGCAGCAGAGAGGACGGGAAATACAAAAAGGAGGCGGCAAAGCACCATGAGCGAGGACGCCCAGCGGGGCGCGCTAGGACACAGCGAGCAAGGTAGCATGGAGCCTGCCTATCCAGTCTCCTAGATGGAAACTATATGTAAGTTCAAAGTCATTTTTCATAATCATTATAGGGCGCCTTTAGGTCAGACAGAGCTGGTTAGGGAACAGCTACCAAGATACAGGGACAGGTAGTGATAGGAGAGAGGGGTAGAGCAACCTGACAGGTTCCCTTTAAAAGAACCAACATACTCATTGTTTGGCGACTTCAAGGAAGCCTCTCCCCACTATTATGTAAATCATAGAGAAGGGATGCTGGCAGCAGAGAATCGGCAGAAACTGACAGCAAAGCCGCTTCAGGAAAAAGACCACCATCATTTCCTAAAGTAGCTTTGTCTAGAAAAACAGAGTGGAACAAAGATGTCCTAAATGTATATTTACTGGTGAATTTTTTAAACACAAAAAACACAATTAGTTCTTCAAGAGGAATTCCCTAAAGAGAAATAAAATGTAAAGTCATTATTGGAAGTTGTATAGAAGAAGTTTTAAAAAATGTGGGGTGTGGAAGAGGGGGAGCATTTTGTTTTGTTGCCTACCTTCTGACCTGACAGTGCAAAGTTTTAAACATGAAAATATACAAAGAGGGGAGGAGGAACCAGGATTCTTCTTCCCCTCTGTGACATCAGATTCAGCTGCACCGCCCCCTATGGGAAAAAGCGCCGACGTTGCTTTTTCCCATAAAAGCGCTGCATAAAATTACGCACTGTCTGTATGGCAAAGTGAATTTCACATTCACTTTGCCGGCAGACACAAGGCACATTGCGCATTTTTGAAAAGCGCTTGTAAAAAAGCGTTAAAAAATAGGCAATGTGTGAACGTAGCCTAAGTGTTCACATTGCATTTTTTTCTTGTGTTTTTTGCCATCCTCTGGATCAACATGTTAGGCTATGAGTTTAACTAGATGGACCTAAAGACTACCTTCAACCTTAAAAACTATGTTAGGAGTGGAGCACCTCAAAACAATCTTCCTATTCATTTCTATGGAAAAACAACTTGCTGTTTATATGTTTAAGCTTTTGGACATCTTTTAAATGCTTTAAACTTTCAAGAACACCCGACTGGAGGGAAGAAAGTGCATGTCCCTTGCTTGAAGCAGTTCTTAATAGAAAATGCTCCAATTTAAACATTGCCCAGTCAGCGGTCTGTAAAAAAAAGAAAAAAAAAAAAAACTTGTGTCAGGAAGATAAAAAAACTCCTCAAAGAATGATCTTTAAGAAAGGCCATGTTCACTTGTTCAGTATTTCACCTCAGGATTTGTAGCCAACACCAGGAATAGGTAATAAATACAGACATAGAGAAACGTCACCATTAGGGTGTGTGTACACGATCAGTATATTCAGCATTTTGGACACAGGCGTCCAAAACGCTGTGTAGTACAGTATAAGCATAGTGGATGGGATTTCAAGAAATCCCATCCGCACTATGCTTAAAGAGAACCTGTCAGGTGGTTTATGCCTCCCCAGCTATCACTATCTGTCCCTGCAGCTTTATAATACTATTCTAATCATCCCTGTCTGAGCTCATAGTGTAATGTGAAAGAAAAGCATTTATACACTTATGGTGGGTTTACACGTCCCGATATCGGGGCGATATCGTAGGCAACGGCGCGGGAGCGCGCATTTTTTGAACGCTTTTCCCGATATCGCATCGGCGGTTTACACGCTGCGATATCGGAAACAACGTCCCTATGATGTGTACGCCCACCAACCCAGTAACGACCATTTAACATGGGAGTTAATGGGTGAGGTGCGAGTACACATCGTAGTTGGGCTGTTACACAGTACGATGCTGCTACAACGGCCATGCGATATCGGGCAGTTGAATAGCACGCTCATTCAACCCCGATATCGTTTTGGCATCGTTCCAGCATCGCGTTGTACATTCAAACCGTACAACGCGTGAACGATATCGGGTCCAACTCCCGAACCACGTGACTTTTTGCCGGAGTTACAACAAAACAAAGTATTCACTGATCTCAGGGAGGCCAGTTCAAGAAAACACTGCGGGCAGCCGGCTAAAGCTCTCAACACAGTGAATTCCTAGGTCCATTGCCCCCTGGGAATTTAGAATATGCAAATAAAGTCTGTGGAGCCTCGTTTAGGAGTCTCAACACAGGACTAGCCAGATCTTCCTCTAGTGAAGGACCTAGCCATGATAACCACCATATTAAGTGGCCCTTTGAGTCAATATCCAGCTCTTTACAAGTTTAAAAGATATGACAAGGGAATACCAAGGCCAGGTATCCATCCACAGACAGCTGTTTCGGGGTGTTGCCCCTAATCAGTGTGGAGTAGGATTCTGGCTTTTGTCGGAGTTGGATCGGAGTTGGACGCCGATATCGCGGCGTGTAAACCCACCATTACATTTCCTTATGTAATGGGGCAGTCAGTCTCCAGCTTGGAGGACGGGGACTGTTTGGCAGGTTAATAGTTAACATTTCAGCCTTATGTTAGAGCATGTTGGGAGACCTGATGTGATGTCATAACCATGTGACTACAATATGCGGAGCCAAGTCCCTATAACATGGAGTTTACTCACTTAGCTCTGCCCACTATGGTCACATGATCGTTACATCACACAGGTCCTTTAGCCATGCAAGTTAATAGTCAGTTAACCACTATCCTGCCAGACAGTCTCCCTTCTCCAAGGTGTAGACAAACTAAAGTGTATAAATGATTTTTTCCATCTTTACCGTTACACTATGAGCTCAGACAGGGATGAATAGAATAGTATTATGAAGCTGCAGATAGTGATAGCTGGGGGAGCATAAACCAGCTGACAGGTTCCCTTTAACCCGACCGCAGCGATGTGACAGCTGCGGTGCAGGTTGCCGGCATTCCGCTCCTCCGTAGCATGTTCATTTCATGCTGCGGAGTCGGAAGCGACTCCCATCGGGTGACTGCAGGGAGAAGCCGCCCCGCACCTGCTGCACATGGTGAGTACAGGGCGGCTGCGGTCCTCCCTGCGGCCATCCGCGACTTCACTGAGGTCCGGAGGAGCTGCGTCCAACACACAGCTCCTCCGGACCGTGAGCAAACAACCTTATACTTTTCCTCTTGATTGTTCCACTCCTTGTTTTGGCTACAAATCCTGAGGTAAAATAATGAACAAATAGTGAATGTTTGAATGTGGCTAAAGAATCTGTCTGAAGAACCCCAGAAGAATTCCCATCACTGTATTTCACGGTCAGTAATAAGGCCTCAATGCCCGCCCCAACCGTGGCCCTTCTGACCTGAATAAAGCCTCACAGGCATGTATAAAAGGTTATTAGTGGAGGTCAGGAAGCTTATGGATGGTCATTGCCATCATACAAAGGCTGTAAAGTATAATCACGTACCTTGGGGGTCTTTGCACACTGCAGCTTTAATTTTCATTTATCATGTTCAGGTGAATCATCTGAAGATCAACTGTGCAGAGGCTAATTTAGCTTCCATTCAGAAATATATTTCAGGTTTTGTCTTTTTAGCTGTATGGACCACTGCAATGTAAGGCTAAGGCTACATTCACACACACTGTTTTTGCATCCGTTTTTTTGCAGTGCACGGATCACTCAAGTGGAATCCCAGCAAAGTCAAAGGGTTTTTTCACTTTTTGCCATACAAACAGGGAATTTTTGGTGTGATCTATTGTTTTCCTGGAAAAGTGATCCATCCAAAGAAAAGGGCATGTTAGTTTCTGTGTTGTTTTTCTCATCCACTTATTCCTTAGACTATCATTCTAAATGGAACAAAAACGCAGCACCCAAAATGCAGAAAAAAAAACCGGATCAGCAATGCACTGTGTGAATGGGTGATACATTTTTGGAAAGCAAATCAGTTTTGCAGCTGAAAAACAGATCCAAAAAAGCCAATGCAAAAACGGTGTTTGTGAATGAAGCCTAATGGCCACGTCACGCGCTTTAATTTCTTTAACGATATCGCTTAAGCGATTTGCTTTTTTGATCGCTTAGGCTGCCTTCACATTTGCGTATGTGAATGCAGCTTATGCTGCGTTCCCATATGCATTCAAACGCATGCGCACTGCGTTCCTATGTTTAACATAGGAACGCATAGTGCCTGCGTTTGGCAGCGTTTGCTGCGTTTGGGTGCGGATGCGGACCATATCTGCTCCTTCCGGTGTCCCGCGTCCGCACCCGGGACGCAGCATGTCGCGTCTCTGGTGCGGGCGAGAGTGTGATCTGTACGCAGGCATCCGCCTGCGCACAGATCACTAATGGCGGGCAATGAGAGCGCACGGCGATCTGCAAGCATCTGCAGACCGCCGTGCGCTCCATTATAAACATAGGGGCCGCGGTCTGCATGCAGATGCTTGCAGATGCATCTGCAAAACGCTGCAGATGCATCTGCAAGTCTGAAGGCAGCCTTAAGCGATATCGTTTGTGCGTCGCTGCGTGTAATCAAGCAATTTTACAATGTAAAATCGCTTGTTTGTTTGATCGCAGATTTGTGAGCCGGAGCTCAAATCAAGCGATAATCGCTTGATCAATCTGCATCATCGTGGTGTGTGACACCACAATGAACGATCTCCCAGCGGCAGAGCCTATGCTGGGACATGGTAACTAAGGTAAACGTCGGGTTACTAAGCACCGTGCGGCGCCTAGTAACCCGATGTGTACCATTGTTCCCAGCGATCTCGCTGGTCCACATCGCTGGTGAGTCTGCCTGTGTGACAGCTCACCAGCGATGTGAACGATATTGTTAGTGATCGCGCGTGCATGCGATCGCTAACAATATCGTTCATAAAATTGAAGCGTGTGACGGCACCCTAAGTCCACACACATTGGTTTTCGGCTTTCTAAAGAAGCAGCAAGTCCTAGGAGTTGCTTTTTTCTTGGCAGTAGGTTTGCTGCATTTTTACCACGTTTTTGCAATAGAACCTATAGCAAAAACTCAAATTAAAATTACATGCTTATTCTTCCAAAAACGCAGTAAATCCTATGGCGTTTCCACTTTCTGCACAGAAATAAAACCAGTGTGTGCACGGCTTTTCCCTGAATCACATTGGTTTTAATGTTAATCTAAAACGCAGGTTAAGATTAGCATTCATTTACTAAGACCAAGGTAAAAACGCAGGTGAATTCTGCAGCAAAAACGCCCTGTATGAACAAACCCTAAGGCCCCATTCACACACTACTTTTTTTTGCTGCGTATTTTTACGCACAAGCTCAAAAAAAGCCAGGAGTGGAACAACCAAAACTGGGAGTGGCACACTCAGAGGAAAGGTGTAAGGCCATGTGCACACATTGAGTATTTGATGAGTTTTTTACCTCAGGATTTGTAGACAAAACCAGGAGTGGAGCAATCAGATGAAAAGTCTAAAAGAAACACCTGCACCACTTCTGTATTTAATTATCCTCTCCTGGTTTTGGCAACAAATCCTGAGGTAAAAAAACTTATCAAATACTCAACGTGTGTACGTGGCCTAAATAGAAACAAGTGCTCCACTTGTATGTTTAATCACCCACTCCTGGTTTGTGATGAGCTTGTGCTTAAAAATACGCAGCAAAAAAGCAGTGTGTGAATGGGGCCTAGGGTTTCTTATACCAGACAGATGCTTCAGCATGGCATCCATCACAGCCATCACAGAGGGGATGGGGGGGGGGGGTAAATCAAATGTGCAAAAAAGCCTGAGAATGCAGCATTCAACAAGATGAAGGCCATAATCCGTGCTGGTTTTGGATGGGTTACAGAGCACACATTTAGATACCTATATAATACTAGCATTTCAATCTTACCTTGCTTCACAAATCCCAATAAACCTTATTAATACTACGTCAATAAAAATATTATGTAATACAAACATAACGTGTACCCAAACACATTCCACTGGCTTCCCGGGGAATGCCGGGGCGCTGCCAACAGCTTGTCAGCTGCTTCCCACCCAAGCACATCACTGAGTCCGGCTCCCAAGGTCAGGGGGCTGCCATCTCCATTCATGTAACAAGCTATTGTGAATAGGGAGGCTTCCAACAATCCCCTGTGCCTCCACACTCAAGACAGGCAATTAAAAGAGGGAGTGATGGCAGTCTCTGGTGAAAGCTGCTTTAGGTCTGCAAAGCTTAATAAAAATAAAATAAACCATATAGAAAAGGCATCAGTGTATATCCATACATCCCCTCCCTCCCCAATATGGCCTGCTGAAGGCTTTCACATCTCCCCCTCCCATCTACACAGATCTCTATTAAACCAGACAGGCAGGTGCATTTACAGAAATCCTATTATTCTGCAAAACTGCATTGTCACCCAATCATCAGTAAACCTACCCATCGTCGTAGGGAAACGCAGAGAGTCAGCAATCAGCCAGTGCCGCAATCCTGATGGAGATACACCGTGGAAGAAATCCCAGGGGATTGAGCATAACTATTGTGGCTACAAGATAGGCAGAGATGGGAGAGGCAGGGAAAGCGGATCACAGCACTAAAGCCATTTCCATAGAGGGGGCTCCATTAATAATGCCAGTATAGGAGTGACGTATAGGGAAAACCAGGCAGCCAGAAGATAGACAGCAGATGTGTCGTCATCAGGTGAGGAGGAAATCAAACATCAGTTCTGGGTCATCGATCTGATGGGATCCCCTCTAGGATTCCTCGCTCTTGATTCCGATCATCTTTTACCTTTGGACACTGGTATGGAAAGACTGCAGCAGGCTATGCAAAGCATTGTGGGATAGGGATGCAGCAGTCAGGAGCCAGGAGATTCGCTGTTTCCCAACCATCCAGCATCAATCAGCTGAGTGAGGGAGATGAGTGGGCTAGCCGGAGAAGAGGAGGGGGCTACAGGATTAATACAAGGAGCTGAGTCATCGAACAATAACCGCACAAGTTCACCTAAAGCTCCGAGCCACACAAAGAAAGCTGGAAAAAAGACTAAAACCGTCCGGCAGGTCGCATACAAGAGGCAAAAAATGATTTATATCAAAGGCAAATCAATCTCCCAGACTGTTCTAGATCTATCGTAACAACACGTGTGACTAGACACTAAGGGCATGTTCACACGTGGTGGACACCCTGCAGATTTTTCATCCAAATTTATGGATGAAAAATCCGCTGTGTATTAAAGCACTAGAACAACAGATGACATGTAAGAAACAGGGGCGTAACTACAACAGGTGCAGGGGTGGCAATCGCACCCGGGCCCTGGAGCATAGGGGGCCCCAAAAGTCCCTTTGGCTTATAGAAAAAGACTATTGCTGTTAAACTCGTGTAATAATTGTGGGCCCTGTTGGAGCTTTTGCATCGGGGCCCCTGAGCTTCAAGTTATGCCACTGGTAAGAAATCTCATCAGTACTCCATGAAAATGATGACATGTGGAATTTCCTACCGATTGGTCTCCTCACAGATCCTGGATCTTCCTGCAGTCTGTGAGGAGAGGAGACAGGGACAGATCCCCGCTACTGTCATCTGTGACTGTGAGGAGACTGGGGACCCGGGGTCATCTGCACTGTGACCGCACTCGATCACAGGAGAAGCCGTGACAAGCAGGAGAATCAGGGATAAGCAGTGATAAGTGGGCGATGGATGGAGGGCAGAAGTGTAAGCTCGGGCACTCACAGGACACCGGACATAGCACTATCAATGTGCGTCGGGTGTCCTCGTTCAAAATGTTTTATTTTTGTGCATAGCGGAGTATGTGTTTTTTTTTCCTGTGTAAAAATACCAATACAAAAATAATATCAATACTACAGCGAAAAATAAAATCATATACGTAAACAACTAAAAATGTATTGTCAACTAAAATATGTATTTTAATTTGGATTGTAGTGAAAAATTCCAGCAGAACTTTTCATATTTAAATGGCTGAACTGATTTAACAACGTATTAAAATGAGCACGCTCAGACTGGCCCACAGGACAACAGGAGAATCCTCCGGTGGGCCCCTTTACAGTAGTTTGTCCCTTATTCCCCCATCATAATCAGTACCATGGTTAGCACAATACACTTGTTTCACTATATAGAGGTAAGGCGGCCGTCACACGGTGCAATATCTTGAACGATATCGCTTAAGCGATCTGCTTTTTGATCGGTTAAGCGATATCGTTTGTGCATCGCTGCGTGCAATCAAGCGATTTTACAATGTAAAATCGCTTGATCGTGACATCGCAGATATGAGAGCCGGAGCTCATATCAAGCGATAATCGCTTGATCAATCTGCTTCATCGTGGTGTGTGACACCACGATGAACGATCTCCCAGCGGCACAGCCTATGCTGGGAGATGGTATCTATGGTAAACGTCGGGTTACTAAGCGCCGCGCGGCGCCTAGTAACCCGATGTGTACCATGGTTACCAGCGATCTCGCTGGTCCACATGGCTGGTGAGTCTGTCTGTGTGACATCTCACCAGCGATGTGAACGATATTGTTAGCGATCGTGCGTGCATGTGATCGCTTACAATATCGCTCACGATTTTGCAGCGTGTGACGGCCGCCTAAAGGAAGCATCTCATCTTTCATTTTACAAGCTACCCAGTATATTATTACACAGAAGCATAGGTAAATGTGTGAATGTAATATTTGCATGTAGATGACCAGTGGGCCCCCAGAGTCAGTGTTACTTGTGGGCCCCTGCTGCTCCAGTCTGACACTAAATAAGTAATTGGACTGTTCATTAATAAAATCTTTGTACTTACTGTATTTAACAGAGCAAATTAATTCATTAAAAACACCCAGACATCCATAAAAATGTGTGACAGGTGGGGAAACAACATTGAAACAAAATCGGAGGTGGGCTGAGCTTTCTTTGATCACATCACCCCATACACCCGCAATACATGTCAGCCAACAGCTCTTCCTCAAGACATCCCATACACAGACCATGCACACTCAGTTTGCCTGACAGGGAAGTAATGAATGTGTTTGCATAGCATCCATGAGGGAGGGGGCCTTCCAATGCAAATGCCTGGATGTGCATCTTAGGATGCACATTCAGATGAAATGTATTGCAGTGCAGTGATCCATCACTGCACTACAATATACAGCGGAGTCAGCTGCCTGCCTCTGACCGGCTATGGAAGACGATGCCACATGACTTGAGAACAGGGGCAGGTAAATTGTTTTCTTTTTAAAATGTGTTGGAGAAGAGAAGCAAAATAGGGGATTTTATTACTTGAGGAGGCTCAGGATGGGGGACATTATTACAGGATAGGGACTCAGGATGGGGGTCATTATTTTAGGATGGATCCAGCAGATCCTAACCAATTTCAGGGACGTTATTTCACGGCATGAACTTTGGGCAAACGCCAGTTCAAATTCCAAGGCCTATCTTATGTGGTCGGTGAGAAAGTGTCCAATGAACAACTGATGTCAGAAAGCTACACAAAGATCTCATCTAAACAAAAGCGGCAAAGTTGTATAAATGTTTCTCCATGAACATGGAATCTCAGCCAGACAGCTAAGTAGGTGAAATGCATTGACTTAGCTGGGACAGCCAACTTCACTACATTTAAATAGCGGATCTGTAGAAAACAGGACACTAGCGTAGCACTAGTGTCCCGTGTAATGCAGCCTTAGCGTATTTGCCACTTATTTCTGCAGTGGCGCTCTTCTGCACGTGTTTTGCGCAAAAAAGCGCAACTGCATTTGTGGCGCCCCTGCGTCCAGGAGGCCACAAAGAGTACTGCAGCCAGGCAGGTAGGACAATTGTTAAACACTAACACCCTCACAGCCCACATAACCCACGTGTCAGAGAGGTTACATCCAGCCCTGAGGTTAGACTCTATATGAGACCAGAGGGGTGGTGGATGAGGGGAGTGGGTTGGGCACACCAGAGGTCAGGTGACTGACAGTATATAGAGAGGGGGAGGAGTGAAGGAGTTCAGTAAGCCATGGTGCTGAGAAGCAAAGACCAACAGTAAGCTACAGTGAGCTGATCAGTAAAGGCCAGAGGACAGCAGGAAGTTGAGCTGAAGCTGAGCAGGAGAGAGCCACACTGCCTGGAAGAGCCTAAGCCGAGGAGTGCAGACCCGTACTGAGCCAGTGCGAGCCAGATGGGGGGGAAAGCCCGTCCGACGCCGAAACCACCAGGAGTGTGAGAGAGCCGAGAGGGACGGTGTAACCCGGGGCCCTAGAAATACAGCTAAAGCAACTAACTGCAGGCGGAGTAGCCCTCCTATATACAGAAAGGAACATAGAGGAAGGAGCCTGGTATCCTAGTGCTGAGGATTACTGGAGGCTGGGCTAAAGTAGAGTGTCGGCTCTAAAGGGGACCGTAGTTCACCCGGTATCCCCAGATAACACGACGAGGGGTCTGAGTTCCAGACTGGGATCCCTAACCCTAAAGGACAGGCAGCTAAGTGACAGACTAGGACTCACAGAAGCCCGAGTCACCGCCATACTGTCCAGTGTCGCACAACACAGAGAAAGAGAAGCAATAGCCCGGAAAGGGACATACACAGACTGTGTGAGGGGTCACAGGAGGGAGAGGCCTGGCTGCAGGAGCAGAGAGAACCCGTGTACTTGAACTGTGTAACAACTGCAAATAACCTGTAACTTGCTTGAAAGAACAACAGAGTAAAGCTTTGGAAAACCCTGCATCGCCTCTCTTGTCAGTCTCTAGCTGCAGACCATTCCTCCCTACAGATCCAGCCTGTCAGCAGCAGCCAGGAGGAGAGATCCCTGCAGCCTGTGAAGTAAGTGTGTTACAACTACGCCTGTACTAATAGACTTTAACCCTTACTGCCCCGGGGGATATAGTTCTCCCCACTGGAACTTTACCATCTCCGCTGCCGTTCCATCACCCCCGGAGGTTCTGCAGCAGCGGCGGCCCCATCACTGGCCGCACCAAGTGGGTGGCATCACCCGTGACAATCCCCTTGTAAATATTCCCCTTTATTTGCCGAGCCAGGGACACGGTCCGGACCAAGCCACCTGTGACATCCCCGGTACCGTCCGGTCCGGTACCGAGTACCCCAGTCCCATGGGGCCCGACAAACCTGGCGTCACGAACAGGATCTACCCGGTCCAAAAGAATTGGACCTTGTGTGCCTAAATCCTGTGTTCTGGACTTTTCCCGCCAAATCTGACCTTAATGGCGGCCATCAGGGACTAGCGCCATGTGCAGAGGAGGCGTTCCTAAGACTCCCATCGTGGGCCGGTCCGGCACAAGGCGCGAAAAGAAGGTCCCGCCCTGGCTCGCCTTAACTCCGGGAGAGCCAGCTGTCACTCTCAAAGAAGAGCCGCCGCCCCTAGACCCTCCTACCGAGAAGCTGGCGTGAACGAAGAAGGAAATCGTCATCAGGAGGGGGCGGAGCAGGCAACCGGAAGAGAAGCAGTCACCATTCAGAGACATGAGGACGGAAGCGGAGGACGCCGAGACGAGAGCTGCAGATGGAAACCCAAGTGTGATCCCGGAGGGCCCACAGATTGCTTTAGTGGAGGAACCCGGCCAGGGAAAGACCATTTGCGAACCAGCAGAGATGGCTGAAGGCGGAGAAGAGCGTCCCTATGTCCTAGACACCCGGAGGGGTGTACTGCGGCGGCTGCCCCCAAGGATGACACGGGCCCAAGAGGAGCATCGGACCCGGATTCAGATCAATATTGATCAGCCTAGAAACTGTTACATCCAAGTCTATGAAGGATGTTATAACGCAGACCCCAGAGAGCTATCTGCTGAACGCTGCACTCCAAGACCTGGAGGTGTACCCCAGATGGAAGACATCGCAAGTGGTACCATGGGCGCAGCAAAAGAAAGAATAGAAACGCAGGATCTGCAGCCAGAAGGGAAGGCATCCCAGATGATCCAGAAGATGGAGAAGAAGGATCAGGAGTAAGACCCGTCCCCTGCATCAAGAAGAACAGATGAAGAAACTGTAAGTGTGAATGGACATTGTTCCTTATTGCCCCCCAACCTTACCTGAGTGAATGCTAGTATTCCCCTGTATGTCTTATATGTTTTATCTGAACATTGATATCATGGACGATGAGATTATATAAACTTTGAATTGTATATAGTTGAGCACCATGGTGTGCTCCCCTTTGGTTTTAAGACTAGCTGCACATGCGAATTAATGCACGAACTTTGCATTTTTTAATCCAGAACTTTGAAGCTGCTTTTTGAGAATTTTGCACTTTTTGAGAAGAAGAACTTTTATACTTTTATACAGAGTAATGTGTTTATAATGTGTCTTTTACAGAGAAAAGGGTAATGACGTATAGATACCCATGCACTTGTTTTATAGTTAATGCAACGTTCAAAGAATCGTGCCTCCCGGAAGGGAAGAAACCAAGAATCCTTAATGTTTACTGTTATATAAAATGAAAATGTTTTCAGGGTAATCCATGTCGAGTCGCGCGAGGACGCGCTGTTTAACTCCGGGAGAATGTGGCGCCCCTGCGTCCAGGAGGCCACAAAGAGTACTGCAGCCAGGCAGGTAGGACAATTGTTAAACACTAACACCCTCACAGCCCACATAACCCACGTGTCAGAGAGGTTACATCCAGCCCTGAGGTTAGACACTATATGAGACCAGAGGGGTGGTGGATGAGGGGAGTGGGTTGGGCACACCAGAGGTCAGGTGACTGACAGTATATAGAGAGGGGGAGGAGTGAAGGAGCTCAGTAAGCCATGGTGCTGAGAAGCAAAGACCAACAGTAAGCTACAGTGAGCTGATCAGTAAAGGCCAGAGGACAGCAGGAAGTTGAGCTGAAGCTGAGCAGGAGAGAGCCACACTGCCTGGAAGAGCCTAAGCCGAGGAGTGCAGACCCGTACTGAGCCAGTGCGAGTTAGATGGGGGGGAAAGCCCGTCCGACGCCGAAACCACCAGGAGTGTGAGAGAGCCGAGAGGGACGGTGTAACCCGGGGCCCTAGAAATACAGCTAAAGCAACTAACTGCAGGCGGAGTAGCCCTCCTATATACAGAAAGGAACATAGAGGAAGGAGCCTGGTATCCTAGTGCTGAGGATTACTGGAGGCTGGGCTAAAGTAGAGTGTCGGCTCTAAAGGGGACCGTAGTTCACCCGGTATCCCCAGATAACACGACGAGGGGTCTGAGTTCCAGACTGGGATCCCTAACCCTAAAGGACAGGCAGCTAAGTGACAGACTAGGACTCACAGAAGCCCGAGTCACCGCCATACTGTCCAGTGTCGCACAACACAGAGAAAGAGAAGCAATAGCCCGGAAAGGGACATACACAGACTGTGTGAGGGGTCACAGGAGGGAGAGGCCTGGCTGCAGGAGCAGAGAGAACCCGTGTACTTGAACTGTGTAACAACTGCAAATAACCTGTAACTTGCTTGAAAGAACAACAGAGTAAAGCTTTGGAAAACCCTGCATCGCCTCTCTTGTCAGTCTCTAGCTGCAGACCATTCCTCCCTACAGATCCAGCCTGTCAGCAGCAGCCAGGAGGAGAGATCCCTGCAGCCTGTGAAGTAAGTGTGTTACAACTACGCCTGTACTAATAGACTTTAACCCTTACTGCCCCGGGGGATACAGTTCTCCCCACTGGAACTATACCATCTCAGCTGCCATTCCATCACCCCCGGAGGTTCTGCAGCAGCGGCGGCCCCATCACTGGCCGCACCAAGTGGGTGGCGTCACCCGTGACATCTCCCTTGTAAATAAATCCCCATCTTTATTGTGATAAATACAAAAAGGGGGGTTGGGGGAACAAGAGGCGCAATAGTGCCCTTATCACTAGACACTAAATTGGAAGCTCGGTGAGCAACAGGGGTTCACTCACCTAGTCCAGTTGTGTCACCCACAACTGGTTTGAAGACGTGTTAGGAATTATATCCTGATGGCTGCTGCTGGACCTTCACCGACCACTGAGACGTGGAGAAGCATCAGATTACTTGGGAAAAGGTGTTTTGCGATCCGCGCTGCTAGACTGACTCGCATCAAAGAAGACACTTGAAGATGAAGTGTTGATCAAATCCTTCTTTTATTCACCGACACGTTTCAGTGCCCACCTGGCACCTTCATCAGGGTAACCCTGATGAAGGTGCCAGGTGGGCACCGAAACGCGTCGGTGAATAAAAGGAGGATTTGATCAACACTTCATCGTCGGTGAATAAAAGAAGGATTTGATCAACACTTCATCTTCAAGTGTCTTCTTTGATGCGAGTCAGTCTGGCAGCGCGGATCGCAAAACAGTCATCTTTATTGTGAGGGCCCAGGGACACGGTCCGGACCAAGCCACCTGTGACATCCCCAGCAACCGTCCGGTCCGGTACCGAGTACCCCCGTCCCGCCTGGGGCTCCACACATTCAGACACGCGCTTTTTCCGGCGAGCTGTTCCTGAGTCCATTTTATAATGTGGCCTATGGGAAAAGCACGCCAAAAAAGGCGCAACGAATTGACATGGACATTCTTTTTGCAGACCCACTTTGCAGTGAAAGCGTGTCCACAAAAAGACACCAGAATACGCGGTGTCTGAACGCATTTCAGCAAAAGCCAAAGCTTTTGCTGGAATGTGTTTCCAGCATTGCGTTTCACTGCATTTATGCCAGCGCTCAAAAGCGCTGAGTAAATGTAGGAATGCACGGCCAATACGCCACGTGTGAACGCAGCCTTAAGGTAATTCTAATATATTATATATATATATATATATATATATAATATATAAAATTATAATATATTAGGATACTTTCACATCTGTTTTCTTCAAATCAGGAAGAATTCTGCCTTTTTTTTGAAAAATACCGGATCTGGCAACATTGCGTTACAGACTAATGCATTTTGAATGGAGAAATGTGCGGTGACTTGTGGTTTCATCTGTTTTCTGCCACATCCGGACAAATCCGGCATTTCAGGCTTCTTTTAAACCGCAAGTAGCAGCGGTTTTTGTCCTGCATCCAGCACTCCTAATGAGCAGCGAAAAACTTGAATAGAATGTACCACAGATATGTACCCTTTAAAAAACTGAAGTAGAAAAGATCCAGTTTTGAGTGAAAAACCTGTTCTGAAAATACTGCAGAAGTATAAGTACCCTAAATAGGATAATTATATTGTGTGAGCCAGTGGTCTTTTTCCTGGAGCAGCCTCGCTGACAGTTTTGATGTTTTTTTGTGGTGCCATCTTTCTTTTTAAATCGCCCGCCAAAACCGATCGGTGGGCAGGCGGTTTGAACCGCTCAGCTGATTCTGTCATGTGACACATCAGCTGATCGGGTTGCCGCCCCTTCCCGGTCAGCTGATTAAGGTCCTGCAGCCATCAGAGGTGGACGCCAGGCATCGCGAGACACGTGGCGGAGAGGTGAGCATTTTTTTTATTTTTAAAACATTGATTTTTTTTATTTCACTTTTGCAGTGTATGAACATACACTGCTAAAGTGAAATTACGGGAACAGATTCGGGAAATGGTTCTTTTTTTTCCCCGGATTCTGTGCCCATAGACTCTCATGTTATAGGCGCCAGATCACTCCGGATTCGTTTCTGTCCGGTTTGGTCCCATTTTTTTCACCGGAGCTTAAAATTGGAGCAGTCTCCGATTTTGGGGCCGGGAAAAAAACAGGACAGAATCCGGGACTGAACTGGCAGAATAGGGTGGCCATTTATGACCAATTCAGCACCATAGGGATACATGGGAGGCAAAAATGGATCCTGTTCTGTCCTTTTCAAACTGGACAGAACAGGATCTCAAAAAAACATGGTGTGAAGCCAGCCTTAGTGAGAAAGAAGTCAGCTGAGACAAAATCTGAAAGGTTTGATGGTGGCATGATTACCACTCAGGCAATTAGTCTTATCAACAGATATGCAAATTGAGAGACAAACAGAGGAGGGATTTAACAGGGATAGGAGGGAGAGAGATTTACATACTTAGGCTATGACCATGGGGTCAGTCAAACAATGAGCAGGTATACAATACAACTAAGGTGTCAAGATGACTGTTCTGCTTATTTAGGTTCAGTAGGAGAGTGCAACTCTAGTTTTGACACTTGTTATAACCTGTGAGATGAGATATTATCTTGTTATGACATTTAAATATGTTTACAACTATCTGGCAGTATTTCTACATATACAGGTCTCTTCTCCTTTAAGAACATAGTGCATTGTGGGACAGCCCTCTGCATCTCTGGAGATGAAGCAGCCATATTAGATCAGTACCAGACAGGGTCCCAGGCAGGACACGTGTTTCTTGCATCCTGCTCCCTTCTTGTGAACTCCCATCATCCTTGTCAAGCTAATCTGGTGAGAGTTATACTCCTGATTGTATGTTTGTTACATTAGAGTCTGCTATTAGGATTGTACAGCAATCATTTTTACATAGAGATTAGGTCTGCAGGGATGTATCTGTTGCTTTTCAGCCTCCGTTTTAGTGTAATGATCCTCGGTACTGTACACTGTCAGTGCTGTCTGTTTGACATGTGCATAAAGTGTTGATTTATGCTTTCTGCATTGAATATTGTCATAGCTGTTGATTTATGTACTCAGTGCTCATTTCATCTCTGTACTGTATTATCACTGCTGTTGTTTTATGTGTTTACTTTAGAACTTATTTGTATTATTTGTATTTTTATAGTTTTACCACACACACTTGATTGATGAACCCCACACATTGAATCATCATGCACTCACTGTTGAACAATAGACTAAAGATCCAACAGTGTTTACTTGGGATACAGAGAAGGTTAAGATGTATGCTGAAATTCACACAGCATAGAACATGAACAAAGACAGAACAATGCCAATGAGTAGAAAGAAAATTTCAAAATCTTGTGGGCAGAACTAGATGCGAAGGGGGACAGATATAAATAATTCAGAATATTCTGGTAAAATAGGGAGGATAGGAAGGTTTCCCAGGTAAACCATTTTGATGCAGTTACAAATCATTTTGAACTGCAGCTATTTGTGGGAACCATTCCTCTATGGAGGGTCTACCAATTTCTAGTGATGGGGAATTATCATTTTGGCTGTTAGAAGGAGGTGGTGTAACAAGGATTTTTTGAAGACTCCAAGGGCTGTCGAGTCAGAGTACATTTTGGTGGAGATGGAATTGGAGTCAGATTCTGGGAAATTGAGGAGTTGGAGTCAGATATTTGCGTACTGACTCCACAGCCCTGGTAGAAATGTCTAGATATGGGGAACATGCACAGTAGAATTGATTCCTGGATTTAGGAATTATCAACCCTAACACTTCCTGAGTAACTTAGATGACCCCTTCCAAAAAACCTCTCAAGACCTGGCATGTCACCAAGTAAGCAACATTGTTCTCTCATTGGTCCCACACAGAAACTTCTGGAAATCAATTATGCAAGGTGAAAAAAGTTCGACATGATCGTCAAACAATTTTATAGCTTATTCCTTGTGATTTCGAAATTACAGATTTATGGGACAAGTGAAAACATTTATCCCATTGCTTCTAATTGAAATCCTTGTCTTAATAGTCACATAATTTGAATTTGAGGATACCGTACATTGTTGCATACTGAAATTCAATGCTGAAGATTTGTTATAAGAAGCTATATGTAACAGATCTGACCAAAATAAGTGCTATTAGCACATTTCATTCAATGTACAAAGACACTGATGGGATCTTGAGAAACTAAATGTTCCATGAGATGTTAAAATTCATAGTCTATATAGGTCACAGATACTTTTTTAATTGGCAGAAAATAAGAAAATAATTCCCAGCCAGATTCTTAGCCTTGAAGTGATTCTTAGGAAGTCGCACTGTGGGATGCTTAATTATTTATTAACATTGCTCCTGCAGAATGTATTACAGCAGTTTGCTTTTGTTTCAGAAGTGTAAGTAGGAATAATATACTATCCATTGGGAAACAGCAGAAGGAGCAACATCACATAGTTTATTAGCATTAATATTGAAAACCATGTCTTGTTGTTTTGTGTGCCAACAATCAGCCATCTGCAATAGAAAAACACCTCACATGTGAATGCAGATTTACTATTGGTAGAGGCTGATTGACAGATCTGGTCACACGTTCATAAATTCAAAAGGTACTTAAAGGGATCCTGTCACCTCCAATACGTCTCCTAAGCTACCAAAACATGTCCCTGCAGCATCCCATCACTAATCTCACACTTCTTTTGTCTCCTAAAAGCATCCTGTGAAAGTGCATAAAAACGTTTTAATACTTACTCATTAGTGATTATAATTAGCAGCGGCCATATTCTTTAGTCACCAGGGGTGTTGTTTAGCAGCTCCAGGATCCAGCCTCTCTCTGTCTGTGCTGCTGTGAAATTGAAACTGAAGGCAGGACTATTGATTTGCATTCTGTGAGTGATAGAGAGGGGGAAGGGCAATGCCTGCACATCACAGCAGAACATACAGAGACAGGGTGGATCCTGGAGCTGCAAAACAGCCCGCCTTGGTGACTAAAGAATATAGCCCCTGCTAATTATAATCCCTAATGAGTGAGTATTAAAACGTTTTTATGCACCTTCACAGGATGCTATTAGGAGACAAAAGAAGTGTGAGATTAGTGATGGGATGCTGCAGGGACATGTTTTGCTAGCTTAGGAGGCGTTTTGGAGGTGACAGGATCCCTTTAAAGTATTAGTTTAAGGGTGTGTATATTTATGCAACCAGTGGCGTAACTAGAGTGTGAAGGGCCCCGATGCAAAACCTTGAACGGGGCCCCCCCCCCTTCCCCCGAGCACACACATTGGTCAGATGTACGGGCCCCATGTAATGTTCTAAATCCTACAGACTCACAAATTGACCCCTCTCCCCTTCATTGTGTATTAAAGCGAACCTGTCACCCCCCCCGGGCATCAAAAGCTATAATAGCCACCTTCTGCAGCACTAAGGCTGCATTCTGAGAAGGTGGCTATAGGCTTTTGATGCCCTTTATAGTATGAAATATTAAGTTAGGTAAATGCTCACTCTTCTGAAGACCGAAGACCGGGAGGCGGGGTTTCACGCTCCTCCGGCCCGCCCCCTCTTGTCAGTCATTGTGCGCGCCTGCTGCTGCCTCCCCTCAGTGTGGAAAATGAACGCGCGTCTCCATTCTCCTGTATGGAGCCGCGCATGCGCTGTGCGCCCGGTGTCCAGGAAGTCGACACCGGGCGCACAGCGCATGCGCGGCTCCGTGAATGAGAACGGAGACACAATGACTGACAAGAGGGGGCGGGCCGGAGGAGCGTGAAACCCCGCCTCCCGGTCTTCGGTCTTCAGAAGAGTGAGCATTTACCTAACTTAATATTTCATACTATAAAGGGCATCAAAAGCCTATAGCCACCTTCTCAGAATGCAGCCTTAGTGCTGCAGAAGGTGGCTATTATAGCTTTTGATGCCCGGTGGGGGTGACAGGTTCGCTTTAATGTCCCTCATCCTGCTATATATGGTCTCCATCTGGGAATATGCCCTTATTCTGGTATATTATTGGGAGTTAGGAGGAGAGATGGAAATCTGCAGGCAGGTGGGGCAGGTATGCAGGGGAAAGGAGTGGCGGCCAGGAGGCACCACAAACAATTGCAGATACAGGGCCACTGATGTCAGCACAGAAGATACAGAAGAGGATAAAGTCTGCAGGAAAGAAGAGCACACGGTGCAGGTAGCACAGGCCCTTTTCCACCCAGCACAATGACGGGCACCTGTGACATGAAGGTCAGGGTGGGCTCCTTGCAGAAAGTGAGTACAGCTCCCATCTCCAGAAACCCTGGGACAGGAAAACTATAAAACACATGAAAGTAAAAGTTGTGCTGCTGAGATCAGGAAGAAGCGGGGAGAGGGCAGAGACTGGGGGGGAGCAGTCTCAAAAGAGGGAGGTTGCAAACTGTCACACAGTGGGTGTCAGACAGAGAGTAAGAGCAGGACACAAGTGACAGGACAGGACTGAGGTCACATACAACAGTCCTAAGATTCATATAGGACAGATTCTAATCAAAGGATGCAATAGGATTAGAGAGCCAGCAGTCTCAGGGGAAGCTGGGAGCAGTCTAATGAGAGTGCAATAAGATAAAAGAGCAAGAAGACAGGATAGAGAGCTGGGAGCAGTCTAATGAGAGTGCAATAAGATAAAAGAGCAAGAAGACAGGATAGAGAGCTGGGAGCAGTCTAATGAGTGTGCAATGAGATAAAAGAGCAAGAAGACAGGATAGAGAGCTGGTAGCAGTCTAATGAGAGTGCAATGAGATAAAAGAGCAAGAAGACAGGATAGAGAGCTGGGAGCAGTCTAATGAGAGTGCAATTAGATAAAAGAGCAAGAAGACAGGATAGAGAGCTGGGAGCAGTCTAATGAGAGTGCAATAAGATAAAAGAGCAAGAAGACAGGATAGAGAGCTGGGAGCAGTCTAATGAGAGTGCAATAAGATAAAAGAGCAAGAAGACAGGATAGAGAGCTGGGAGCAGTCTAATGAGAGTGCAATAAGATAAAAGAGCAAGAAGACAGGATAGAGAGCTGGGAGCAGTCAAATGAGAACTTGCCATCCTATAAGAGACAGGCTGGGAGCTGTCTAATGAGAAAGGGTGCAGTGGAGTTGTACTCGGCTGAAGCGTGCTGCTCATTTTATTAATGAATAGTGATGGGAGCAGCAAATGGCAGTTCAGGCGCGGGGGAGCGGGACACACATGTGCGGGGGAACAATGAGGGGAGCAGGAGGGAGCTGCGGCCAGCAGACATACCGACGGGGAAACTTGGTGCATCTTACCTATTAGCATCGGCACCGCTCTCATTTCCCTTGGATGCCGTAAGTGTACGGGGTCACTGTCCCGGCCAGTCACATGCCACGAGCTGCCTGGGCAGCCAATCACAGACCAGAAGCTAACGTCATGTGTTGACTGGCCTATGATTGGCCGCCGGGCCTGTGATTGGCCGCCGGGCCTGTGATTGGCCAGGACAGCAGTGGGGGGCAGGGAGTATTGACTTTATGCATCCGGCGGCCGTGATCAGGCGCTTGGGGCATTGGATGGACGCACATCCATGTAAAGCAGGAAGAGCGGTCACAGGGGTCGGCGGGCGTCGGGCCCCTGTACCTCCAGGCCCGGTCGCACTTGCGACCCCTGCGACCGCGGTTGTTACGCCACTGTATGCAACTAAAATATTTTAGTTTGTTTTTAATTTTAATTTATCCACCTAAAAAGCTTTCTGTTTATCTTTTAGTTGAATTTTGACATTAAAGAGAACCTGTCAGCAGGATTTAGCACTATAAAGTAAAGTCATGGCCATAATATGCTGTGATGCTGATTAGGCCTTGGCTCCACCAGCATATTGCATCTGATGCTAGAGCATGGGATGAGATCTGCTAATGACTCTTGGCTCAGGGTCTGTTGCAAGCATGACCGAGCGTCATATATTATGATCCAATCCTGTAATCAGATCAAAGGTGCAGAGGTGAGGGAGAGAATAGTCTCTCCATCTCCTTCATTGCTTGTCTTGGCATATATCTCGCTGCGCTCAGATGACATCCAAGTGCAGCCTGATGCTTCACTTTCACCCATAAACTTGTATGGGCACATGTGATCCGAGACTTGCTGACGATCGCAGCATGCTGCGATCTTTTTCTCATGACGATTAGGCCTGAGAGAAAACTTGCAGACATTGCACTCATACCATTGTTAAACAATGAGGCAATCTGATGTTTTGTCTCATTGCAATCGTCCGTTGTAAATGCTAGTTGAATCGGGGCCTTAAAGGGATCCTGTCACCTCCAAAACACCTCCTAAAATACCAAAACATTTCCCTGCAGCATATTATCACTAATCTCACACTCCTTTTGTCTCCTAAAAGCATCCTGTGAAAGTGCATAAAAACGTTTTAATACTCACTCATTAGGGATTATAATTAGCAGGGGCTATATTCTTTAGCCCTTAGGGCGTGTTGTTTTGCAGCTCCAGGATCCAGCCTCTCTCTCTCTCTGTGCTGCTGTGATGTGGAGCTGAAGGCAGGACTAATGATTTGCCTTCTGTGAGTGATAGAGAGGGGGAGGGTAAAGCCTGCACAAGCAAAGCAAAGAGACAGAGAGAGGGTGGATCCTGGAGCTTGCAAAACAATACACCCTAAGGGCTAAAGAATATAGCCCCTGCTAATTATAATCCCTAATGAGTGAGTATTAAAACATTTTTATGCACTTTCACAGGATGCTTTTAGGAGACAAAAGGAGTGTGAGATTGGTGATAGGATGCTGCAGGGACATGTTTTGGTAGCTTAGGAGGCGTTCTGGAGGTGACAGGATCCCTTTAAATTGATCCCTGCAGAGAAGGAATCTGATCTTTGGTTGTTGAATATTCATTTTCCAAAGTTTGCATTTAATGAAGTCTTCTGTGCATTGGGAGTAGGGGCTTGTTTTACTTCTCTGCCAGCCGTTTCTTTCACTCTTATGGTTTTGTATTTTAATTCTGTGCTACTGATAGTGTCATTATTGTAGTTGGCAGAGTGTATGCAGCATAATTCTTCAGTCAGTGTCCAGGTGTTCAAGAAAATGGCGTCGGAGGCGGCACATGTGCAGGTAAAAACTTTAGCTCAATGACCTCTTCAGTGCCATTTTGTTGAAGACCATTCACAGTGTGATTCTACAGACTGTTATTATTAAAATGGCGCCAAAGGTGGTGCATAAGTAGATCAAAATTTTGGCTACATGAAGGGGTCATTGAGCTAAAACTTCGATCTGAGCATGCGCTGCCTCTGGCACCATTTTCTTTAAGACCTGCAGACGGACTGCAGAATCACACGGCGCACGCACCGCAATGATGGCAGCGGTGTGGAGTTTTAAAAAGGAAACTGAAGAGTGAAAGAAGCAGAAGAGGCGGAGAGGCAAAAGAAAACCCATCGCCAAGCCCTGCCCCGATCTACAGAAGACGTCATTAAATTGAACTTTAGAAGATAATTATTCAACAATTACAGATCGGATTCCTTCACTGCAGGTATCTATTTAATCTCCGTCACAGCACATAATGGCCATGGCTTTACTTTCTAGTGATAAATTCTGCTGAAAAAGATCCCTTTAAAAGTGGAAACAGTTGTGAAATGATTCGTCTTCTTGTGATTTTTGTACATCAGTAAAATCTGGCATTTTTACAGGGTGTGTGAAGTTTTTATATCCTCTGTATGATCAGGTTTTCCATGGAAAATAAGGATCATTATTATTATTTTGTAGCTCAGATTCTAAATACAACAAGGGTCAAGTAGAGCAATAAAAACAATATGATGTGGAAGGTAATTGACCATAAAACTGACGAGCAAATAATGGAGGAAAGCATCCTTTCTATGATAAAACTGGTTAGTGACACAGATGTGATCTGTGTATCGTGAATAACATTATGTCCATTACATGAATAAACAAGTGTTTAGTAATTTGCATAACGCTATAAACCTGTCTCATTGATCCATACAATAAAGCTTTACAAGGATGGATGTAGATGCGGCTCTTCTATATACAGCGCAGCCTCTACTTACTCATATTCAGACTCCAGAGCGGGGATGAGCGTGCAATTCACAGACCAATATACATATAAATGAGTTAACCAAGCCCAACGCTTCACGTAAATGACTTCATACAAATTACTGCTTCCAGGTTACTGACAGCTCTTATGAGGTTGGGATAAGAATTCATTGTAGGACTCCTCCGCCCATCTCCCTATGGCCACTTTACACGCGGCTACATTTCTAGCTTATCCACAGGTAATTTACTGGCTGCAGTGAAATCATGGAGACATGGTTCTATCTTGGTGCTGTGTACAAATGGAATAATGTCTCCATGATTTCACTGCAGCCAGTAAGTTACCTGTGGATAAGCTAGAAATGTAGCCGCGTGTAAAGTGGCCATTAGTGATATTTACTGTATACATTATTTATCACATCTGATTGGAAATATAGCGCTGCATGTAATGTTATTGTCTTTTGAGCATCTCTTAACCGCTACAGGTTTCCAAAGCCACCAAGTGGTTAAAAGAAGCGATCTGACCATTGTTCAGGTGGCTTTTGCTCCGTAGACGCTTTACACTTTATTATAGAAGACAATAGGATGGATAAAAAGATATCTGGGCGTCTTTTCCCAGACGTTTTGCTTAAAAACACGTCAAGGGTATCAGTCAACGTTGAGTATTTGTGTGCAGAAATTTCAGGGCCTAATCCACATCTCTTGGCAGAAATATGTGCAATTTTGATGCTCATTTTTGCAGCATTTTTCCTACATTTTTGGTGAGTATTTGATGAGTTTTCTCCATGTGTTTTTCATGTGTTCTGGGGTGAAAAACACTGCAAAACCCTGAAACAATTGAGATGCTGCAGATTTATTTCTGCACTACATAAGCAACATGTGCACAAAACTGAACAGTTTGCCCATCCCTACTCACCACCTCTCATGATCTAAAGATCTGTTAGGGTAAGTTCACATTACCCGGCGGGTTGGTCGGCGGCGGCTGAGCGGGACCCGCCAGGAAGCTCCGGCGCCGTCCACCGGCTTCCTGGCGGGTATGTGCGGGCGGTATCCGGCGGCTGCCCAGCGGGTTCTCGGCGGCGATTCTGCAGCGGCTGGAAGCAGCACATGATTCTGCTTGCAGCCGCTGCAGAACCGGCCGGTTTTTAGAACATGCTCATTCTTTGCTAACCCGCTGGGAAACCTGCGGGTTAGCAACGGATGACGCTGGGTAACCGCCGGTATGTGCACAGCCTTGGGCGGTTACATTAGTTTCAATGTTAATCCAAACGCCGGTTTGGATTAACATAAATTTAAATAAAACTAATGTATGCAAAACGGCGGTTTACACAGGTAAACCGCCGAAAACCCGCCCAGTGTGCACATACCCTAAATGTAAGTACATGAAGTGACTATTAGGCAAGTATTTTGTATGTGCCCACAAATGTTGATGCGTCTGTGGGCATAGAGGACCTGACAGTTCCCTTTTACTATATCATCTGAGAAAACCATGATGTAGGGTCAGAGACCTGATTCCATTGATGCATCATTTACTAGGCTGTGTATTGTTGTTTCAATAAATTCTGTGTTATCAGCAGGAGATTATCACTACAGGACTAGTTGCATCTTGCCATGCAGTGTTCCTGCGCTGTGAAATCCCTGCCCCACCACTGATTAGCAGGTTTCTGCATATGCACTATGTAGACAGACAGCTGTCAATCCAGTGGTGTGGGTGGAGTTATATACAGCTCAGTATTCATAGTACTGATTCATCGAGAAAGGAGAAAACAAAGATTTGATCAAAACGGCTCCAAGCAGCCCGGTAAGTGATACATCACTGGAATCAGGCTCTCTGCCCTTACTTCTTACTGATACATAGCAAAATCCCGGTGACAGATTCCTTTTAAAGTGGTCTTCCACTACAATGGAATGGAAGACTTATCCTTAGTACGGGTTATCAACATCAGATCGGTGGGATTTTGACACCCGTCACCCCCACCAATCAACTGTCACCAACTCTATTTGAAGTAAGGAGTGTGCAAAGCAGAATAGTGTCCGTTTCTAGATACTGCAGCACAGCTCCAATCCACTGCAAAATTTACTACATGGGGCAGACATAACATTGTTGCAAGCCAAGTAGGTATAATAGGTTATACCCAATACACAATAAGGTGAGTTATTAGACTGTAGAGCGCACAATTACTGTTCTTGCACAGGGATCCTCTTCTATCTGTGTTCGACAGTTGTTTACTATATTCCCATAGATTGCCTTTACAGCTCCCCCTCCCGCAGAACCCCTGTCAAGCTGTGCTCCTACTGGTTCTTGGTGTTACCACCTCTGTCACACATTCCCTCCACTTATTAACAGTGACACATAAATGGGATGGTGGTTTGACAGATTTGATTACCTCCCTCCCCAGACTCCCTCGATTATTAATTACTATTTTTAACTGTGCAGGTATGCATTAGATCTATTAGCACTCCGAACTCCTGTCCTAACAAGTGTCGGTGCACAAACCATACTCATAGTGAAAGTGGGGAGGACTGACAGAGAGCAGCAACTATTTACAGGGCTTAGTCCACGATCTGAAATACTTTGGGGCTGCCGTCCAGGGTCTGAATTATTTTTCACATCTGGTGTAAAGACTGATGTCGGTGCTGTGTGAGTCCAGGTGTGCAGTGTGGATGGGTCCGAGTCCAGATGTGCAGTGTGGATGGGTCTGTGTCCAGGTGTGCAGTGTGGATGGGTCTGAGTCCAGGTGTGCATTGTGGATGGGTCCGAGTCCAGGTGTGCATTGTGGATGGGTCCGAGTGCAGGTGTGCAGTGTGGATGGGTTCGAGTCCAGGTGTGCAGTGTGGATGGGTCTGTGTCCAGGTGTGCAGTGTGGATGGGTCCGAGTCCAGGTGTGCAGTGTGGATGGGTCCGAGTCCAGGTGTGCAGTGTGGATGGGTCGGAGTCCAGGTGTGCAGTGTGGATGGGTCGGAGTCCAGGTGTGCAGTGTGGATGGGTCCGAGTCCAGGTGTGCAGTGTGGATGGGTCCGAGTCCAGGTGTGCAGTGTGGATGGGTCCGAGTCCAGGTGTGCAGTGTGGATGGGTCCGAGTCCAGGTGTGCAGTGTGGATGGGTCCGAGTCCAGGTGTGCAGTGTGGATGGGTCCGAGTCCAGGTGTGCAGTGTGGATGGGTCCGAGTCCAGGTGTGCATTGTGGATGGGTCCGAGTCCAGGTGTGCATTGTGGATGGGTCCGAGTGCAGGTGTGCAGTGTGGATGGGTCCGAGTCCAGGTGTGCAGTGTGGATGGGTCCGAGTCCAGGTGTGCAGTGTGGATGGGTCCGAGTGCAGGTGTGCAGTGTGGATGGGTTCGAGTCCAGGTGTGCAGTGTGGATGGGTCCGAGTGCAGGTGTGCAGTGTGGATGGGTCCGAGTGCAGGTGTGCAGTGTGGATGGGTCCGAGTCCAGGTGTGCAGTGTGGATGGGTCCGAGTCCAGGTGTGCAGTGTGGATGGGTCCGAGTGCAGGTGTGCAGTGTGGATGGGTTCGAGTCCAGGTGTGCAGTGTGGATGGGTCCGAGTGCAGGTGTGCAGTGTGGATGGGTCCGAGTGCAGGTGTGCAGTGTGGATGGGTCCGAGTGCAGGTGTGCAGTGTGGATGGGTCCGAGTGCAGGTGTGCAGTGTGGATGGGTCCGAGTGCAGGTGTGCAGTGTGGATGGGTCCGAGTCCAGGTGTGCAGTGTGGATGGGTCTGAGTCCAGGTGTGCAGTGTGGATGGGTTCGAGTCCAGGTGTGCAGTGTGGATGGGGAATTTCAAAGATGCCAGAAGCAATAGAGTGCGCTGCAACTTGGTAGGTGATGGCAATCGTACAGCCAGTAACTTCAGTGTCACTTTACATCCCCCCCCAACCCTCACACCACCCTGCCAGTGGAGGCTGGCTGGCCCAAGTGGCAGATGCCCCATATGCCAGTGGTCAAGCAGCAGTTTCGGGGGTCACACGGCCATCTGTCACGTTGGTCTGGGCAGCTATTCTGCCATTGAAGCTCCCTGTCTTGATGCAGTAAGAGGTGGCAGCAGCTAGGATGCTCACTGCTCATGGACAATTGCTATGTGCTTGCCCCCCTGGCCGAAATTTACCAGCCAGCCCCTGCCTGCCACCCGATCTATTTCCCTGCCACTTTATGTCTCAACACTTTTGGAGTAGGTGTCTAGACTTCAGGGCATAATGGGGCCCAGAAATTATAAATGGTGACCCTGCTAAGACCTGACAAATTACCGGGATACCCCTTTTAGTTACAGTTGTGCTCAAGAAGTTTACAAGAATTTATAGGAACTGGAAGCTATTCGTCAAGAAGAATAGGCAGCTTTACCATCTGAGGAAATAAAGAGCCTCATCCACAACTACCACAAAAGACATCAAGCTGTCATTGATGTTAGAGGGGGCTAGAACTGGGGCATGTGAACGTTTGATCAGGGTCATTTTAGATGTTTTTTGTTGTCATTATGATTTAAAAAGAGAAAACACAGTAGTTTGACAATAAATAGCTTCACCCAACCACTAACCCTGAGTGGGAAAAATGTTTTTGAGTTATCATTCATATTCATATGCCGGGTACAGCTGTATGTGAATAGACCACGTTAGAATGGAATGTGTCTGTACCGTTTTGTACATGCAAAATATGTAAAAAAAAAAAATGGTATCTAAAAGACAAGTTCTCTTTCTGCATAGAATAATAACACAGCAATGGGACAACGGCCATAAACAAACTGTTGATGCCAGGGGGGAAGCTCAGAGTCTGATAACAAAGAACTGTCATGTCCTTTTCTTCCAGACGTTTTCCTCACTTCCTGATCCTCTAACATCCATCTCCTCCTTCCCTCACACAGCACAGATTGCTGAATGTCACAGGAAACCGTACAACGCTTTTATCTATGCCGCCCTATAGTGCTTTATGTGCAGAACCCATAAACAGTCCCATAGTGCAGCACCACACCCTGCTGACAGCACTAAGCTGCCATGAAAAATACTGTGTCAAAGCATGTCAAAAATATAATCAACCCAAAAAAAACACCAGCATTCTTGGGAATACCCACAAAACATGTCCCCACAGCTGACTGCAGAACAGGAGTAAAGCCAGCGGGGCCTCTGATCCCTGCTCTTACCTGGTAACACAATACAGGGGTGTCTGTCCCCCCAGAATGGGTCTTGTTTACATGCAGCAATCCCGATGGCGAGGAGAACAGTCCTTCCCTGTTTATCCCTGTCTAGATTTGTCATCTGTGATGTAGCACATACTTCTTCCAGTGACATGGGAGGCTGAGCTCATATGAACCGCTTGCATATTAAAAATAGCTGACAAATTCCCTCCTACCTTGCCATAACATTTTCACTGCCAGTTTCTGATAGAAGAGCAAAAATATTATACATAGCTTGGCTCATTACAACTGCATTAAGTCATGTGTTTTCTGGCAAGGATTATCCACTGTAATTATTATCTCAGCCCCCTGCACAAGCAAGCCATGAAAGCAGAAACATGTGTGGACTATAGCTAAGAGAACAGGAAGCACTTATCTCCAGTATTTCGACTAAAAACACAGTCAAAGCTTATTACTTTGCTTAAAGCACCACTCCAGCCTTTTTTTTATTGCGCTGCTCGAGTGGTGCTTTAAATCGAAGTCCCCCGCCCTATGTCTAATACTCCCCCTCCAGCGGCTTCATCTTCTGTCACCGCCACTCCGGTCAGTCTCCCTCAGTTTGTGACCCGCTGACTGCTCCAGTATTTCATGGAGCGTTTCGGAGGTCACAACTCAATACATCTATAATGGTACCTTTACACGCCGCCACGGCAGGCTGGATACATCCCGCTACTTCACGTGCACGAGCACGCTCAAACGGCTACAAACGGTCAACGCACCCTCTTTACACGCCGCCACAAGGTTCGCTACGCCACGCTACATCTATAGCTAGCTACATCGCCGGGTGTCTCAAGTAGCCAGCTGTTGCTCATTTACACACCGCTACAACCAGCTACTATGGGCGGACCTGGTGCAGCAGGGACAGCACATAGGCGTGCTCCAATTGTGGATTACAAGACTTCCGTACGCTGATAGGACGAAGCAATAACATCCTGATTGGGCAGGCATCGCAGGAGGCTGAGTAATACAGCACGCTCGAGCGATTGTGTAGTGTGACTCGTCAGCTCCTTAAATATGCCTCCCTATGCAGCGACTACCAATCGTCATGCAGCAGCTTCCACCAATGATCGCACATGGGGCGCGGTAACATGGAGCCGAGGTGACGCCTTAGCTACATTGCAGCTACAGCCCCGGGTGTCCAGAGTTCCCTTCCGTTGCTTCTTTACACGCCGATACAGCTCGCTACCATCGGCGATATAGCCATCTGTTTTCGAGCAGAGCCCATAAACAGATGTATCTGTCGCCGGCTGTAGCGTCGCGTCTTCAGACGCCGCTACGACGGGCTACATTGACGCTACAAGCTACATTTGTAGCCTGTAGCGCGATGTATCCAGCCTGCCGTCGCGGCGTGTAAAGGTACCATAAGAGAGTGTCGTTCTGGCTCTCATAGAGATACTGTCACACCACACACAGGTGTGGACCCACTGCACAAAGGGACCGGCCTCACCTTTAAGGGGCATAACTAAGCAACTACCCAGTCTTCTCTAGAGCCTCGGATGGTGAGGTTAGCCTTGTGCTGGAAGGTAGCCGCCAGGTGCCACTTCAGGGGAACTCTCGGTTCAGGCATAGCTGACCCCAGTAGTCTGGAATGCTGGTATAGAATCAGCTGTAGGCAGGACAGCAGGAAGAGTCAGGCAGGCTGGCACTGGTAGTTATGACAGGTCCTGGCAGGTTCTGGCAAGTTCAGGTTGGCACAGTGGGATAGGCAGATGCATTGGCGTAACTTCAGGCCCATGGGCCCCAACGCGAAAGCTCCAATGGGGCCCCCAATTATTGCAAATCTTTAATAGTATTAGTCTTTTTCTATAGGCCAAAGGGACTTCTGGGGCCCCCCTAGGCTGCAGGGAACGGGTGTGATCGCAACCCCTACACCTATTGTAGTTACGCCCCTGGGCAGATGTTGGCAGATATGGAGGGACAGGTGCACTAGATAGGAATAGGAGCACAGATAAATACGGACTCAGAGCTCAATCACCTCCCAAAGGGAAAGGATTTCTTAAATACTCTGTGCCTCTCAGTCACAGGCTGAGAGGCACTTACAGGGTACGGTGCACTAGTTCTAAACAGAAAGTAGTGTCATGCTAAAGTACCCTATGCACACTCCAAGGAGACCTGTGGCACATGCGCAGGCCCCGAGAGCAGGAAGACAAGATGGGGTCCGGGAAGCTGAACTGCCAAAGCAATGAGTGCATTGGTGCCTGTGTTGCATGGAGTGCAGGGGTGCCAACACAGTTACAGATGCACTGACTGCTTGTGTTGGCGCCGAAAAGGTATAAAACACCAGAGGGTGAGTATAACGATAGGGGCAGGGCACTTACATTTAAAGCATAACTCAAGCACTGAAAAAAACAAATTAAAAAAACCATTGGAGTGGTACTTTAATTAATTTTGTGACATGAGATGGCGATGTTTTTCAATATACAGAATTTATAGGTTTTAGAGTGGTATTATCATCTTAAACATTTCTAGCATATCCACAGGATTCAGAGTACTATAAATGTGTGGTTGGTGTTCGTCTTGCAAGACTCCATGCTCCAGTTCCCTAATTCACTGTTGCTGTAATCTTTATAGATTTAATCGGAGATACCTTCTACATTGATTTCTATAGAACATGAAGAACAGGAGATCTTTCGAGCCATCACCTCTGACATACCCTCTGATAACACCATAAATATTCCAATAGATAAAAATTATGAGGCTAGGTAATATCTTGTACACTGATGGGGGTCCGACTGCACATAGCCTCGCCAATCACCAAAATGAGGCAGCTTTAACCACAAACAGAATGGAATAGTAGTGGGCACATGCGACCGCGACGAGTTATTCCCTATGATAGCTGAAAAGAGCGCTCCAGCAGTCCCATGGAGAGTGAATGGAGCAGCAGTTAAACATGTGTGCTACTATTTATTTCCAATGGGGGATAACATCTCCCTGTTTTGGTGGACAGTAGGGGTCCCAGCAATGTGTTTCACACAATCTCGAAATAATCACCTATCCTATGGATATGCTGATAATGGAGTATTTTAGTAGGAAACGGGAATAACGCTTCACATTTCCAGACCTTTAATCCCCAACCAGTGCCTCTCAAGATGTTGAGGATCAAAAATGCATGCTAGTTGTAGTTTACCCCCATTACCCATTCTAAACCCATGAGGACAGGGGCCTCTCCCCTTTTGTACCAGTCTGTCAACTTATGTTATGTATATAATATGTATGCCACCCTTTTCACATGTACAGCCTCATGGACTTAATGGTGCTTTAAAAATCTAATATATAAAGCTGAATGTGTGTGTGTATGTATGTATGTATGTATATCCGGGACTGGCATCTACACCGTCGCAACTACAGCCACAAAAGTTTGCACAGTCACACGTCTGAACCCCGAGAGCGTCATAGGCTATGTTGTGAGGCGAAATTTTAACTCTGCGCGTTCCAGTTCACCAAAAAATTTTGCCCCTATCTACATATTGGGGAAAAAGTGAATGGAAAAGTGTTGGAGGAAAATCGACAGCTGTCAGCTATAGCCACAAAATTTTGCACAGTCACACGTCTGGACCCCGGGAACGTCATAGGCTATGTTGTGAGGTGAAATTTTAACCCCGCACATTCCAATTCACCAAACAGTTTTGCCCCTATCTACATAATGGGGAAAAAGTGACAGTTACCAGTTGACAGTTGTGAATGAGAGGGGCTTAATGATAGCGCCAAAGACTAACAGCATATACCAGCATATAGTCACTAGGTGTCCCACATAATATTCACCACGCACGGGACATGTAAACACACACCACAAGAGTACGCAAGTGTATAGTCGCTAAGTAGCCCAACATGATCACCACACCGAACAAAACCCACGCACAATGTAGACACACACAACACAGAAACACAACAGACACCACAGGAATCACACCACACATATGGACACATGCACTCACCCCACAGACACAACACACACACACACCACAAGGAGACACACACAACACAGACAAAACACACACACAGACCCCCCCCACAGGGACACACACACATACCACCCTATATGACACATGCACTCACCCCACAGGACACACACACACACCACAAAGAGAGACACACACACACCACACAGACCCCCCCACAGGGACACACACACACCCTATAGGACACAGGGACTCACCCCACAGGGCACACACACACACCACAAAGAGAGACACACACACACCACACAGACCCCCCACAGGGACACACATACACACCCTATAGGGACACATGCACTCACCCCACAGGGACACACACACACACACACCCAAAGAGACACACACAACACAGAGACACACACACCCACACAGACACCCCCCCCACAGGGACACACACACACACACACATACACACCTATAGGGACACATGCACTCACCCCACAGGGACACACACACACACACACCAAGAGACACACACAACACAGATACACACAACACCCACACAGACACCCCCCCCACAGGGACACACACACCACATACACAGCCTATAGGGACACATGCACTCACCCCACAGGGACACACACAACACACACACAACACAGATACACACACAACACAGAACACAAACACACCATACAACATCCCACAGACCACACCACCCAAGCCACACACACACAACTACACCCCCCCCACACACCACATAACACTATAGGGACACATGCACTCACCCCACAGGGACACATGCATACACACACCCCAGGGACACACACACCACACAGACAGACACAGATGTGCACAAATCACCTCACACAACTCGCCTCATATGTGTGCTATCTTTAATTTCCAAACATAAACATCTGATTAAAAACAGCCAATGTGCAACACATGGGCCATATAGGGAATTAAGGCAGATGTCAGTCACATGAGCTGTCTATTATGTGTATGTGTGAGGTAACATATACTGCCCGGCTAGGGGGAGGGTTTACTGTTGGCTGGAGATTTATTAGGTTGCCTATAGCAATCAATCACAGCTCAGCTTCTATTTTCTTACAGGTCAGTAATATGACATATTCAAATTCTATTTTGTTATAGCTAACAGCAGTTATTTATTAACCCGGGCGTAGCCAGGTATTACAGCTAGTATATAATAATAAATGGTTTCACAACACATAGTTATAGATTTCGGCCTCTGAACTAGTCATTTAGACATTGCACTAATTAATACCATGTACGAGAAAAAGAGTGCTCACCATGTCTCCTTATGATGATTGCGGCAAAGGTTACTATGGCACACCATGCCTGAAACATACAGCTTATAAGTGTGATTTTTTTCTTTTAATCACTTTCCCATGCAGAAGATTTTATTGACTGGAATGTGCTTAATATGTTTACCTTACTTTAAATTTATTTAATACTAAGATAAGACTTGTCCCTTGCACGATATACCTCAGATACCCCCTCTGACAGCCAGAAGCAACTCTCCCAAAATAAATAAATAATTTTAAGCCGTTTGCCACAGTTTAAAAAGGACCTTTTGCTTGCTTAAATTTAGTTAAAAACCCTATAAAAATCTCTGCGCTCCTCTGATTTTATGGGTCTTTTCCATTCTGTGCTATGTGGTTTTGCATTTGTTGCTTTTGGAATGCAATTTGTGAAATCTCTGATTGAAGTCCAACTGGGTGTTTCTTCAGTCTTATAGTGTGTGCACTTTCACCCCACCTTCCCAGACACTGTCAATCACAACTCGGCAGCATTCTAGCACTCTAGCATTCTCAATCACTGTCGAGCTGTAATTGGAGGCATCTGGGAGGGGTGACTACGCACGCACACTATAAAAGACTCTGAAGAAACCCCTATTGGACTGCAGTCAGAGATTAAACATACTGCGCTCCAATAGCAACATATGGGAGTAGTTCTCTAATTGAGCAACACAAAATGGAAAAGAGAAGTAGAATCAACGATTTTTACAAATCAATTTTCTGGGATCAAGTGACAGGTCTTCCTTAACCACTGCAATCTTAGTTAATAAGTGAAGTTTTCTTAAATAAAGGAGCTGTCTTAGGCTGCTTTCACATCACGGATTTTTCAGATCCGATGCTGTCCGATCAAAATCAGACAGCATCGGATCCGAATTTGGCCCCATGCAGCCCTATGGGCATCGGACCGAATCGGATGTGCACTAAATGCCATCCGATTTGGTCCGATCCGATTCTGTCCGATTTTATTATCGGTGCAAAAATCGGAGCTTGCTCCGATTTTTGCACCGAAAATAAAATCTGACAGATTCGGATCGGACCAAATAAGATGGCATTTAGTGCACATCCGATCTGACCCGATCCCTATAACATGGGGCCCTATGGAGAAGGGTCCGAGGAAACATCTGATGTCTCCTCGGACCCTATTTTACTGTACTGAGCATGCTCAGCACAGTAAAAATGCTCCAAACTGGGAGCGCAGGGGTTTAAAAAAAAAAATCAAAAAGTTTATTCTCACCTCCCCCCGAGCCCCCGCCGTCTCCCGCCATCTTCTTTGAGGCTCCCGGTGGCTCACGCAGGCTCCCGGTGTCAGCAGAGGTCTTCCTCTGCTGTATAGGACCTGCGGTGATGTCACAGTCATGTGACTGCGGGTTACCATGGTGGAACCCGCGGTCACGTGACTGTGACATCACTGCAGGTCCTGAACAGCAGAGGAAGACCTCTGCTGACACCGGGAGCCTGCGGGAGCCACCGGGAGCCTCAAAGAAGATGGCGGGAGACGGCGGGGGCTCGGGGGGAGGTGAGAATAAACTTTTTTTTTTTCTTTTTTTCAGCCCGGAGGCGCCGATTTTATGCCGGAATCGGATGCCTATTTGGCACACGATTCCAGGCATCAGAAGGGAGCCGATGCTGTCCGATTTATATCGGACAGCATCGGCTCCCTAAAAATCGTAATGTGAAGGTAGCCTTAGGAGAACAACTTTAAAAAAAAAAAAGAAATGTCATAATTACAACCCTAAAGATTTTGTATCGTAGTTAATCGGATTCATACAAATGGTCACAATTACATGCACTAAACAGCCCCTAAAAATGCTTGGGTTTGAAAACATGGCATTCTCTAGTTTACTGCAAACACATGGTATGTCCCTTGATTGCTCTCAGCCCGTAATTAAAGGGATCCTGTCACCTCCAGAACGCCTCCTAAGGTACCAAAACAAGTCCCTACAGCATCCCATCACTAATGTCACACTTCTTTTGTCTCCTAAAAGCATCCTGTGAAAGTGCATAAAAACGTTTTAATACTTACTCATTAGGGATTCTTTAGTCACCAGGGCGGGCTGTTTTGCAGCTCCAGGATCCAGCCCTTCTCTGTCTGTGTGTTGTGCTTGTGTAGGCATTGTCCTCCCCCCTCTCTATCACTCACAGATTGCAAATCATTAGTCCTGCCTTCAGCTCCACATCACAGCAGCACAGACAGAGAGAGGGTGGATCCTCGAAGCTGCAAAACAACATGCCCTGGTGACTAAAGAATATAGCCCCTGCTAATTATAATCACTAATGAGTAAGTATTAAAATGTTTTTATGCACTTTTACAGGATGCTTTTAGGAGACAAAAGAAGTGTGAGATTAGTGATAGGATGCTGCAGGGACATGTTTTGCTAGCTTAGGAGGCGTTCTGGATGTGACAGGATCCCTTTAACTCTAAAAAGTATTATGTAATATAATCTATTAATTATTTTTTTCTGAGGCATTCTCTTGTTAATGTGACATGATTAGAGATGAGCAAACCTGTTTGGGGTTGGAGTTTGGGTGCTTTACGTTTCTAAAGCACTGGAGTGAGAATCGCTGTGGTCGAGTATAGTTGGTGCTTGGCTCAATGTGAGATGCCTGCAGTGTTTGATCCGCTCGGACTGGGGTTACAAGCACAGTGTTTGGGTGTATTGGGTTTCCAAAATTAACAAAAAAAATACCCGTGCCCTCCCACCACTGGAAGTGTTTTGCTTATGGCTGTTTTTATGTGGGCGGAAAGTCAAGCTTCCAATGAGGTTCAGGTCAAGTTTGGGTTCCAAAAAAAAGTCCAGCTTTCCCAGCCGAACCAGAACTTCCACAGGTCCGCTCATCTCTACAGATGATCCTTTTCAGAGCTGATAAATGACTCAAAAAAAAAACTGTGTGATATACAATGTGATTCCACAGATAACTTTTACCCTCCATTTGCCTCTTTGTGGGCTGTTAGTGGATGTAATTATACTCACTTGCCTTTTGATAGAAGTGGCCAATTTAAGTAGGTATATGACTCACCGTAGCCGGGGATACACGTAGCGGGCGTTGTTTCTCCTCCAGTCACGGAACCGCGCCTGCGATGGTGTAGGCCCGGTGGTCCAGATCAATAGGGGAATGGCGGAACAGTGGGGGTGATTTGTCTTCGTGACGCCACCTGCGGGTGTTCTGGTAACTTTACCAGCGCTGTTCGGGTCTCCGGGGGGGATGGTACACAGCGAGATGGAACGCTCCCCACAGGATGAGCGGGAATCCCCGGAGCCGGGAGCTGCGCAAGATGTTGTGAGGCAGCTGCGGGACGCTGCGCTGAATCCAGGAATAATGCACAACCACGCACAGTCTCTTTTAGGTACCTTTACTGGATGATAGTCAGGTACACTCGGACCGGGATAGTGAAGTTGGCACTTATGGAGTTTCACAGCAAGCAGTGTTAGGCTTCCTTTCTCTACTTCTGGTGCTAAGGTCGGGTGGATGTGGAATCCAGCCGGACCGGGCAGGGTGTTCAATGATGGAACTTGCTTCACCTGGTTAGCAGCACTGAGGGCACTGTAAAAGGGTCTGAGCAGGATCAGTACTCTTCCCTGGGCTCTCGTGGATGGGTGCATCAGGTGTAACAGGTGGCTAAACCTCCTGTTGGATGTAGCTGGTTCTCTGCGGTGGCTTTGTAGCTTCCACAGCTTCGGTTCCAGTAACCGGATGATTTGGAAAGAGTCGGATTAACTCTGTATTCCTGAGAGGTGATCTCCTTCTTCCTATTATCCCAATTGCAGGGATCTCCACTCGCTAACAGGCTAGCAGGGCCTAGTGTGTTCCTCATAGGGTGGAGGTTTCACACAGGCAGGCAGCTCTTGTAGCGTCTACCACACTCTGAAGTTTCTCCCTCCAAGACTCTTTTTTTATAGGGGGAACTGGCTCAAGTGACCAGTGGTAGCTCCCCCTAGAGGCTCGGGGTGAAACCAGGTGTTCTAAGTGTTGTTTGTGTTGTGGGTTTTTGCTGTGCTGTTATTTACTCCATTGTACCTAAGGATTTCTGTGGTGCCCAACAGGTGCCAGGGTGCCACATATACCATAGTATTAGGGTTATGGAGGATAGGTCTGTTTTCCCATAAGTACCATATAAATATTGTTCCTTTTAGTTAATAAGGGCGATCCTATGGCTGACCTATGAAAAAGTCTGGAATGGTCAACAAATGCACGTACAAACAAGCTAAAGAGAAGCTACGACCACTTGGTGCCTTAATGTAAAACTTCAATACAGCTGGAGTGCCATGGCCCCTTTGCTTTGTGAAGTGTCAGACCCCACTGATCATACTTTTATTACCTATTCGCAGGACAGGTCACCAAAGTTTAAGCTGTAAAACTTCCACTTAACTGTAGTAATCGTAGAATAGGGTCCCATGGTGACTCAAGAACGTGATAAACACTGCCAGGACGGATTCACACTTCCTTGTATGCACACATTAATAACCATAAATCTCAAACTCTTTTATGGCCTTTAGTGGAAGCAACAGGCAATGCAAGGTCATATAGAACTCAATGGCTCAGACTACACAATACTATAGAAAAACAGAAATTGTGATTTACAACAATTGTGGCATAAAATATAATTGGCCTTACAAAAAAAGTAAAATACAAATAACCTCTAATTTTGAGATTGACCATATTTGAGAATGTTTATAATACCGTATATACTCGCGTATAAGCCGAGTTTTTCAGCCCAAAAATTGGGCTGAAAAGTTACCCCCTCGGCTTATACGCGAGTCACTACACGGGCGATCCTCCATCTGCATCGCGCTCCTCCATCTTCCGGCTTCATGTCGGCGCCGACAATGACGTCATTCGGCGCAGAACACAGGAAGTCGGAAGCCGGTGAATGAAGATGGAGGATCGCGATGCAGATGGAGGATCGCGATGCAGAGCGGGGATGGCAGCGGGACAGTGATAAGTATAATCATCTTCCTTTACAGGTTTACGGACCATGGGGGGGGGCCTGTATACTCATGGGGAGCCTGTATACCTCGGGCTGCTGTATATACCCTGTGGCTGCTGCTGTATGTACCCTGGGGCTGCAGCTGTATGTACCATGGGGCTGCTGCTGTATATACCCTGGGGCTGCTGCTGTATATACCATGGGGCTGCTGCTGTATATACCCTGGGGCTGCTGCTGTATATACCATGGGGCTGCTGCTGTATATACCATGGGGCTGCTGCTGTATATACCCTGGGGCTGCTGCTGTATATACCATGGGGCTGCTGCTGTATATACCATGGGGCTGCTGCTGTACATACCCTGGGGCTGCTGCTGTATATACCCTGGGGCTGCTGCTGTATATACCCTGGGGCTGCTGCTGTATATACCCTGGGAAGGCTGATGTAACACTGCTGGGGCCTGTATATACCACTGGGGAGGCTGCTGTATACCACACTGCTGGGGGCTGTATACTACCACTGGGGAGGCCTGTATACCACACTGCTGGGGGCTGTATACCTGTGCTGGGGTCCACCCTCGGCTTATACACGAGTCAATAGTTTTTCCCAGATTTTGGGGGCAAAAGTAGGGGGGTCGGCTTATACACGGGTCGGCTTATACACGAGTATATACGGTATATGGGACTGAGGAATATAGACAATATTCTACTCAGTTTTCTCTCTCACATCTACAGATATTGCAAAGACTAAGCATCAGCGGCGGCAATCCCAAAAGTGAGACCCCAGCAATCTGAAACTTAAACACATTTAGCTCTGACCAAGGGCTGTGGAGTCAGAGTCGTGGTGTCGGAGTTGGTGTCCATTTTGGGTGGAGTCGGAGTCATATTCAGGGAAGTTGAGGAGTCAGTTGAAGTCGATGTTTGGCTTACTGACGTCACAGCCATGGTTGTGGAGTCGGAGTCGTGGAGTTGGAGCTGGTGTCCATTTTGATGGAGTTGGAGTCAGAGTCGGATTCAGGGAAATTGAAGAGTCAAATGTTTTGCTTATCGACTCCACAGCACTGGCTCTGACAGAGGGTCTCGAACCATATCTAGCTCCTGACATCCTCACAGCAGTGACTCCCAGAGCCCCCATTAACTTTATAATGGAATCAGTGGTGCACTGTAAATAAATAATAATAATTAATAATAATAACAGCCAAAGCTTTTTCACAGAAATGAAATCGAAATCTAGGCAGTATAACAAGGGGTTCCTACTTTATCCCCATACAGATCTGCTTTTCTATGTGGAGCTACTCACAAAAGTCACTATCTTTGTATATGCTCTTCATAGCTGTTTGATAAACCTAAGAAAATGAGATCTGCTGCAATACTAAACATTGTCATAGCTGTGCACATACACCATGTTCCAAATTATTATGCAAATTGGTTTTAAGTGTCATAGGGTATTTTTTTTTTGTCAATGAAACCCATTGATGGTATTGTGTTTCCGGGTTCTTTGGATCACTGAAATCAATCTCAGATACCTGTGATAATTAGTTTGGCAGGTGAGCCCAATAAAAGGAAAACTGGGTGTTCCACAATATTAAGCAGGCCACAGTTTTCAAGTAACATGGGAAAGAAAAAGGATCTCTCTGCTCCTGAAAAGCAACAAATAGTGCAATGCCTTGGACAATGGATGAAAACCTTAGATATTGCACAAAAACGTAAGTGTGATTATCATACTGTGAAGAGTTTTGTGTCTGATTCTGAGCACAGACGTGTTCGTGCAGATAAGGGCAGAATGAGGAAGGTTTCTGCCAGGCAAGTTAATCGGATTAAGAGAACAGCTGCTAAAAAGGCCTTACAAACCAGCAAATAGATACTTGAAACTGTTGGTGCCTCTGGAGTCCTTCGAACTCAAGGTGTAGGATCCTTCAAAGGCTTGCAGTGGTGCATAAACCTACTATTTGACCACCCCTAAACAGTGCTCACAAGCAGAAATGGATGCAGTGGGCCCAGACATACATGAAGACTAATTTTCAAACAGTCTTGTTTACTGATGAGTGCCGAGCAACCCTGAATGGTCCAGAGGATGAAGTAGTGGATGGTTGGTGGATTGCCACCATGTCCCAACAAGGCTGCAACGTGAGCAAGGAGGTAGGGGAGTCATATTTTGGGCTGGAATCATTGGGAAACAGCTGGTAGGCCCCTTTAAGGGTCCTGAAGGTGTGAAAATGACATCTGCAATGTATATAGAGTTTCTGACTGAGAACTTTCTTACAAAAAGCAAAAACGTGCCTTCAGGAGTAAAATCATCTTCATGCATGACAATGCACCATCTCATGCTGCAAAGAATACCTCTGTGTCATTGGCTGCTATGGACATAAAAGGAGATAAACTCATGGTGAGACCACCATCTTCCCCTGACCTCAACCCTATAGAGAACCTTTGGAGTATAATCAAGCAAAAGATCTATGAGGGTGGGAGGCAGTTCACATCAAAACAGCAGCTCTGGGAGGCTATTCTGACATTCTGCAAAGAAATACAAGCAGAAACTCTCCAGAAACTCACAAGTTCAATGGATGTAAGAATTGTGAAGGTGAGATCAAAGAAGGGTTCCTATGTTAACATGTAACTTGGCCTGTTAGGATGTTTTGGAGTTAAATAGCTTTTTATTTCAGTGAATGTGACCTCCTAATGCTGCAAATTCAACAAATCAGCATTTTCAGTTTTTTCAAATATATCAAATATTTAGAAACTCTACTGTGCCTAATAATTTGGAACAGTGCATTTAGAGGTTTTTTTTAAGATTATACTGTTATCATTGGGAGGTTTCTTCAATAAAATTCGACGTATACTCTTTGAAGATTATGCTGTTATCATTGGGAGGTTTCTTCAATAAAATTTGATGTATTATCTAACGGGTGATGAATTTGATTACACTGACTGTCATTTGCACCGACAATTTAGGAAAATCAGAGAAAAAGAACATTTGCATAATAATTTGGAACATGGTGTAGTCCTGCTATTCATCTGACACCTATGTAGCTAATACACATTCATTCAGTGTTTAGTGTCGCAGAAGATCTCATTTTCTTATTATAGTGTATTTTCTTGCTTGCACCTTTACACGTAGGTGATGCCGGGCATTATTTAATATGTAGTATGACTACTTTTTGACTTTGCTCCCTTCCCCCGCAAGTTTTAATTGCGTTCAGAGGCATATAAACCCACACAAGCAATTGAATACCGCATGTAGTGACATAGTGCTAGGACCCGGTAAGATGAGAGCAAATTGTCGCGGTTACCGGGCTTAAAAGCAGTGGCCGGTGCTTTAGCTAAGTCTCTCAATTTTCTTTATAATCTAAAGCAGTATTTGCTAAATCTCCTTGCCTTATGCACATAGTCCTGCTATTCATTTGATAGCCATGGAGCTAATTCACATTTATTCAGTGTTTAGTGTCGCAGCAGATCTCATTTTCTTATTATAGTGTATTTTCTTGCTTGCACCTTTACACGTAGGTGATGCTGGACATTATTTAATATTTTGTTTGATAATCCACGCGCTAATGCAACAAGGCAGAGCACAGTTGCGAGTCATACATCAAGGATCTGTAAGTCCCATATGGCTCCCGAGCCACAGGTTTCTCCGGCTGTTATCCTGTGCTGTAATGTCTATATAATTTTACATTCTCCCCTGCCCAAGAGATTTGGTATGATCAGACCATGTCACTGTATGGTCAGACATATACATTACACAGTACATAACAGGACACATATATAAGATTATCTCAATACAGGGACATTTTTTTTTAAACACATCCAATTGAAGAAGTTATTCTTCCAACAATGCTGTAATGTCAGGAAGGTGGCCTGCGCATATACTCTGCAGTCTACGCATACATGCAGTCTAGGCAAACACAATGCGGATTTGTGCGCTTTATGCTTTTTAATATGCTAAAATATCTGCCTGTTTGATAACATAATAATAAAGGTTTTTTTTTGGTATTGGGCTACCCCTTTAAACATGGAAAACACTCATATTTTACAGGAACATCAAAGAGGCTCACGTAAATCTGATTCCTCACATCTCTCTGTTGGGCAGTTTAGGGTCATAACAAGTTCTGCTACATATTTTACATTTCTTGTACAAATAATTCACAGTGCAGCAAAGTGAGAGACAAAATGCTAATTCATCATCTTTTGTTTCTTATTAGGACAAATTAAATAAAAGACCCAGTGAGATTTTGAGGCAAGTCTTACACTGTGTAGTTGTGTTATTTTCTTTAATGGTATTTAGAGATATCCTCAATGATTCCAATAGTTAGACTGTTATCAGTGGGTTTCTGGCCACTAAGCAGTGTCAGATCACATTTCTATGGGTAGGAGGAGTATGTTATCCCAAAAGGGGTTGTTCACAATTTACTTTAAAAAATAGGCCTATAATACGGTAAGGGCACCGACACACCTGGACATATTGCCGGCGACTCCACAGGCGACGCACGTGCGCGCGCACCTATTTGCGTGTCGCCCGAGGTCGCCGACGCCCATTTACATGGGGCGACAACTCAGGCGACGCTCTGGCGATGACCTGACCGGAAATTGCCTGAGCATCGCGCAAGGCCCAGGGGCGATCAAGTCGCTGGTCGCCGCTTCGGCGTCACACAGAGCCACCACATTAGCGATGTGGGCGTAATTTTGAGCCGCATCTCGGAGATAGGCGTTAACATTATGTTGTGTGACGCCTTAAAGACGTGTGATTGGTTGCAAACAAACACCAATTACTGTGTCCTTGTTCGCAGCGCCACATCGTAAAATGTAATCATGCATGTGCGTATTGGCTCGGTGCTCAGTCAACTCTCTTGTGATGTGTCGCGGATTATTGCTAGACGCATTGGCGTGGCCAACAAGGCAAAACACGGCACTCGCGTGTCGATTAATTGTACAGTGAATTTGTATAGCACTTTTATGTAATGTGTGTTGTGCTACTGCGTTGGCTAATAAAATCTCTCTTGCGTTCTTGGTCAGGATAATATTGGAACCTTGAAAGTATGTGTGTGCACATATATTTGTGTGTTTGCAGTTATGTGGGACATATGTATTGATCACCTAACATTCCTTGTCCATGTGTGGCGGCGCCAAAAGATTGACAACACGCGGGCGAATGAACGCACGGGAGATATGTCACATGTTGACGGGGGCTCAGAGGCGCCGCAAAAGCCACAGGATTCACTGTATGCTTTTGCGTCATGTAATACAGGAAGGCTGACACTACAGCGCTCATGCAGACTTTAGTTGGGATGTAATGACAATTGCGTTTCTGTTAACACACATTTGTGGCACATTTCTGCACTTTTAAACACAGCCGCAAACACAGAGGCGACATCAATGCGCTACTGTACAGTATGTACGCTCCTGGGTAATACACCTTTGGTCGCACACATCATCAAATATGGCGCCGAGGAAACATACAACCAATTGGAGCGCTCGAGCTGCCACCAATCCACGCAGACCACCAAAGCTAGTAAATACGCCCTGAAACGCCTACCGGAATGGTATAGGCGATGTGTGCTGTCGCCTTTCACATCGCTCATGAGATGTTACACAGGGCGATCAGCACACATCGCTCAGGAATGGTCGCCTGGTTTCAGAGCTCTGATGTGAATTGACAATGAAGAAATAGAAATGGTAGATAGTTTCATCTTCCTGGGGTCCCTTATTGACTGTAACGACTGCTCTACAGCTGAAATCAAGTGGTGGCTTGCAATGGGTTGTGCGGCAATGATGAACATGGAGCAACTGTGGAAGTGCAATGACATCTCAATCGCCACCAAACGACAATTGGTCAATGGCATTGCATTCCCAATTCGCATTGTACGGGTACGAGACAAGGACATTGACAAAGGATGATCAAAGAAAGTTTGACATCTTTATATGCAAAAATGGGAGAGATGGATGGGACAGGAACTCTCCCACCAAAAATTGCAGATTATATGGTCCAGAGCCTAAAGATCTTACGTGTGCACACTCTATAAGGAGAACCAATTAAAATTACTCATGAACTAGTATCATTCGCCTGAATTATTGCATAGATTTAACAATGCTATCCCAGATGTATGCTGGCGATGTGGGGCAAATGGGGATTCTCTTTATCATATATTTTGGACTTGCCCTGGAATACAGGCTTTCTGGAGAGAGGTGGAGACCTTGGTGAAGAAAGTCATCTGTAAAAATGTACCAAACGCAGCAAAACGCTTGCGCACATGCGTTCCTGTGTTTAACATGGGAACACATGTGCCTGCGTATAGCAGCGTTTGGCCGCATTTGCGTTCAGATGCACATAATTTGTGCACCCTACGAGCGCACTCCGAACGCATCATGTTGCATTTTTTGTGCGATCGAGGGCACTTGTTTTATCTGCAGGCGCCCGCAAGCGTACAAACAATGCATTGAAGTCAATGGATCCGCAGTGTCCTCCGCATGACAGCGCAGGAGAACGCTGCGGATTTCATTGAAATCTCTCCTGGCGGCCACCGGGAGATCAGCTACAGCCACCGCTGCTCTCCCGCCGGTGTCAGCACGGGAGATTTGGAGATACAGCTGATCTGACAGCTGTTTAAATCTCCCGCGCCGACATCGAATAGGTGACATCGGCGCCGGAGATTTGAAGCAGCGATCAGCTGTTTCTTATCTCCTGCCCCGATATCACCCTATTCGGTGTCGGCGCGGGAGATTTAAACAGCTGTCAGATCAGCTGTGTCTTCAAATCTCCCGCTCTGACACCGGCGGGAGATCAGCTGTGGCCGGGAGGAGGAGATCTCTGGCACTGATCTTCTCCTCCCGGCTGCCCCCGAGACAGCTGATTGGCTGGCCGGGGTGCACACTAATGTGAACGCATGCGGAGATTCTCCGCTGCGTTCACATTAATATGGCTGCATTTGCACTGTGTTTGTGTCTGCATGCCATACGCATGCAGACACAAACACAAGTGTGAAGGCAGCCTTATTGTATCACATAATATGTTCTTGTTTATAGATAAAAAAAAATGTAAAAATAAAGTTGATTAAAAAAAAAGTTTGATTCCATCAATCTGTGATGCTGGAGGAGACACCTACAAATCCCGTGGACAGCCAAGATCACAAATAAGGCTATTGTGGAATGTGTCAATCCACAGATGTCCCTGGTAGGAAAAGTCATCAAACAGAAACTGTGTTACTTCATCCATGTGATGAGAGCAAGTTCCCTCGAGAAGGACATGATGCTTGGTATTGTCAGTGGCAGTAGAGGTCGCCGAAGACCTAAGACCCATTGGCTGCACACAATCATGGCAGATAGGGGGATGAGCATCAGAGAACTGAAGGATGCTGTGACAAACAAAGAAGCTTGGAGGAAAATGGTTCACACAGTATCCAATATTCGGACACAACTGAATGGATGAAATTGGAATTGGAATATTATAGCAATAAATATCACTTGTGTGACAACTCCTCAAAGATGGCCACAAATGTGCTAGCCCTTCCAGCTGTAAAGTGTAGAAGTGCCAGTCCAATTTATTTTAGTCACTCTCCTTATTCAATTAGTGGTGTTTTCAGTAAATGTTTTGCCATTTGTCAGTAGGTATAACACAGCATTAGCCATGTTACTGATTTATTTTTCCATAGGACTCTTTAAGACTGGCCACAACATTATTCATATCTTACATACAGTCAGGAGCTGGGACATGGGAATCTGTAGTGCTGGAGGTCATCTGAGTTACTATGTGATCTATGGTAGTGGCCAATTTGTCATTTGGCCCTTGACATCTGAGACACAATCCCACATTAGGTGCTGTATTTCACATGAGAATTTGGCTGGAGAGCTAAACATACAAGAGCCGAAACACTAGCATCATTCACTTGTCCAGTGACTGTAACACAAAGAACAGGTTTTCTAGAGTATCCCTCAGAAGAATCGCACTTCTTTTCAGAAATTCCCATGAGTTATGAGGAATTGTTTCCATGTGAACAATACATACAGATTAGTAACCTGGTATTTTCAGAGAACAGGGGGAAAAAGCAACAAAATAATGTGAGAAGGTAAAAAGCACAGAGATTTATTACCACACAACTAAAAAATGGATAGTAGTCCTAACTGTTCTAACTCGCTGCTTTACTGGTAACCTGTTCCTTGGATGCACCTCTTCCCAAGGTTTATAACTTTCAGAACAATCAAGATACTGTGTTAGAGGGCAGTAATAAACTGATAGCTATGAATGCTCTGTATTACACGAGAACTTTGAACACTCAGCATATATATTTCATGGTACCATTACTTAGAAGAGGACCTGTACACGGTACTCCCTGGGTGCCAAAATTTGCCTCAGCAAATATACCGTTCAGCAATTCGTGGCATTTTTTTATGCGGGAAAGACGGGAGTCTAGGAAGGAGAAGTGAAGAGCGAGTCCTAGAGGGAAGTCGCAGAGAGGGCGTCTAAACGGAACGGCGGCCCAGACAGAAGGAGGGAGCCCGAGGGTGTCGGTGGACACCCAGCGCCAGATCATACTATTAGGAGAGTGAGAGCGGAGGAAAGGAGAGCGCAAGGAAAGTCACAGAGGGACTGAAAGTAAAGTGGAAGGAACATCCAAGAGAGCCTTGGGGAGGCATTGCATCCTTCGGTGACTACCCGGCCAGCTGCCCGCATCTGTGTGACTGTATACCTGAGAACAGCTGTGACAAGTTACCAGTAAACACCCGTACAGAGCAAACAAGTCTCCAGTGTTTCATTCTCATTGAGTTGCAGGACAGCTACTGATCACGTTAAGCACTGTGACAGCAAGTGTTACCAGATCCTGTTCTGGCGTCACGAGACTTTACTTTTTTCCTTTTATTTTTATTCCCCTACTTTTTAGCGACCACCAGGGCCACGGGCCCGGACAGGCCACCCGTGACATCCCCTTGCAGCAAAAGCCCGGGTACCGAGTCCCCACGGCCTTGGAGTGGGTCATATGCATCAACACTATATTACATATACATTTACACAGGTCTAGCCCACAAAATGTTTTTATAGCAGTGCTTATGGATCCAGAGGGGTTTGTTACTCTGAAGGTACCTCAGCGTTCAGTGCAGGGACCATACCTCCCAAATGTCCAAAAGAGACCATTGTAGAATTTGAGAAGCTGTTTCCTTTTTCCTTTTTTACTATCTAAGGCTGGTTTTCACCATTGGTGTGAATCCATCACAAACTGGATGCACCCGCATTCATTTTCGGCCCCACTGACTTTCATCCAGTTGTGCACGATTTGCCCTGCCTAGATCTGGGTGGATGCAGGTGTCCACAGATTTTTCACGGAGACAAAATCTTCATCTTGTAGCAATTTTGGTCTCCTTAAAAAAAAGTGAATCCCTGGATCCACCCAGATCCAGGGTACCACGGGTAAATTCTTAATGGGAGTCTGAGTCACGGATTCATCCGGACCCCAGATCTCAGTGGATCCAGATTTATGGTCCATGTTTTATGAACTGTGCTTGCACAGAACTCAGTTCTAAATGACACACCCCCTAGAGGGCATGTCATTTACCATCCACCGGATTCCTGTAAAATATGAAAACAGGTGCTCCCACACAGGGGGCGGGTGAATCCAGTTTCATCATTGCTTTTCCTGCATGCCACTGGATTCCAAAATATGCTAGTGTGAAACCAGCCTTAGACTAACAGCATGTAATAAGAACCAATAGTATCTAAGGGCAGCAGGCTATTGCCTTGTATTAAAAGAGGCATGAACTTGTGGGACAGGAAGATAAAATAACAGCTTTCAAAGGTATTTATGTAACCTCATGTGGAATTTGCAGTTTAGTATTAAGTACGGGTCAATAGAATGCCCTGGAGTATTAGGCAAGGGTCAATAGAATGCCCTGGAGTTGGTAAAAATACAAAGACATGCCACTAAACTGATAACAATTATGGGGGATCTAAATTTCCCCAAACACCTTAAATAGTGATGGCCAAAGGACGGTTTGGCTGTTTGTTCAGCCAGCAGCTATCTCACCCGACCCTCCATACACCAGAACAGTTGATTTATGTTCTCTATAGAAGAGTTGGTACCATATTCCTCTGCAGCTTCTCTCTTAACTTAAGCAAATGATAACCAGTCTGAAATCAGACATTCTGGATCCTTGACTCACCCAACAATCATCACATACACATTAGACTGTTGGCTGGACCATCAATATTGGTAGGTTCAGTAGACGTCTGTCTAATGTGTTTGAGGGCCTAAAGGCAGAATTTTAAACATCTGTTTAACATATACATCCACACATATATGTCTGACAGATGCTTTAGCATTTAGACGGATGCCATAAAGTACATTACTCGCTGTAGGAAACAAATGTAAAACAAAATCATTTTTATTGGACACCGTTGCAGTGCAGCAACTGCATTTTCAAATCGGCAATATCCAGTAAATAATACATGTTTTACCGGTATATATGTCCTATTTTCTATGATTTCCTAAAGTTAGTGAACATTTGTGTTTTGTGCCCACTTCTACAAATGAAAAATACTAACCAAAATACTGCCATGTGAGAGTGGCCTCATGCTGAATTTATGCCCTTACTTTCAATCAGTAGGGAAACAAATAGACTATTTCCCTTTCCCTTCATCCATGTCCTCTCCCATCTATTAATTGGACTTAAAGGGAACTTCTGTGAAAGAAAGAATGCGCATATAGGGTCTTATCTCAATTAAAAACTCTCACTTGTCGATGTGGAATTGCTCACCTTAGTCAGTTGTGAAACCCACAACTGGTAGAATAGCGTACAGGCAGCTGCTGCAGGGACCGCACTCTCAACGGTGACCGTGGTCGTAATACAGAATCCTGGACAAAGTGCTTCGGTGTCCGCGCTGCTACTCCAAAGCCAAAGAAACACAGACACGGGAATGTCTGGTACAGCTACAGCCTTTATTTTCCTCCTACGCGTTTCGGAGCCTCCTCCCGAGCTCCTTCCTCAGGGAACAACCTGGATGTTCCCTGAGGAAGGAGCTCGGGAGGAGGCTCCGAAACGCGTAGGAGGAAAATAAAGGCTGTAGCTGTACCAGACATTCCCGTGTCTGTGTTTCTTTGGCATTAAAGGGAACTTGTCAGCTTGGAAATACTGTGGAATCTCTGGACAGTGTGTTAGAGCACAAACATAGTTTAATACATTGATATGTACTGTTGGCTTATGGGAATTTTAATTCACTAAAACCCTTGTATATGCTCGGCTTTAGATAGAATCTGTAGCATGATCCACCTTCTTGTGCCTCACTGAAAACATATCAAAACTACAGACCTGTCCAGTGCCTTAACACAGCATGTTTTCTTCTTGAACTATTATCTCTAAGGTACTGTACCTCCATAATATATCTTATTATATAGAAGATGCCAACATTCTTGTTTCTCTCTTTGACTCCATATGCACATTACAGCAGTATAGACCTATAGCAGCTTATTGGGTCTTAGAATGGACCAATTTAGAACAAATCCACAATTGGTCATGTCTGTGACTCTAAATAGCAGATAACTAGTAACTTATAAGGGATCTGTCATCATAATGTGCCAAAAGGACAGTTATGGTAAGTGCAACTCCCTCATCATAAATAATGAAAATGAAAAAAACCCTCACCGTGGCCTTGATCCATTCCCACCTTGATTATTGTAATTATTTATTAATTGGCCTCCCCTCACTAGGTTTGCCCCTCTCCTGTCCATCCAGCAGTCACAGGATGACCTATCTAGCTAACCGTTACTCGGACGCTTCCGCTCTGTGCCAGTCATTGCACTGGCTGCCCATACATTATAGGATCCAATTCAAATTGCTTGTTATCACCCGCAAAGCTTTTCACAGTGCAGCACCTCCCTACCTATCTACTCTCATCTCTATCACCCCACTCATTCACTTCACTCTGGAAGCAACTTTAGACTAACTTCTCAGTAACAAAATCTTCATCAGCATTGTTATAATTTGTACCCTGGTGAATAAATCACCCTCAGGGTTAAAATTGCATAATCTCCAAATCAAACATTTTAAACAAAGAAAAGAACTGGAGTACATTGCAGTAAAAAAGCAATATTTTTATTTTAATTTTTTAAAATGCGTGATAGCAAAGTGGATACAAAGAGGGTCTGAGATGCAACTCACCCCTATGATTAAAAGGTTTCCAAAACCCAGCAATAAATGTATATACAGCAAGTTGTGGGCAAATACATATATTTATAATACATATTTATGCTATTTACAGGTACTAAATGCTAATGCTGGTGGATAATGTGCACAGATAACTCTTATAGGTCAATAAAGTATTGGGAGTAAACACCAGACCATATAGCATCAGACTACAATGTTACACGTATTTTGTCCATCAAAGATATTCAGACAGTTGCATGGGTTAATGGAGAGAAATTAATCATATTAGGCGTCAAAACATACCTATACAATAACCACAGAGGGAGAGCAGAGCTCAAAGGAAAGACTAATTTAGACTCACTTCTGCATTAATCCGAACCTCCCACTCCCGACTCCAAGACTTCTCCTGAGCTGCACCAATTCTCTGGAATGCTCTACCCCAAAAAATTAGGCCTATCCATAACTTACATAGTTTCAGGCGCTCTCTAAAAACACATCTTTTTAGGGCGACCTATCATACTCCCTAATCGAAGTCACTTAGATATATATAGCCTATCAGCTCCACCAGACCCAAACACATTACAAATGATGGTTGGTGGCCACTAATGCAGCTCTTATCTATTCTCCACTTCCTTAAGTTGGCTGCACCATTATTGTAAATAAGCCCCTGCACTTTTTGTCACCCCCTACCTCATAGTTAGATTGTAAGCTCTTATGAGCAGGGCCGTCATTATTGTGCTTTAATTATTGTATTCTTTGATAACTGTTACTCATGATTGTTTGTATATGAACATCTGAATTGAGAAGCGCTGCGGAATATGTTGGCGCTATGTAAATAAAGATTATTACTATTAATATTATTATTACTATTAAACAGATCAGAGTCGATTGTATTCTTAGCAATTTTTGTGCCGCTTTGTCTCGTGCACCTGTCAGGATCAGTGGCGGACCTTGTGCCAAGAGGGCCCTGGTGCAGCAGCTGTTGGTGAGTAGCGGGTTGGGGGGGTGCTAGCGGATGACGGTGAGGAGCGGGGGGGGGGGGGTGCTAGCAGATGACGGCGAGGAGCGGGGGGGGTTGCTAACAGATGTCGGCGACGAGCGGGGAGGGATTGGTGCTATAAGCACTGCTGCGGTTCCTACCTGCGCAGTCCTGGGGGCCGGGGCGGCAGAGGAGAGAAGGGGCGGGATCAGCCAAGGGAGGCAGGGAGCTTCCCTCTGTTAACTCCCTCTCCTCTGACACAGGGTCACGGGGGTCGGCTGGGGGTCCCCCTGCAGGCTTGAGGGGCCCCCTAGATGGTCGGGGCCCTGGTAGGTCCGCCCCTGGTCAGGATTATATGTTGCCCTCTAAATAGGATTTCTACCAGAATCTACAGAATTTCAGAACATAAAGATATAGATGGTGTATTGGTTTCTATATACTTGTAACTACATTTAAAAAATTTAATTATCCCAAATTGCCTGAACAGTACTTTTTTTTGCCAATCATTACTTCTGATTTTAGGGATCATTAAAAAACAAACAGACAATCATTCTGTTCCAACAACATTTTAAACAAAAATTATTCAAGTATAATTTCAAAACAAAGTATAACTACAATAAACCTTAAACTACCGTATATACTCGTGTATAAGCCGACCCGTGTATAAGCCGACCCCCCTACTTTTGCCCCCAAAACCTGGGAAAATCTATTGACTCGTGTATAAGCCGAGGGTGGACCCTAGCACAAGTATACAGCCCCCAGCAGTGTGGTATACACCAGTCCCAGAGGTAGATACAGCAGCCCCAGTGGTAGTATACACGCAGCCCCAGTAGTATATACAGCCCCAGTGGTATATACAGCCCCAGTGGTAGTATAGACGCAGCCCTAGTAGTATATACAGCCCCAGTGGTAGTATATACAGCCCCAGTGGTAGTATATACAGCCCCAGTGGTAGTATACAGGGCCCCAGCAGTATATACAGCCCCAGTGGTAGTATATAGCAGCCCTAGTAGTATATACAGCCCCAGTGGTATATACAGCCCCAGTGGTAGTATACAGGGCCCCAGCAGTATATACAGCCCCAGTGGTTTATACAGCCCCAGTGGTAGTATACAGGGCCCCAGAGGTATATACAGCCCCAGTGGTAGTATATAGCAGCCCCAGTGGTAGTGTATACAGCCCCAGTAGTAGTGTATAGCAGCCCCAGCGGTAGTATACAGTATCCCCAGTAATCCAGGGCCCTCCCAGCCTGACTCCGGTCACCTGTAAAGCAAACTATACTTATCACTGTCCCGCTGTCCGCGCCCGCTCGCCGCTGCCGTCCGCGATCCTCCATCTTCATGCGTCTTCTTCCTGTTTCCTGTGCTCGTCGCAGGGACTGACGTCATTGCCTGCGACGAGCACAGAAACAGGAAGAAGACGCATGAAGATGGAGGATCGCGGACGGCAGCGGCGAGCGGGCGCGGACAGTGGGACAGTGATAAGTATAGTTTGCTTTACAGGTGACCGGAGCGAGGCTGGGGGGGCCCTGCATTACTGGGGATGCGGGGGCTGCTGTATACCGATGTATACATCGGTATGTACCGATGTATACATCGGTATACAGCACTGACTCGCGTATAAGCCGAGGGGGGTACTTTTCAGCCCAATTTTTGGGCTGAAAAACTCGGCTTATACGCGAGTATATACGGTACTGATCCCATTACTTTATTTATTGAAAGGTCAAACAGCAAACACTTTCCCACCATTTCTTAGTCCATAATAATGAATCTATTGTAGCCATGAGCCACTTTCTTCTAGACTAACCGCATTATTCAGATTGCACAATCTGGAGGTAGACGGTCAGTGTAGGGTCTGTAGACAGGTCCGTAACTACAATAGGTGCAGGAGTTGCAATCGCACCCGGGCCCTGGAGCCTAGGGTGCCCCAAAAGTCCCTTTGACCTATAGAAAAAGAATTTGACCTATAGAGAAAGATGTTCAATAACTGGGGGCCCCATTGGTGTCAGCGGGCCCCATGAGCTTCAAGTTATGCCACTGTCTGTACATACAAGGAACAATACAGCTTCATTTCTATCGTAAAATTCATTGAACAAATGAATGAATAAGCTATTGAAAGAAGGGATGAAAAACAGGTGACCTTTATATGAAGACTGCCCATGGAAAAGCAGGCGCTGACATTTGTGGAATATGCAATTGGTTGCTCTGCATGACATCAATTATAGCTAATTAGACATGCACATCATTACTGTTACTTTGAAAGGCCATGATCAGTTCACATATTGCCTTGCAGAGCGTGAAATATATTCAGAAGAGTTCTCCGGTATTTCTCATATATTTAATTTTGGGGGAAAATGAATGATAACCAATACATCGTCAGAATTCTTACAAGGTTCCTCAACCTGAAATGACTCGGCAATGAGGCGTCTTATGCAAAACCCCAAACTAGATCATGGGTGGATACAATATTATTATAACCCTATGGACCATGCAGTGTCATGCATGGACATATAACATCACCATATGTTCTAGTGTAAATGCACACGTGCTATTATCAGATACAGTGAATTGCTCTGGAGCGCCACATTTTAGGAAATGACCCTCTCTGTTCTCCTACTGATTAGCCAACTTTTGAGTTTGGAGCTGTAGGAAGCAGTACGATAGCCGGGTGACCTGGACTAGTGGCCACAATTGTTCTCAACCACAAAGAAATCAACAATTAAGGACTGAACACAAGTTTTAATAACTGAACAATTCAAGGGTTACTATTTTTTGTAATTATTCAACACACATTCATATAATGATCATTGATAACTATGGACAATAGATGATATGCCATGCTGTAAGTGATCATAGTAATTTACATGGTAGCACCCAGCCCCCCTGCACCAGCAAGACTAGCATTGGAGAAAGGCACAGTATAAGGGACAAAACATAACATTGTAAACAACATACAGAACACATAGGAAGTGTAGCATTATAGAGAGAGCAGTAACAGCTGCTAGGGATAACTATGAATGGAAAGTCAGGGCACTGCAGAACAATGCAGACAGGCACAGATACTCACTGGTTCTCCATGGCTTCATCCTATCATGGGCATCTCCAATAGCAAGTGATGGAGTCCTGAGAGATCAGCCCCAATGTCCTCATTCAGCTGCAGAGTGAAAGGCTCCTCTCTCTCAGCACAAACAGCTTGTCAGCTCCAGAGAGGAGGAGGAGGAGGTGCAGGGGCTGAGGGAGGAAGGAGGGGCAGCCATTGATCACAGCCCTGTGCCACAGCATTACCCTGATCATCTTTCTTAGAAAGTGCCCTTGTCTGCAGTGCTGTAGGAACAGTTCAGTACTGGAAGGGTCACCATACTGCTAATAAAAAGGCAGAATGGGTGATCACATTAATATCTTGGTATAATAATTTAAATAGTGTTCAGCAAACAATTAACAAAAAGTTGTATTTTGTAATGCTTCTAGGGGAAGAATATAGTGTGTCATGGTGGCACCATACAGAGGACACCATGGCAATGCTGCTTGGGCCATAAAAAAAGAAAACCCTGCCATCTGGTCGGGATGCCATGGAGGGGTACTGCACCCAGACCAGAGTGTGTAGTATCCCTGTGACCAAGTGGTGAAAAAAATGTGGAAGTTTTTAAAGAAAAAGAACTACAGTTTTGGCACCATTTTCTGCGACCCGTACCCAGGGCCGCACTGTCCATTGGACAGTGTGAGCCCTGAGTACCAAGCGGCAGTAGCCAGGGGGAGTGGCATTGAGAAGGGGGGCGGTGCCAGGCCCACCACGAGATCGACTTCCTGTCACCACCCGCAGCGTCACAGTAAGGGGCGGCGGCGCTGCAGTCAGTCCTGACAGCCCCCCCCCTCCCCGGTGCGCCGGGGCTTGGGGCACCCCTGCCCGTACCGTTCTCATTTATCGGTATCTGGGACTGTGTGATGGCTTATTTTTTGCGTCTTGAGCTGACATTTCTAATGATACCAATTTTGGTAGATACGCTGTTTCGATCACCTGCTATTGCATTTTATTGCATTGTTGTAGCGACCAAAAAAACATAATTTTGGCATTTGGACTTTTTTTTCCATTATGCAGTTTACAGATCTAATTAATTTATTTTATATTTTGATAGATTGGGCATTTCTGAAGTCACGGTACAAAATATGAGTATTTTTTATTAATAGTTTTATTTTCAATGAGACGAAAGAGGGGAGATTAGAACTTTTGTTTTTATTTTTTTCATACTTTTTAACACTATTTTTAAAACTTTTATTTGATATGGCCCCTTAAGGTGCCTCAGCACTTTACAGTGCGATCGCCTGTGCTAAGCAGAGACATACTTCAGCATCCCTCTGCACAACACAAATGATCACTTTCTGCCTGAGAAGCAGCTCAGACATCGTTGGCAGGAAGTGATTCATGACCTCCTCTGGGATCATCAGTTTACCTGAGCTGTTATTGCAACAGGACCTGTGGTGCAATTGCGCAGTTCTTTGGATCGCACTGTCAGTGATTGACAGCATGATAAAAATGGTTAACAGTTCCGATCGGATTACTGATCCGATAGGTGTTGTTAGCTGCACATTGCAGCTGATCAGATTAGCTGACATTTGTGGGGTATATGAGTTCAGCGTGTGAGCTCTCATCAGACAGAGGTAATACGTCCAAGGACATATAGATACGCCCTTGGTTGTGAAGGGGTTAAAACTTTGTACAAGCATATCTAAAAGAATGATGCTTTGATGCTGATTTGAAGGCAAAGGGCGGTCACACCAAATACTGAGTTATTGATCTGAGTTAGATTTCTCTATTTATTCACTTTGAATTTTAAGAATTGCTAAAAATATATATATTAATATTTTAATTTATGAAAGCATTCTTACTGTGCAAAATTTGTATATATACTTTTGTATTGTGGGGAAAATAAGTTTGCCAATGACCATCTGAATGATCCAGGAAAGGCATGGGAGACAATCATGTGGTCTGATGAGACCAAAATAAAACTTTTTGGTATCAACTTCACTGCATCCTTGGAAGAAGAAGAAGCATGCATACAACCCCTTGAACTTTTTTCCAACCATGAAGCATGAGGGTGGAAACATCATATTTTTGGGGATGCTTGTCTGTAAAGGGAACAGGACCACTGCACCATATTGAAAGGAGGATGGATGAGGTCATATATTGCGGCCAACAACCTTCTTCACTCAGTAAGAGTACTGAAAATGGGTCATATCTGCGTCTTCCAGCATGACAATGGCATAAAACACAGCGCCAGGGAAACTAAGGAGTGGCTCCATAAGAAGCATTTCAAGGTCCTGGACTGGCCTAGCCGGTCTCCAGACCTGAACCCAATAGAAAAGCTTTAGAGGGAGCTGAAACTCAAAGTTGGCCAGAGACAGACCTGAAACATGGAAGATCAAGAGAAGATCTGTGTGCAGGAGAGGGCCAAAATCCCTCCTGCAGTGTGTGCAAACTTGGTCAATAACTACAGGAAACATCTGACATCTGTAACTGCAAACAAAGGTTTCTGTGCCAAATATTAAGATCTATTTTTCTATTGTATGAAATACTTATATTACACAATTAAACAAAAATTAAATATGTTAAAATCTTACAATGTATGGTAATTTATTGGATTTTGTTTGTTTTTATTCTCTCTCTCACAGTTGAAGTGTACTCACAATAAAAATTATAGACTTCTCCATTTTTGTAGGTGGGAAAACTTGCAAAATCTACAGTATATCAATTATTTAGACCACTGTATATATCAGTCTTAATTTTAAGTAATTGTGCACCCATGACAGATCGTGTTTACAGGTCAGTCAGTATATTGCATTCTCTATGCTTTTTGTGACAGATCCGGTCCATCAGCTTTTCTTCTGTCCCTTGAGGCTGTATCTATAAGGCATTGGGACATATTTATCTACAATGTTGTCAGATCAGGACATAAGGGCATTTTCATGCATGCATGGATGCCAACAGGACGGTATTTCCTAGGATTATCCAAGAACAAAAAAAGGTTGGCAGCACTCATCTCATTGTGCCTAAAACCAGTCCTTTCTTATTTCCATAAAATCCAAGTAGGTGTAAAGAAGCGCTAGCAGCTCATTCTGTTTTAGACACAATAAGGTGAGTGTTGCTATCTGTTTTTTGCACTGTGAAGATGCTATATGTTCCACTATAGCTAGCACCACCTCATGCCAATATCACTCTATATGTCTCAGAAACCATTGCTTTATACCAGACAAATCTGCTATTAGCGCAACAAGTGGTGTGGTTTTCTTCTGTTTATACAAAAAAGGTTGGGTTAACAGTACGTAAACTCAATGCTATACTATTTATTGGGCAGGAAAAATGTATCCTATTTTACCAATGGTGAATTTGGTGAATATCTTCACAAATTTATTTCCCTGATTGTTTAAATAATATGCTGCTGCCAGTAACCTGTGATACTCCAATTCTGCAGTGGGAACAGAGGACACAGCACCCTAAAATACAACATTTTGATTCTTGTTTCTCAAAACATATGCCAGCAGGGAAGGACTGGGATACCCCTACATACTTTTATCCAGTCTAAAACAGATAAAAGGGATTAATTGACTCAATCTTGCATTGTTTCTTTGTTGCCACACTAAGAATGGAGAATAGAAAGAGAAGAGAACTATCTGGGAACTTGAGAAAGAAAAAATTGTTGAAAAATATCAACAATCTCAAGGATACACGTCCATCTCCATAGATCTTCATGTCTCTTTGTCGACAACATAATCAAGAAGTTTACAACCCATGGCACTGTAGCTAATCTACCTGAGCCTGGATGTCAGAGAAAAATTAATTAAAGGTTGCAACACATGATAGTCAGGATGGTAGATAACAGCCCATCAAGTTTCAAAGAAATTGCAGCTGTTCTGCAGGCTCAGCGTGCATTAGTGTCAATACAAACTATATGTCAAAATACGAATGATGTGTAATGTGTTTAGCACCATCTGGCAGTATTTCGTGCATATCTAGGTGTATTAAGACAGTATGAGACAGGATTTTATGCAAGGTATACGTGTCTATCTTGCTTCCTGCTTTTCTCTTGTGAAACCCATCATCCTTGTCAAGTATACCTGGTGGCAGTTTTACTCCTATCTGTGTATTGAATCACTATTTATTCTATTTTAACATGTTTTATTGATTTATTGTGAAAGTAAGTTTTTTGTATATATTTGTTGCTCTGCTGTGTTATCTTCAATCAGGTGTAAATGATTAATTATGTCACATGTGTGCTAGGATTAAGGAGGTATATATGGGTTTTCCCTCCAGACATCTTTGAACCACGACTAAGACAGTTCTCTGTCGAAACGCGTCGGTGTTAGCACATACTGCCTGTATTAGATGGATGGCGTTTACGTTTGAATAAATCCTCATAATTGCAAGTTTATGAGTGCTGAATTTTTCTACATTATTATTGGTGATTGCTGGTCTAGAGACCAGGACTGTATCCGTGCACCATTTCCTTGTACTGGAGTACTACTATTTCAACTGGGTGAGCTGAACTTTCCTTCTACCTTTTCCCTGCTACCATTATCTGTGTATTTGGTACTATAGAGTCTGTTGTTAGGATTGTATAGGAATCGTTTATACATATAGTTACAGTGGGTATGGAAAGTATTTAGACTCCTTTAAATTTTTCACTCCTTGTCTCATTGCAGCCATTTGGTAAATTCAAAAAAGGTCATTAACCTCCCTGGCGGTATGATTTTGTCTGGAATTTTATGCTAAAAGCGGTACCATTTTTTTGCATGGAAATTTTGTGTTATGTATTGTAGGCAGGACAGTGATGACAGTGTAGGATGAGCAAATGTCAAATCTGAGGTGATACAGTGTAATCTGACAGGATTACACTGTATCACCTGACTTTATTTGTGTACTGTCACTTTTAGACTTTTTGTTTACATTTACATTTAAATCTCCTGCCCAGTTCCGCCTCCCATGAGCCCCTGCGGCTCACAGAGACGGAACCAGGAAGTGAGAAGGGCTCGCATCGGCTCTCGCCGGCGATCACAGCAGGGACATCGCTGGATCACCGGGGAGATGGTAAGAAGCTCCGCTGCGCCCGCTCTGCAATTTGCCCCGAGCGTGACTCGGGGTTACCGCTTCTGGCAGCGAAAATTAACCCCGAGTCACGCTCGGGAATACCGCCAGGGAGGTTAATGTGCACTCTGCACCCCATCTTGACTGAAAAAACCCCCCAGAAATGTAGAAATGTTTGCAAATTTATTAAAAAAAGAAAACTGAAATATCTCATAGTCATAAGTTTTTAGACCCTTTGCCCAGACACTAATATTTAAGTCATATGCTGTCCATTTCCTTGTGATCCACCTTGAGATGGTTCTACCCCTTCATTGCGGAGTCCAACTGTGTTTAATTAAACTGATAGGTCTTGATTTGGAAAGGCAAACAACTGTCTATATAAGACTTCATAGCTTACAGTGCATGTCACACCAAAGGAGAATCATGACGTCAAAGGAACTGCCCAAGGAGCTCAGAGACAGAATTGCGGCAAGGCAGTACTCAAGGTTCCTGAGAGCACAGTGGCCTCCATAATCCTTAAATGGAAGAAGTTTGGGGCCACCAGAAGTCTTCCTAGACCTGGCCATCCAGCCAAACTGAGCAATTGTGGGAGAAGAGCCTTTGTGAGAGAGGTAAATAAGAACCCCAAAATCATTGTGGCTGAGCTCCAGAGATGCAGTATGGAGATGGGAGAAAGTTCCATAAAGTCAACTATCACTGCAGCGCTTCACCAGTCGGGCCTTTATGGCAGAGTGGCCAGACCGAAGCCTCTCCTCAATGCAACACATACGAAATGCTGCATACAGTTTGCTAGAAAACACATGAAGGACTCCGATACTATGAGAAATAAGATTCTCTGGTCTTATGAGATGAAGATAGAACTTTTTGGTAACAATTCTAAGTGGTATGTGTGGAGAAAACCTGGCATTTCTCATCATTTGCCCAATACAATCCCGACAGTGAAACATGGTGGTGGCAGCATCATGCTATGGGGATGTTTTTCAGCTGCAGGGACAGGACGACTGGTTGCAATTGAAGGAAACATGAATGTGGTCAAGTACAGAGATATCCTGGATGAAAACCTCTTCCAGAGTGCTCTGGAGCTCAGACTTTACTGGGAGAAGACCGGAACTACAGGCAGCAAAGGCAGCTAGGAAGTTAAATAATAAGAATCCACCCTTGAATTGTATTGGCGACCTAGAAGGTATTATCATAACATTTCTGAGTGCCACTGTATCATTTAGTGTTATTCAGTTAGTCAGCAACAATAACGAGTAGAGTGACACTGATGTTTCCCTGACAGAGATATTGGCACTAAATTCATCTTAGTAATATACGTCATTTAGTGTTAAAAGAAACCAAACATGCAATTATTGCATTGAGAACTTGTATATTTTTTGCTATGTATTAACTTGTTTGCTTTCTTTTATTCACTTTTATTGTTCCCTGATCATCATACCTTACTACCGCTATTCCTTTGTTTGTGTAAAATATATTTCTGTTGGGCCTCACCGCCGTCGTCTTTACTGCATTGTTGCATCCTCAAAACCTGTTCACAACACCACCACATTTTTCTGTTGCACTCTATTACATGATCTCATAAATATGCGCAAATTGTATTTTGTAAACACATTTTTTAGTTGTTAAGCATCTAATCTTCCTAGAAGCATGAAGCTATCTTAGATGCCAGAGACAGCAGGAACTGACTGAAGCTTGTTCACCATCTCATTTGAAAATGTGCCCACGCAGTACAATAAGACGAACGTGTGCAACCTGTCAGTTTCTTTTCTCAGTAGCTGTTTTGTACTTATCAGCTCCGCGCATTCAGATCCCAAAGCTGTATCAGCAAAGCACACACAACTGAAGCCTATTGCACAAACTATCCCTTTTATTTCGGGCCTGGGAGATAATGGTGTTATGCACAGGAATCAATGCGTTTTGGAAAATGTTCCAATCAAGTAGACCTTTTCCAGAAAAGTGAATTCTTCTTTTATACTGTGACTTACAATGTTAACACAATCATTTCAAATGGAGGAAAAGATACAATATGATATTTTTATTTCTTTAACATAATCAATAATCTCCTATCAAATGATATGAAGTCATTATGTTTTTAACCATACCAGAGGTATAGCTTGAGGTTTTGCTCAGGTGGCGGGGGCAAAACATCTGCGTGGGGAAGTGCGCGATCCTTGCCGATTCATGTTAGTTCGTGCTGTCAGAGTTTGACAGTGTGATCTAACGGGCTAACAGAAGCAGGTGGATCTCTGATCAGATCAAATCAATTGACATGTGCAGGGAGGGGATGATGAGGGTTCAGCATGTGAGCTTGCATCAAAGGGAGGGAGGTGACCTACAACGTCCTAGGTCATAATGGGTTTAATGAAGTCTAAGGGTACCTTTACACGTCGCAACATTGCATGCAATTTCACTTGCAACTTACTGGTTGCAGTGAAATCATGGACACATTGTTCCATTTGTACACAGGAACAAAATAGAACAATGTGTCCATGATTTAACTGCAACCAGTAAGTTGCAAGTGAAATTGCATGCAATGTTGCGACGTGTAAAGGTACCCTAAAGGCCGCTTTACACGTCGCGATATCGCAACGCAACTACGATAAAAAGTCACGTGGTAGGGGCGTTGCAGCTGATATCGTTTGTGTGTTGTATCGTGAAATATGAGCAATGCGACGCAAGAACAATGCAAAAACTATATCGTTTTTGGATTGTGCATGCTCTTTAACCGTGCAATATTGGCTATGCGATCTGGTAAGATCGTGCTGTGTGACAGCGCAACTACGATTTAGAGCGCAACTTCCCCTATTCACTCCAATGTTAATTGGTCGTTCCCTGAGTTGCTCAGATGCAGTGTGCAAGAGGGGCGTACGACATCGTCGTTGCGTTGCCTGCCAATATCTCCCTGTGTAACATCTCCTATGCGATTTTGGGCAAACGGCAAAAACGTGCGCGCTCCCGTGAAGTTGTATGCAATATCGGAACGATATTGCGACGTGTAAAGCGGCCTTAAGTCTCTTATTTTTTTCAGATCATTGCACCAATCTGTTCCATTTAAGCTAGGAGTGATTACTGAATTTCTCGAGATTCTCGAGACTCGACATTTGGAGATTTCTGCTAGTGATATACAGTACAATTCCTTGGTGAGAAATGGATAAAAAAAAAGCTGCTCCGGAAGAGAGAAATTGCCTGTACGGAATGGTGCCATCGTGTACTGTGTGTAATACAGTTTATTACTACTTTTGGCATATTTACTGCTTTAATAACTCAACTCAGTATTGTATTCTATAAATTGTACACTATTAGTCATTAGGGATGTGCTATTTTAATTGGAAAGTGTCTGTGGAAACACTCAGGAAACAGTTAGCGACATAAAAAGAACTTTAAATCATTGTTATAATAAAGTAAAATAAACATGTGGCCCTTCAAAAGACAGCTTTTTTTTTCTTCAAACATCAAATACGCAGAAGAAAAAATGCAGCCAAAATAAATAAAATGTAATATGGCAAAACATGTAGTACATACAGTGGGTGAAATAAGTATTGAACACAACACCAATTTTCTAAGTAAACATATTTCTAAAGGTGCTATTGACATGAATTTCTCATCAGATGTCAGGAACAACCCATCCAATCTACACAGGCAAAGAAATCAAAGCATAGATGTCAATAAAGTTAGTGATAATTATGAGAAATGACACAGGGAAAAAGTATTGAACCCACTTACTGAAATGTATTTAATACTTTATACAAAAGCCTTTGTTGGTGATGACCGGTTTAAGACACCTAATTGTTATTTTATCCAATATGTAGCTAGCAGACTTTTTTTTTTTATAAAGGAGCTTTCCATATTGGGTTGTACCTCTACCATAAAAAGCCACATAGTGACTAAAGTTCAGTTATATTAAGTGTTAAAGGAGTTTGCCATGTTACTCAGACAATCATTTGGTGCAGTTTCCATCGACATTAGCTAGTAATTGACCAAGCAGGAGGTGGCGTAACTTGAAGCTTCATGGACCACGATGCAAATCATGGGCCCCAATTATTGCAAATCTTTCTTCAATAGGCCAAAGGGACTTTTGGGGCCCCCTAAGCTCCAGGGCCTATGTGTGATTGCAATCCCTGCCACCTATTCTAGTTACACCCCTGTGAGTAGGGATTTCCAATGTTTCAAAGAATGGATCAAACATTATAGACATCAGCATGCGATAAGTGCCATATGGGGCTTGGAGTGGATCAGTGAGTTTGAGTATGGTGTATTGCTCTGAATTTTATTCCTTGCTGTAACATAAGATTCCTGGCGCTTTCTGCGTGTTTTCCTTTACATTGTTTAGACATGTAATGTTTTCACAACTTCTTTAATTAAAGTGTCTTACACAACAAAGAGGAATTGTTCTTCTTTCTTTTCAGTACTGTATATCTAGTGCTAATGCAGCCAAATGAAAACTGTCACCTGAGTGCGGTCTGATTTTGTTCATAGACCCATAGATTTGCATTGTCAGTTTTGATACAACCCTCCGGTGAAAATTGGAACACGTGTCTGCAGTCTGCAAGGTCAGTGCAAAATCATAGATATTGTAATGGCCCCATAGACCATCTCAGATACGAGTGCTGTCCGTGAAAAGCATGGATGGCACTCGCACGCAAAATCGGACTTCTGAAGAAGCCTGTCAGTGTCAGTGACAGAAAGCCATAATTATTGTCGCCATATTATGGATACAGTGAAGCTTCAGCCTGGGCACTGGTTATGTTTTACAACCTGCTGGCCTACACTATACTTACCTCCTCTCTCCTGCAAACTGCTTGAATCTGTGCCACGGCTGGTGAAATCAGAGGATTATAATATCTAATCACAATGATCACAGGCTCAAAATTAACTTCTGCCCCAAGCAGACATCCCAGATTATTATTGTACATAAAAACATGCACCATTGTCTATCAGAGTTTTATCATTGCTTCTCATCCGAGTGTCATCACTACCATTCGTGTTTCATTGATGATTCTTCAATAATTAATTAAAGAAAAACTGCAAAGCTTTTCTTAACCACTACCATGCTAATCATAGTCGCACACAGATGGTACACTGATGCCATCCATGTGGTATCCATGATTTTCACATGCCCATAAAATGGGTAATTTTGATCCATAACTTGTATGAAAAACAGATGTTTCCATGATTTTTTGACGGACACACAGTCCAGGAAAAAATAGATATGTGAACAGCTCCATAGACTATAATCAGGGGCGTAATGATCACAGTCACAGAGGGTGTGACCACAACCCGGCTGTGCGGGAGGGGTCCTGCTTACGCCAATGACGATATCAATTGGATTTGCCTCCGAAGCAGAGACTCGCTGCGTCTCTGCGCTGCTATAACATGCTGCCAGCTAATCAGAGGTTGACAGCTGACGTCAGAGTGCCTGTCACAGGTGGTGCATAGAATGACGTCATGTGTCTCCTATAGCAGGCATGCTAGCAGTATTATACATTCCCTAAAACGTTTCATGGAAAATACATATCATCCTGCAACCGAACAAACCCTACACAGACAGATAAAAAGTAAAAAAGTTGAGTTGTGCCACCCAAAAAATCCATTGCATCTTAACACCAAAATAAACTGGGCCCTTTAGAGTTAAACTAATATCAAAGAAGATCAGTAGAGCATCGTTTGCATAAATCACACTAGTTATATTGCACCTGTCAACTGTTATAGGGGAACTAAACCTGGCTCACCACCTTTAACATGATGTACTTAGAGTTCCTGTAACCCTTTATAACCCCAGATGTGCCTCTGCATACCTCAGAAAACGAGATTTATTCTATCTTGCGCCGTATGCTAATTTCGTGGATTGGTCATCTGGGGGTTTGCAGATTGCGCCACCCTGCTCCATGCCTCTCCTCTCCTCCTGATTGTGTGCAAGTGGATGACATTGACACAATTCCAAAATCTATCACCTGCGCAGTGGCGCTCTTCACTGTGCAGTATTGAACAGCCAGTGATTCCACTGCACAGGTGCGAGGCGTCGGGCACTGTGCAGCTGATGTGAGACCAAAGTCTCGCGCCTGTGCAGTGAAATCACTGGCTGTTTAATAGGGCACCATGAGGCGTGAGACTTTGGAATTGTAGTGACGTCATCCACTTGCATACAGTCAGAAGAGGCGGCATATTCATGGAGCGGGGCGGCGCTGACCACAATCTGCAGACAGCTTTATGACCGAAACCACTTAATTAGCAAATGACGCGAGACAGAATAAAACTCGTTTCCTGAGGTATGCAGTGACACATTTGGAGATATAAAGGGGTTACAGAAACCTCAATTACATCATGTTAAAGGTCGTGGGCAGGATTTAGAACCCCCAAAACTGGTGATAGGTGCACTTTAATCTTGGAAGGTAAAATATACACAATCCAGAATTGTTGTGCAGAGTGGAGTGCTCAGATTACAGCTGTGCCTCTAGGTGTGATTCTGCATTGCAGGTCTGTGAGCACTGGAGGGGAACTTTACATTAGTAATTATGATCTAGCAAATGTGGTTCTGCAGTAAGACACGGTCCAGCACGTACACTGGTGAAACATTACGTTTTGCCTGAAACTACTGTATTTACCAGCAGATTTATTACTTAGTTATAATTTTCTGGTAATTGAGATATGTTAGACAGTGTGCTACAACAAAGACAAATTTTAATTATTTTAGACCTCAGTAACATTGTGCCAAGACGTTAGGATACGGGTTCAGGGAACAACAAATCCACAGCTATTGAGTGAGATCACCTTTAAGGTACTGTTACACAGCACAATATCCTTAACGATATCACTCAAACGTCACTGGTTTGGAGTCGTTCAAACGACATCATTAGGACTGCGTGTAACATTGAGATTTGACTACGTTAAATCGTTGGATCGTTCATCGCAGATTTGAGAACATGTTCTCTAATCAGACGATCCACAATCAGCTAACCTGCTGCATCGTTGTGTGTGACACCGCGATAACGATGTCGTTCACGACTTCGCCCATTCACATCAGTGAACAAGTATCGTCCGCAGGGTTGTGCGAAAGATAGCTGCTCGCTGGATCGTTGGGGAGACGTGCACGATATCTATGCGTGTGACAGCTTACCAACGATGTCATAACGACCGCGCGTCCCCGAGATCGTTAGTGAGATCGTTTCAACGTCATGCTGTGTAACGGTACCTTAAAAGAGCTATATCTAGCAATGTAACACAGAACTTACTCTTGAAAATAAGCATTTATAAGATTATCTGGAGAGTAGTATGAAGTAGTTTCTAAAAAAACAAATATTACAGTTCTGTAATCTTGCAGTGAAAGAATATATGTGTCCTGGAGCATCATAGTAAATGAACAGGTAACATTGAGGAAATGGTTACTATTCAGATATGTCTTATCTTGCATCAAGAGCTTTATTTTCCTCATACCGGAGGAGTGACAGCTGCACGGGGAACTCAGATAGTGCAAATTGAATGAAAGCAGGTGCTGACTCATGCGTTTCCAGAGTTGCGTTTCACTGCATTTACGCTCGCGCTCAAAAGCGCTCCTTAAATGCGGGAATATGCAGCAAATACGCCGCGTGTTAACGCAGCCTAGACTTTTGTTGAGAAGTCATTCCTACAACATGTGAAAGGGAAGAGAGCGAACCTCTGATTGAATACAGCTATACATTGCATTCCACTGTAACTGCAAAATATACCAATGTACAGTCAAATGAACAGAAACAATAAATCCAAATAAAGGTGAACTTTTTATTACAACTAATAGCTCCACATTATATTATACTAGTAAAAAGGCCCGATGCAATTGCATCGGGAGCAGGGTGAAATGAATTGTGTGTATACAGGCGGGCCAGTGGGTAGCAGAGTATACAGGGGGCTCTGTGGGTAGCAGAGTATACAGGCGGGTCTGTGGGTAGCAGAGTATACAGACGGCTCTGAGGGTAGGAGATTATACAGGTGACTCTGTGGGTAGTAAAGTATACAGGCGGCTCTGTGGGTAGAAGAGTATACAGGTGGGTCTGTGGGTAGTGGAGTATACAGGCGTGTGTGGTGGTGGTGGCAGAGTATACAGGCGTCTGTGCTGGTGGCGGCAGAGTATACAGGCGTGTGTGGTGGTGGCAGAGTGTACAGGCGTGTGTGGTGGTGGCAGAGTGTACAGGTGTGTGTGGTGGTGGCAGAGTGTACAGGCGTGTGTGGTGGTGGGAGAGTATACCGGCGTGTGTGGTGGTGGCGGCAGAGTATACAGGCGTGTGTGGTGGTGGCGGCACAGTATACAGGCGGGTGTGGTGGTGGCGGCAGAGTGTACAGGCGTGTGTGGTGGTGGCGGCAGAGTGTACAGGCGTGTGTGGTGGTGGCGGCAGAGTGTACAGGCGTGTGTGGTGGTGGCAGAGTGTACAGGCGTGTGTGGTGGTGGCAGAGTGTACAGGCGTGTGTGGTGGTGGCAGAGTGTACAGGCGTGTGTGGTGGTGGCAGAGTGTACAGGCGTGTGTGGTGGTGGCAGAGTATACAGGCGTGTGTGGTGGTGGCGGCAGAGTGTACAGGCGTCTGTGCTGGTGGCAGAGTATAGAGGCGTGTGTGGTGGTGGCGGCAGAGTGTACAGGCGTGTGTGGTGGTGGCGGCAGAGTGTACAGGCGTCTGTGCTGGTGGCGGCAGAGTATACAGGCATGTGTGGTGGTGGCAGAGTATACAGGCGTCTGTGCTGGTGGCGGCAGAGTATACAGGCATGTGTGGTGGTGGCAGAGTATACAGGCGTCTGTGCTGGTGGCGGCAGAGTATACAGGCGTCTGTGCTGGTGGCGGCAGAGTATACAGGCGTCTGTGCTGGTGGCGGCAGAGTATACAGGCAGGTGTGGTGGTGGCGGCAGAGTATACAGGCGTCTGTGGTGGTGGCAGAGTGTACAGGTGTGTGTGGTGGTGGCAGAGGTGTACAGGTGTGTGTGGTGGTGGCAGAGTGTACAGGCGTGTGTGGTGGTGGCAGAGTGTACAGGCGTGTGTGGTGGCGGCAGAGTGTACAGGCGTGTGTGGTGGCGGCAGAGTGTACAGGCGTGTGTGGTGGCGGCAGAGTGTACAGGCGTGTGTGGTGGCGGCAGAGTGTACAGGCGTGTGTGGTGGCGGCAGAGTGTACAGGCGTGTGTGTGGTGGCGGCAGAGTGTACAGGCGTGTGTGGTGGCGGCAGAGTGTACAGGCGTGTGTGGTGGTGGCGGCAGAGTGTACAGGCGTGTGTGGTGGTGGCGGCAGAGTGTACAGGCGTGTGTGGTGGTGGCGGCAGAGTGTACAGGCGTGTGTGGTGGTGGCGGCAGAGTGTACAGGCGTGTGTGGTGGTGGCGGCAGAGTGTACAGGCGTGTGTGGTGGTGGCGGCAGAGTGTACAGGCGTGTGTGGTGGTGGCGGCAGAGTGTACAGGCGTGTGTGGTGGTGGCGGCAGAGTGTACAGGCGTGTGTGGTGGCAGAGTGTACAGGCGTGTGTGGTGGCAGAGTATACAGGCGTGTGTGGTGGTGGAGTATACAGGCGTCTGTGGTGGTGGCAGAGTGTACAGGCGTGTGTGGTGGCAGAGTATACAGGCGTGTGTGGTGGTGGAGTATACAGGCGTCTGTGGTGGTGGCAGAGTGTACAGGCGGTGTGTGGTGGTGGAGTATACAGGTGTCTGTGGTGCGCTCGTGCAAGGCAGGGGTTAAAAAAATAAAAAAAGATTATGCTCACACTCACCCCGAGCCCCCGCCGTCTTCTGCCGTGTTCCGCCGTCTTCTGCCGTGTTCCGCTAGGCTCCCGGTGGCTGTGCAGGCTCCCGGTGCCTGCAGTGATCTTCTATCTACTGAGAGTGAAGGACCTGTGGTGATGTCAGAGTCACGTGACCCGCGATTTGCCTGGAGTAGGCTGGTGTCACGTGACTCTGACATCACCACAGGTCCTTCACTCTCAGTAGATAGAAGATCACTGCAGGCACCGGGAGCCTGCACAGCCACCGGGAGCCTAGCGGAACACGGCAGAAGACGGCGGGAGACGGCGGGAGACAGCGCGGGCTCGGGTAGAGGTGAGGATTTTTTTTTTTTTTAGAGTAGTGCGGGTCTGCGGCTCGTGATGACGCTGCGCGTCATCACTCGCAGTCCCGCGCAAAGCATGTTGGGATTCGGCTACAACGCCCGAAATCCCAACTGCGGATTATATAAGTAGATGCAATGCAAACAATCCATTGGATTTCCAGTATCGCTCAATTAGTGTATTTTCTCTCAAATCATAATCTTCAAGCTCTACAGGTGCAAAACTGGTACTATTAGTTTATAAGACTAGGAATGCTGCAGATGGACACCGGGCTGCAGCAAAAAAAAAATGCCACTACTCCCTCATATGTGGGATATACAGTGGGTGAAACAAGTATGGAACATATCATCAATTTTCTAAGTAAATATATTTTTTAAAGTACTATTGATATTAATTTCTCACTAGATATTGTTAACAAACCATCCAATCCACACAGGTAAAGAAATCACACCATAGATGCCCATAAATTATGTGTTATAATGAGAAATGACCTTAAGAAGAAAATAATGAACATATGATGAAAAAAAGGTGCAAAAAAAACATGGAAAGTCATAAATCCCACTTAGCACAAAATAATATTGGCTGGTTCAACTGATGGCCTACATTACCAAGTTGCCACACAAGAAACATTTCAAGGTGGGTAAAACCAGTAAGCTATGTCAAGACCTCCGTAAGCTTATTATTGCAAAACGTAATGAGAGCGAGAACACAGGAGGCAGGCTCACTGCTGTAGGAAAATGGCAGTGGCATGAGTAGGGCAATGCTGCTTGCACTGGTCTGGGAGAAGGGGATGTCAAGGCGGCATGAGCCTGGCACCATTAATCTCCGTATAACACCAAAAGAAAATAAATCCACTCCACTCCTGTCACTCGCCGAGCGAATTTCAAAGACAATCTACAATCAGTGGTAACTAACATATTGGTGGACTTATCAAAATTAAAAACATTCCAATAATTGTTAATTTCAGAAGGTCTGCAAACCATGTCTTAGGAAGACCAACTAAAACAAATAGGAATGCTTAGTTTCAAAAGAGAAGGCTGAGAGTAGACCTAACAGCGGTCAGCAAATATCTGAAAGGTAGTCACAGTCCAGGGGGAACTACAGTCAGGGCCGACACCAGGTTTTTTAGGCCCTGGGTGAAATAGTCTCAGTGGGCCCCTTTAATACATGCCATGATTCATGAATATAATATAGAAGCTGCGGGCTCTGTATATATAATATTGAGGCTGTGCAGGGCTGTATATATTATCTGGAGGCTGCTGCAGGGCTATATTTTTTCCATGTGACCCCCCCAGCAGGCTGTCTACTCACGTCAGCCCTCCGGCGCTTACCTACTCCATGCTCCATACTCCCTCTTCCTCAGTGATGCTCTGCAGACTGCACAGATGCCGGTAGTGTGAGGAGAGAAACTTCCCACACTGCACCTTGCACCTCAGCACTGCCACTTCTGGTCAGGGGGAGCTCAGCTGCTCTGAGCTCTGAGCTCCACTAAACCCGGAAGTGCCAGGCAGCATGGACTGAGGATCAATGCAGCGCCCAGTATTCAATAAATACTGGGACACTGCTACCTGTGCCACTGTCCTGCTTGTGCCTCCACATGGCTAATTTCCATTGCATGCAAATTACCCATGTGGACACATATCACTATAATAAGCACGCAGCTGCGGGGCCCCTCGACATCAGGGCTGCTTGTCCCTGATGGTGAGTGGGCCCCCTCAGCTGTGGACGGCCCCGGCACTTGCCTGGGTGCGCCGGGTGCTGACACTGGCCCTGAATACACTATTCTCATTAACATAAGGAAGTACAAGAACGGAGGCAAGTTTTAATAAAAAGTGAATTGCAAAGTTACATATTTTTAGAAGCGCTTTCCAACTATATTCATTTTAAAGAATGCATACAGTGCATATAGAGTATTCTGTACAGAATCAATTCATGCCATCCAGAGAAAATTGAGCACCCACTATGTAGAGTATAAACACTATTACATTGCACTGTATCCTTTGCAGTTATTATTGTACACACAGGAATCATCAACCCTGAGAATAGGTTATTTGTAATTTAATCCATACAAATAAACACTGTTACAAGTGTTTCCAACATTCACTCCAAAGAAGCCCATGTCAATGCAAATTTGCTTCATTTCCAACATCAAATGCAAATGGAAATAATGAATACAGATAAATAATTTCCCATCCTAGCTTATCTGGTTATTGAGCTTTAGGGGAGATCAACCTTCTGTGAAATGATGAACATTAGCATTATCCTAAATCTGTGACCTAATTCTATGGTGATGCTCATTCTATTTCTCTGTTTCCCATAACATATGTTTTATCCACGTCCCCAGTGGTATCAGCATTGCAGTGCAGTTAGACTGTGACAGAGAGCGCTTTGGGGTATTCAGTGTAAAAACCCATCTGCTCACTGGTCTGTGAAGTGTTTCTAGAATTCTGTAACTTTTTGATAGTATAATATATGTAAATAAAAACACATTTTATTATTGAACAGACTATAGATGGTACACTAGTGTATGTCTTATATTTGCTGCAATGAATGGTAAATATATTAGAAGGTAGGAAAACAATAATTCATTAAAAACCAAGGTCCTAATTCATCAAAGCAATTTTGACAGAATTCTGGAATAAATAGTTTTGAAAATCCAAAAGTATTTGCACAACTAAGAGTTGCACAAAAATTTTGTGACTTTTGTTGTTTTTACACCAATTTCTTCCAACTCCACCAGACTGGATGGTGCTGGGGTTGGATGGGGCCACAATAGAAGCATGATGCCTGTATGTACCTAGGCATGTACAGTGACAACCATCGTGGACTTTCCCAAGGCTAATGAACTATATAGGGTCAAGAGGACTAGCAAGGCAGTCGCTCAGAAGACCCGCAGACATCTGCCTGCTGGGATTGGCAACCACAGGACATTAGAAGGACAAGAGGTAGCAGTTTCAGGAAGAAAAAGGCAGCAAGGAAGGTCATATTCCCTGTGTCACAGCAAAGTAGACCTTGATTACCTATGAGCTGGCCAGGGTGCAATCCTGATGAGTACAGTACTCCGGCTGGGTTGTGTCTGCTTCAGAACCATGTAAAAGGGTAAGAACTGCAAGAACCCCATGTGTGTCTAGTCCTTTATGTGCCTACATACGTCCCCCTGCAGAGCCATCACCCTGCACTGCAACTCCTTCCATCTCATCTATTCTACTACCCTACTACTACTCCCAGGGGCATGTTCCTGCTGAGGTGAGTGCTCCAACTAGCTGTGTGGTGCCCCTGCGGACTGGTCGCCACTAAGTGGCATAGCAGCTGGGACCGGTAAGTCGGTCACCCCACACAAATACCCAACTCATCCCCCAATCCCAAGTCTAAGTTATTTCATGTCTACCACAGGATGGCGGGAGGAGGTAGGTGGAGGGTGGACAGCTGAGAAAGAGCCCGGTAAGGTGTGGGTACACGAGTACATGAGGGGAATACACAACATCAAGTTCAAGTTACCGTGTTTCCCCGAAAGTAGGGCGCCCCCGAAAGTAAGGCATGGTGCCGGTTTTAGGGGGTCGGGTAATGTAAGACATACCCCGAAAGTAAGACACTGCCTTACTTTCGGGGGCGCCCCACTGGTATATACAGCTGCAGCCCCCCCCCCATGAGCATACAGGCGCCCCCCATATCATTCTACTTATCCCCGCCGGTGTCCCGCTGCTGTCCCGCCGCCGTCCCGCCGCCATCACGCTCTTCCGTCTTCATCCGGCTTTATCCGACTTCCTTCTCCGGCGCACAGACTGACGTCATTGTCTGTGCGCCGGAGATGGAAGACAGATGAAGGCGAAGGAGCGTGATGGCGGCGGGACAGCAGCGGGACACCGGCGGGGATAAGTAGAATGATATTTAATTTACAGGTTGGCGGCAGCGTGGGGGGGGCGCCTGTATACTCATGGGAGGGGGGGCTGCAGCTGTATACACCACTGGGGGCTGCAGCTGTATACACCACTGGGGGCTGCTGCTCTATACAACACTGGGGGCTGCAGCTGTATACACCACTGGGGGCTGCAGCTGTATACACTGCTGGGGCCTGTATATACCACTGGGGAGGTTGCTGTATACCACACTGCTGGGGGCTGTATTTTATGGTTAAACCAAAAATCGACATTTATTTTCCCAATATAAGACATACCGCGAAAGTAAGACATAGTGGGACTTTTTGGGGTAAAAAAAATGTAAGACACTGTCTTACTTTCGGGGAAACACGGTAGTTGAGTACTGAGGAAAGTGGAGGGAAGAACACCCCGCACCTTCCTCCCCACCACATAATGTTTGTAACCCGCACCTCCTAACGGAGCACTTGGATTAAAAGAACCTTCATCTAATGGTGAGTGCCATCTGTTTCTTCAAAATTTTTGGACATTCCTTCTACTACATTCACTGTCCTCGGTGTCTTTCTTGCGCCTCCTTTCTATCCGTGCGCTGCCCTGTACAAACCCACTTCCTACCAGGCCTGTCGGTTGTGATGAGGTTACCCTTCTCTTCTCTTAGGAGCTCAACCCGGTTTGACGGTACCTGGTGGAGCTGTACGTTGTGGACGAGGTCGGGGCTGCTTGGCAGACCTGCGACACACCGATATTGGTGGCTCAGGGTTGGACTCGCCTGCATCGCGATTCGGAGCCAGTACCCTGTTGTGGACCGGGATTCTCCCAGACCATTTACTCTGACAGTCTGGCACTGGGTCTCCCCTTTCTGTCTGGGTAGCCACTCCTTTTTGGGCGCCCTCCCTGTGGTGTCCCTCTAGGACTTGCTCCTTGCTTTGTTCCTCAGACTAGACTAGATCTGTCTGTGTGATTCCCGCTCCTTCTACCCTAACACTCCTTCCACCAGGAACGGTTACCCTGGTAACGGGTTAGCCGATTGGTCCCCTAGTCTAGGTGTAGGGATGCTGGGGTGAGAGCCCCAGTTCGGCATTATCCCCTCCAATGACTGGGATACCGCACACTCAGTTTTGTGTGCAGTATCCTACTGTGGTGCACTGACCAGTGGGGTGCCACAGATCCCATAACCCTGGAATGCTTAGATCAAACTTTCGTAGAAAATCAGGGGCCTTTCTGTGAGCCATTAGGAGTACTTATGAGTGGTTCTGACATTAAAGGGGTTGTCCGGGCTTTTTGTATAATTTCTATGTGTATCTAGGCTGCAAAATGTTGACAGTTTGTAATATATATCTTGTCAACATTTTGCATAGAGTTACCAGACATCATCTATTTGCGGCAACCAGGGAATGACCAAGGGGTGTGTTAGTGTTGAAGCCTGCATATAAATAGGGAACTGGATGTTACACCCAGACTCCTCCAAACACCCCCCCTTCCCCAGTCTACAGCATGCCTGGCCATCCCAGACTCGTACAGGCCTGCCCCAGCCCAAGCCCCTAATGTCACCACCCTCCCCATTGCACACAGCAGTCCCCTGCTCCACTGGCACAATGTGCCGAATCCTCAGCTGTGAAGTAAATTTGGTACACTGTGTCAGTGGAATGGGGGACCGCTGTCTGCAATATAGTGTGTGTCTATCTATCCACTGTGGGTTAGTGTCAGACCAATAGCGGTGGTTTTGTTTGTTAACTTCACCATTCACAAAAAAGTTTGCCTCATCACTCATCTGAAGGCAATTGTCTATGCTGTGAAGATACGAGATGTGCAGCATCTGAAACAACAGGTACTGGAAGCCTGTGCTACCATGTCTTCTGCTGTGTTGCTATCAGTGTGTCAAGGGTGGAAGAAGAGGGTTGCATTGACAATCCAACACAATGGGCAGCACTTTGAACACATTTTATAAGTGGTCATAAACTTGTAAATAACTCATGAAAGAATAAAGTTACGTTAAAACCAAGCACACTATTGTTGTTCTTAAGAAATTCTCAATACGTTTGATGTGTCACATGACCCTCTTCCGATTGAAAAAAATAAAGTTGGATCCAAAATGGCTGACTTCAAAATGGTCACCACCCATCTGGAAAAGTTTTCCTCCTCCCATATACTAATGTGTCACAAACTGGAAATTCGTATCACCAACCATTCCCATTTTATTTGGGTGTATCCATAAAAATGGCCTATCCTGAATTTTATTTTATTCTGTTCTTTGTATAACATCATTTAATAAATTATATATATATATATATATACAGTTGTGGCCAAAAGTATTGACACTCCTGCAATCCTGTCAGATAATACTCAGTTTCTTCCTGAAAATGATTGCAATCACAAATTCTTTGGTATTATTATCTTCATTTAATTTGTCTTCAATAAAAAAAACACAAAGAGAATTGTCCTAAAGCCAAATTGGATCTAATTCCACACCAAACATAAAAAAGTCTGTGGACAAAAGTATTGCCATTGTTAGAAAAATCATGTGATGCTTCTCTAATTTGTGTAATTAACAGCACCTGTAACTTACCTGTGGCACCTAACAGGTGTTGGCAATAACTAAATCACACTTGCAGCCAGTTGACATGGATTAAAGTTGACTCAACCTCTGTCCTGTGTCCTTGTGTGTACCACATTGAGCATGGAGAAAAGAAAGAAGACCAAAGAACTGTCTGAGGACATGAGAAACCAAATTGTGAGGAAGCATGAGCAATCTCAAGGCTACCAGTCCATCTCCAAAGAACTGAATGTTCCTGTGTCTACCGTGCGCAGTGTCATCAAGAAGTTTAAAGCCCATGGCACTGTGGCTAACCTCCCTAGATGTGGACGGAAAAGAAAAATTGACAAGAGATTTCAACGCAAGATTGTGCTGATGGTGCATAAAGAACCTCGACTAACATCCAAACAAGTTCAAGCTGCCCTGCACTCCGAGGGTACAACAGTGTCAACCCGTAGTATCCGTCGGCGTCTGAATGAAAAGGGACTGTATGGTAGGAGACCCAGGAAGACCCCACTTCTTACCCCGAGACATAAAAAAGCCAGGCTGGAGTTTGACAAAACTTACCTGAGAAAGCCTAAAACGGTTTGGAAGAATGTTCTCTCTTTTTCGGTAAAGGCATCAACATAGAGTTTACAGGAGAAAAAAAGAGGCGTTCAAAGAAAAGAACACGGTGCCTACAGTCAAACATGGCGGAGGTTCCCTGATGTTTTGGGGTTGCTTTGCTGCTTCTGGCACTGAACTGCTTGACTGTGTGCATGGCATTATGAAGTCTGAAGACTACCAACAAATTTTGCAGCATAATGTAGGGCCCAGTGTGAGAATGCTGGGTCTCCCTCAGAGGTCATGGGTCTTCCAGTAGGACAATGACCAAAAACACACTTCAAAAAGCACTAGAAAATGGTTTGAGAGAAAACACTGGAGGCTTCTAAGGTGGCCAGCAATGAGTCCAGACCTGAATCCCATAGAACACCTGTGGAGAGATCTAAAAATGGCAGTTTGGAGAAGGCACCCTTCAAAGATCAGGGACCTGGAGCAGTTTGCCAAAAAAGAATGGTCTAAGATTCCAGCAGAGCATTGTAAGAAACTCATTGATGGTTACCGGAAGCGGTTGATCGCAGTTATTTTGGCTAAAGGTTGTGCAACCAAGTATTAGGCTGAGGGTGCCAATACTTTTGTCTGGCCCATTTTTGGAGTTTTGTGTGAAATGTTTTGCTTTTTGCTTCATTCTCTTTTGTGTTTTTTCATTGAAGACAAATTAAATGAAGATAATAATACCAAAGAATTTGTGATTGCAATCATTTTCAGGAAGAAACTGAGTATTATCTGACAGAATTGCAGGGGTGACAATACTTTTGGCCACAATTGTATATTCTTATAAAAAGAAAAGAAAAGATGAACAATTTTGATCACATAACCTCTCTGCATTCCTGAATATGATTACAAATAATTTTCTGTAGAACCGTACAAGGCTCCCATAAGTGACAGTTGGACAGATATCACTTCTTCCATTTGTTTGTACAGCCCTCTTGTGGACAAGAATAAAAATGAAACTCAAACCATTCAAAATATTATTTAGGCTATGGCTACATGGCGACAAATGTTGCACGACAGCAATTCTCACGAGTCATGCAACCAAAATAATTTGTGCAACTTTCTGTCATGCAACTGTTTTCAAGCCATGATTTTGCTGTAAAGAATGGCCAAGATCACAGGCAAAAGGCATGCAACTTGTGCTTAAGTCTAGGGCAAGTGAACTGCATGCAACTTGTGTCCAGTGACAGAAAATCAAACACAATTGAAGATAATTGTGTTTCTGCTTTGTATACAAGTCCAGGCAGTATTGGAGTCTTAAGGCCCTGTCACTCTTGGTGATGCACCAGCGATCCCGACAATGATCTGACCTGGCACGGATAGTTGGTGCGTCGCTATGTGATCGCCGGTGAGATCTCAAACAGTCAGATTTCACTAGCGACGCAGCAAAGATACAGCGGTCTTTGGGACCCTGTCACTCTCGGGGGTAGTATTGAGATCGTTGGTCGCTCAGTGGGAGCGCAATGACCAAAAATGGTCCAGAATGGTTTGAAACGCTCAGCGATCTCACAGCAGGGGCCTGATCAATGCTACGTGTCACAAACAGCGAGGTCGCTGTTGAGGTCACTGTTGCGTCACAAAACTTGTGATTCAGCAGCGATCTCGCTAGCAATCTTGCTTAGTGTGACGGGGGCTTTAGAAAGCATAGAGCCAGGGTGCATGTCCCATTGGAATTTACCCTTTGTTCCATAAGGAGGTGGAACAGCACTCCAAAATCAGTAAGTTTACCTTAAAACATATTAATTGTATATTTTTCCATATTTATAAAGACGCATCACATTTATGAATATTTTTTTTGTGAGCACGTTTCTGGTACAGACCCTTCATCAGTAAGAGCGAGTGGCGGGATATATCATAAGATCAAGGTGTTTTCGGTGAGACGTCATAAGGTGTGATTCAGACCATGGAGGATTATAGCCAAGGAGCAGTACTGTAGCGAATCTTTGTTGCCGTCAACGTAGGTCACTATATCACACAATAGGAAATTATTAGATGTGACATTGTAATTTGACAGTGCATCTCAATGTCATATGACAGATATCGCTATGTAGCCTTAGGCTTATTAAACAACTGTTTTTCTTCCATATTACAATGCTAGAGCAAAGTAATAAGGCATCATGTTTTAGAAATCTGGACAGGTGACAAAGGCAATTTAATCCACTTCTTCTTATCATCGACATAAACTATTATGATAGATGACAATATCAGTCAAAAAGTTGTTCTGCACATTAGAATAATTTGGTCCTTCCCAGTGATGGGGCTGAAAAATCACTTTTGTTAAATAACAAATCTGCATCCCATCAATAATGGCCCAATCTAGGGCATAGCTAATAGAAGACATCAATCAGTCATTTATTTCATGGCAAAGTTGTACAAGGCAACAGCCTAAGCAGACTAACAATGAACAAGTCTCTCAATAGGCGGCAGTCTGCAATCTTTACTGCAGGGGTCTCCAACTATAAGTGAGATCACGTGTGACTCACAACTTTCTTCCAGCTTGGTGCATTAGCACCAGTCTAGCAATCAGCTTTAAAGAGCAGGTCTACAAGTGGTGACTTTTGTGAGTAACTCAACATAGAAGAGCAGATCTGAATGGGGTAAGGTAGGAACCCCTGGATCTTGGTATACTGCCTAGGTGTGATTTCTGTGGAAAAGCTTTGGCTGTCATCATACAGCTAATGAGGGCTCTGGGTGTCACTACTGTGAGGGTGTGGGAGTGGCATGGAGCCCGCGAGCCTCCCTCAGAGCTGAAATTGGTTTTTCAAGGTCAGAAAGGTTGGGGACCTCTGCCTTTAACGTATGATCAGCTTTAGTTACAAATTTCTAGTCTACTGACCTTTATTGCGATTAATTCAGACTAAACCATTTTACAAAGTTTTTGATGATTGTACACACCAATAATCTCATAGAAAACAGTATAATTCCTAATAAACAGTTAAAATTCATAAGGGGTAGACTCCATAGGGCCTATGTAGGTAGAGATCATTTTTCCCAGTTTTAATGCTCCTAGTGAGTAATACAGATATTTTGGCTTCACGTGGGTTGAACTAGAGGGACTTAAAGTCTACCTTCAACCAAAAAACTATGAAACATGCAACCAGAGTGAAAACCCTACATAAGGCTCCATAAAAGCTAAAAACATATAGTTGTATAGTTATACTGGGCCACAAGGCAATCATGTTCATTGCTCTGTACAAAATAGAGCCATAATGCAGCCATGTGCCCTTACTCGGTTGCTCAGTGCTCATTAAAGGGGTTTTATCTTAAGCAAAAACATTGTGTTATGGAAATCAATATATATATCAATATATGAAAATATCCAAAGGTTTATCATTGTGCTTCTCTCCTGTACTGTATTGCATATCTAGCATAGATGTATCCCTTTAAATTCTACTTGCCTTTAAGAAATAGTGCTTTCATATCAAGTATTGCTTACTGTGAGTTATAGAGAGAAGCAATGAAGGCCACCTCGGTCTGGGTGTGAGGCCAATATTTAGCATGTATTAACAAGAAGTGAGGATGTTCTGAAAACATTAGATAATGAAGGAATGTGATGATTCAATAATGTTAATTACATCAAAATGATGGGTTAAATCAATCATGAATACGTGTTTAGAATAGATTTGCATAATCCAATCACCTTGCAGATATTAGTGACCAATGATTAGTTATTAACCAATCAATGAATGATCTTATTCTAGGGTAACCACCCCCAAAATTATCTGAATAATTTAATGTTTTTCCTAATTAAACTAAAAAATTCTAAGCATATTGAACTTGTGTCAGGCATCTGTTATTCTCTCTGCACGCGTGCATTATCATCTAAGATTTGGCTGCAGATGGACTAAGGTTGACACTCCTCATTGAGGTGTCCACAACAATTGTAAGTCCAGGTTACTAATTAACCCAGTAGTCAATTGTTATCATCAAGAACATACAGGTCTTAGCAGACATTTTCCCTAAATAATATGTATAATGTTAGTTAGTCGAAATTTATGGCAAATGAAAAGCTGTTCATGCACTACATGGATGGGGCAAGTGTTAGCTGTTGTCCAATCTAACACATTGAGGATTGAGGGGTGTGGTGTTTCTCTCGCTATGACTTTTATAAGTCCTAGCAACAGTGGTGTAGCTCCAACGGGGGCCCTCAAGTACTGCAAATCTTTAATAGCACCTAGTCCTTTTCTATGGACCAAAAATACTTTTGGGGCCCCGTAGATCCATGGCCCAAGTGCGATTTCAAGCCCTGCACCTACTGTAGTTACTCCCCTGCCTAGCAGTACATACGAAAATGTCAAGGTTGTCCTCACACAGCGTCTTTAATATAGCATTATCTACTACTTACTATATAAAAAAAATTGTGGTCCTAAAACAGTAATTCCATGGCCCAAAAAAACGTACTTTCACTTTAGACAAAACAAGAAATGACTGAGGCCATATTTATATCATGTGCATCTAGAAAAGATTTCTTAATTGCACTGAAACCAATATTCCCTTTGGAACTTGCAAAGTTGTGTTATCATAAGCAGATTTACCAGCCATCCAGAGGCGAAATGTAATACCACAACATGAAAATAATGAACGTACAAAACAGATCAATAAAAACATTCATAGTAGTATATATTATTTCCGCACATATACATGATATATCACTGCTTTCAAAAAAATATTTTTTGGTATACCGTAATTAAAGCTGTTAAGAAATGTATTCCTGCAGAAACATTTATCCACTATCTAGATAGGTGATAAATACTAGATGAGAGGTGTCCGACCACTGGGACCCCTACAGATTGTTGGAATGCTGTTTCTGCAAGGCCACATCTAGGTGGAGTAAACGTATTAGCTACGGATCATGGGTCCGATTGCCCTATTCAAAGCCCGCAACACTTGCAGGAAACGCTGATCTCTCTGCTCAACTTTTACATGAGAGCTAAAGGCTTTGAGTAGAGTGTTAGAGTAGAGTGTTAGGCTGTGGTCACAGTTGACATGCGTTTTTTTAGTGCCTTTTAAAAACGCATGCTTTTTTACATGCGTTTTTCATGTCATCATGAGTTTTTTAAGGTGTCTGATGGCTCCCTGCGTTTTTGGCTGCGTTTTGGAATCTGCACCCAAAAATAGTGCATGTACTATTTTTTGGTGCGTTTTGAAAAACGCATGCGTTTTTGTAGAAAACGCATGCATTTTTATAACATGGGCCTCTATGGAAAACGCATGCAAAAACGCATGGTACATTAGTACCTTTTAGTGCCATTCAAAAACGCATGCGTTTCCGATAGGAGCCCATGTTAAAAAAACGCATGCGTTTTTTTAACATGGGCTCCTATGGGAAACGCATGCGTTTTTGAATGGCACTAATTGTACATGCGTTTTTGCATGCGTTTCCCATAAGGCCCCATATTCAAAAACGCATGCGTTTTTGGAAAAGCTCCAAAAATGCATGGGACTGTCACACATGCTTTTTGGCTATTAGGGAATGCGTTTTTTTAACATGGGGGCCTATGGGTGCGTTTTTACATGCGTTTTTGAAAACGCAGGTCTCCAAAAACGCATGTGAAAAATGTTACTGTGACCCCAGCCTTACGCTCCAAATTTCCCAGGGACACCAACCAATATCTAGCTTTCATTTCCTGATGTGTTTGTACTAGTTTTTATATACACTGACATAACCTACAATAGCCACATATTTCCATTAAAAATATTTTAATTACAGATACATTTTTTGGAACGATCAACGGTGGCCTACATTTTTTTATTACTCCAAAAAAGGTGTGTGGGTAAAAACATGTAAATCATATTCCAAAATGACACACTTTTGCAATAGAAGCCTTTGGCTATTATATTGCATATATACTATATATTATATATGGACAAAAAGAATTGGACATCTTCATTTGATCCCAATGCAATGGTGGACAGAAAAATGGCCAAAAGAAAAATACCCACAGAGTTGGAGCTAGGGTTAGGTTTAGGTGTTGGGGTAGGGATTAGGGTTGCTTATGGGCATTTTCTCTAGTGGGCATTTTTAAGGCAACCCATTGCAACGTATAAAATCTAGCTCCTCGCCATTCAGTGTGAACAAAGATTTGTTACACTGGTCGATCTAGAGAGCTCATTGAATTTGAGTATGGTCCTGTAATAGGACATGATCATTGAAATAAGTCAGTGCATGAGCTTTCTTCCCTCTTAAATATACCATGATCAGCTATGAGTGATATTTTTGAAAAGATGTAGTGTTCAGGAATCACAGCTACTTGGCTATGGAGTAGGGTGACCCAGCGCTGAGGCACATAGTGTAACATGTAACCAACGCTCTATGGACTCCATTACTGCAGGGATACAAATCTACTCTGGCATTGATGTCAACACGAAAAAGGAGTGCCGGGAACTTCATGGCATGGGTTTCCATTGCAGAACAGCAGCATGCATTGTAATGTTTGGTGAAGGAACAATAATGATAAGAGGTTGTTATTCCACAGTTTCGCCCAAGTCCCTTAGTTCCAGTGAATGGATACCTTAACGCTTCACCATAATAAGACACTTTGAACAATGGTATGCTTCCAACATTGTGGGAACATTTTAGGGAAACCGCCTTTCTGTTTAAGCATGGCTGTGCATTAATCAAGGTCCATAAAGGCATGGTTGGGTGAGTTTTGGCTGGAAAAACAAGACTGATCAGCAAAGAATCTTGACCTCAACCCCAGCGATCATTTTTTAGGATGAACTAGAATAGAGATTGTGAGACAGACCCTCTCTTCAGAAACGCTCTTCTGGATGAATGAGCAAAAATCCCCATAGGCACACTCCAAAATCTTGTTGAAAACCCTCCCTCAAGTTATTTTAACTGAAAATGGGGAAAAAACTCCACGATAATGGTGTAATATCTAGGTGTCTCAATACTTGTGTCCATACAGTGTATCTGAATTTTTCTATTCAAGACAAGAAGATAGTGAGAGCAAAGAACACATATTTTATAACTAGCAATTGTGCATGAGAGTAGTCCTGAAATTGGTAATCAGAAAAATGTGACCCCGGACTAAAGAGCAAAATAAGTGCTGTACACCCCTGAAACTTTGAGACCCCCTCCCTTGTCACTGTCTGGGTTTTACCAGTGATACAAAGTCATCAAAGGATGAAGGTGACACAAGGTAAGTCAACCATGTGTGTCTAGACAAAGCCAAACATACCTGAACTGCAGCAAAAAAGTACTAAGCAATGGCCACAAGGTCACAGACACATGCAAACCACCTTGAGAGGCAGACCTGCTGACCAAGGACAATACAGATACAGAAGTCATCACTATGAACCATGCAAACAGAAAACTACAACACTGTATTACAAAGCCCCATTGATACAGAAATCCCTTCATAAAAATATACATTACAATAGAGACTGATGACTCTTCTTTTATCTCTTGCAGCCTGCTGTATTGTTCTTAACCATATCATTGCCATTCATCCTATCTATTGGTGCACTATATAGGAGACATAAAGCATTGATGCTCTAGCATGCTATAGGAAAGACATGAAAACATTGATTACTTACATTTAGGAGACACAAAGAGCCAGTGGCTGCTCCAGAAGAAAGAAGAGAGAGTAGATTTAGATGCTTTTGAGATGTCTTTATGCTGGAGGTCTGCAGTATGGTGACTGCTCACTTTCTCTGCTCAGCTCTGCATCCTCTGCATCTGTCAGATGTGACCTCCCTGCTGCCTCAGGGTCTGACTCTCATATTATGGGATGTGCAGCAATGTGCCTCACCACCTCCTGCCTGCAAACTGTGACATCAGGGAGAAGAATAATGATGGGATCTATCAGAGCTCCCCAGCTGCAGGCCACAGAAAGCTGCTACATCAGAGGAGAAGATTAGGAACATCATGTGGCTTTGAGTGTCTGGTATATGTGCCTCAATTTAACTGCACATTTATCATTGATATTGTAATATACCGCAATAGGAAATTAAAGGTAAAATATTCTGAATTGTTTTTAAATAAGATTGGGAGGATTTTACTCACTGTATCTAAATATCAGCATCTTATATGATATACAGTATGTCCTTTTAGTCTAGATTGCAAGCTCATATGAACAGGGCGACAGTGGTGCAGTCCTGTTGAACACCTTATACACTAAGTGTACTTCATAATAAGAAATTCTCACTACCATCCTTACATGGAAATATATCTTTATTAAGGATTGTAGATGTTATAATTTTATGTAAAACACTAAAACTATTTTATTATGTTTATATTCCCAAATAACGTTATAGTTGGACTTAAAGAGAACCTGTCATGTTAATTTGTGATATTAAACCAATGTATTTTAAATGATGTAATGTGCATCACTAACATGGCTATTTAAAAACAAATGTAGACTTTATATTCTGAGGTGATTGCACACACACAACTGTCTTCAGTCATAGGGGACTGTCACTGTCACTCACGTTCATCATTAGCAAATAGAAAACAAGCAGTGTCAGAGGTTTGGAGCGCTAAAGAAACCACGGGTTGGTGATTAAATTACCGATAATTTATTGCACGAACAGCAGGGGTCCAGTACTTGTGGCTTACTGGACCCCGGCTGTTCGTGCAATAAATTATCGGTAATTTAATCACCAACCCGTGGTTTCTTTAGCGCTCCAAACCTCTGACACCGCTTGTTTTCTATTTGCTAATCTCCTTCTCCCTTGTTGGGAGTGCGGTGTGTGAGCTGCTCTAAGATCCACAGTACCTGGCAGTACATCATAAAGACCCACCCTTGAATGATCAACTGATACACAGTGTGGAGCTGGGACGGAAGCCAGTGCAGCGAGTCTGCCTCTTCGAGTGGAGGAGTGAAGGAGCCCACCTCCATCTCCAGAGGAACTAAGGAGCCGACCACCAGGCCCGGAGTATCTGAGGAGGAGGGAATATTGGCCCTTGTCACTACAGTGATCCACATTAAGCCATCAGTCTGGTTGTGCGGGGTGTTGCACAACCAGTAAAGGTTAGTGCAAACATAGTAAAACCGTGTATTAAGTTCCTCCAGTTGCAGTGTGGCGCAATATCTGTTTTTTCTTTTACTCACGTTCATCATGATATTTTTAAATAATGTCACACCTCCTGCATTGTAATATATTACATAACTGCAGGTATTCTGTATAGGATAATTAGGTTAAGGTTATGTGATGATGTCATGACCATAATGGGCAGAGCTAAGCCTATATTTCTTTCACATTAGGCCTGCTGCATTGTAATATACAGTCACATGGTCGTGACATCACCACAGGTCCTTCAACAGCATTAGTGAATTTCTGCAGGTCTGTAAATAGTGATGTTAATATATTACAAGTCAGGAGGTGTGACTACATTTAAAAAAACTGCCGGACTAAAAGTGGATTGATGTGACTGCTACTAGGTGAAGTATCCACCCCATGACTGTTTGTGCAGGTACCTAATGCAAACATATAAGCATCTAAAATGCTTTTTTAAGGGCCCTTTCACATCAGCGTTTTTTGAAATTTGCGGCAGATGCGGTGAAAAAAACGCATCTGCCGTAATTGCCGCGTAACCGATGCACTTGCGGCGCGGTTGCGGTAATCCCCATAGAAAGTAAAGGGGGACTTGCGGCAGGTGCGGCAAGTGCGGTTTTGCACTTGCGGCAGGTGCGGCAGCGAAAAAAACCGCGGTCAGCCGCGTTTTTTTTCGCTGCCGCACCTGCCGCAAGTGCAAAACCGCACTTGCCGCACCTGCCGCAAGTCCCCCTATACTTTCTATGGGGATTACCGCAACTGCGCCGCAAGTGCATCGGTTATGCGGCAATTGCGGCAGATGCGTTTTTTTCACCGCATCTGCCGCAAATTTCAAAAAACGCTGATGTGAAAGGGCCCTAAGATAAATACATTGATTTTTTTTTTTAAGTAGGTTAGTGATGCACAGTTCATGATCTAAATAACATTGGGGCGGTTAAAAAGAAGAATGGACATGACAGGTTAATTAATGAGGCTATGTTCATGTGTGTGGTGCCGATTTGGAGCATGGGCAGTCTGATTTTTAAACAAGATTCATTAACATTTTCATTTCATAATTAGTCCTAAAGTATGTTATAGTGTTTATGAAAACACTTAATAATTGTCATATTTCCCAGTTTACAGCGTTGCTCTGGGCTTCTTTTGGCCCAAGTGACCTGTAGTCAGATTAGCCATCTGACACAGGGGTTTGTGTATGGACCACCTTATCGATGTTAGACTGGTTGCTCTGTATGAAAACCCAGGCCAGTCACCTGTAAATCACAGACATAACTTGTTCTCAGTGCAGATAAGTGTACCTTTCTGAATATCACGGAGAGCAGGAACTGCCAATCATGCATTATTCGGGACCATAAATCTGTCCAAAGTAGACCATGCTTCGATTTTTCTTTCTCCCTGACGGGTGGACAGAGAGAAAAATCGTTCATCTGAACACGTGTTATCCATATTTTAGCCGATGTAAAATTGGTTAGCATGTGTCCGATTTATATGTTCATCTTCACGAGCCCTAATTTTATATTTCCGTATTCCGACTACAAGATTTAGATCTCATTCAGATGTCCTTGATTTTTCATGTAAAGAAAAAATGAGTGTCATCAGTGTTTTTCATCCAATTTTCATGAGTGTTTAGTCAGTGTGACAGTTTTTGTCATCATTGTTTCATCAGCATCATTCAATTAAAAAATAAATACATTTCAAAGCTTCTCCTATCCACTTGTGTTAATTAAAGACTGCACCCTTATGTCATCTGTGGCTGTTTGGGATTTGTATGCACACATAAAATTGTATTAGTCATTTGATCTGTATGGAGAATCAAGAATAGACGTCTCAGTGATATTCTTTGACAACACATGTGAACAGCTCCATATATTGTAAATGCTATGTGTTCCAACCATGCAACTATGGATGAAAAACAAACTTCCGAATGAGCCCTTACGCTCAGGTTCACATTGCGCTTGTGCTGTCCGTTTAATGGATCTGTTTGGCAGCAGCACAAATGCAATGTAATGGACACCTAAACGCATCCATAGACCTCCATTCAACGTGCGTTTGCAAGTATGCATTTGTTGAAACGTAAAGGCAAACGCGGACTGCTGCGTTTTTCAGCCCGTTAGAAAGCAAATGCAATATTTGTGCAAATATGCAGCATTGCGTTATATTGCATTTGCAATAGATGGTAGGATAGATAGATGATAGGATAGATAGAAAGATAGATAGGATAGATTAGAAAGATAGATGCAAAAAAAAGCATTACCAGCCTCCCTGCGCTCTCTCTGCTGTTTCCGGTGTCGCTCATTAAGCTCATAAATATTCACCCACCGACCCGGAAGCAACAGAGAGACGGGAGACAGAGCAGGGAGGCTGGTAATGCTTTTCTTGCATCTGTCTGTCTATCCTATCACCTATTCTATCTATCTTATCATCTATTCTATCTATCCTATCATCTATCTAGCTATCCTATTACCTACTCCATCTATCTTATCATGTATTCTATCTATCCTATCATCTATTCTATCTATCCTATTATCTATCTATCTATCTATCTATCTATCTATCTATCTATCTATCTATCTATTGATTGATCGATCGATGTATCCTATCATCTATCTGTCTATCTCATGTAGCGCATACATTTTTGAAGTATCCAAAACGTATGTGCCCTAAAATAACTCAAAATGCCTTTTTTGCTGTAATTTACAATAGATACCGGTAACATCTCTGTTGTCACGGACAGCAATAACAGTGTGAACCTAGCCATACTATAAAAGCAGCTATTGCACCACTCAGGAGATGTTATGTTAGCCAGTAAAGCTGCAGAGCGGTTGTGTGGTATTAGAATGGTGGCTAAAATTGGTAAATATAAATATAAAATAAATATTTTAATCAACACCATTACATAATTAGGATGGATTATGGAATAAAAATGTATGAGAATTCTTTAAGCTGTATGAATCCATAGACTATAATAGGCCAGATGAGTGGTTTTATTTTATACTAGCTGTAGTACCCAGCTACGCCCAGGCTAATAAATAACTGATGTTAGCTATAACAAAATAGAATCTGAATATGTCATATTAATGACCTGTAAGAAAATAGAAGCTGAGCTGTGATTGATTGCTATAGGCAGCCTAATAAACCTCCAGCCAACAGTAAACCCCCCCTGGCCAGGCATTATATGTTACCTCACACATACACATAATAGACAGCTCATGTGACTGACACCGGCCTTAATTCCCTATATGGCACATGTGTTGCACATTGGCTGTTTTTAATCAGATGTTTAAATTTGGAAATTAAAGATAGCACACGTATGAGGCGAGTTGTGTGAGGTGATTTGTGCACATCTGTGTCTGTCTGTGTGGTGTGTGTGTCCCTGGGGTGTGTGTAAGTGTGTGTCCCTGTGGGGTGAGTGCATGTGTCCCTATAGGGTGTGTATGTGTGTGTCCCTGTGGGGGTGTCTCTGTTATGTGTGTCTCTTTGTGGTGTGTGTGTGTGTGTGTCCCTGTGGGGTGAGTGCATGTGTCCATATAGGGTATGTATGTGTGTGTGTCCCTGTGGGGGGGTCTGTGTGGTGTGTGTGTATCTGTGTTGTGTGTGTCTCTTTGTGGTGTGTGTGTGTGTGTGTGTCCCTGTGGGATGAGTGCATGTGTCCCTATAGGGTGTGTATGTGTGTGTGTCCCTGTGGGGGGGTGTCTGTGTTGGGTGTGTGTGTCTCTTTGTGGTGTGTGTGTGTCCCTGTGGGGTGAGTGCATGTGTCCTTATAGGGTGTGTATGTGTGTGTGTCCCTGTGGGGGGGTCTGTGTGGTGTGTGTGTGTCTCTTTGTGGTGTGTGTGTGTCCCTGTGTGGTGATAGCATGTGTCCCTATAGGGTGGCTATGTGTGTGTCCCTGTGGGGGAAGCGGTCTGTGGTGTGTTTTTCTGTGTTGTGTGTGTCTCTTGGTGGTGTGTGTTTGTGTTCGGGTGCGTGGTGAGTATCCAATGTTGGGACTGCACCTTAGCGACTATACACTTGCTGTTACTCTTTGAGTGCATGTGATGTGTATACATGTCCCCGTGCGTGGTGAATATCTCATGTTGGGGCCCCACCTTAGTGACTATATGCTGGTATGTGCTGTTAGTCTTTGGAGCTATCATTAAGCCCCTCTCATTCACAACTGTCAACTGGTAACTGTCACTTTTTCCCCATTATGTAGAAAGGGGCAAAATTGTTTGGTGAATTGGAATGCGCGGGTTTTAAATTTCACCTCACAGCATAGCCTATGACGCTCCCGGGGTCCAGACGTGTGACTGTGCAAAATTTTGTGGCTATAGCTGACAGCTGTCGATTTTCCTCCAACACTTTTCCATTCACTTTTTCCCCATTATGTAGATAGGGGCAAAATTGTTTGGTGAACTGGAACGCGCAGGGTTAAAATTTCGCCTCACAAAATAGCCTATGACGCTCTCGGGGTCCAGACGTGTGACTGTGCAAAATTTTGTGGCTGTAGTTGCGACGGTGTAGATGCCAATCCCGGATATACATACATACATACATACATACACACACACACATTCAGCTTTATATATTAGATTATTGAAAAGCAAGTTTTCTGTAGTTTTTAATAATCATGGTTCTTGAAAAAAAATAATATTGAGGCTATAAATTAGTATGGTGTAAATGGAAGTACTACTAAAACATCAGTACTATTTCAAAAAGTTTATTTAGCTTTATTTACAGCACATTATGTAATTAAAGTCTTGGGCTCTTTAAGGGTCATACAGTTAGGCCATGTGAAGGGAATATTTTTGTGTGCAAATGGCCTAGAATCTGCAGAAAAAAATAGATTTTTCTTTAATTGTAACTATAGTTGCAGTCTAGAATAGTTAACTGAGCTCCAAGAAACTCTGGAATCCAGCTGTCACTTCACTTAAAATTGACTAAAAATGTCCGAATAATGCTTTAGGGTTGGCAGTAGGAAGCAAAAATGTTCATGGAGTAGTCTAGAAATGCTACTCATGGCTGTGTAACAATACAACTACATAAGTGGCTGTTCAGGTTATCAATATCAATATTTGAGTCCAGTACATTAAATACTTTCTTACAAGATATCAACTAATTACAGGATACAATATCTATGCACCACCTACCTCTATCCCCATTTTTAAAGAATATAATATTTTGGATTCAGTTTTCATTCTTTTTCACATTTTCAGGGCTCCAAAGTGTCAGACTTTCATTAAAAATGTTTTTTTTTTTACAGTTATCACTAAAAAACACACCATCTTATTATTTGTTGAGAATGTATATGTACAATGTCCATAGGAGGGAATAGCCAGTTGTAATAGAGAATCTGAACTGTATTGTCATGAGCAAAATTAAAAATGACAAAATGCTGGTATAACTCTGTTAGTATTAACCTACATGTACATATACCAACTCATGGTTACAAAGTTTCCTTCTAAGTCCACATACATATAGAAAATATATATGAAACTACTATGATAATGGGATGAAGGTTAAAACAGAACAAAACAAAAAAACATGGATATATCTGAAAAGAAAAGAAACACAAGGATTCCTGAAAAATCAGGCTTCATCGTAGGTAACAGTAGTATCCACTATATATGGTAATTATTCACAGTAATCTGAGCTATCAGGAGTTATTTAATGGAATCTTCATACTTTACAGCTGTATGTTGGTTTCACATTGGCAATTTTTGCCATCCGTGTGAATCTGGCTAACAATGGATGCACCCACATCCTTTTTCGGCCCCATTGACTTTCAATGGGGCCGCAGGCACTTGTGGGTGCATCCAGTTTTGCACTCTTTTTCCTGATACAGGTGATCACAATTTTTTTCCTGAGACCAAGAACGCAACTTGGTTCCTTATTGGTCTTCATGTCAAAAACATGACTATCCGGATCCGGGTCAATGCAGGATGAATTAAAATAGGGTTCTATGTAACCCGGTTTCGGGGGACTCCAGATCCCACTGGATCCGTAGCCCTGGATCTAGGTTTTGGAATTGCGCATGTCCAGAATGCAGTTCCAAATGACATGCCCCCCTTGGGCGTGTCATTTATCCCCGGATCTGGCTGAAACAGGTACACAGCTGGAAGCCACTGCCTGCTCCTGGTATTATCATCTGTGAGCCTGGATCAGTGATAATACTGATGCGGGTGCATCCAGTTGCATCATTGCGGGGGAGGGGAAGTAGATTCACAAAAATACTAGTGTGAAACGTCATGCCTGTCTTCTGTCAGAACTATCAGATAAGTGGAATATGGTTTTCTGTGATAGACAACTAAAACAACTCATGCCTGTTTCATTAAGGAATTTGGGAGATTTCACCTTTGGTGAGAGGACCAGCGAAACTTTGTATAGTGGTTTCTATGCAACATTTAACTAAAGTGCTGGATTGAGGAACTCATCCCAAATGGTACCTTTACACGCCGCTACTGGATGGTGGCAACAACCGGGTACTTCACGTGCACGAGCACGCACAAAACGGTTGCAAACGGTATTAGCTACAACAAGCTAATATGGGCGGACCTGGTGCAGCAGGGACAACACATAGGCGTGCCACAATTGTGGATTACGAGACGTCCGTACGCTGATAGGACAAAGCAATAACATCATGATTGGCCAGGCAGCGCAGGAGGCTGATTAATACATGACGCTCGAGCAATTGTGTAGTGTGACTGGTCAGCTCCTTAAATATGCCGCCCTATGCAGCAACAACCAATTGTAATGCAGGAGCTTCCTCCAATGATCGCTGAAGGGGGGTGGTTTCCCGGAGGCTGTGTCACGCCCCAGGTACATACCAGGTACATAGAATGGTGTAGAAACAACCCTTCTGTTCCTTCTTTACACGCCGATACAGGTCGCTACAATCGCCTGGGTAGCCACCTGTTATAGGGCAGTGCTCGGAAACAGGTGCCGCTACTGGTGGGTGGCTACAATCGTCTTCACACGCCGCTACCACGGGTTGAATTGGCGGTGCAAGATACATTTCTCTCATGTACCCGGTTGTTGCCACCATCCAGTAGCGGCGTGTAAAGGTACCAAAAGGGATCTTTACCAATTGTGCGGTGGAGGTTTTGGACCTTTCATGTAATATTGTTATATGTCCCAGGACTAGCGCCTAGGATTAAATGGTAAAAAGCCTCATGGGAATTGATGCATTTTTGCTTCAGTTCGGCCATCAGTTATGATTCGTTTAGTGACATCTGGGTAAAACCAACAGCCTGATGGAATGGATGTATGTGAAGCCAGCCATAGACTTTAACATGTGACTGTTACAAATCACAGTACAAGGCCGTCTCATCAGACTCATTTTTCAGATTTTAATATCAGAGAAGCATGTTTGGAATATAACATTCAGTTAATAAATTGAGTTTAAACCATTGCTACATTAATGAACATATCGCAGTAGAGTGCAATAATGGTAACACTATATTACATTCTGCATTATTATTATTGTATAAAACGAATCTCCTGATAATGCAGACTGCATAAGTCTGAAAAGTTCCAGATATAGTATTGATACAGAGGTATTAAGTGACATTATTTAGAAATCCTCTTTCTTCGTTAAGAAAAACAGCTTTGACTGCTGTAAATAAGATACATTGGTCAAAAAACAGATCTTGCTCAATCTATTCACATAATTGATAAGTAATATGTATGCCAACATAAAATCTGTAGATCGCACCTTTTAACATGTTTGTTAAAATTTAAGTATTATATTAATATGACAACAGGATTTCTTGTGTTTTTAATTAAAATCAATTGATAAAAATATTAAAATAAGCAAAATATGCAAAAAATGCAGACAAAACAAACATTTTTGTTTGAAAGTCAAAGTGAGATGTAAAAATGCTTGCTGGAAATAGAACTGATATAGGAAGATCAAGTCAATAAATCACAGTTAAACATACATATGTGAACAAGTTATAAGCTAACACACAATAGCACAGATATATATACCATGCAACATATACATACATCACAGGTACATAACATCAGAGCAAATCTTAGTCTTGTAGCAATTTATAATATGCATAAAATGGAAGCATATTTACCGTTAGCTACAAAGTAAGCACTATAAAGCAATGTCCAGAGTACAGACGCCTGTTCTGGAGAGCTCATAGGGAATGGTCTGTAGTTTGGTTCATGTAAAAACGAGAACACATAAACTTTCCTTTCATTGAAGGAAAACATCACATATTCAGTGCTCTGCAGCCGTGTGCTCGGCCCCCTGAAAAAGCATCTAATAGGATGCCAGGTCTGCCATAGTGACATCCAATCCCGCTCATACTCCTCATCAGACGTAAAGCCATTCTCATTGCCATTCACCTCATTTCCCTCTAAGGCACCTGTCTCAGTAGGGAATTGTTTCCACGGAAACTAGACATGGAGATTTTCTTTCCTCCCAGATACTGTTGCCATGGAAACAGAGCATAATATATGTGATCTACACTATGTTCATATTCTATATGCACATATGATATAATGTAATATACCTTTACATGCCTAAATATATTTATATACAGTATCTATCTATTATATCAATTATACAAAAGTTAAAGCATCACTCCAGTGCATTGTTTTGGTGTTTTTTTGGCCAGCGCTCGAGAGGTGTTTTAACCCCTTAGTGACGGAGCCAATTTCCACCTTAATGACCGGACCGTTTTTTGTAATTCTGACCACTCTCCCTTTATGAGGTAATATCTCTGGAACGCTTCAACGGATCCTAGCGATTCTGAGATAGTTTTTTCGTGACATATTGGGCTTCATGTTAGTATTAAATTTTGGTCGATAATTTTTGTGTTTATTTGTGAAAATATAAAACAATTGGCAAAAATTTTGAAAATTTGACAATTTTCAAATTTGTAATTTTTATTCTGTTGAACCAGAGCTTTATGTGACACAAAATAGTTAATAAATAACATTTCCCACATGTCTACTTTACATCAGCACAATTTTGGAAAAAAAAATTTTTGGGGTTAGGACGTTATAAGGGTTCAAAGTTCATCAGTAATTTTTCATTTTTCCAGCAAAATTTACATAACCTTTTTTTTAGTGACCACATCACATTTGAAGTCTCTCTGAGGGGTGTACATGACAGAAAACACCCAAAAGTGACACCATTCCGAAAACTACACCCCTCAAGCTACTCAAAACTACATTCAAGAAGATTATTAACCCTTCACGTGCTTCACAGGAACTAAAGCAACGTGGAAACAAAAAATGGCCATTTTAATTTTTCCAACAAAAATGTTCTTTTAGCCTCAATTTTTTTCATTTTCACATGGGCAACAGGATAGAATGCATCCTAAAAATGTGTTGGCCAATTTCTCCTGAGTACACTGATACCTCATATGTGGTCATAAACCACTGTTTGGGCGCACGGCAGGGCTCAGAAGGGAAGGAGCGCAATTTGACTTTTGGAGCTAATTTACCATTCAAAAAGTGAAATGGCACTCATTCTCTTCTGAGCCCTACCGTGCGCCCAAACAGTGGTTTATGACCACATATGAGGTATCGGTGTACTCAGGAGAAATTGGCCAACAAATTTTAGGATGCGTTTTATCCTGTTGCTTATGTGAAAATGAAAAAATTGAGGACAAAAGAAAATTTTTGCGAAAAAAAAGTACTTTTTCATTTTTACAGATCAATTTGTAAAGCCCCAGAGGGTTCAAAGTGCTCTCTATGCATCTAGATAAGTTCCTTGGGGGGTCTAGTTTCCAAAATGGGGTCATTTGTGGGGGAGCCCCAATGTTTAGGCACACAGGGGCTCTCCATACGCGACATGGTGTCCGCTAACAATTTGAATGGAAAATTAGCTCCAATTGTTAGCAGACACCATGTCACGTATGGAGAGCCCCTGTGTGCCTAAACATTGTAGCTCCCCCACAAGTGACCCCATTTTGGAAACGAGACCTCCCAAGGAACTTATCTAGATTGGTGGTGAGCACTTTGAACCCCCGGGTGCTTCACAAATAAATCCGTAAAAATGAAAAAAGAAAATTTTTGTGGAAAAGAAATTACTTTTTCATTTTTACGGATCAATTTGTGAAGCACACGGGGGTTCAAAGTGCTCTCTATGCATCTAGATAAGTTCCTTGGGGGGGTCTGGTTTCCAAAATGGGGTCACTTGTGGGGGAGCTCCAATGTTTAGACACACAGGGGCTCTCCATACGCGACATGGTGTCCGCTAACAATTTGAATGGAAAATTAGCTCCAATTGTTAGCGGACACCATGTCACGTATGGAGAGCCCCTGTGTGCCTAAACATTGCAGCTCCCCCACAAGTGACCCCATTTTGGAAACTAGACCCCCCAAGGAACTTATCTAGATTGGTGGTGAGCACTTTGAACCCCCAGGTGCTTCACAAATGAATCTGTAAAAATGAAAAAGAAAAATTTTTGTGGAAAAGAAAGTACTTTTTCATTTTTACGGATCAATTTGTGAAGCACCTGGGGGTTTAAAGTGCTCTCTATGCATCTAGATAAGTTCCTTGGGGGGTCTGGTTTCCAAAATGGGGTCACTTGTGGGGGAGCGCTAATGTTTAGACACACAGGGGCTCGCCATACACGACACGACATGGTATCCACTTATAATTCCAATTTATAGTGGACACCATGTCACGTATGGAGAGCCCCTATGTGCCTAAACATTGGAGCTCCCCCACAAGTGACCTCATTTTGGAAACTAGACACCCCAAGGAACATATCTAGATGCATAGTGAGCACTTTGAACCCCAGGTGCTTCACAAACTGATCCATAAAAATGAAAAAGTACTTTTTTTCACAAAAATTTTCTTTTTTTTCCTTTTTACAGACTAATTTGTGAAGCACTTGGGGGTTGAAAGTGCTCACTATGCATCTAGATAAGTTCCTTGGAGGTCTAGTTTCCAAAATGTGGTCACTTGTGGGGGAGCTTCAATGTTTAGTCACACAGGGGCTCTCCATATGCGACATGGTGTCCGCTAACAATTTGAATGGAAAATTAGCTCCAATAGTTAGCGGACACCATGTCGCAGCATATGGGGAGCCCCTATGTGCCTACACATTGGAGTTCCCGCACAAGTCACCCCATTTTGGAAACTAGACACCTCAAGGATTATATCTAGGGGTATAGTGAGCATTTGGAACCTACAGCTACTTCACAGAATTTGATAATGTCATATTGAACATTTTCTTTTTTTTCCACGCAATTTCTTACTTTTAGAGCATGTGCACAAGACACGGAGACACCGTGTCCTGGTCGTCTCCTCCCCTGCATTTTTTTTTAGTATTTCTTTATTAAATTAAAAAAAAAAAACGACGTGGGGCTTCGCCATATTTTTGGTCCAGCCAGGTACAGCAGGCAGCTACAGGCTGCCACCAACGCCTTCTGCCTAGTTTTACCTGGCTGGAAACCAAAAATATAGGGAAGTCCCTTTTTTTTAAAATTATTTCATGAAATAATTAAAAAAAAAAAATGGCGTGGGCTTCGCCATATTTTTGGGCCAGCCAGGTACAACTAGGCAGCTGGGGGCTGGAATCCTCAGCGTAGGGAGGCCAAGCTTTCTGGGCCCCCCCCCCCGCTGTGAATTGCAGCCCGCAGCCGCCCCAGAAAATGGCGCATTCATAGAAGCGCCATTTTCTGGTGCTGTATCCAGCTCTTCCAGCTGCCGTGTAGCCGTGGCAGACTGGGTAATAAGGGGTTAATGCCAGCTTTTTCGCAGCTGGCACTAAGCCCGAGATTCATAACGTCTGGCCAATATTAGACCGGACCATTAGGAATCTCTAGTAATTTGTAAAGAAGACACAAGACAGAGAAAAACATTTTTATTAGAAAAGAAACACAAACACTATTTGGACTCCATCTTTATTATTCTTTGACGTCCGACGTAGTCCAGTGGGAAGGTCCGACGTAGTCCAGTGGGAGGTCCCGCGACGATTCTCAGTTTTATAGCATATGGGGCATCCCCCATATGCTATAAAAGCAGGTTCATTGCCAGGAGGATGACAGGTCATGAACTCAGTGAGTTCATGACCTATCAGAATCCTCGGGTCACAAGGGGTTAACTGTGCTCTTCATGGCGGTCTCCACATCAGGTCAACATCAGTGGTGATCTATCAGGATCCTGGGATCCCATAGGGATCCTGGGATCACCACTGATGGTGATCTGATGTGGAGATCACCATGAAGAGCACAGTTAACAAGGGGTTAACTGTGCTGTTCATGGTGGTCTCCACATCAGATCACCATCAGTGGTGATCCCAGGATCCCAGGATGCCTATGGGATCCCAGGATCCTGATAGATCACCACTGATGGTGATCTGATGTGGAGACCACCATGAACAGCACATTTAACCCCTTGTGACCCGAGGATTCTGACAGGTCATGAACTCACTGAGTTCATGACCTGTCATTCCCTGGGCCGTACAGCAGGGGTTAACAGCGGCGCACGCGTGCGCGCACACCAGGGTGCGCGCACAGAGGAGGCGAGCGCCGCAGGAGACAGAAGCAGCAGGGAGCCGCCGGCAGGAGAAGCCCCCAGGACCGGAGGACCGCGGGACCGGAATCAGGATCGTTGGTAGGTAAGAGTGGTGAGGGGGGATTTACTGGGGCACGGGGGGCCTGTAAACAGTTTAGAGTCGGCGGGGCCTCTGGGGAAAAGGCACCGGGCACAAGGCATCAGGGGAGGGGGGTGCCCGGTGCCCGGAGGCCGGGGGATGCCCGGAGGCTGGGGGATCCCGGAGGCTGGGGATCCCTGGAGGGGACTAGGAAGCACTGGGGGAGGACATTCCCATGCAGCCTGACATGTGTGACATGTCAGGCTGCATGGAGATGCAGGAGAGGCAGCGCACCGCCGCCATTTTTGAATGGACCGGGGGGGATGGAGGTGTGGGGGTCCCGGGGGAGCTCGATCTCCGGCACCGGGGGTCGTAGGGGCCTTAGGGGTTAGTGGATCACTTTGATCCAACATGTGTTTTCATGTCGGATCAAAGTGAAAGCATTTTTTACAATGCACTTTCACTTTTGTAATGTGATGATCGGTAAACGGTGTTTACCGGTCATCACATTACAGGTGCGGGTACAAAAGGAGCTAATTACTAATCTCTAGGGTGTCAGCTACAATCGGTACGCTGACACCCTAGAGGTATTAGCTCCAGGGCGGCGCTACAGGGCTTTTTCCTGCCAACATCTACAGACGTCGGCTAGGCTTTAGTACCCTTTTATTCCGACGTCTGTAGATGTAAGGCTGTCGTCTAGAGGTTAAATGTAAGTCCCCTGCCCCATGTCATATACTAGCCCTCCAGCGTCTTCATCTGTTATCAGAGCCACACCTGTCAGTCTTCTGCAGTTTGTGACCTGCCGGCTGCTCCACTGTTTCATTGAGTGCATCAAAGGTTGCAAATCAATACATTTCTATGACAACCTCTCTCTGGTTTTCATAGAGTTGCATTGAGTGCTTATAATCTGGTGCTCTTCACACTACAGACTCTGACACTCCACACTATGGTTTCTCTGGTGGTTCTGAGTTGCATAGGCAGGCTCTGGTGTCAACCAGCTGTGTTCTCATTAGTAATCGGGCTAGGAGCAGAGGAGTTAATCTCTGTTATTCCCATGTTACCTCTGGATCACATGTTCTGGGTAACCTATCACAGTCGCTCCTTGCCTTTTTAAGATGGTTGGATCTGTCTTCCGATGCTGACTATAGCTTTTGCAGTACTAATCTTTGTGCTGCTGTGAACCAGTTGCTGGAGATCTCCTGAGTGCTGTTTGGTGTGCTGTTGAAATCCTCTCATCGTCTGGTTATTTCCTCCCTGCTCTTTATTTCCTCCTATGCATTTATTGTCTTATACCTTCTGTGTGTATTGCTGTGACTGAGAGTCTTTAGTTTCCCAGTTGTTCTATTATATGGGGTTTTACCTCTCCTACCCCAGCCCTTCCCTGGGATGGGGAAAAGGATGTATTAGATCAGGGCTGGCAAGGAGCAGAGCAAGGGAGTTGGCCCAGACATCTTCACCATCAGAGTTATCTCTAGGATAAGGGACAGCTAGTGCCCTTTAGTTTGAGGGTTAGTATAGGAGACCCGGTCCCCCTGTTATTCCTTGGAACCCCATGACACTAACTCAAATCAATATTTGGAGTGACCACCCTTTGTTTTTAAAAGATTATCAATTCTTCTAGGTACATTTATATACAGTTTGCACACACAGGAACATGGCACAGAGATAGTTCCAAATATCTTGTAGCACAACTATGAATGTAGATCTTCTTAAATCCTTCTTTCTCTTTATGCAATCCCCCACACACACTCGATGAATTTAAGATTAGAGGTCTGGGGAGTCTTATCATCACATCCACTTTCCTCTTTTTTTCTTCTTTTGAAGATAGTTCTTAATGACAATGGCTAGATGCTTGGGGTTGTCTGGCTGCAGAAACAATTTGGAGACAATCACGCACCTCCCTGATGATATTTTATGATGGATTATTATCTGCCTGTATTTCTCATTATTGAGTACACCATTAGTTATGACCAAGTCTTCACTTTCATTTGCTGCAAAGGAGCACAAAGGATATAGACATTCTCCACCATGCCTCACTGTTGCCTACAGACACACATTATTGTACCACTCACCATTTTGATGAACAAAATGACTTGTTCTACAGCCAGGAATTTCACATCAGTCCAGATTACCTGGAACCCTTTTGGTGGGACCCTCTTCATATGTTTTTGCATAGTTGAATTGCTTGAACTTCCATGTTGAATGTATGGCTTTTTTGCTACAACTCTTTCATGAAAAAAAATTGTGGCTAGACTTAGTAGAATGTTTATATGGAAAAGGTGACCACTACCATGAGTCCAGTGTCATGCCAACACTAAAACATCCTAGGACCATTCATATGTGGGGGAGCTTTACATCAAAGGGAGTGGGTTCACTCACAATTTACATGGGATTTTTAATAAAAAATTGCATCTAAACATCCACCAAGAACAACTTCTCCCAACGATCTAGGAGCAACTTGGTACTGAACAATACTACAGTTAGGGCCAGAAATATTTGGACAGTGACACAAATTTTGTTATTTTAGCTGGTTACAAAAACATGTTCAGAAATACAATTATATATATAATATGGGCTGAAAATGCACACTCCCAGCTGCAATATGAGAGTTTCCACATCCAAATCGGAGAAAGGGTTTAGGAATCATAGCTCTGTAATGCATAGCCTCCTCTTTTTCAAGGGACCAAAAGTATTTAGACAATGGACTCTAAGGGCTGCAATTAATTCTGAAGGTGTCTCCCTCGTTAACCTGTAATCAATGAAGTAGTTAAAAGGTCACGGGTGGATTCCAGGTGTGTGGTTTTGCATTTGGAAGCTGTTGCTGTGACCAGACAACATGCGGTCAAAGGAACTCTCAATTGAGGTGAAGCAGAACATCCTGAGGCTGAAAAAAAAGAAAAAATCTATCAGAGAGATAGCAGACATGCTTGGAGTAGCAAAATCAACAGATGGGTACATTCTGAGAAAAAAGGAATTGACTGGTGAGCTTGGGAACTCTAAAAGGCCTGGGCGTCCACGGATGACAACAGTGGTGGATGATCGCCGCATACTTTATTTGGTGAAGAAGAACCCGTTCACAACATCAACTGAAGTCCAGAACACTCTCAGTGAAGTAGGTGTATCTGTCTAGAAGTCTACAGTAAAGAGAAGACTCCATGACAGTAAATACAAAGGGTTCACATCTAGATGCAAACCATTCATCAATTCCAAAAATAGACAGGCCAGAGTTAAATTTGCTGAAAAACACCTCAAGAAGCCAGCTCAGTTCTGGAAAAGTATTCTATGGACAGATGACACAAAGATCAACCTGTACCAGAATGATGGGAAGAAAAAAGTTTGGAGAAGAAAGGGAACGGCACATGATCCAAGGCACACCACATCCTCTGTAAAACATGGTGGAGGCAACGTGATGGCATGGGCATGCATGGCTTTCAATGGCACTGGGTCACTTGTGTTTATTGATGACATAACAGCAGACAAGAGTAGCCGGAGGAATTCTGAAGTGTACCGGGATATACTTTCAGCCCAGATTCAGCCAAATGCTGCAAAGTTGATTGGACGGCGCTTCATAGTACAGATGAACAATGACCCCAAGCATACAGCCAAAGCTACCCAGGAGTTTATGAGTGCATAAAAGTGGAACATTCTGCAATGGCCAAGTCAATCACCAGATCTTAACCCAATTGAGCATGCATTTCACTTGCTGAAATCCAGACTTAAGATGGAAAGACCCACAAACAAGCAAGACCTGAAGGCTGCAGCTGTAAAGGCCTGGCAAAGCATTAAGAAGGAGGAAACCCAGCGTTTGGTGATGTCCATGGGTTCCAGACTTAAGGCAGTGATTGCCTCCAAAGGATTCGCAACAAAATATTGAAAATAAAAATATTTTGTTTGAGTTATGTTTATTTGTCCAATTACTTTTGACCTCCTAAAATGTGGAGTGTTTGTAAAGAAATGTGTACAATTCCTACATTTTCTCTCAGATATTTTTGTTCAACCCTTCAAATTAAACGTTAAAATCTGCACTTGAATTCTGTTGTAGAGGTTTCATTTCAAATCCAATGTGGTGGCATGCAGAGCCCAACTCGCGAAAATTGTGTCACTGTCCAAATATTTCTGGCCCTAACTGTATCTCAATGGCCAGGAAACTCCCCAGATTGCAAGCTCAATGTGGAGAATCTGTGGTCAATCCTCAAAAAGTTGATAGACAAACAAAATTATAGACTTTGTGATAAACTTCAAGCAATGAATACTTAACAAACATATGGTACTGAAGGCGATAGAGGAAATTATTGAACCACTCTTCATAATCTTTGTCAATTCTTGGAGAACAGAATAAGTCACAGAGAGCTGGAAAAAAGTAAATGTTTTCCATATCTTCAAAAAGGGGAAGAAAGTGAACCAGGGAACTATAGGCCTGTGAGCCTGACTTACCAAGAAATATCTTTGAACAAATTATTAAACAACATGTACAGTATGTAAGTAGCCAGATGAGAATGAAGTGATTAACCAGAGCCAGCATGGGTATGTAACTAATAAATCATGTTAGGGTACTTTCACATCAGCGTTTTTTTTAAATCGCGGCAGATGGGGTGAAAAAACCGCATCTGCCGCGATTACCGCATAACCGCTGCACTTGCGGCACAGTCGCGGCTCAGTTGCGGCAAGCCCCATACAATGTATATGCGGGCTTGCGGCAGGTGCGGCAAGTGCGGTTTTGGCACTTGCGGCAGGTGCAGCAAGTGCGGTTTTGGCACTTGTGGCGGGTGCAGCCGCGAAAAAACCCGCGGTCAGCCGCGTTTTTTTCACGGCCGCACCTGCCGCAAGTGCCAAAACCGCACTTGCCGCACCTGCCGCAAGCCCGCATATACATTGTATGGGACTTGCCGCAACTGTGCCGCGACTGTGCCGCAAGTGCAGCGGTTATGCGGTAATCGCGGCAGATGTGTTTTTTTTCACCGCATCTGCCGCGATTTAAAAAAAAACGCTGATGTGAAAGCAGCCTTAGACTAGCTTAATTTCCTTCCATGACAGAAACACTGACTGGGTGGATCATGGAAATGGAGTAACTATAGCATATCTTGACTTCAGCAAAGCATTTGACAAAGTATGTCATAACATCCTTACTGAAAATATAACAAAGTATGCAATGGACAATGCAACTGTTAGGTGGATTCATCACTGGTATAGTGATCAGACCCAAAGAGTGGTCATAAATGGCTGCACATCCAGTTGGAAGAATGTCTCAAGTGGGGCACCACAAGGCTGTCCTGGGCCATATGTTGTGCAACATCTTTATCAATGATTTAAAAACAGAATTGAGTATATACTGATAAAGTTTGCTGATGTCACAAAGCTAGGAGGGATAGCTAATACTAGAGAAGAAAATGAAGATTCAAAAAGATCTAAATAAACTGGAACTAATAGAATGGTATTAACAGGGAAAAATACAAGTCCAACATCTGGTCAAGAAAAATGAATATAACATATACAAAATGAGAGGAGTAGGGATAAGCATGTGTGAAAAATACTTGGCCATACTAATAGATCACAGACTTAACAAGAGTCAACAGTGTGATACAGCAGCAAAAAAGCCAATACAATTTTGGAAAGTATTAACAGAAGTACACAATCTAGATCACGTGAAGTTATTATCGCCCTCTACTCCTCTTTGGTCAGATCGCATTTGGAATACTGTGTCCAGTTCTGAGCACCGCATTTTAAAAAGACATAAAAAACTGGAGCACATTCAGAGAAGAGCAACCAGAATAGTGACCATTCTGCAAACCATGAGGAACGGTTACATGATTTGGGAATGTTTAGCTTGTTAAAAAGAAGACCGAGAGAAGACTTAATAGCTGTCTATGTGGCGCCCCTGTGGCAAGGCGCCACAGAAAGGTATTGCAGTTTAATAAAAATGTAATGTCGAGCGGTGTTGGATGTGGAGGGAATTGCAGAGTCCAAACTTAAGCACACATAAATAGCACACCTTAGAATAATGGACTGTATATTCAGAAGGTCCAGAGGGGGTGGAGCTTAGAGTGAGAGCAGGTGACATCAGCAGAGTTTAAGGGGAGGAGTTAGTTCCTGTCAGGAGAGAGTAGGTTCTAGTTAGTTCCAGTCAGACAGGGAGTGAATGAAGACCTGTCAGTCCAGACGGTGAAGGAGAGCGACAGATAAGCACACAGTGGATCCTGTAACTGTGGCGAGGGTCTCTCTTTTTCAAGAAGGGTAACCCGGACTTAAGAAGGGGGTGATCCAGGACTGGTTAGAGCCAGCTGGAAACCTAGGTCGACACCGGTACCGGATCCGAGGAGGTTAGTGAAGCCCTGACTGCAGACCGGAGAGCTGTAGGAAAACTTCAGCACCCCAAGTGTAGATAACCTAACCTCAGTCCCAAACTAGGTCCAAGACACTTTAAGAGAAGGACTTAATGCATCTTAACAGCACTAAACCGGGGATTGGCATACAGGCTCTGTCTAGGAAGTGGTAGGGGAAAAGACCAGAGAAGATGAACAAGGACACCTCTGAGGGACACTGCAATTGTTGTCCACATCCATATCTGCAACCCCTGGAAAACCCGGTGTATCTGTGTACTTTAAGAGCCTGGTACCAGTAAAGTGACATCAATGCTGAATCCGGTGTCTGGTCTCATCCATCTGCCATTCAAGGGCCTACAGCAGCGTTACAGAGGTGAGGACTACTACTCCCCTCATCCTCCCCGCTGCCCTGAGGTAAAGCTCCGCCTGTGGGAGCTGTACTACCCTGAGCTGCATCACATCACCTCAGCGGATGGCATCCGCAGTGCTGGTAGCCTGATTACCAGGTACCACAGGTGGCGTCACATACTCTTTATCCCCTGTAAATATTAACCCCCCGACCATCTAACAAATGACAGCCAGGGCACGGAACCAGGAACCCGACCACCCGTGATTCCGCAGTTAAATCCATCAAACCCTTGCCCTGGGCTCATCATCTACAAATATCTCAAAGGCTGGCACATTGTAGAGAGATCAACTTTATTACCCTTTGTACAAGGAAATACTAGACGCAATGGGATGAAACTGAATGGGAAGAGACACATATTAGATATTAGAAAAAACATTTTGACAGTGAGGGTGATCAAAGAGTGGAACTGGTTCCCACGAGAGATGGTGAGTTCTCCTTCATTGGAAGTCACCAAACAGAAGCTGGATAAACATCTGTCTGGAATGACTTAGTGAATCCTGTGTTTGAGCAGGAAGTTGGACCAGATCAGGCCTGAACTGGCAATAGGGCATACCAAGTGTTTGCCTGGAGGGCTGAAGGTAAATTGGGCCGCTGCGGCCGCTCTTTACTTTTAAGCAGCCGCTGCGGCCACCGTAAGTCCCTCCGTGGCCACCAGCCGGGTACAGCCAGGGAAGCAGTACCCCCAGTACTATGTGCCCCCCAGGTGATCTCACTGCACTTATAGTGTGTGCTCCTGCTAAGCTCTGTTTCCCCAGTTCTATATACCATCCAGTGATCTGTGTGCCCTAATAAAGTGTACCCCCTAGTAATATCTGTGCCCCCAGTACTATGTGCCCCACAGTGATCTCTTTGCCTCCATAGAGTGTGCCCCTGGTAATCTCTGTGCCCCCAATACTACATGCCCCCCAGGTGATCTCTCTGCCCCCATAGTGTGTGCCCCCAGTACTATGTGCCCCATAGTGATCTCTGTGCCCCCATACACTGTGCCTCCTGGTAATCTCTGTGCACCACCCCCAGTACTATGTGCCCCCATTGATCTTTCAGCCTCCCTAGTGTGTGCCCCTGGCAATCTCTGTGCCCCCAGGACTGTGTGCCCCCAGGTGATCTCTCTTCCCCCATAGTGTATGTCTCCAGTACTATGTGCCCCCAGTGATCTCTGTGCCACCATAGAATGTGCCCCTGGTAATCTCTGTGCTTTCACTCTCAGTACTATGTGCCCCCCAGTTATCTCTCTGCCCCATAGTGTGTGCCCCCTGGTAATCTGTGCCCCCAGCACTATGTGCCCCCAGTGATCTCTCTGACCCCATAGTGTGTGACCCCAGTAGTATGTGCCCCCCTAGTGATCTCTGTGCCACTATAGAATGTGCCCCACTGGTAATCTCTGTGCACCGTTCTCATGCTCTCCATTCCTTTAGTTACCTACAGTGCATTGTGAAAGTATTTGGCCCCCTTGAACTTTTCAACCTTTTGCCACATTTCAGGCTTCAAACATAAAGATATAATTTCTAATTTTTTTGTGAAGAATCAACAACAAGTGGGACACAATAGGGAAGTGGAACGAAATTTATTGGATATTTTAAGCTTTTTTAAGAAATCTAAAACTGAAAAGTGGGGCATGCAATATTATTCGGCCCCTTTACTTTCAGTGCAGCAAACTCACTCCAGAGGTTCAGTGAGGATCTCTGAATGATCCAATGTTGTCCTAAATGACTGGTAATGATAAATTAAATCCACCTGTGTGTAATCAAGTCTCTGTATAAATGCACCTGCTCTGTGATAGTCTCAGGGTTCTGTTTCAAGTGCAGAGAGCATCATCAAGACCAAGGAACACACCAGGCAGGTCCGAGATACTGTTGTGGTGAAGTTTAAAGCCAGATTTGGATACAAAAAGATTTTCCAAGTTTTAATCATCTCAAGGAGCGGTCATATTGAAATGTAAGGAGTATCAGATCACTGCAAATCTACCAAGACCCAGCCATCCCTCTAAACTTTCATCTCAAACAAGGAGAAGACTGATCAGAGATGCAGCCAAAAGGCCCATGATCACTCTGGATGAACTGCAGAGATCTACAGCTGAGGTGGGAGAGTCTGTCCATAGGACAACAATCAGTTGTACACTGCACAAATCTGACCTTTATGGAAGAGTGGTAAGAAGAAAGCCATTTCTCAAAGATATCCATAAAAAGTCTTATTTGAAGTTTGTCACAAGCCACCTGGGAGACACACCAAACATGAGAATAAGGTACTCTGGTCAGATCAAACCAATATCGAACTTTTTGGCCACAATGCAAAACGATATGTTTGGCGTAAAAGCAACACAGCTCATCACCCTCAAAACACCATCCCACTGTCAAACGTGGTGGTGGTGATGAGGGTCTCAGTTATGTTTCTCAAGTCCGTCAACCACTCCAAATCATTCGGGCAAGCGTGCACGACGCAAGTAATGACACGGACACAGAATCCGTTCCAAGTCTTGCTCTTGCCCAAGCCCATGAGAATAAGCACTGCACAGAAGTTTATTACACACACATATTTATACAGGAGTCTAAGGGGTATTAGTAGGCGGGTTAATACTGAAGTATTCTGTAAGATTATCAGTCCTTGATTGGTTAGTCCTTGCTGAGTTATTCTAATATCTAAATTCCTCCTCATCAGGGAGTAGCCAGATCTTGGGTGTAGCACAGGGTACAGGCGTCATCTTGGGTGATTGTACAGCAGGCAGCATGGCACATCATGTGATATATCTAGTCATTGCTTATGAAAGGAAAAGTTGTGATATTTTAACCCTATAAAAGCATTTCATGTCTTTCCATCCTCAACAGTGGCAGCCTCATGGTTTGGGCCTGCTTTTCTTCAGCAGGGACAGGGAAGATGGTTTAAAATTGATGGGAAGATGAACGGAGCCAAATACAGGACCATTCTGGAAGAAAACCTGTTGGAGTCTGCAAAAGACCTGAGACTGGGACGGAGATTAACTTCCAACAATACAGTGATCCCAAACATAAAGCAAAATCTACAATTGAATGGTTCAAAAATAAACGTATCCAGGTGTTAGAATGGCCAAGTCAAAGTCCAGACCTGAATCCAATTGAGAATCTGTGGAAAGAGCTGAAAACTGCTGTTCACAAACGCTCTCCATCCAACCTCACTGAGCTCCAGCTGTTTTGCAAGGAAGAATGAGCAAGAATCTCAGTCTCTTGATGTGCAAAACTGATAGAACATACCTCAAACGAATTGCAGCTGTAATTGCAGCAAAAGGTGGCGCTACAAAATGTTAACGCAAGGGGGACGAATAATATTGCACACCCCAATTTTCAGTTTTTTATTTTTTTTAAAAGTTTAAAATAACCAATAACATTTCATTCAACTTCACAATTGTGTCCACTTGTGTTGATTCTTCACAAAAAAAATTTAAATTTATATCTTTGTGTTTGAAGTCTGAAATGTGGAAAAAGGTTGAAAAGTTCAAGGGGGCCAAGTACTTTCACAAGGCACTGTAAGACTGACATCTCCCCACTCCCAGTACTATATGCCCCCCAGGTGACCTCTCTGCCCTCCCTTAGTGTGTGTGCCCCCAGGTAATCTCTGTGCCCCCAGTACTATGTGCCCAACAGATAATCTCTCTGCCCCATAGTATGTGTCCCCTGGCCATCTCTTTGCCCGCAGTACTATGTGCCCTCCCCAGTGATCTATCTAACCCCAAAGTGGGTGCCCCCTTGTAATCTCTGTGCCCCCAGTGATCTCTGTTCCACCATAGTGTGAGCCCCTGGTAATCTACATGCCACCAGGTGATCTCTCTGCCCCCATAGAGTGTCCCCCCAGTACTATTTGCCCCCCTAGTGATCTCCGTGCCCCCATAGAGTGTCCCCCTTGGTAATCTCTGTGCACCCTTCTCATGCTGTCCATTCCTATAGTTACCTGTAACTGACATTCTCTTTAATCCATAACTCTTAGGCTAGCTTCACACCACGTTTTTCTGCTGTCAGGCAGTGTCCGGTGTTTGCTGCATGCATCGGACACAGCCTGAACATATGCCTCCGGTCCTGTTATCTGCCGGAATGGGCAGTGTGCTGCTAATGCCGCAGTTGAAATTTCAGAATCACATCTAGCGGGGAGCTAGCGGCGGTTCTGAAATTTGAACTGAGAGCAGGCTGGTCCGCCGCGTGCTGAACTTCAGCACCTGGTGTCCGGCAGCCGGATCTAATTTTCTGTCGGTTCTGGTGTGATCCAGCGCCCATAGCCTCCCATGTTAGGGGGCGCCTATTGCACCGAATCCGATTTTGTCAGATTTTTGCCCCGGACACAAAAATCATGCAAGCCGCGATTTTGTGTCCAGGACAAAAATCGAATGCAGCCTGATGCTGCGGACAGGGACAAAACCAGAAGGCAAATCACTGCCATCCGGCACCATAGGCATTCAGTAGTACAAAATCGGGTCCGGGGGCTGTCTGGTTCACACCGGAAAGCCCCAGACCTGAAAAAAATCGTGGTGTGAAGCTGGCTTAAGACCGACTTCACACCACGGTTTTGAGCTGTGAGGTTCTGTCCAGTGTTTTTTAGGAAGCACAGGACAGAACCTGACAGCCCCAGACAGAGCAAATATGCCCTCCGGTCTTGTTTTCTGCCAGAATCGGCAGATCGCAGATTCAGGAGCTGTCCCCTGCTGAAATTTCAAAATGTCAGCGGCGAGCGCCCCACAGAGCTGAAGTTCAGTGCTGGCTGGCGCTGAGCCTCAACATTCGGCGTCCGGGAGCCGGACTTATTTTCTGTCGGATCCGGTGTGATCTGGCCCCATAGACTCCCATGTGAGGGGGCACCGAATCGCGCTGGATCCGGGAGGATCCAATTTGTTCAGATTTTTGCCCCAGACAGAAAATCCAGCAAGCTGCGATTTTGTGTCCGGGACAAGAGCCCAAATTCTCCCGGATCCTCCTGGACAAATGGAAACTGGATGGCAAAACAATGCCATTTGGCCCCATCCAGCCCCATAGGTATATGATAGGGACGAAATAGGAATCCTGGGCTGTCGGTTCACACCGGACACTCCCGTATCTCAAAAACCATGGTATGACTCTGGCCTAAGTCCCATTTCCAAGAATTATCTTGTGTGCACCAGTTCTTTGTAATGCATTACCCCAGACTATCTGGTTAATTTGCAGTATCCACAGTTTTAGGTGTGTAAGAACTGAGGGATTTACTTAGGATACAGCTGGTCACAAACGGAAACAAAGCCAGATATTTGCTATTTTAAAAGATCCTTTACTTAGGGACACAAGGGAAAGAGGATTTCTCAAATCCACCACAAGAAATATTTATACACACTTGATGTGAAGGACCGAGGTCAAAGGTGCTATGCCAAAGGCTTTTTTCAGTGTATCTGGAACCACAGGAACAATTTAACTACCACAGAATAGATAAGGAACAGGAACATCTCCCCACTACTAAACTGATGTACATTTAATGTGTGCACAGCGGAGTGAGTCTTTGGAGTAGCACTATGACTTACAAACTTAACATCAGGCCTGTACCCCTAACATATATATACACCACAATGGAAATGATACCTGGTTATCTAACTCTTGGTACCGTATGAGTCGCTCTCTAAGTGTTTATCTGCCAAAAAGTTGCATATACAGGGCCCGAGCTCAGGACTTACTGTTACGTTGTAAAGCCAAGGGAAAACTGGTTTGCAAGAGGTCTGTCAAACACCTGGGAAAACAGCAGTTTTCTTTGGCTTTCAAATCGCCGTGAGCAGCATCCTCACACACAAAGGATGGATCGTCCGGCCTCTCATTAGCAACGCTCAGAAATGTTCTTCTCGATACAAACCACCCTCTGGCCTCAAGAGTTTGCTTCTTGTCGAGGGAGGCTCTGTCACATCCCAGTACACTAACACACACAGTGTCGATCAGTCCTACGAAAACAAAAGTCCATACATATCTATCCTTTCTGCTTCAAGCAGAGCTTTTCATCCAGTCTGCATAAGACCCCTGTGGTGGTCAGGCGAAGACAACCCAGGTTAAGCTATCTGTACACTCTCACAACTGTGCTCTTAAAACACATTAATTTAGCCTGTGCTACTATCTAACCTCAGCTCAGAACCTGGTTGGTACTGTCATCTCACTCTCCATGTACTGAATAGCACTTTGCATCTGTACTTTTACAGATATTGTCTGTTAACTGGTTTGTGCAGCTTTATTTAAATACCATTATATATGTGACTCACCGTAGCCGGGGGTACACGTAGCGGGCGTTGCTTCTCCTCCTGTCACGGAACCGCGCCTTCTGTGGTGTAGGCCCGGTGGTCCAGATCAATAGGGGAATGGCGGAACAGTGGGGGTGATTTGTCTTCGTGACGCCACCTGCGGGTGTTCTGGTAACTTTACCAGCGCTGTTCGGGTCTCCGGGGGATGGTACACAGCGAGATGGAACGCTCCCCACAGGATGAGCGGGAATCCCCGGGGCTGGGAGCTGCGCAAGATGTTGTGAGGCAGCTGCGGGACGCTGCGCTGAATCCAGGAATAATGCACAACCACGCACAGTCTCTTTTAGGTACCTTTACTGGATGATAGTCAGGTACACTCGGACCGGGATAGTGAAGTTGGCACTTATGGAGTTTCACAGCAAGCAGTGTTAGGCTTCCTTTCTCTACTTCTGGTGCTAAGGTCGGGTGGATGTGGAATCCAGCCGGACCGGGCAGTGTTTCCAATGGAACTTGCTTCACCTGGTTAGCAGCACTGAGGGCACTGTAAAAGGGTCTGAGCAGGATCAGTACTCTTCCCTGGGCTCTCGTGGATGGGTGCATCAGGTGGAACAGGTGGCTAAACCTCCTGTTGATGGTGCTGGTTCTCTGTGGTGGCTGGGTAGCTCTCACAGCTTCGGTTCCAGTAACCGGTTGATTTGGAAAGAGTTGGATTAACTCTGTATTCCTGAGAGGTGATCTCCTTCTTCCTATTATCCCAATTGCAGGGATCTCCACTGGCTAACAGGCTAGCAGGGCCTAGTGTGTTCCTCATAGGGTGGAGGTTTCACACAGGCTGGCAGCTCTTGTAGCGTCTACCACACTCTGAAGTTTCTCCCTCCAAGACTCTTTTTATAGGGGGAACTGGTTAGAAGTCACCAGTGTAGCTCCCCCTAGAGGCTCGGGGTGAAACCAGGTGTTCTAAGTGTTGTTTGTGTTTGTGGGCTTTGCTGTGCTGTTACTTACTCCATTTGTACCTAAGGATTTCTGTGGTGCCCAACAGGTGCCAGGGTGCCACATATGTTTTCTTAATTTCCAGACCATATATATTTCACAAGATCTTTTTTACCTTTTGTATCACTCCTATCTCCTAATAGATTGTTAATTTGAGAGGAAGGCCCTCACTCCTCTTATTATTTATTTTTTATTTATTATTCATTATTATTTATTTATATAGCGCCATTAGGTTCCATGGCGCTTTACATGAGGATAAGGGAGACAAGAACAAGTACACTAAATCTAGGTGATCAGGGCGTACAGGTACAGGAGGGGCAGGGACCCTGTCCACGAGGGCTCACAGTCTACGAGGGGTGGGTTGTAGCACGAAGGCGCAGAATAGGAGTAGGCAAGAATAACAGTGCAGAGAGGGCGGCAAAGAAAGCTAATGAAAGGTGTCTCAGAGGAGAGTTTTTGGATTATCTGCGAGCTGGCCGAACTGCGATCTGGAGGAGTACAGTACCAGGCTGGGACTGCTTTGAAAGAACCACAAGTAAAGAACCTGGTAAGAACTGCACCCTTTGTGTCCTCCCGCTTATTTCCTGCACCCTTCTTGCTGCACACAGCACCATAACTACCACCACTACAATTCACATAGACTACTATTCCAAGTCCCAGTGGCCCACTCCGCCTGTGGGGAGTGTTCTATACTGGCTGCTTATACATCTATCCCCTGGGAACTGCACAAGCAACGCTGGTCATCTCAGACCAGGCACCACAGGTGGCATCATGATCAACTACCAACATCCCCTGTAAATATTTCCCTTAGCAAGTTTGGTCAGGGCCACAGAGTTGGGCGACCGCCACCGTGACTATCCAAAAGATTGCCGGCCCGGCTACTGTGGCGCCCTGCTCATGCAGGTAGCCACAGACTTCCCTAAAGCACAGTTGGGTTTCCACAGCAGGTATCTACTACATGCAACACCTTCCACCCTGGCACAGTAGGGGGAGCTATACTCACTGACTTTAAGTGAGATCCCCTATAAATATTGCTGCTGGGGAAGAGTTAGTTAGAGTGTGCAGACGCTAGGAGAGCTGGTAGTCGGTGCCGCGGTTAGGCCCAAGCCAGTGACTCAGAGTGGCCCTTCTGATGTCCCGCATGCCTAGTAGTGGGGACAGAAGGCAAGGAGCAGAGCCAAAAGGGAGTGAGGAACTAGTGGACGTACCGGTGACTCACCGAAGGCCGGGACTCCAGTTTAGACAGGCAGTAGCTCCTTCCTCCTTGTCACGGGTGGACCGCGCCTGCCGGTAGTGGGGCCCGGTTGAGTGCAGATCAAAAAGTTGCCATGCCCTGGACCCTCAATGGCGGGGATGGTGGGGGATGATGATGGATGGGGAAATGGTAATGTGGCGCCACCTGTGGTACCTGGTAACTTGGATACCAGCACTGCAGCGGGCTGCTGAGGTGATGAAGGTGCAGCTCAGAATAGTACAGCTCCCCACAAGTGGAGCTTTACCTCAGGGCAGCGGGGTTGATGAGGGGAGTAGTAGTAGTGGTTCTGCGGTGAATGCTGCAGGCTGCGGCAGTGAAGTAGGCACACACACACAATAGTCTCTGTTTCGGTACCTTTTTACTGATGTCCGGTAACAGGTACAGTCCAGGAGGGTAACCAGGTTCTCGGTGCAATTTGGGACTTTCACCTTGGAGAGTTGTGAGGCCACCTCTGTCACTGTGTGCGGTGGTTGGGGTAAGCTCAGCCTGTAACTCAACTTACCGCTCTTTCTCCCTTTCAGGGTACTACTCCATAACTGACAATGAGGACCTTGCTGTGGGATCCCTAGTCTCCTCTTGGGCCCCTGGTCCTATGCTTGGTCAGGTTTGAGTGTCTTTTATTCTTTCCCTCAGGGGATTAGATTCTCCTGGTCTGTCTGGGCTTTCTCTGCTACACCTTAGATTATTAGCAGAATCGGACTCCGGTGGCGGGTGGGCTAAAGGGAAACCTGGTATATTCCCTTCTTCCTTTCTCCTACTTCCTCCACTGGCCTCCGACCCTCTCCCTAGGGTGCAGCACAGCTGGGTCAGTGTCCCCTGGTTATGAGCCTGGCTTGGTCCCAGCAACCAGTTCCTTCCAGTTCCTTCCTATTTGGCTGTCTGACTGGAACTAACTGCTCCCTTCACTGCTCAGAGCAGACTAACTGAATCCTCCCCTCAGGCCTGGATCCTTATAGGGGAACTTGCTTAAGGCAGCAAGTAGAGCTCCCCCTCCAGGTCTGGGGTGGAATGTGTTGTGTGCTGTGTGTACCAAGGTGTATGTCTCTCCTTGCACCGGTGGGCCCTGTGGCAATCCCCAGTAGGGGTACCACATTCCCCCCTAGTTAACTTCAGTCCTCCGGAATGAAACATTTTTTTACAACCATGACGTAACATAACTATTTACATTTGAAATTTGTACAGAGTCTCAAAATAAAATTTACAAAAACCAGGGAAAAATGTGAAAAACGGGTAACCAGTCCACACAGCGCTAGTCCATCCGCTGCAGGCTGTTTAAAGTATTTTTGCCACCACCAGTCCTGTGGCTATGTTTTTTTTTTTTTTTTTTAAATTTGAAAAAGTTCAAAAGTCCAACAGGTAAAGTCTCTGTAGGCTTAAAAGTTCAAAGTTACACAACAAACAAACACTCCCGATGCCTCGGCGTAGGAGTCCTAGGTACTGCAGGGGCCTCTAACGGGTCATAAGCTCTGTAGGCCTCCTGGCCCTGGGGTCACCTATTGGACACGATCTTGCTCTCCCTAGACAGCTCCTTACGCCAACTCCTCTCACCCCTCTTCATGTTGTGTACCTGGTTTGGGTTGTTTTAGCCTATTCTTCACCCTTTTCTGCACACTGGCATTAGCAACATATTTACATTTTAAACATATTTACATTTTCCACATTTTATAGTTTATTCTGACAAAAAGAGGTGTTGGAATTGGGTTTAACGTTTTCCCCATCTTGTCAATTTGACTCTTTTTCAGCCATAAAAGATCTGCACCTTTTCGCCCGTAAACTTATTCTCAAAAAATTACATGAGAAATCTATGGGTGATACAGACACTTGGACTACACAAGAGGTGGAGGCGGTTAAATCTTTGGAAAATTTGGAGCAGGAACTAGAAGGTGATGGAGTGAGGGGTAGGTTCCTGTTTCCAAGAAATAAAAAATTTCCGGCCCTGAACCTATATCCAAACATTGAATTGTTTGTGAAACTTGTGACTGATGAATTTCTGAGGATCCCAAAAGGGAACTTTGGGGATAATCTGTTAGGTGCTCAAAGGAAAGCTTTGGCTGAATTAAAACAGCTTAAAGAGATTACCATCAAACCTTCTGACAAAGGGGGAAATGTGGTACTATGGCCGACTAAGCTGTATGAGAAGGAGGCGCTTAGACAGCTAGGGACAAAATCTTGTTATACTATGTTGACGTATAATCCCACTTTGTCTTTTTCTAGTGAACTGTATCTTTTGGTGGAGGATGCTTACCAGTCTGGAGTGATTACTATAGATATCAAGGATGGTCTGGTTCCCGAGGCCCCAAAAACGGCGTGTCTATACTTGTTGCCTAAGGTACACAAGAATAGGGAGGAGCCACCCAGGCGCCCCATAGTTTCGGGGAATGGGAGTCTGTGTGAACAGACGTGCAAATATTTAAACCATTATTTGAAACGCTTAGTAGAGACGCTACCTGCCTATTTATGTGACACTAACGATTTTTTGAGAAAAGTTGAGGGTAGCTGTTTGGAAGGGGATATGTATTTGGTCACCCTAGATGTAGAATCTTTATATACGTCTATATGCCATGAAGATGGGATTGAGGCTACGAGACTGTTTCTTACCATGTCGGATTTGGATACTGCCTTGGTTGAATTTTTATTGAGACTTCTTGAATTCACACTTACACACAATTATTTTGTGTTCCATGACAAATTTTACCTCCAGAAACAGGGTACGGAGATGGGGGCTGCTTTTGCACCCTCATACGCTAACCTGTTTCTGGGGGCTTGGGAGCGGGAGATTTTCTCCTCAGAGTCGTTGACATTGTGTAATAAGGTGGTATTATGGACAAGGTATATTGACGACGTATTTATGATCTGGCAGGGTCAGGAACAGGAGCTGATGACGTTCATTGGAGAACTGAATAACAACCAGAAGAACATCAAACTGACGCTGGCGTATAGTACATCAGAGATTGAGTTTTTGAATGTTAAGATACGAAGAGGTGAGGATGGATACCTAACAAATGATCTGTTTCGTAAGAGTACTGCTGTTAATTCTATGTTACATGCTTCCTCTTCGCATCCTTCTCATTTAATTAGGGGAATCCCAATAAGCCAGTTTCTTCGTGCACGTCGGATTTGTTCCACTGATGAGTTATTTCATCAGCAGGCAGGTGATCTTACGAATCGTTTCCTGAACCGGGGATGTTCAAAACGGAGTGTTAGTATTGGATATCGGAGAGCGATACAAACAGATAGGAGCGACTTATTACAACCCAAGCAAAAGGATAAACCAAATTCACAGGTATGATTTATCGCTGGATATAATGGCCAATGGAGACGAATGGAGGGAGCTTTGAAAAAATTCTGGCCATTAGTGGCCTCAGACCCAGGACTTAAGACGTGTATTAAGGGGATTCCATCTGTAACTTACAGAAGGGCACCGAACCTACGGGACATCTTGGTTCATAGTCTCCATGAAGGTCCCCAAATAATAGGCTGTTTGAGTCTAGAGGTCCAAGATGGGGTTTCTTTCCATGTAGAGACTGTGTGGCGTGTCCTAACATGTTGCGTAGGTCTGAGTTTTTGTCCAGTGATGGTTCACGCAACTTTAAAATTACGCAGAACATCACGTGTAATTCTGTAGGGGTTGTATATTATGCCTTTTGCCCCTGCAATTTAGTGTATGTGGGTTTGACTTCCAGGCAGGTTAAAGTTAGAATTAGAGAGCACGTGCGTGACATCATTGCCGCTGAAGAGGTAGAAGATTTATCTCAGCTTAAACCCATTGCAAGACATTTTAAGTTTGCTCATGGGTGTGATGCAAGTCTTTTAAAGGCTTTTGGAATTGATAGGGTTCATGTGAACATACGAGGTGGAAATTGGAAGAAGACACTGGCCCAATTGGAAGCGAAATGGATTATGAGGGTGGGGTGTGTGCGACCTAAGGGTCTTAATGAGATCCTGAGTTTCGCTCCCTTCTTGTAGGTTTTGTACAGTATTTTAACTTTGTTTTTATGTTTTCTAATAAAATTGTTTGCTGTTTGTTGTTCCTACATGTAGGTACATTATTCCCAGTATGAAGAATAAATACGGATGGTTGCTTTCCGGATATATAGCGCATGGAATGTGGACGTCAACACTTATTAACACTTTCAAGTTTATTCATATATCAGCACTTTATTATGCAAGATATGGATATAATTATCTTGTTTTGGATTGTATTATACTGTCTCTTGTGCGTATGGATGAATGTAACACCGGCCGGTGTGTTATGTATGATGGAGTGTATGTGTTGCCTTGAGATTAGTATCGTTGTGCTGTATCAGCACTTTTATGACTAGCACTAGTAGCACTTTTAAACATAGACACTGATGTATTTTGACTGATGTTAAGTCCATAGCACTATATTTATAGTCCTGAATATGTTCCATGTATATATGTGTATAATTGTTCTGTATAAGGGGATGTGCCTTGTTTTTAAACAATGTATTTATGGTTTATACTAGCCTTATGTTTATCTTCCATAAACTCCTGTTTTAGGCCCTTGTTTTAAAATCACTATTTAGTGTATAGATACACTGTGCCCGTGTGTCCCCTTCGTCCTGGGGCACTGATCCGCTGGATCCTTGCTTTTGCAGGACTTGCTGCGGTCTATGTGTCCCTTGATGTGTGGAGGACCCGGCGGCCGGTAATATATGTTTCCGTGGTGACGGCGGTGGGAGTGTTCGTCTGGGGACGCTTGGCTCCTCCCGCTGGTGACGTGGTGTCTGCGTCGCTGCGGGGTGGGGTTGGGCGTCTCTGGATGAATGACGCCTCGCCGGTAAACACCGGATGTGACGTCAGACGCGGAATTATCGCGGCCACGATATAAGGAACCTTTCTGCATGCAGAGACCACCCTCCTTAGACGAAGCTAACGCGAAACGCGCGTTAGGGGGGCTATACAGACAGGTAATAACATCTCTACCCCCTTGGGTTACTTGGCACTGGCCAGTGTATGGTTACTATTGAGATGTTTACTATGGGGCTTATAATGGTGAATTGCTTAGCCCTATGCATTGTGCATGTTAAATAGGATGTAGACTCTCTCTATATAGGATTGTTTGTACCAAGTGGGGTAATTCCTGTTCTGTATATCTTATATATCTCCAGCTTTTACTGTGGTTTGCTATAATGAACTAATAAAATGATCATTTTGATTGATTTGGCCTGACTCCTGGGTTTTGTATTTTGGAATTTTGTCGGCTAGTAATAGCATTTGAAGCTGCAAATGCGGCACAGTTAGCCGTGTCTAGGGACGCGTGTAACCAATATTCCCAGGCCATGGATATTTGACCGCCTGGTGTGCCACTTCATGTGGAAGATCACTATCTTGTGCCCAGGAGACCATCACCTTTGCTACCCACTCTGCGGCAAAAGAAGGGGAGAGTGCTGAGCCTGATGCTTTGAATACCAAACGGGCAAGATTCTCTATTTGCTGGTCTGTAGGGTCTTTAATAGAGGAACCATCTGGTAATGATAAAAGGGTTTTGGTGGCCAAGTGGGAGACGAGTGAGTTGACAGGTGGAGATTCAGCCCATTCCTTATGTAGATAGAAAGAGAATGGGTATCTTGATTCAATAGGTTTCTCCCCTGCGAAGCGCTTGTCCAGTTGCTCCCTATGTCTTCGAACAATGTCTTGAAAATCAGGGTGGTTGGCAAACAGGTTATGGGCACGTTTAGTCCTCTTAAAGGACACTGCATGATCCGGGGCAGAGTCAGGGTCATCGTCAAACTAATAAGGCTGTCCACCATCTCTGGAGTATCTGACGAATCTAGATCAAGGGACGTCTCTAATTCAGATGCGGAGTCCTGGTCATTACAAACTCCAGGTTAGGGTGATCTAAGATGCAGAATCCATGGCTGTAGAGACATGAGAGGATCTGGATGACGGGCTTCTATTTGCCCGTTTACTAGATTTATGTGAAGTCTTTGTCTCGTGAATGGCCCATGCTAGCCAAAGGGTGCATTGATTTAGAGGAGCCCTCTGAGATAGGCTTGCGGAGATCCCGACTGGTCATGGGAGGGTTATGTATGACTGGACTAATTTGGCCAGTGAGTCCACAGACTGTAACAGTGACAAAACCACTCAGGGGGGCTAGGTACACTGGGTCCGGTGTTGGCAGAGGGCTCCTGAGCGCATTCAGGGTCACAGACCTGCCAAAGTGGCGAAGCCTGTCCCCATGGCAGTGTAGTCTGGTAGGTGGCACATGAGGTGTAAAACCCTGTATGTGTCTTATTAGCTTTCTTAGATGTCTTAGAGTATAACTCTGGTTATAGTCCAGAAAAGGCAGAGTAGAGAGCACTTGCAGGAAGGTCTAACCTAATGTGTCTGCTGCAGGAGAAGAGGGTTTTACCCTAGTCCTTTGCCACCTTGTGACTAGTTAGGGTTTTCTGTACCAGGGTCCATCAGGTACACGCTGGATGGGACTGCTGGCAAAATATGTCCAAGCCACTGGCCAACAAGAGCAGAGATGGCCTCTGGAGAAGTGTGGAGGGTGCGTAGATCCAAGCCTAGTAGCGCTCCCAAAATCTCACTGGGTGCGAGAAGTGCCAAGATCGGGGGCGTGGTCCCGGGTCCTCGTCATCCGGGGGCGGATCGAGAGGCGTGGTCAGTGATAAGTGTCATTAAGGGCACGGAGTGGGGTGGGACAAAGGCCATATCATCATCAGAGTGAGTGGAGCAGGCGGAGCAGGTGGGGCTGTGGCCGTGAATAGGCCTAAGCCAGGTCCTAAATTTATGAAGCGCCCTATATGAAGGCCACCGCCGGGGAACAGCACTCATACTATTTTGAGGGAGCCCTCCGCTGGAGACATGGACGCATAACCAGCCCATCTTACTAGTGGTGTGCGTTCTGGCAGAAGCCGCCACAGATGCTTGGGAGCGGACACAGGACCTGGGATATATGCTAATAGGATAGCTGCATCGGAGTGGACGGTGCAGGGACCCTAACATCAACACACTCCGTGGCCGGTGAGAAGGAGAGAGACCGTCTGCCTTCCATCACTGCTGTCCAGCGGGTGCAATGCAGTGGGGGCAAGCATGGACCCAGAAATTGCCGACTGGTTATCAAAGGGTTAACTTGGAAGGCTGAGTTACCGGCATAAAAATACAAATCAGCATGAATGCAGAGGGGGGTACGTGGAGGTGACACACATTTTATTAAGGTAGCACATTTAAAAGTGTTGGATCCTAAATGGATCCTAAATGTATTGGTTAAGGCCACTTCACATACTAGGATATAGGTGAACGAGATCGTTAGCTATGTCACGTGACCACGATCCTTCCGACATCGTTAGTGCGTTGTCACACGCAAGGATATCGTTAACGATCTTAAATTTGACAACGCTCCAGCTATTTGGAGAAAAACGTTTGAACGATTTTACAAAGTGACAGGAATAGGAGAAATATGAACGACATCGTTCAAAAAGGTGTCACACTGAACGATGTTGCTACTTCCCAGGATGTTTATTGGACAACGAACAGATTGAGTCGAATAGATTTAAGGTCCGGTTCTCAAATTTTGGATGGACGTTCCAACGATTTTTCCTTTCTACAACGTTCGTTCACACGCAACGACGCACAAACGATATCGTTTGAACGTTCACAAATCCGTGACGTTTCAAAGATATCGTTAACAAGATCCTAGCGTGTGAAGTGGCCTTTAGTAGTATATCGAATGGAAGGTTAAACATAATACAGTATATGTTACAACCCAGTTTTCAAAAAGTCCTACTGCATCCATCACTGACCTGATATCTCATGAATCTGTAACCAAAAGTTTAACTGTAAATTGATTTGCCCAAATATCCACAATGCAAAATTTCATATAGGCTGATTTACACCCAGCTGCTGCACTACTTTATCCTCTGCTCCATGAAGCATGGCATTCAAACCAGTCAAGCATTATTAAGCAAATTAATATTTTACATTGTCAATGAGGTCATTACCTAGAATCCAGCTTTTAGATTTATTCAATGCTTCTCATTCAGTAAGTGCTTTTCCATCTTCAGTCTAGTGAACGTGCAGCAACACCAAAATTAAAGCCTAATTATATGCAGAAGCACTTTGGGGCCGCCGTCTGTTAAATGCAGAGCTATCCTGCTGGGAAGCTAGGCAGCATCATGAAAAGGAACGTGTCCCAGGAAAAGACTGGATACATTAGGGCACGCTGCCGTCCTGTTGGCATGACATAGGAGAATTCATGAAGTAGTTGCGAGATTATTCTCATTGCCCGCAGGATACTGCTCTGCCAACTATAGTTAAAGACGCCAGACACTTGATAGGATTTCCGGCTAATCTGTGCAGAGAGTGAGTGTAGTATGTAATCCGAACATAATATAATCTTGATGGTGCAGCCTTCATTTTATAGTCAGTTAATTGCAAATAACTTTAGCTCATCTTATATTTTTAGTAGAAACTACTGTCCAGTGATGAATATGAATGGTGGAATTTTTTTTTTTGGTAACTGATATAATTAATTTTGCTTAATCTAAGGCTCCTTTCACATGAGCGGTTTTTGCTGATGTGCGGCAGATCTGGCAGATCTGGCAGATGCATGGGGCTTGCCGGATGCGAGCCTATCCGGCAGATGCGGCGCCATGTGAAAGGGGCCTAAAACTGTTAAAGCTCAGTGGTGTTTTCTGGAGCTTGATAGTTCAGTACTGAAAATAACCTTATACAAGAGTTTATAGCTCTTGATAAGAAAGCTGAGAATGACCTAATAGCCCATGTTGCTTTAAACAGTGGCATCTACAGATATGTGTTATGGCCTATTTAGACAGGGCAACTGGGGCTGTTAAATGACCACTACACGCAAGCCAATTAGCATAGTTTATTAGCCTGTTTAAGCAAGCCAGCTGAACTTCCATAGGCACAGAATATTATGAATAGTATAGAACAGCATGTTATCACAAGTACATGTCCAATTTAAATAGAAGGAAGTGCTATCAAGAACGATGATTTTTAATTCAGCCTAAAGTGAGTATATTAGGCCACGTGCACACGCTGAGTATTTGATGAGTTTTTTACCTCAGGATTTGTAACCAAAACCAGGAGTGGATGTGGTGCAGGTGTTTCTATTGGACTTTTCCTCAGATTGCTCTACTCCTGGTTTTGTCTACAAATCCTGAGATAAAAAACTCATCAAATACTCAACGTGTGCACGTGGCTTTAGCACAGAACAACTGCTCAAACCAAGTACAGGCGTTCAGTGCACCCAACACATGCCCAAACATTTAAGTGCACTGAGCACCCACTTGTTTTCCATGTATCTATGCCCTTCTTTGGCTCTATAAGCAGAGTTGTCAATCAAAAGAGGGGGAAGGTGGATATAGAGGGAAAATAAGAAGGTGGAAATGTGTATTTAGAAGGGTGTACTGATTGCCTGTAGCTGCTTTGAATAGTCTTTATAAGCTGTCAGATATACTGTACCTCCATATTAATACATTACTTTCTGCAAAGTCACAAGTTTATATACATTTCTTTAGTATTTGATACCATTGCCCTTAATCTGTATGACTTGGTTCAAACATTTTGGAAATCCTTCCACAAACTTCTCACAATACTTGGAAGGAATTTGGGCCAATTCTTCCTGACAGAACTGGTGTAACTGAGTCCATATTTGTAGGTCACCTTGCTCACATCTGCCTTTTCAGCTGTGCCCATAAATTTTTAATAGGATTGAGATCATAAGGTTGTGATGGCCACTCCAAAACATTGACTTTGTTATCTTTAAGCCACCTTGTAACCAGTTTAGCAGTATGCTTCTGGTCATTGTCCATTTGGAAGACCCATTCTCGCCCAAGCTTTAACTTCCTGGCTGATGTCTTGAGATGTTGCTTCAGTATTGCTACATAATCTTCTTTCCTCAAGATGCCATCTATTTTGGGAAGTTCACCAGTCCCTCCTGCAGCAAAACAACCCCACAACATGATGCTGCCACCTCCATGTTTCACTGTTGGGATGATATTCTTAGGCTTCCAGGCTTCTCCTCCTTTTTACTCCAAACATAACGATGGTCATTATGGCCAAACAGTTCAATTTTAGTTTTAGTTAGACCATAAGACATGTCTTCAAAAAAGGAAGGTCTTTGTTCCTATGTGCATTTGCAGAAATTATTCTGGCTTTTTTATGTTTCTTTTGGAGCAATAGTTTCTCCCTGGCAGAGTGGCCTCTCAGCCCATGTTGATACAGTACTCGTTTCACTGTGCATAATGACACAATCTTACCAGCTTCCGCCATCATGTTAGCAAGGTCATTTGCTTTGGTTCTTGGGTTGATATGCACAAGTCGGACCAAAGCATGTTCATCTTTGGGACACAGCACATGTCTCTTTCCTGAGCTGGACATTCCAATCTTGCTGGACATTCCCATCTTGTTTGTACTTGCAAATACTTTTTGTACAGATGAACGAGGCACCTTAAGGTGGCTGGAAATTGCACCCAATGATGAACCAGACTTGTGCAAGTCCACAATTCTCTTCCCGATACCTTGGCTGATTTCTTTACGCTTTCCCATGATGATACACAAAGAAGCAGTGTGTTTCACGTGTGCATTAAAATATGTGGAGCCCACTGGGACGGGATACTCGCTGCCGGACCGGGGTATCACAGGGGTTATTACGGCAGTCTTGGTCCGGACCGTGTCCTGAGCCCACAAGTAAAGGGGGGTATTTACAGGGGAGAAAGTCGTGACGCCACCCATGGTGTGTGATCAGGGTGACCACCGCTGCTGCAGAACCTCCGGGGATGATGGATGGCAGCCTGTGATGTGACGGCTCTCCACCGGCAAAGCCTGGTCCCCAGGGCAGTAGTGATGAAAACAGTTTGTGAGGGGACAGGGTTTGCAAGGATTACACAGACTCACGGTTTTGTAGTTTTCCAGGTCTTTTACTGAAGATGGTAATTCAGCTGAGTACTGTCCACGGAGTCTGTACAGGGGCCGGGTTGCTCCCACCCTGGCCGGGTCCTTTGGCTCCCTGTTCCTGCGCTGTGTGGGTTTTCAAAATGTATTTATTGAATTTTAGGGAGGAAAAGGTCAGGTAAGGGAGGATACAAAAAAGGAAAAAGGAGGGAATGAATACATACATAAATAACATACAGTGGGAGAAGTCATGACACCTATAAAACAATTACTTAACAAACGGTATTACAAAGTAGGTGTACATAGTTGAGCTAATAAAAGATAAAAGATAAAAAAAATAGAATTACCAACTCTACATATATAGTTATAGAAGGTAAAGAGAGAAAAAAAACACAATCCAGGCTAAGTTGGTTAATCGAGTGGCAGTATAGTCAGTATATTCAGTACAAAGTCCTGCATGACTCAATTATGACTTTATTTCCCCCCCCCCAACGGCTAATTAAAAGGAAAGTGTGAGGGCCTGGAGGCGTCAGTGTCTTGGAGACGGGTATAACTGAAGTATCAAAGTTAAGGTGAACACGTTGTCTAACTCAAAAAGAGAGGGGAGTTTGTCAAATACTCAATTAGTTGGGGAATCGTAATAGAAGTAAAATAACTAGAAAACTCCAACAGACCGATCAATTTGTCTATCACCTAGGACAAAAATGTAGGGTTGAACGAGCGCCACCAGTCTTCCCATCTCCGTTTTATTTTAGGAAATTTGTTATTGCGCAGAGCTGAATTATATTCATATATTCCATGTTGGGTAACTCTGTCAATCAGGTTATTTAAAGTAGGGGGCTCAGGTTTATTCCATCTGGCAGCAATGAGGACTTTGGCGGTTAGAAAAATGTGAGATATCAAAAATTTTTTGTCATGTGGGGCGTCCTCAATGCCTATGGACAAAAGTACAAGCTCGGGGGTGAGGTTGATGATCAAACCGGTGGTATCTATTATTAATGATTTCACACTTAGCCAAAATTTGGACAGATTGGGGCAGTCATAAAAAATATGAGATAATGTTCCCTAATGACCACACCCTCTCCAGCATGAGGATGAGATTTGGGGTTCATGCGATGCAGCTTGATAGGTGTAAGATACCACCTAGAAAGGATCTTGAAATAAGACTCATGTAAGGTTGCACAAGTCGAATTGGAGTAGGTAGTTTGAAGAGTTCGTACCATTGCCTTGAGATCAATTTGAATATTCAGCTCTGCCTCCCAAGCGGTAATGAAGGAGAGACGTGGCAACTCAAATTCTTCATTAACTGTTTTGTAAAAGTTGTTAGTTTTCCATCTTGAATTTTCCCTAGGATCTGAAAACAGGTCGATTAACAGTTGTGGGAGGATAAATTTTGGGTTGGTTTTAGAGAAGTAATTGGAGATAGACCTCCATTGGGAGCGATCGTCTCTTGTAAGAAGGTATTGGTGTTCAAGGGAGTGAAAAGGTTTAAGAGAGTCCGCAGACAACAGATCATCTATGAAGAGAATCCCTTTGGCTTTCCATGTAGAGAGGTTCAAGTTCGGGATCATGACCTCTAGGGTGGCTAAGGGTATAATCTTGAAGTCAACTGGAGCTGAGAATTTAGCAGCCTTAGCCATCATATACCTCCAAGCCAGAATAGTTGCTTTAACAACGGGGTGAGTGGGGAGAGGCTTGTAAGTAATGATTAAATAGGCGATTACCAAGGCTTTCAGGTTACTGCCCACCATTGATTCCTCAATATCCAGCCATAACACGTCAGATTTTTCCACAAACCATCTTTGGGATAGTTTCAGTAGGGAAGCCATATAGTAATTATAGAGGTTGGGGACCCCAAGACCTCCCGCTAGTTTGTGTCTTTCAAGAGACGCTCTTGCCACTCTAGGGTGTTTGTTGCCCCAAATAAAGGAGCGTAGTTGCGACTGCAGCTTATTGAACCAACTTTTTGGGATATACGTGGGGATAGCTCTAATGACATATAAGAATTTAGGAAGCAAGGACATTTTGAAAGCTTCTATCCTACTGAGCCAAGAGAGTTCCAATTTCGAGAGATGTGCGTAGTTGCGGTGGAAAGTCTGAAATAAAGACATCAGATTAGTTTGCATAGTTGCTGCTGATGACTTGTTAAGTACGATTCCCAAATATGAAACCTCCTCTTCGGCCCAGGTAAATTCAAATTCCTCTTTTAGGTATTCTAGCAAAGTTGGGTCTATATTGAGTTCTAGAATTTGTGATTTTGACTTGTTGATTTGAATTGAGAGTATGTTGCGATAGTCGATGATACATGTCTTAGAGATTTAAGGGGATTCGTTAGTGTAAGTAATACGTCGTCTGCAAACAAAGAAATTTTGTGGTGATGTTGACCCAAAGGTATGCCCCGTATGCTTTCATTTTGCCTAATGCTAGAGGCGAGGTGCGCTGTGTGGGTGGCCCTGCTGCCGCTTTAGCTAAGCTGCTGGCCCTGTCTCCCCTCACGGGTACCAACTTGCTAGGTAACTTGAGTCTTATTCCGTGTTCCTGACCCCGCCGTGTTGCTTTGCTGTGGTACAGTGAAGATGTAGGACCATCACTCATCCAGTGTTCACTGTGCTATTTGTGTCAGGCACAATTTCGGATCCAGTATCCGTTGTTTGCGCTCTCTGGGGCGAGTCTCAGGGAACTCAGTCTCCCATGTGTGTTCCTCTCTGCTCCTTCTCCTTTCCTCAGACCTTGGCCGGTCTGGAACTGGACAGTGGACCGTGGGGTGAGCCTAACGCAGCTCTTTTACACCCAGGTCCTTCTTCCTCAGTTCTCCTGGGAACTGAACTGCCCACTTTCTCTCCACACCAGAATATATAGGGAAGCAGCTTTAGCTCCCCCTCCCCTGGAGGCGCTAGTGTGGTGTTGTGGGTTGTGTGGGGAGTTAACCCTCCGTGGTGTTACTGTGCCACATGAACCCTGGGGTGCCACTGTACTGTTGAACTTGCATATACTTGTTTGTACAGATGAACAAGACATCTTAAGGTGGCTGGAAATTGCACCCAAGGATGAACCAGACTTGTGCAAGACCACAATTCTCTTCCTGATACCTTGGCTAATTTCTTTAGGCTTTCCCATGATGATACACAAAGAAGCAGTGTGCATTAAAATACATCCACAGTTGTGTCTCTAGTAAACTCAGATGTTGCCAATAAACCTATCAGAGGTATCAAAACACATAACATCATCATATGGGCTGTCCCAAATTGTTTAAAGGCATAATAATCTTAGTGCATCACTTCTGGTTTAGGATAACAGATGAAGGAGCACTCAACGACCTGGATTAAAACGCATAAAACATGGTTAGAAAAACAAGGTCCAATAGGTAACTTTAAATGTGGCAACTGTAATTTTTGCCCCAACATATGACAGAGAACCCCATAAAAATTGGTCACATCTTGCACAGAGTAAAACACTTCATCTACTGCAAGACAAACAATGTAATGTATGTGATTTTTTGCCCATGTGGTAGATTCAGAAAACAAAGTCCATAGAATTGGGGTTGGTTCACCTAGATCAGTGATGGCGAACCTTTCTGAGGCCGAGTGCCCAAACTGCAACCTAAAACAAAATTATTTATGGTGAAGTTCCAACACGATAATATAACCTAAATTACAGCAGGAGTGGTAATCACAAGCGCTGCACAGGGGGGAGAGCCAGCAGATGCTAACTCTCTTCCCTGTGCAGTGCTTGTAGTCCTGAAACATTGATGTTCAATTCAATTATTTTAACAATTAATTGATTTTAAACTTACCTTTACAGTCTTCTCTTCTCTTCGGCAGTGGTCAGACAGCTCATGTGTACTGCACATTGAGGCTGAGCCGCTGCCACTGCCCCTTCTAGAAACAGCAGGTGGACTGATCTGTATGGAAAAAATGCAGAATATTAGACAGATAGGAGATAGATTTTATCATGGAATACAAGCAGATTTCATACTGAAGTCATGGTCCTCATCTTGTAGTAATATCTCCATCATGACCCTCTCCTTGCAGTAATGTGTCCCATCCTGACCCTCTCCTTGTAGCTATGTGCTCCATCCTGACCCTCTACGTGTAGTAATGTTTCCCATCCTGACCTTCCCATTGTAGTTATGTGCTCCATCTTGTCCTTCCCCTTCTAGCTATGTGCTCCATCCTGACCCTCTCCTTCTAGTTACGGGCTCCATCCTGATCCTCTCCTTGTAGTAATGTGCTCCATTCTGATCCTCTCCTTGTAGTAATGTGCTCCATCCTGACCCTATCCTTGTAGTAATGTGCTCCATCCTGACCCTCTCCTTGTAGCTATGTGCTCCATTCTGATCCTCTCCTTGTAGTAATGTGCTCCATCCTGATCCTCTCCTTGTAGTAATGTGCTCCATTCTGATCCTCTTCTTGTAGTAATGTGCTCCATCCTGACCCTCTTAATTTAGTAATGTGTCCCATCCTGACCCTCTCCTTGTAGTTACGTGCTCCATCTTGACCCTCTCCTTGTAGTTATGTGCTCCATCCTGACCACCTCCTTCTAGCTATGTTCTCCATCCTGATCCTCTCCTTCTAGCTTTGTGCTCCATTCTGATCCTCTCCTAGCTATATGATCCATCCTGACCCTCTCTTTGCAGTTGTGCTCCATCCTGACCCTCTCCTGGCAGTAATGTTCCTATCCTGACCCCCTTTTTGTAGTAATGTCTTCATCCTTATCCCCTTGTAGTATGCCCCATCCTTGTCCCCTTCGGTAATGTCCCATCCTTGTCCCCTTGTGGTAATGTCCCTATCCTGCCCCATCATGTAGTAATGCCCCATCCTGTTGTAATGCTCTATCCTTGTCCTCTTGCAGCAATATTCCCCATCCTGCAGTAATGCCCTATCCTTCTCCCCTTGTAGTAATATGCCCCATCCGTGTCCCCTTGAAGTAATATGCCCCATCCTGCAGTAATGTGTCTCATCCTTGCCCCCATGTAGTAATATGCCCCATCCAGCAGTAATGTGCCCCATCCTTGTCCCATGGTATTATTGCACCACCCTTGTCCCCATCACATAGTAATATGCCCCAACTTGCCCCCTGGTAGTATTGCCCAATTCTTGCTTCCATTACATAGTAATATGCCCCATTCTTGTCCCCATCACATAATAATATGCCCCATCAGCCCCATCACATAATAATATGTCCCATCAGCCCATCACATAATAATATGTCCCATCCTGCCCCCATCACATAACAATATGCCCCATCCTGCCCCTGTTAGTATTGTCCCATCCTGCCCCATCACATAACAATATGCCCCATCCTGCCCCATGACATAATTATATGCCCCATCCTGCCCCCTATTAGTATTGCCCTATCCATCCACATCCTCTTCATATTGCCCCATCCATCCATCCTCCTCCTAGTATTTCCCCATCCATCCATCCATCCATCTATCTTCCTCTTAGTATTGCCCCATCCATCCTCCTCTTAGTATTGCCCCATCCATCCATCCTCCTCCTAGTATTGCCCCATCCATCCATCCTCCTCCTTGTATTGCCCCATTATCCATCCTCCTCCTCCTAGTATTGCCCCATCCTCCTCCTCCTTGTATTGCCCCATCCTCCTCCTCCTTGTATTGCCCCATCCTCCTCCTCCTAGAATTACCCCATCCTCCTCCTCCTAGTATTGCCCCATCCTCCTCCTCCTTGTATTGCCCCATCCTCCTCCTCCTAGTATTGCCCCATCCTCCTCCTCCTTGTATTGCCCCATCCTCCTCCTCCAAGTATTGCCCCATCATCCTCCTCCTTGTATTTCCCCATCCTCCTCCTCCTAGTATTGCCCCATCCTCCTCCTCCTTGTATTGCCCCATCCTCCTCCTCCTTGTATTGCCCCATCCTCCTCCTATTTGTATTGCCCCATCCTCCTCCTCCTTGTATTGCCCCATCCTCCTCCTCCTAGTATTGCCCCATCCTCCTCCTCCTAGTATTGCACCATCCTCCTCCTCCTTGTATTGTCCCATCCTCCTCCTCCTTGTATTGCCCCATCCTCCTCCACCTTGTATTGCCCCATCCTCCTCCTCCTAGTATTGTCCCATCCTCCTCCTCCTCCTAGTATTGCCCCATCCTCCTCCTCCTCCTCCTTGTATTGCCCCATCCTCCTCCTCCTTGTATTGCCCATCCTCCTCCTCCTTGTATTGCCCCATCCTGGCTGCTGGTAAAAAAAAAAAAAAAGTGTCACACTCACCTTTCTTCCTTCACCACTGCTGCAGCTTGCATCTTGTGTGTCTCCAGCGCTGAGGGCGGTCACGTAATGCCGGGCGCGTCACGTGACCACTGTCACATGACGCTGGCCGGGAGGGCAGGTCTAGAAGTGTTGGAGAGAGGAGAAATGTCTCCTCTGCTCAGACACAGCTTTGATCTGCCGGCGGCGCGGCGCATGCCGGCAGATCAAAGTGGCAGTGTAGTGGTGAGGCCGCGTGCCAGCGGAGGCGGCACTGCGTGCCATCCCTGGCACGCGTGCCATAGGTTCGCCATCACTGACCTAGATTAATAGAGCATTTGAGAACTGCACACAAGGGAGATTCGAGGGACATGCCTTTTGTTGGTTTTGGAAAAGGTGCAACTGCCATCAAAAGAGGAAATTTGCATAAACTTCTTCTCTACAAGGAAGCGAATCGGATCATGAGACTCCGAGCCCAGGGCCCTCTTGGTTTTAATGATAAGAACGACTTGTCAGTGTTTTAGTAAAAATGTTTTTATTGGATTAAGAATACACTGAAATGTGACTTGTGATGTAGGTGGCACCAATGGTGTATGTTTTATAAGATTTTTTCAAGCAAGATTTATACTTGCTGTTAGTACTTTATGTCTTCTACTAGCTGTGAGCCCGATGCGATTGCATCGGGATTCTAGAATCTGTGTATAGGGCATTGCTCGGGCTGCTGCAACGACTCCCAACGCCCCCTTGGCGGGCATTGCGAGTGAGTTGCGTGGGCGATGCGCGTCCACGAACAAAGCCACTGAGGTAGCGGCGTGTGCGAGGGAAGTCGCTACAGCAATTATATAATAGATTATCAGTATGTAATATATAATTTCCCTAACGCACTTCCGTAAGTTTCGGCGCTGTTTCCGTCGTTGTGGGCGTGGGCGCAGCGCCCACGCGACCTGTGAAGCATTGTTGGCGCCACTGATTCGCAAAGCCTCACTCGCAATGGCCGCCAAGCGGCCGTTGCGAGTCCTTGCAGAATAGGCGCGACTCACTAATTTATACATAATCACATACATAATACTGATAATTCCTATATAATCACATATATATATATAGATGGCGGCCGATTCGAAAGAATCGGGTAGTCTAGAATCTATATATAGTATATTTACTAATAGTTAGGGGAGTGGGGTGAAATGAATTGTGTGTATACAGGTGGCTCAGTGGTTAGCAGTGAGTGGGGTGGCTCAGTGGTTAGCAGTGAGTGCGGTGGCTCAGTGGTTAGCAGCGAGTGCGGTGGCTCAGTGGTTAGCAGTGAGTGCGGTGGCTCAGTGGTTAGCAGTGAGTGCGGTGAGATTGGTGAGCACAGTGGCGTGGGCAGAGTGCTGAGTGCAGCGCTGTGGGCAGAGTGGTCAGCACACACATACATACATACACACACACACACACACACAGACACTTCGCTATAGTTAGCACCGACCCTGCGTCTTCCCTGCCGGCTGGATCCTGAGTTGACATGTCGGCGCCCGCGTACGACTGGATCCAATATGGCATCCGGGAAGTTTGGCGAGACTTTTTGGACGCGATATTTGATCGAGTAGTTCGGGGGCGGCTACATGTCGGTGATGCAGGGCCGGTGGTAAGTATAGCGGAGTATGTGTGTGTGTGTGTGTATGTGTGCGGAGAAAGTGAGTGAAGTGCGAAGAAAGTGAGGTGTGGTGATGTGGCCCCTGGCCGGGTGCATCACACGGGTTATCAATGCAGGTCTGTGTTCACATGGGCCGGTTTTCCTGATTGTGTGTGGTGTGTGAAACCTGTCCGATGTACAGGGGGTTAACAGCTGAAGGGTTTTCATGAGCTGAGTAAAACAGCTGAGTGTGAGTGCTGAAGATCCGATACATTCATGAGCCTAATGAGCGGCTGAACCCGTGGGGATGAGTGCTTTGCTGTGCGGAGAAAGTGAGGTGTGGTGATGTGGCCCCTGGCCGGGTGCATCACACGGGTTATCAATGCAGGTCTGTGTTTACATGGGCTGGTTTTCCTGATTGTGTGTGGTGTGTGAAACCTGTCCGATGTACAGGGGGTTAACAGCTGAAGGGTTTTCATGAGCTGAGTAAAATAGCTGAGTGTGAGTGCTGAAGATCTGATACATTCATGAGCCTAATGAGCGGCTGAACCTGTGGGGATGAGTGCTTTGCTGTGCGGAGAAAGTGAGGTGTGGTGATGTGGCCCCTGGCCGGGTGCATCACACGGGTTATCAATGCAGGTCTGTGTTCACATGGGCCGGTTTTCCTGATTGTGTGTGGTGTGTGAAACCTGTCCGATGTACAGGGGGTTAACAGCTGAAGGGTTTTCATGAGCTGAGTAAAACAGCTGAGTGTGAGTGCTGAAGATCCGATACATTCATGAGCCTAATGAGCGGCTGAACCTGTGGGGATGAGTGCTTTGCTGTGCGGAGAAAGTGAGGTGTGGTGATGTGGCCCCTGGCCGGGTGCATCACCCGGGTTATCAATGCAGGTCTGTGTTCACATGGGGCGGTTTTCCTGATTGTGTGTGGTGTGTGAAACCTGTCCGATGTACAGGGGGTTAACAGCTGAAGGGTTTTCATGAGCTGAGTAAAACAGCTGAGTGTGAGTGCTGAAGATCCGATACATTCATGAGCCTAATGAGCGGCTGAACCTGTGGGGATGAGTGCTTTGCTGGGCTAAACCTGAATGGTGCACAGGGGGTTAATCACATCTCAGGTCTGTGTGTGAAGATGTGCTGATTGACTCACTGGGTTGCAACTGTGAGTGAGCAGGCTGGATAGGAACCTGCCAGGTGTCTGAGTGAGGAGAGGACGATGGGATTCAGAAGTCCAGAGCACTGCCATGTGAGGAGGTGCTGGAAGTGATCCGTCCCCAGTGGGTAAGTGATGGGAGCCTGCCAGCTCCATGCTAGTGCACCTGATGTGTGCATGGCAGCCAGTGTCCAAGGGCCAGGCAGTCAGATGTGCGGTGTGAGAGACCGAGTACGGCTGCAGGGCCAGGTGGTCACAGCTGACTTTGGGACTTGTGTTCTTGTTACTATGTGATGTCTTATGTAAAAATGCCATGTGTTATGACGACGTGGTGGTGGTCGTCTGCTCGCAATGCCCGCTTTGCGGGCATTGCTTCGCGAGTCGCGGACAGAGTCCTGGAGAAAGTTCCGAGCTACGCGAACAAAGCCACAGGAAGTAGCGCCGGTCAGACGGAAGTCAGCTACGGCAATTATATAATAGATGTACATGTATGAATGTATATTCCGCCTCTGAAACAGTTAACTGTGATACAAGTGAGTAGGTATAAGTAAAAGGAAGTGACACCACCCTTTCTTGTGCATTGTAACCCGTGAAACGCCACTAGTAGGTGTGAAACGGACGTCGTTCAGATGACCCTCGTCCTCCATTTTAAAGCCTGATGACCACAAGGAAATAAAGTCTGCATTTTAAACCAGGTCAGTGAGTGCTGCTTCATGTGTTATCCTAAACCAGAAGTGACGTGCTGCATGAGAAGTGTGCACCATCGAGTCGGGTTCACATTAGCATTTGGAACCTGCGTAAAAAAACGCAGCCAAACACATGCGCACTGCGTTCCTATGTTTAACATGGGAACGCATAGTAGCTGCATTTGGCTGCGTTCGGTTGCGGTTACGTTCGGATACACATAATTTGTGACCTTGAACACTTGAAAAAGATCACTCTGTAATGACTCTATATAATATATGTGTTTCACTTTATGTATTGAATTACTGAAATAAATTAACCTTTTGATGATATTCTAATTCATTGAGATGCACCTGTATATACTAGTGCATCTCAATGACTTAGAATATCATCAAAAAGTTAATTTTCAGTAATTCAATACATAAAATTAAACACATATATTATATAGAGTCATTACAGAGTGATCTTTTTCAAGTATTCAAGGTCATTATTTTAGCAAATTAAAGTAGGGAGGTTGAAGGGTTAAAAACCGTGCTTCCGTATTCCACAAGCCATCAAAATCGAATCTGGCAGCTCTACAGCACCTCTTATTAAACTCCGGCTAGTCAGGGAACTACCTGAGGATAAAAGAAGGACTGCAGCTGCCTTGTCAGTGCTGGTTTATTAAGGCACCTCTCAGTGATGGTGATATATGCCTTCTGGTCCACGACCAAAGCATATATAATAACCACCCCCCTGTCACTGAGCGGAGGCCTTGGATAACCCCAAGCACTAATTGCTGCCACCAGTCCTCATTTAAGTCCGGTCCGTGAACAGACTTATATTGGGTCAGAAACCAACCCATGTAGCGTTAAATGAGCACACAGACGTGGCGGTTCGTGATCAAGACAAAAGAACAACTCAAGATTAAATTTATATATTTAATCATCCTATTGGTACACTAGAATAGTATTAGTATTTAGATTAATATGTACATGCATTGGTAACATATTACAAATATTACAGTCAGTTGTGCAAATAAAAGATAGATAGAATACACATAGAATTACAGACACATGTGATTAGTTACCTTAAGTGCTGATGGTGCCACAAGAGACCGCAAGGAGCCACCCAGTTATGGGGTATACGTTGGCTGTGATGAAATTATGTCCTTCAGATGAATTCTAAAATGGAGAAGAGATGGGACATTTTTATACTGTAAGAGGCCTTCCCATCTCACACCCATCATCTGCCTCTGGCTGGCTCATAACTCGCCCTCAGTTGGGGCATGAGATACTGAAAAGTTATCATTGGCCTTAACCTGGCCTGGGAGCGTCATAGGTGAAAGACAATGCTCTCATATTTTTGGTTATGATTTTAGCTTTGCAGTAGTATGACAGATGACTACTCTGCTGGCATCCTACCGTCCAATATCAAGTTTAGGTTACTTACATTCATCGCACATTTATATAAATAAGTTGATGACATCTGAATTTGTAGATTCCATATTTATGCTTTACATTATTATAGGAGCGACAGCTCATGAGATATTAAGGGTTATACTCTCAGTGCCTCTCAGTCTGGGTTGTAATTGTCTCTTTTATTGAGTCTGCAGATAGAAGGAAATTCATTCTCACACCTAGCTGGGAAATGCCCAGGTGGTCACCCTTTTGGATAATGGCAGGGAGATGTCATTGCCTCTTAATCTCCATTTCGTAGGACCTCTATTGTGTGATCATTTGGTGTTTCCTCAGGTTGATTAACATACTGGTTGAATACGCCTTGGATTAAGGAAGGTGGGGGCTACCTCCAAGGAGAGAGTTATGATAGCATCTGAACAAGATGGTTACTTGTAGAAATATTGCTTTATTCCTTACAATATTAATTTATTAGTTAGGTTAAACATCACAATGCTATTCCACCTATCTCCTGAGGATAACCTAAAGGCTGGAAACTCCAACTGGCATCACAAACTCTTTATTTCTCTTTTATTTACCGTATTTTCCTCCATTGTACTTTCCCTTACCAATGTGAGTCAGGGCCACAGCACCAGGTGCAGCCAAAGTGACTCTGACCACTGGCCCAGCTGCTGGGTACCCTAGCCCTGTGTGCTCCACACTTCCAAATACATGATTTTTTCTTAAAGGTGTTTTTCAGGATTTGTAGAAAAAAAAAGTGCCCAAGACTTAACAGGCAGGTAGCTGCCACCAACCTGCCTGTTGTGCCGGCACCAATCACCACCGTTCATCCCTGGGACAGAGCGGTCACAGACCACTCCAGCCAGGAACAGCATGGCGGGGTAAAAAGAGCAGAGCGGAAGAGAAGAGGCTTCTTTTCCGCTCTGCTCTGCAGAAGTGTGTGCACAGCTTACATTATGCTGACAGCTCCCTACTACCTGATTTGAGGAATCAGGCTGTCAATCAGTGTGATGTCGGCTAGGCGTCTGTCTACAGAGGGGAGAAACCACCCCCTTTGTAGTTGTGACATCACCAGAAGCAGCAAAATCACTGACAGGAGCAGTCTGTGACCCTTCCATGTTGGCGGTGGAAGGTGCTGGGCACATCAGCCAGGTAGGTGCCAGCTAACTATCTGTGCACAATTTTTTTTTCATCCTTTAATAAGGAGTCAGTTAGTACTCCGAAATGTGTTAAAAAAATAAAATCACTGTCTAATCCTTGCTCATGATGTGTTTCCCCCTGGCAGTGCGGCATTGCACCTCATCTTTGGCTTTCCTGTGATTTCTACACTCAAATTAAAATTCAAGCTGAGAACCTGCACTATATGCCCATATTGATTACATAACTATCTTAAATATGTGTTGGCAAACAGCTAAAATGCCAAACCTTGTGTCACCGTCTAAATATTTCTAGACCTAACTGAATCATAGTCTTATATAACAATTGTCCCCCACCTTTATGGACAATTAATCATCCCTGTGTAATGGGGTACCAAGGAGGAAGGATGCTGAATGTTTTGCAAGTGAATTTTATTTTCTTATCATAATGAGGTTCAGTAAGTTTAGTAAGGAAAAAGGACTGACATTAGCTCACCAATTTGGGAGAGTGTTCCACAATAGGGTGTGGTGCAGGGAAGCTACAGACTGGTTCCTAATCATAGAAAGGGCAAAAATGGAGATATTTGCATCCTGTGGTCAGGATTAAGAGCCGTTTATTTGTAATGCATAGACACAGTGTATTTTTACTTTTCATTCATTATTGTTTTTTTAATGGACCAATTAATATGATGTTTTCACACGTCCTTAACCTTTGGTGGTTGCTTCAAATACATGTATTTTTTTTTAAAGGGATCCTGTCACCCCCAAAACACCTTTAAAGCTATTAAAACCTGTCCCTACAGCATATTAACACTTTCCCTACACTATTTTTAGCTCCTAAATGCAGTAAATGATATTGCATAAAAACGTTTTATAAGTACCTGATTAGTGATGATAATGAGTGACTATGCTATTCATAGTCACTCATCAAGACTGCCCCTCTGCTTCATAGCACGCCTGAATAGGCGTGATCTACATCCAGGATTCAAAATCGCGCGTCCCTTCTGTGCCCTGTGTTCGTAGGAGGCTGCAGTGTGGCTTGTGACGCGATCCGCGTCATTCCCGGCGCCCTGTGACGTATTTACAGCGGCGCCGCGCTGTTAGCTTCAAAATGTGCACTGCGCATGCCCAATGCGCATGCGCAGTGCACATTTTGAAGCTAACAGCGCGGCGCCGCTGTAAATACGTCACAGGGCGCCGGGAATGACGCGGATCGCGTCACAAGCCACACTGCAGCCTCCTACGAACACAGGGCACAGAAGGGACGCGCGATTTTGAATCCTGGATGTAGATCACGCCTATTCAGGCGTGCTATGAAGCAGAGGGGCAGTCTTGATGAGTGACTATGAATAGCATAGTCACTCATTATCATCACTAATCAGGTACTTATAAAACGTTTTTATGCAATATCATTTACTGCATTTAGGAGCTAAAAATAGTGTAGGGAAAGTGTTAATATGCTGTAGGGACAGGTTTTAATAGCTTTAAAGGTGTTTTGGGGGTGACAGGATCCCTTTAAATCAGCAAGTTTGGTAACAGCAGTTAACTAATCTGACTCAATTTGCTTGATGGTTATTACACTTGGTAGAAAGTTACACTAAACACCAAAATGTTCTCTTAGGCTGCCTTCACATTTGCGTATGTGAACGCAGCTTATGCTGCGTTCCCATACGCATTCAAACGCATGCGCACTGCGTTCCTATGTTTAACATAGGAACGCATAATGCCTGCCTTTGGCAGCGTTTGCTGCGTTCGGGTGCGGATGCGGACCATATCTGCTCCTTCCGGTGTCCCGCGTCCGCACCCGGGACGCAGCATGTCGCGTCCCTGGTGCGGACAAGAGTGTGTGAGCTGTACGCAGGCATCCGCCTGCGCACAGATCACATATAGGAGTGAATGGGTGCGCACGGCGATCTGCAAGCATCTGCAGACCGCCGTGCGCACCATTATAAACATAGGGGCCGCGGTCTGCATGCAGATGCTTGCAGATGCATCTGCAAAACGCTGCAGATGCATCTGCAAGTCTGAAGGCAGCCTTAGCTGGACATCAGGGCCTATGAGAATCCCCTGGAAGGGGGAGCAGTGAGAAAGAGCATTGAGGTTGTTCAGTTGGAGTTGGTTCTGCCAAAAAGAATAGAGGCCATAGTGATTGTGGTTCTCTACCTGTGTTTATTAGGCCTACTGGAGAGTGCTCTCAGTGGAGATCATGGCTGGTCAGTTCCCGGTTCTGTGCCCTGGACCCTCAGTGGCGGGGTGGGGGTGATGATAGGGGATTTATAACGTGACGCCACCTTTGGTACCTGGTAATAGGGTTACCAGCGCTGCGGCTGGCCGCTGAGGTGATGGAAAGGCGACTTTGGTAGTACAACTCCCCACAGGCGGAGCTTTACCTCAGGGCAGCGGGGTGGATGAGGGGAGTAGTAGTAGCGGTTCTGCTGTGAATGCTGCAGACGGCGGCGGTGAAGCAGGCACACACACACACAATAGTCTCTGTTTCGGTACCTTTTTACTGATGTCTGGTAACAGGCATGGTCCAGGAGGGTAACCAGGATATCGGTGCAGTTTGCGACGTCCACCTTGGAGAGTTGTGAGGCCCCCTCTGTTAGTGTGTGTGGTGATTGGGGAAAGTTCTGCCTGGAGCTGAACCTGCTGCTCTTTCTCTTTCTCCCTCTCAGTATGCTAATCCACAACTGACAATGAGGACCTTTCTGTGGGGGATCCCTATTTTCTGCTTGGGTCCCTGGTCGTTACTTGGTCAGGTTTGGGGTCTTGCTTTCTTTAACTTCAGGGGAATAGATCCTCCTGATCTGTCCGGACTTTCTCTGCTACCACTAGATTAATAGCAACTTCAGACTCTGGTGTCCGGGTGGGCTAAAGGGATACCAGATATGTTCCCTTCTTCTGTCTTCCTACCTCTCCCACTGGCCTCCGTCCCTCTCCCTAGGGTCAGGCTTCCTGGTCCAGGGCCTGGCTTGGTCCCAGCAACTAGCTCCTTCCAGTACCTTCTTCTTTGCTGTCTCTCTGGAACTAACTGTTCTCTTCTCTGCAGACTAACTAATTTACTCCTCCCCTCAAGCCTGGCTCTTTGTAGGGGATCTGGCTTAAGGGCAGCCAGTGGGGCTTCCCCTTCAGGTCTGAGGAGGAAGGTGTTGGGTGCGGTGTGTGCCAAGGTGTACATCCTTCCCTGCATCGGTGGGTACTGTGGCAACCCCCGCAGGGGTGCCACAGTATGGTTGCTGGATATTGTTTTCATGATTGCTCACTCATGACTACTAAAATTATGATGATTACAAAAAGAACATCTTTGTGAAGACTTGGAGAGTGACTGGCTATTAAATAGTTCAACGAGGAACCCTCTGATATATTTCTGACAAGTGGGCAAGTGCAGACAGGTATTTCCTAAAATGACCTGCAATGACTATGCCAGCTTGTGGTAGATATAACATGGCCTGAGACAGTGAAAGTGATTGTGACTTGTAACATTAAATGGTGTTGTGGCTTCAAACAGTGGCCTGGATTGATGATTTCTTCTATGGTCTGACACGGTGAATGAACCTGTGGCCTGTGTCATGAGCTTTGTTGTGTCCTGTAAGAGCATGAAGGATTGTGTTCTGTATCATGTCATTTAGTGTATGAAAAATAAAAACATACAGAGAGGCGCTCTTGTGTGTACCTGGTGGTCTAATGGGATTTTTTGGGGGAGGGGTGTTGTGAGATCACACACCTTTCATGGTTGTGTAATGAGGTGTACAATTCAGATTGTATTATTGAAATTGAAACTGCAATGAACTGTGCACAGTCCGCACTTGCCCACCAGGGGGCATCAGTGGACTGTACAATCACAGAGCTGGGAAACGCCCAGCCATCTCTTTTGTTTACCCAGGAAGTGAAAGAGCTTAGTACAGACACAGAGTTGAACAAGAGAACATCTGCTTGTGGATGTCTGTTGAAAGAGGGCTACTTTGCAACACCTTGCCGGAGAAATCACCCCGCAGAAGCCCCTGTGACTGATCCTGGGCCACTGGACTTTGGTGCTGTGACTCTGGCCGCTCTGCAAAACCTTGCCTGCCGAGCACCCAGAGTGCTTGTGCAGGGGCCGTGACCGACATAAGGGAGCCATTTGTACTGCTGTGATCTCCCTTCTGCTGTTGCTCTGTGTGCCCTGAGACTGGGAGAGACAGACTGTTACCTGCAGAAGGAGACCAAAGAAGAAGAGTGAGGAGATCCCCAGGCCTGCTACGTGGGAGCGACATCTTCTTCTGTGATAAGACTGGTACGTGATTTTAGGGAAAGTTAGGGAAAGATACCTTCATTGTTGTGTTTTCTTTTCTTGCTGCGTACCCGGAAGAAGTGAAGATCCAGAGACTCTAATATATACAAGTGTGCATATAGTTCGGTTGACTGTGAGATAAATATGTTTTACAGTAAAGAAATGTTATTATCGGTTAAACCTGAGTATGGGGATTCTGTTGAGAAAGATCATACACACACACCCGCGGCCTTACCACCGGTCGCTACATCTGGCGTAGTCGGCAGGATGTGTGATCAACAGAATCTCCTCCCGGTAGTAGCTTATAACCAGACTTATACTACGGCCTGCAGGTCCATATCCGGTGCCAGCAGTCCGAGCAGTGACACGGAAGAATTGAAGCAGATAGTAGCAGAGTTGCAGAAACAGATACTGCAGCTACAGCTCAGGCTAGACCAACAGGCGGACAGGCAAGCGAGACAGCAACCCAGTCGGCCTATGGGAAGGTGCTGGACATGCGGCGACCCCCGCCATAGGGCAAACCGTTGTCCGCATCCTCCACCCGTGGTCCGATATACCAGAACCAGCAAGCCATGCCCCACAACAGCAGCCACCTTTAAACTATACGCCCCAGCCAAAGCGGATCGCTCGGCAGGGGAGATCAGGGAAAAGGGTGTGAAGAGACAGAGCCAGACCGATAAGCAAGTGCTGGCCACTCGGGTCCAGGGGACGGTGAAGTGGTTTAATGTCCTTGATGGGTATGGCTTCATCAACAGGAATGACACAAAGGATGACGTGTTTGTACATCAGACTGCCATAAAGCGTAACAATCCTCGTAAGTGCCTCCGCAGTGTTGGTGATGGGGAGGTGGTACAGTTTGATGTTGTGAAGGGAGAGAGGGGTACAGAGGCCGCCGACGTCACCGGTCCTGGGGGTGTTCCCGTTAAAGGAAGCAGATTTGCCCCCAACCGACGCCGCTACCGCCGGCGATCCTACTCTCCCCGGGTAGAAAACGTGACTGAGTGTATTGGAGATATTGTGAGCCCTGAACAAGGGAGCGAAGGTGAACGGGGGGATGACGGTTTCCCCCAACAGAGGTCCCTACTCCGCCGGAGATCAATCCCTGTGATATCAACGGCCATCACTGCCTTGGAGCCGATGGTTGTTGACAGGGACTGTCAACCTTTAAGTGGGGGGGTATGTAATGAGGTGTACAATTCAGATTGTATTATTGAAATTGAAACTGCAATGAACTGTGCACAGTCCGCACTTGCCCACCAGGGGGCATCAGTGGACTGTACAATCACAGAGCTGGGAAACGCCCAGCCATCTCTTTTGTTTACCCAGGAAGTGAAAGAGCTTAGTACAGACACAGAGTTGAACAAGAGAACATCTGCTTGTGGATGTCTGTTGAAAGAGGGCTACTTTGCAACACCTTGCCGGAGAAATCACCCCGCAGAAGCCCCTGTGACTGATCCTGGGCCACTGGACTTTGGTGCTGTGACTCTGGCCGCTCTGCAAAACCTTGCCTGCCGAGCACCCAGAGTGCTTGTGCAGGGGCCGTGACCGACATAAGGGAGCCATTTGTACTGCTGTGATCTCCCTTCTGCTGTTGCTCTGTGTGCCCTGAGACTGGGAGAGACAGACTGTTACCTGCAGAAGGAGACCAAAGAAGAAGAGTGAGGAGATCCCCAGGCCTGCTACGTGGGAGCGACATCTTCTTCTGTGATAAGACTGGTACGTGATTTTAGGGAAAGTTAGGGAAAGATACCTTCATTGTTGTGTTTTCTTTTCTTGCTGCGTACCCGGAAGAAGTGAAGATCCAGAGACTCTAATATATACAAGTGTGCATATAGTTCGGTTGACTGTGAGATAAATATGTTTTACAGTAAAGAAATGTTATTATCGGTTAAACCTGAGTATGGGGATTCTGTTGAGAAAGATCATACACACACACCCGCGGCCTTACCACCGGTCGCTACATCTGTTCACCTCTGCACAACCACAGTGTGGGCCCCAGTGTGTAATTGCACACCGCACAATCCTCCGGCGTTCAGGCTTGGCTAGTCACATGGGGGTGACATCACCCAGGTCCTTCACTCTCTATGCTATGACACTGTAAGCTGCAGCTCCTACCGCTCCCAGAGGGATATCAATGGTGAACGTGGCAAGTATGCTTTTTTTGGTAGAGCACATGAATCCAGCATCCAGGCACAGACTATTCTTTTGGTAATGCTTCTTTATTTGACAAATGTGGCTCTAACATCATGTTTTTGCCGTGTCACTGCCTTCATTAGGTGATAGTCACAGTATGGTACAGACATATGTTTAACATATGATTTAGTGTGACCTGTATCATCAACATTTTAGTTGATCTTTATCTTTCATTTCTGTTATTACCTGCAATAATTTATAGGATTGCAGACTGGTCCTAGTGAAAGACAAGCCATGGACTGTTGAACTGTGAATAACTGCATGGTGTGCCAAGGTAACCACATCAAGTAATAAGCTGTTGGGCTGAGTTCATACCCAGCTAGGTTTGCCTGCTCTATTTACTGACTGACAGCTTTGATAGTCTGTTACTGTAACCTATAGTCAGAGGGAATCAATACTAATGTGCAACCACTAAAATATGTGCCTCAGTCTTGAAGTGTAACTACCAAGCTCTGTGCCATTACAGTGAGAAATTATAATTAGATTAGTAAACGTTGACTACTATGTCTGTGTCAGTAAATATATCATCTTATACAGACATACTATGTTGGAGATCAAAGACCATCTACTAATCATAGAATCATAGAATACTAGAGTTGGAAGGGACCTCCTGTGTTATCATGTCTAACCCCCTGCTCAAAGCAGAATTCACTAAATCATCACAGACAAATGCCTGTCCAAACTCTGTTTGAAGACGTCCATTGAAGGAGAACCCACCACCTCTCGTGTCAGCCTGTTCCACTCATTGATCACCCTGACTGTCAAAAAATGTTCTAATATCTAATCTATGTCTCCTTCCATTCAGTTTCATACCATTGCTTCTAGTGTTTCCTTGGGCAAAAGTAAATGAAGTTGATCCCTCTACAGTGAGACAGCCCTTGGGATATTTGTAGACAGCTATTAAGACGTTTTTGTAAGCTAAATATTCACAAAACCTTCGTCCATTCCTCATAGGAATTAAAGGGAACCAACCATCAAAAAATAGGTATCTAACCTATAAATATCTCTCCCTGGGGCCCTAAATGACTATTCTAACCATCCCTGACTGACTAAATCTAACCAACTACAGGCACATTAAATCACTTTTTATACTTACCAAATTCTTGTCGGCTGAGCGTTCCTCCAGGCTCTTTGTCAGCGAGGGGGTCTCCTCGCTGCTGTCCGTCTTCTTTCCAGGGCGGCATCTTCTTCCCAAGGATTCAAATTACCCGCCCATTGCGTCCTCGCAATGAGCGGGTCACGTGCTGCAGGCCCCGCGTCACTTCCCCGCCGCGTCGCTGGTACACCCAGGCCGGCTTCAGAGCATGCGCAGATGGTATGCTGAAGGGCGGCCTGGGCGCGTCGTACACCCAGCGACGCGGCGGGCGGAAGTGACGCGGGGCCTGCAGCACGTGACCCGCTCATTGCGAGGACGCAATGGCGGGTAATTTGAATCCGTGGGAAGAAGATGCCGCCCTGAAAAGTAGACGGACAGCAGCAAGGAGACCCGCCTCGCTGTCAAAGAGCCTGGAGGAACGCCCATCCGACAAGAATTTGGTAAGTATAAAAAGTGATTTAATGTGCCTGTAGTTAGTTAGATTTAGTCAGTCAGGGATGGTTAGAATAGTCATTTAGGGCCCCAGGGACAGATATTTATAGGTTAGATAGTATTTTTTGATGGTTGGTTCCCTTTAAAATCTAGGAGACTAGACAGTAGAAGAAGCCCTTAACATAAGTTAGTTGCCACCAGTAACACACAATTTCACAAAGCTTGTGTCAGCTATATTTTTTCTTTTTATAAAACATAGTGATAAGAGATTCTATGTCAAATATTAATAGTTCTCATTGTGCAAAGGGAACATAGTATATACCATACATTTAAGAATAGAAAATTCTCCTTAATTATATAAAACAACTTAAAAGAGAGACTGCAAACTAGGGCAGAAGAAAAGTCAGTCAATACTTCTAAATGTATTCATGACTACAGTTAAACTCATTAGGGATATGACTAGTATTCAGACACCTAATAGACACAAACACATTATAAGCAGGGTGCATTTTTTAGACTGCGATCAGTCATAACAACCCCTTCAATGCTTTGGGGAGCACTGATGTATGAGTGAAAAATTAAGATGGTAGATAAAGAGGAGAAATAACTGAAAGAAAAGGTTTTTTTGGTTATTGGGATTATTTGGTATGCATCTATTATGCAATATTAAAGGAGCTGTATCAAAAATAAGCCACAAGAAAGTTTGTTCTGGATATTTTCCCTGCCAAAGAAACAAATTAATTGTTGATCATGGACTGCACTGATTGACTAAAGGCTGGTTTACATGTAGCGATGCACCAGCGATCCCGACAACGATCTGACCTGGCCAGAATCGCTGGTGCGTCGCTACGTGGTCGCTGGTGAGATGCCAGACAGGCAGACTTACCAGAGATCACCCAGTGATGTGCCGACACCTGACGGTTGTTGGAATCATTCAGGGTCTGGGGCGCAGAATGGGGATCACTGGTCGCTGCCCCTGTCATACACAGCAATGCATCCTGGCCAGCAATTTAATAAAAAGCCAGCATTCCAAGGGGTTGATCAGATCTCCCAAGTGTCACACGCAGCGAGATCGCCAGCGAGGTCGCTCCTACATCACAAAACAGGTGACGTAGCAGCGATGTCTTTAGCGATCTCGCTACATGTAAACTGGCCTTAGGTCTAGTTGACAGAGGGGAGTCCTAAGTGTGGCATAGTTCCAAGAAAGGCATACTGACAGTCGCTGTCTTCACTGGAAAATCAATCTAATAGTGTGGGATAACAAAAGATCTTGACATCTCCTGGTTCCTGATTTGTTGTATATATCATGTAGGTTTTTTCTCATTATCTGTTACCTGACAGATTAACATCAGGCGTTATCATGTCCTCCAGAGCACGCTATGCAGATAGTGTTACCACGTATCTTTAAAACTGTATGTGGGTGTGCAACATACTGAAATTTGCAAAATGATCTTAGGAAATGAAAACAATGTATTAACTCTTTATGTTATATGTAATTTTGCTACAATGTACATATGCTGCAGATTCAAATAAGTATTGAACATGTCATTAAATTTCTAAGTAAGGTAAATATATTTGTAAAAGGAGTATTGGCATAAATTTATCAATAAATGTCGGTTGCAACTCAGCCCCACACCATAATGCTCCTATGTCCAAACATTGCTGTTGGTATGGTGTTAAAGGCTTCCAATCGTGATGTGTATCATAACATCCAAAGTGTCAATTTTGGTCTAATCTGATAAGACTATATTCTCCCAGTATTTCACAGACGTTTATAAAGGTACTGTTACACGGGGCGACGTTGCAAGCAAAATCGCTGAAAAGTCCCGGGTTCAACGATGTTGCAGCGACGTTGCAGGTGCGTTGTGCCATGTAACGGCATGATGCAACTGTGATAAATCGCTGGATCGCAGTTGAAAGGTATACCAACATGTTGCTCCAGCGATCTGCTAACATCGCTCTGTGAGATAACAATGTTGCAAGCGATGTCGCCTATTCACAACATTGATGCTTATCGCTCGCTGGTTTGTGCACAACCCAGCGAGCGATAGCTGCTGCAACATCGTGGCTGCGTCGCTTACAACATCTCTCCGTGTGACTCCTAAGTAAGCGATGTCGGAAGCGAGTGCGCAGTCGCGTAATCGCTGCCAACATCACTTCAATGTTGCAACGTGTGACGGTACCTTAAAAGTTATTGAGCAAACACTTGAACATGCTTTTTGTTAAGCAATGGAGTCTTGTGTGGTGAGTGTGCATATTGGCAAATGTGGTTGAATGCATCACTTAATGTTTTCTTTTAAACATTTATACCTGCTGATTCCAGGTCTTTTTGTAGCTCTTCACAGGTGGTCCTGGGCTCTTGGACAAGTCTTCTGGTAATTCTTTTCACTCCGCTGTTTAAGATCTTGTGGGGAGATCCTGATCATGGTCAGATTGTGATGAAATGATGTTCTTTCTACTTCCGGTTTATGGCCCAAACAGTGCTCATTGGAACCTTCAGTAATTTAAAAGTTCTATTGTAACCAATGCCATCACTATGTTTTGCAACAATAAGTTGCAAAGGTGTGAAATAGCTCACTGTTTTTACCCATCATGAGATATTTCTTGTGTGGCACCTTGGTAATGAGACACCTGCTTATAGTCCATCAGTTGAACCAGCTGACATTATTTTTCGCTAAGTGGTAGGATTACTTTCTAATAACTGATAGATTTCAACTGGTGTCATGACTTTCCATGGCTTTTTGCACCTCTCTTTCTCATGTGTTCAATACTTTTCCCTGTATTGTTTCTCATTATTACATAGAACTTAATTTATGGACAGCTATGGTTTGATTTGTTTGCCTGTGTTGCTGGGATAGGTTATTACCAATATCTAGTGAGATGTTCATCTCAATAACACATTTGGAAATATATTAACATAGAAAATTGTTAGCTCGTTCAATATTTAGTTCATGTGATAAACACAAACACATAGGGTACCTTTACATGTCGCAACATTGCATGCAATTTCACTTGCAACTTACTGGTTGCAGTGAAATCATGGACACATTGTTCCATTTTGTTGCCGTGTACAAATGTAACAATGTGTCCATGATTTCTCTGCAACCAGTAAGTTGCAAGTGAAATTGCATGCAATGTTGCGACGTGTAAAGGTACCCATAGAGTTATTTTTTATATGTATTTGTATATATGTACAGTTAGGGCCAGAAATATTTGGACAGTGACACAAGTTTTGTTATTTTAGCTGTTTACAAAAACATGTTCAGAAATACAATTATATATATAATATGGGCTGAAAGTGCACACTCCCAGCTGCAATATGAGAGTTTCCACATCCAAATCGGAGAAAGGGTTTAGGAATCATAGCTCTGTAATGCATAGCCTCCTCTTTTTCAAGGGACCAAAAGTAATTGGACAATGGACTCTAAGGGCTGCAATTAACTCTGAAGGCGTCTCCCTCGTTAACCTGTAATCAATGAAGTAGTTAAAAGGTCAGGGGTGGATTCCAGGTGTGTGGTTTTGCATTTGGAAGCTGTTGCTGTGACCAGACAACATGCGGTCAAAGGAACTCTCAATTGAGGTGAAGCAAAACATCCTGAGGCTGAAAAAAAAGAAAAAATCCATCAGAGAGATAGCAGACATGCTTGGAGTAGCAAAATCAACAGTTGGATACATTCTGAGAAAAAAGGAATTGACTGGTGAGCTTGGGAACTCTAAAAGGCCTGGGCGTCCACGGATGACAACAGTGGTGGATGATCGCCGCATACTTTATTTGGTGAAGAAGAACCCGTTCACAATATCAACTGAAGTCCAGAACACTCTCAGTGAAGTAGGTGTATCTGTCTCTAAGTCAACAGTAAAGAGAAGACTCCATGACAGTAAATACAAAGGGTTCACATCTAGATGCAAACCATTCATCAATTCCAAAAATAGACAGGCCAGAGTTAAATTTGCTAAAAAACACCTCAAGAAGCCAGCTCAGTTCTGGAAAAGTATTCTATGGACAGATGAGACAAAGATCAACCTGTACCAGAATGATGGGAAGAAAAACGTTTGGAGAAGAAAGGGAACGGCACATGATCCAAGGCACACCACATCCTCTGTAAAACATGGTGGAGGCAACGTGATGGCATGGGCATGCATGGCTTTCAATGCCACTGGGTCACTTGTGTTTATTGATGACATAACAGCAGACAAGAGTAGCCGGATGAATTCTGAAGTGTACCGGGATATACTTTCAGCCCAGATTCAGCCAAATGCTGCAAAGTTGATTGGACGGCGCTTCATAGTACAGATGAACAATGACCCCAAACATACAGCCAAAGCTACCCAGGAGTTCATGAGTGCAAAAAAGTGGAACATTCTGCAATGGCCAAGTCAATCACCAGATCTTAACCCAATTGAGCATGCATTTCACTTGCTCAAATCCAGACTTAAGACGGAAAGACCCACAAACAAGCAAGACCTGAAGGCTGCGGCTGTAAAGGCCTGGCAAAGCATTAAGAAGGAGGAAACCCAGCGTTTGGTGATGTCCATGGGTTCCAGACTTAAGGCAGTGATTGCCTCCAAAGGATTCGTAACAAAATATTGAAAATAAAAATATTTTGTTTGGGTTATGTTTATTTGTCCAATTACTTTTGACCTCCTAAAATGTGGAGTGTTTGTAAAGAAATGTGTACAATTCCTACATTTTCTATCAGATATTTTTGTTCAACCCTTCAAATTAAACGTTATAATCTGCACTTGAATTCTGTTGTAGAGGTTTCATTTCAAATCCAATGTGGTGGCATGCAGAGCCCAACTCGCGAAAATTGTGTCACTGTCCAAATATTTCTGGCCCTAACTGTATATGTATTATTCTCCACATAATGGTTATGATTCATTATGTCGGTCAGAGTCCAAATCATATCAGAAAAACAAATAGGGTTTTCCCTAGATAAGTATGTGCTTTATTTTATTTTTACTTCCTCACAATTGGGTCTGGTTCTGCTACAACCCCTGGCAAAAATTATGGAATCACTTGGCTTGGAGGATGTTCATTCAGTTGTTTAATGTTGTAGAAAAAAAGCAGATCACAGACATGACACAAAACTAAAGTCATTTCAAATGGCGACTCTCTGCCTTGAAGAAACACTAGAAGAAATCAAGATTAAAAATGGGGTAGTCAGTAAGGGTAACTTTTTTTTAGACCAAGCAGAGGGAAATCACTCAATTCTGAGGAAAAAATTATGGATTCATGAAAAACAAACAAACAAAAGAACACTCCAATACATAACTAGTATTTTGTTGCACCACCTCTGGCTTTTATAACAGCTTGCAGTCTCTGAGGCATGAACTTAAAGGGAACCAACCACCCCAAATGACCCCCCCGGACTGTTAATATGTGTCCCTACACCCAGCACACACATTTGGGGCAATCGTTTTTGCTAAAAAAACTGTTTAGTAGAAGCTAAGATATATGTTTATAAAGTTTAATAAATTGAGCCTAATGGGTGTTACCTAGCTTTGTCCTCCGTGCCTGTCAGCCTCCTCTCCCCTCCTCCCTTCAGTGAAGCCCTTCTGTGCAAAGCCGAAAATGCCCCTCCTGTCTGCTGCTGCCTGATAAATTATGCACGCCCATCTCTGCACCTAAGAGCTTGGCCGCGTCATGAAAGGGGCGGGGCTAAATCGCGGCATGAAAGGGGGCAGGGTTCCGGCATGCCGCGATTTAGCCCCGCCCCTTTCATGACGCGGCCAGGCACTTAGGTGCAGAGATGGGCGTGCATAATTTATCAGGCAGCAGTAGACAGGCAGGGCATTTTCGGCTTTGCACAGAAGGGCTTCACTGAAGGGAGGAGGGGAGAGGAGGCTGACAGGCACGGAAGACAAAGCTAGGTAACACCCATTCGGCTCAATTTATTAAACTTTATAAACATATATCTTAGCTTCTACTAAACAGTTTTTTTAGCAAAAACGATTGCCCCAAATGTGTGTGCTGGGTGTAGGGACACATATTAACAGTCCGGGGGGGTCATTTGGGGTGGTTGGTTCCCTTTAATGAGTGACAAAAAGTCCTCTTCAGCAATCTGGCTCCAACTTTCTCTGATTGCTTTTGCCAGATCAGCTTTGCAGGTTGGAGCCTTATAATGGACCATTTTCTTCAATTTCCACCAAAGATTTTCAATTGGATTGAGATCCAGACTATTTGCAGGCCATGACATTGACCTTATGTGTCTTCTTTCAAGGAATGTTTTCACAGTTTTTGCTCTCTAGCAGGATGCATTATCATCTTGAAAAATGATTTCATCATCCCCAAACATACTTTCAATTGATGGGATAAGAAAACTGTCAAAAATATCAATGTAAACTTGGGCATTTAGTGAATCCTTAATGACAGCCATCTCCCCAGTGCCTTTACCTGACATGCAGCCCCACATCATCAATGACTGTGGAAAGTTGCACGTTCTCTTCATGCAGTCATCTTTATAAATCTCATTGGAACGACACCAACAAAAGTTCCAGCATCATCACCTTGCCCATTGCAGATTCAGGATTCATCACTGAATATGACTTTCATCCAGTCATCCACAGTCCACGATTGCTTTTCCTTAGCACATTGTAACCTTGTTTTTTCTGTTTAGGTGTTAATGATGACTTATGTTTAGCTTTTCTGTATGTAAATCCCATTTCCTTTAGGCGGTTTCTTACAGTTCGGTCACAGACATTGACTCCAGTTTTCTACCATTTGTTCCTCATTTGTTTTGTTGTGCATTTCCTGTTTTGGAGACATATTGCTTTAAGTTACCCCGGTCTTGACACTTTGATGTCTTCCTTGGTCTACCAGTATGTTTGATTTTAACAACCTTCCCATGTTGTTTGTACTTGATCCAGATACAGCTGACTGTGAACAAAAAACATCTTTGGCAACATTGCATGTTGATTTACCCTCTTTTAAGAGTTTGATAATCCTCTCCTTTGTTTCAACTGACATCTCTCGTGTTGGAGCCATGATTCATGATTTCCACCGAAGAAAGAGCTGGGCTTTGTAGTCCGCGCTGACCTCAAGAAACTTCCAGTCCAGTAAAGGGTTAATCAGGTTCTGGTTTATTTGCCTACGCGTTTCGTGGCTTTAAATCTGCCACTTCATCAGAAACTTCCAGTCCAGTAAAGGGTTAATCAGGTTCTGGTTTATTTGCCTACGCGTTTCGTGGCTTTAAATCTGCCACTTCATCAGGGCTATCAGCTGATGAAGTGGCAGATTTAAAGCCACGAAACGCGTAGGCAAATAAACCAGAACCTGATTAACCCTTTACTGGACTGGAAGTTTCTGATGAAGTGGCAGATTTAAAGCCACGAAACGCGTAGGCAAATAAACCAGAACCTGATTAACCCTTTACTGGACTGGAAGTTTCTTGAGGTCAGCGCGGACTACAAAGCCCAGCTCTTTCTTCGGTGGAAATCATTTATCTTCAGTGGGCTCCTGCAGCGACCATTACCAGGCTCTCTCAGTTTGTTGTGGCTCTCACAACCACCGCAGGTGAGTCACACCGATTGGGGGGACTGGACTATTTATTAAGAAGATAACGCCCTATGTGCGCTCCCTATTTAGCCATGATTCATGTCAGTTCATTTGGTGCAACAGCTCTACAAGGTGTGATCACTCCTTTTTAGATGCAGAATAACAAGCAGATCTTATTTGATGAAGGTGATGAACAGTTTTGATAATGAAAACCTACAGGGTGATTCCATAATCTTTTCCTCAGAATTGAGTGATTCCATAATTTTTTTCCTCTGCTTGGTCTGAAAAGATTTACCCTTACTGACTACCACATTTTTATCTTGATTTCTTTAAAGGTACCGTCACATGCCACAATCTCGCCTGGAAATCATCAAGGCGATATATCGCCCCAGAGCAATCACAGTGAAATTGCCTCACGGTTGCGGCGTGTGATTTGGCAATTTTGCGGCGATAAATCGCCCCTCGGCAGTCGCCTTAGTCTTGAACAGTGCTCAGTAATCAGCGGCAATCCTTAAGGCGAGATTTTCGTATTGTGGCTTGTGACAGGGCGATAATGATGGAAAGAGCGTTGCCTATGATTTCCCGTAGGCGTGCCTCAACCGTTCTGTAGTTCGTGCCCCGTCTGCGATGATTGGTGTTAGCTACTGTGTTCCCATTGGCTGTCAGTTCACAGGGTGCCATATTTGAAGAGCTGTCCGTTCAGCACCACACACATCTTCAGCTACACAACCGTCTGCTAAATCTGTGCAATTAGGCGCACCATTGAATAGCGCAAGCTATGTTGTCCGCGTGTATTAAGTAGCGCTGTGTCGAGTATAGTGCCACACATGACAGCTCAGATGTTGGCCTACATGTGTACATGTCCATTATGATGTGTGTGGCCACATGGGACCGTGTCCACACACATGGAGAATGCAATGGTGTTTGTGGGGGATGTAGGTACACTTCAGTACACACACGCAAAGATGTGTGCACACACATAGTTCAGTTCAGCCATGGCAGCTCTGCCATGGTGTGGACCAATGCAGGTACATATGTCCATAGTGTTGTTTGTAGTTTACCACAATCACCTACAGACGCACACCTAGCCATTGTTACTGTAATCCATTGTAATGCACAAGACTGCTCCTGGGCGACACTTTTGCGCCTCGAAAGTGTGTTGCAGGAGCCACAAATGATGACTCGAGCGTGTATTTGTGCCAAATTCTGACAATTGTGTCATGTATTAGCCAGCATTCCAGAGCAGGCTGACCAATCGTAACGCTGTTGTGTTGTCCAATGAGCGTGTATGGGGTGCGGTGTAAACCACTGTGGCATGCCTATCTCCTCGCCGCGCTGAACATGTACGCCCATATTAGCTTTGGAATTGCCGCGTGTGAAGCGGCGATGGAATGAGGCAAGATTGGTCCTTCTGTAGGTGAGGCGATTTCTGGAGCGACACATCGCCTTACTTTCAGGGCCACCATCGGCGATCTGAGGCGACCATGAAAAGCATGCACGCGCACATTAGATCGCCTCATATTGCAAGGCGAGATTGCGGCGTGTGAAGGTACCCTTAGTGTTTCCATTTGAAATTACTTTAGTTTTGTGCCATGTCTGTGATCTGCTTTTTTTCTACAACATTAAACAACTGAATGAACATCCTCCGAGCCCGATGATTCCATAATTTTTGCCAGGGGTTGTACATATGGGAGATAGAGTAAAATGGAGCCACTTGATACAGATAGATTCATGGCCAATTATCTGGCAGTTGCATTCAAGATATTTCTGAGATAAAAGATCAAACTGGTTCTGGCACACAGGACTACGGACAAACTAGACAGATATCATGAATTTTTTTTTATTTCAAAATGCTATATAATTTATACACTAATCTTTCCGTACATTTTCACATCTTTCATGCTATAATACAATCTGTCCAGATGGTGTCACTGTAACAACAGAGCACACGGCATTATTCACCATAGTGTGGCTCTGCACCTTATATCTAGTTGTAACATGACTTACACAGCCATTTGAATTTCATTCTTTATTTTTAAAAGTCTACAATTTTTTAACATAAATTATGAATGAGAACACAAAATATAATCTGGGCTATTTTTACCATATATTCAGTTATTCATTTATTATTGTATAAATGTGCATTGGTCTTTATGCCTTAATATGCTCATTGATTGGGTGAATTAACTGTTAAACTTGCTTAAATTGTAGATGTCATTTTACTTTTTGTTTCCATAAATGAATAGTGCAAATGAAAATAAGAAACTTTATAATATATCTTATTAGAGAAATCTGCTTCTTTCTCCTCCTGAACTGATGATTCATTTTTAATATTCTGAATTCACAGGAAAAATCTGTCCTCAGCGAATATAGACTTTACCATTAGGAGGGTTGAACCACACTTTGCGAGATACTAGAACGCGTATCGCATGACTCACCCGGAACGACCCCTGCCTCTCTGGACTGGAGCGTGCAGCTACATAGACACACAAGCAGCTGGCGCGCTCCAGTTCAGAGAGGTAGGGGTCGCAGGGGCGGAACTACCGTGGTGCAGCTGGTGCAACTGCACCAGGGCCCCGACTGGCTTCAAGTCTGCAGGGGGGCCCCCAGCCGACCCCCGTAAGCTGCTGTCAGTTGTCAGAGGAGAGGAGGGTCGGGCAAGGAAGCAGGAAGACTCCTGCTTCCCCTGCCTGATCCCGCCCCTCCTCTCCTCTGCCTCTCTGGCACCCTGGAGAGCACACAGCGTGGCTCACCAGGCCAGGTAGGAGCCGCCGCAAACTCCTCTCCGCCGGCTGCCAGCACCACAACACAATCCCCCCCGGAGAGTGATGGCGGCCAGCAGCACCCCCCCCCCCCCGTGCTGGACTGCGCCGATGGCCACCAGCACCCCCTTGCTCCTCAAAATGGCTGCGTGGCTGCACCAGGGCCCCCTGGGGTAACGGTCCACCACTGAGGGGTCGTTCCAGGTGAGTCATGCGATACTCGTGCTAGTATCTCACAACGATTATTCCCACCCGTAATGCAATAGAAGATGGCAACTGATACTCACAAGCTTCTATGGAGAGAGGAGGAGGAGGGAAGAGTTAGGCCATGTTCACACAGTGCATTTTTGTGGTCAGTTTTTGGCTTGGTTTTATGCTACTCTATGTTAATCTAAACCTATGTTCAGGAAAAAGCTGTCCATACACATTGGTTTAATTTCTTTGTAGAAACTGAAATCTCACAGGTTTTGATAAGAATCAACATGTTAATTCTTTTCTGCATTTTTGAAGTGCTTTATGGGCAAAAATGCTGAAAAATGCAGCAAACCAAACACAGCAAAAATGTAGAAAAAACGCACAAAAAACACAGGTTTTCTCCTGCCAACAAATCTGGATTTACTAACAAACCTCTCAGGTTTGGCTGTGCTTTTGCTACCTCATCTGAGAGAATTATAATATAAGTAAAGAGACCCTGATTCCAACTATGTAGCAGTTAGTTTTCTGGGTGCAGCAGTTATGGCATAATCAGAGATTTTAGATGTAGCATGTAGCAGAGCTCAGAGAGCTAACCCCACCCACACCACAGCTTTCTGTGTATATTGACAGTGAGCTGCTAATCAGTGCTGGGGCTTGGATCATGTCCGGGCAGTAATAATCTCCTGCTGATAAAACACTCATTGTATTAAAATGATGGCACGCAGCCTAATAAGTGACACATCACTGAGATCAGTGTCTCAGCCCCTGTCTCATGCTGTCAACAGATTACATGGCAACAAAATGCTTACAGATTTCTGTTAAAGACCAGATCTACATACAGTACAGAGGGCTTGTTCTGGTGATTTACATTCTTGGACCTCCAACACCCACACTATTAGAAGACCTTTTTAAACCTATGTCTTTAAGACTTTAAGTCCAGAAGTTTGCATATAAAGTGGTTTTGTGAGCTTAGAATGAGCCTATTCTTTCCAGAAACGGCTCCACTCCCATTTATAAGCTGCATATAACACCAATGGCTTAAACAGTTGATAGCATTGGTAGCTTCTCTCTTGGATCATATACTTTGCAATGTTAAAGCATAAAAGAATGACACAGTGGCATTGTGCTCATATTGAATGTGGCTTAAGTAACACAATAAACTATGGTAATATGCTACTATTTTAAGTCATCTGTGTATCTGATACAATTACCTCATTTATAGGGTTATGAAAGAGTCCAATGGTCTCCAAGTATGATGTAATTGGCCACATGAGGACAGCGCACATCACATGAGTCACGGCTATCTCCAAGCAAAGTGCAGCAAATAAAACTAGAAGCATAAAAGTGACATGGTGTAGGTGTATGTATAGTGTGATTGCCAAACACGCTCATTTATGAATGGGAAAAAAGCATGTAGCAGCTAAATGATAAAGGAGAGATTTAGTAAATATGTATAATGGTGAGAGAGAGAGACAGAAAGATACAGAGAGAGCGAGAGAGAGACCAGGAATATAATGGATTAAGTATTGGGAAGTGCTGCATTTTGGTGCAAAAATCAACATTAATTGACATGCTGCAGGTTTTCCCGTACTGAAAAATGCAGCGTTTCCATTGTGGGAAGACAGGCAGCACTGGCACAGGTCAACATAAACTTGTCTTACCCTACACTATGCTGCATATTTGTTGCAGATCCACAGCATATAAGCACCAGAAACATGGCAATATCCGCGATATATCCACATCATCGGCACATAGCCTTACAGTCCTTGGCATTGTCTGAGGAGAATTCTTTCACATTGAATGCACTTGGGGACACAAATCATCAAGATCCGCTGCTGGCAACTTACTTTGCAATGGCTGACAAATGACACCCCAGATGCGCTTGATGGAAGACAAATCCATTGATTTTCTAGGTCATAGCAACACATTTAGGCCATACAGCTTGATCATAGTAGCACAAGCATTATGTTGTATCGCTTTGTCGTGTTGAAAAACGGCTGCTGGGACACTTCGTAGAAATGGCCATACCACTGATTCCACGATTATATCGATGTAATGTTAGGATGTTAGTGTACCCGGAACAAAAACTACATTTTTAGAACTGCAGAAACATTACAATTATGCACTTAAAAATGTAATTGCACTTCTATATGCACAGTGGGTATAGGCCGCTTTACACGTCGCGATATCGCAACCCAACTACGATAAAAAGTCACGTGGTAGGGGCATTGCAGTTTTTATCGTTGGTGAGTTGTGTCGTGTAAACGGGCAATGCGATGCGAAAACAACGCAAGTACGATATCATTTTGGGATTGTGCACGCTCTTCAACTGTGCAATGTTGGCTGTGCGATCTGCCATGACAGCGGAACTACGATTTGGAGCGCAACTTCCCCTATTCACTCCAATGTTAAATGATCGTTCCCTGGGTTGCTCGTACACAGCGCAAAGGAGGGGCGTACAACATCGTAGTTGCGTTGCCTGCTGACATCTCCCTGTGTGACATCTCCTATGTGATCTTGGACAAGTGGCAAAAAAGTGCGCACTCCCATGAAATTGTACGCAATATCGGAACGATATTGCGACGTGTAAAGCGGCCTTATGAGCTTTCAAGAAATCACATCCATGGGAACTATTTAGCAAAGCAGATTTTCTGCAGAGAAGGCAACAGAGAAAACACAGGCTTACGCTTCATGGGAAAATGGCAACTGTTCTGACTAAAGAGAGGGTGAATCTGAAGCAATGGACCTTTACTTTGATGTGGTCATGGGATAATTCCTATACTTTATGAAATAGTTTAAAACATGTCCATTTGTGGGATTGCAACATATATCTAAATAAAATGTTCTGTTATGTGTACAGATACAGAAAGCATTATGTCGACTCTCTTGCATTGATAATAGTGTCTGAAAGTAATATTCTATACATGTTAATCTAGTGGTAAGATTACACTCAGAAATGTTTCTCTCCTGTGTTGTGGACACATCCAGCCCCGCACTTACTGGGATCGAGCAATGGTTTTCCAATTGAGATTTTCCCATAGTTTTGTGTGATCAAGGAGCACTTTTTCTTCTGTACAAAATATATCAAATCTATTTTCCAGAAGCTGAAGTTATTTTTCAAAAATTTTCTCTCTGCACAAATATTCCTTTGTACTGCTGCTCCGCAAACTATAAATGCTAAAAAAAAGTTACCTGTATCTAATCTTAAGCATTCCCCTATGTAATGCCTGGCCAGGTGTGTAGATGGCACAGTTATTACAGAGTATCTGATGAAAACTATCACAGGGAAATTGATCTTTGAATAATATCACATCATTGTGTTCTAGCTGATAGGGAGTGACGTGTGTGTCAGGAAAGTTAGACTTATATGGGCTTAGATCATAGGGTGAGTCACTCACTCTGAACACTCATCTAATGATATGATGAAATAAGATATATATTTTATTATCTAATGAGGTATTCATTACTATGGACAGGTATTATTAAAGTTATACTGCAATCAGTGGCGTAACTTGAAGCTCATGGGCCAAAATGCAAAAGCTCCAACAGGGCCCCCAATTATTACAAATCTTTAACAACAAGTCTTTTTCTATAGGCCAAAGGGACTTTTGGGGCCCTTAGGCTCCGGGGCCCGGGTGCGATCGCAACCCCTGCACCTATTGTAGTTACGCCCCTGACTGCAATGACATTAGTCGACTACTAGGAATCAATGTCTGTGTAGTGATATTGCACCCCTGAATGCATTAACACAAATTGAATGCACAGGTAACATTGCTTTAACCAAGCTTTGTACCCACACAGCCATACATCTATCTGCTATATATACCGCTGAGGAGGCTGGGATCAGAGACAATGCCAAATAAAGCAGTTATACAGCTTCAGTGCTGAGGTTGAAAGTGACTGTGACAGCTAACTGATGGGAGGGAATCACTCCGAATACTGACCATGGCAGCCGTGTGGCTAATAAAGGCCCAAAGACCTGTCAAATCTTCATATCTGTTGGGCTATGCTTATTACCATGAGAAAAACATTATTTTGATCTGTGTATACAGTTGAAACCAGAAGTTTACATACACTACATAAAAAGACACATACACATGTTTCTCTCACTATCTCACATGGAATCAGAATAAACCTTTCCCATTTTAGGTCAGTTAGGATTATCAATTACTAATATTTGCTAAATGCCAGAATAATGAGGGAGAGAGAATGTTTTAAGGCATTTTTATTACTTTCTGCAAAGTTATAACTTTACATACATTTCTTTAATATTTGGCACCATTGTCCTTAAACTATATGACTTTGGTCAAACGTTTTGGATATCTTTCAACCAGCTTCTCATAATAGTTGGTAGGAATTTGCGCCTATTACTCCTGACAAAACTGGTGTAACTGAGCCATGTTTGTAGGTTGTCTTGCTCTCACCTGCCTTTTCAGATTTGCCCATAAATTTTCAATAGGATTGAGATCAGAGCTTTGTGATGACCACTCCAAAACATTGCCTTTGTTATCCTTAAGCCACTTTGTAACCATCTTGGCAGTATGCTTTGGGTCATTCTCCATTTCTGCCCAGGCTTTAACTCCCTGGCTGATGTCTTGAGATGTTGCTTCATTATTTCCGTATAATCTTCTTTCCTCATGATGCCACCTATTTTGTGTACTGCACCAGTCCCTCCTGCAGCTAAACAACCCCACAGCACGATGCTGCCACCTCTGTGTTTTATAGTTGGGATAGTGTTCTTAGGCTTCTAAGATTCTCCCTTTTTACTTCAAACGTAACGATTGTCATTGTGGCCAAACAGTTCAATTTTAGTTTCGTCAGACCACAGGACATGTCCCCAAAAATGTAGGTCATTGTTCCTGGGTGCATTTGCAAAAATTAATCTGGGTTTTATATTTCTTCTGCGGTAATGGCTTTTTCCCGCCAGAGTGGCCTTTCAGCCCACATTGATGCAGTACTGGTTTCACTGTAGATAATGACATAATCTTACCAGCTTCCGCCATCAACTTCACAAGGTCTTTTGCTTTCGTTCTTGGGTTGATATGCACATGTCGGACCAAAGCACGTTCGTCTCTGGGACATAGAACCTGTCTTCTTCCTGAGTGGTATGATGGCTAGACTTTCCTAACTTGTTTTTACAGTTAAATGAGGCAACTTCATGTATCTGGAAATTGCACCCAAGGATGAACTAGACTTGTGCAAGTCCACATTTATTTTTCTGATATCTTGGCTGATTTCCATGATGCTACACAAAGAGCAGTGTGTATCAGGTTTGCATTAAAATACATCCACAGGTGAGTCTCTAATTAACTCAGATATTGCCAATAAACCTATCAGAAGCTTCCAAACACGTGACATCATCATATGGGCTGTCCCAAATTGTTTAAAGGCATAGTAATCTTAGTGTATGTAAACTTGTGACTTTGCAGAGAGCAAAAAATGCCTTAAAACATTCTCTCTCTCTCTCTCATTATTCTGGCATTTGACAAATATAAATACTGGCAACTTGTTTGACCCAAGTCATACAGTTTAAGGGCAATGGTACCAAATACTAATGAAACATATGTAAACTTGTGACTTTGCAGAAAGTCATAAATAAGCCTCAGAACATTCTCTCTCTCTCATTATTCTGGCATTTGGCAAATATTAATAATTATGATAATCCTAATTGACCTAAAACAGGAATGGTTTATTCTGATTTCATGTCAGATAGTGAGAAAAACAGGCATTTGTGCCTTTTTATACAGTGTATGTGAACTTGTGGTTTCAACTGTACAGTATATGCTTGTGGTCCTGATGCCTCAATTTGATGTTTCATAGAGGCTTAGATATGTCAACCTCCATGATCTGTGCAGCCAATATATCTCTGTCCTTTGTTAGGCTGGCTTCACACCACAGTTTTTTTACTGATCAGGTTCCATCCAGTTTGTGTGTCAAAACCAGGAGTGTCTCAAAAACTCAGAACAGGTGTCAATCATTCAATTATAGTTTTTCTCTGCAAGTTCCTCTCCTGGATCCTCTCCTGGTTTTGACACACAAAACCTGATTGAACCTGATCAGGAAAAAACCGTGGTGTGAAACCAGTCTTAGTAGATGTTTGGTAAAAGCTTCCAGTAATCACCCCTGCAGCAACAATGAAACCACGTCCTCTAGGGCCAAAATAATACTATTAAAACCAAAATATTTGTTCCTTTGTCTCTTTGCCCTGTGAAATCATTAGAAGATGAATACTTAAGCCTGTTGTAAAATCCTAACTTGAAATTACATCTGTGATGCAGGGCTTGTCTTACTTATGAAGTGAAACCAACAATAAAAGCTTTGTGCTTGCCATTGTGGCTATCAGGTTGACTTATCGTAGCCAAAATCAATGAAGTTAAAAAAAAAATTCTCCTGTGTCTAGATATTGCAATGAGATATTTATTACAGCAGACTTTTAGGGTACCGTCACACCTGGACACTTTGCCGGAGATATCGCCGGCGACGCACGGGAGCGCGCACGTTTACACACGGCGATACCTCTGGCGACGACCCGGCGATGTTACAGGAGACATAACCGCTGGGGTTTATACAAACCCCAGCGGCGATCTTGTAACATGGGAGCCTATGGCTGCCATTGCCTGTAACATCGGCGATTGCCATGTTACATGGGGCGATGTGTACACATCGCCCCAGAGTGCTCGCCTGGTTTCAGAGCAGTGCTGAGAAACCAGGCGACCACTCTAAGGCGATTTTTCGCCTTATTATCGCCCCTTTATGCTAGGCGACGCACCGACACTGTCGCGGGTAATAGGCCACGCCCCTGCATCGCCTGTGAAATCGCCAGCGAAGTGTCCAGGTGTGACGGTACCCTTATGGTACCTTTACACGCAGCTACAGGTAATAGGTTTTCCACAGGTAACTTACTGGTTGCAGTGAAATCATGGAGACATGGTTCTATCTTGTTGCTGTGTACAAATGGAATAATCTCTCCATGATTTCACTGCAACCAGTAAGTTACCTGTGGAAAACCTGTTACCTGTAGCTGCGTGTAAAGGGGCCATAAGTGTTTCAGAGATCCACCTTCTGGTGTCACAGTGATGGAGCTCTTAGATGCTCAGTAGCTCAGTCTTGCTGATCAATTCCTTTTATACAGTACACAGCCAGCTGTGTGATTCCCACTATTGTGTCCACCAGTCAAAAGAAATCATTTCTTGTGATCTTTTGTGTAATCTAACAGAAGAATGTAATATTTAACCTTAAAGCAATCTGAGTGAAGACTTGATGCCCTTCTGAAACTTCCTGCTATGATGTTCAGGATTGCTTTATGGCTTTATGTGGATGTGATCCTCTGCTAACATTAGCTATTACTCACTCCATCATGCTCACCATTCCATGCAGAGTGCCACACACCCAATCCACTCTTGTTTGTAAGGCTGCTTTCACACTGCAGTTTTTTCACTGATCAGTGTCCATCAGATTTGTGTGCCAAAACCAGGAGTGTCTCCAAAACTCAGAACAGGTGTCAATCTTTCAATTATAGTTTTTCTCTGCAAGTTCCTCTCCGGGTTTTGGCACACAAATCTGATGGACACTGATCAGTGAAAAAACTGCAGTGTGAAAGCAGCCTAAGTCATATTGTATATGTATAAAGTCAAAATAGGAGAGAAACAGCTCACCGAATGATAGCAATGCTTGCCTCCTAGGAGTGGTTTAGCTCGGAACAGTCCTGGTTCCGGACTGGAACTTGTGCAATAGATAGAAAAGAATCCAGTGAAACGAAATCCGTTCAAAGGAAGACGATCGATTTATTGCAAAATCACAGCTTCAATACACAGGCAGATTAGTGCAGATACAGAATCCAACGCGTTTCGACGCTGAGGTCTTAATCATGGCTCTAGAGGAAGTGTAGGGGTGTGGTATAAATACCTAGTTCCATGTAGTGCACAGCTGTATAAATTAGAATGAGGTAAAACTATATATCACCTAATCCAATCAGATAAAGATTAACACATAACAGTAAAAATAATAATAAAATACAATTACAATAAAAAAACATACAAACCTATTTCAGTGCATTGCAATATTCCAAAAATTGAATATATATACCCATATGAGCTAATATTGCAGAATTACATCTTGTCTAATGTTTAGACCATTGGGATTATGTGTACCTAACTGAAATATCCAGTACGATTGTTTTTGTAGGAGTTTACCTTGTAAGTCTCCTCCTCTAAAAGAATTAGTGATCTTTTCAATACCTTTAAACCGCATTGCCGAAGTGTCACCTTTGTGAATAATGGCAAAATGCCGAGAAACCGCAGACATGTTTAGAGCGGTTGAACTGGAGGAATCAGACAAATGTTGGGATATCCTCCTTTTTAGTTCACCTGATGTACACCCTACATGTTGTATATGGCATAGTGAGCATTCCACAGGGTAAACTACATTGGAGCTGCAACAGTTAATGTTTTGATGGAATATTTTCTACCATCAGTAAAAGAGATAAATGTATTATCCTTTTGTGCATGTCCACATGCAGTACACCTTGTGTGCCCACACTTAAAAAATCCTCGCAAGGCTAGCCAAGTTTCCCTAGGGCTTTCCGGAGTGCTAGGGAAAAAAACTTGGGGAAAGGATTGAACTGAGGGTCGGTGCTTTTTTGGCGCAGAACCGAACTGAGTTCTCATGTAGCATTTTAGTTAGTTTATTATCCTTATGTAGTATAGGGATTTTTTTATAATTCCCACTACATCTTTATACTGAGAGCTATATTTGGTAGAAAAGGTAATAACATTTCCTTCTGAACATGCTGGATTAACCTTTTTCCTGGCAATAAGTTCTCTCCTATCCTTAGATCTAACAATGCTAGTAGCACGTTGCAGTATGTTATGTGAATAGCTTCTATGTTTCAATCTATTCTCCACCTGAGCAAGTTCAAATTCAAATTGATGGGGATCAGAACAATTCCTTTTTTTGTGTGAAACAACTCCCCAACTGGGATATTTTTGATAACGCCAGGATGAGCCAGCCAGGAATGAATTGGTAGCAGTGGGTTTCCTAAATGGTTTCACTTCAACCTTTTTCTTATTAGAATCTCCAAATTAAAGTAACATCTAAAAAGTGGTTTTATCAAAATGATGTGTAAATCGGAGATTAAAGAAATTATCATTTAAGAAATTTACAAAGTCATGAATGTCACATTGAGGACCCCTCCACACTAGCAAGATATCATCCAAAAATATTGTTTACCAAAAAATGCTAGTATGGAAAGAGTTATTAGAAAAAATGTGCATTTCCTCCCAGACCCCCATAACTATATTAGCCAGGGTCTGGGAGAATTTTGCACCCATGCTAACACTCCGGCGCTGCAAGAAAAATTCCTTGTCAAAGGAGAAAAAATTTGCAGTCAAAAGAAAGTCCACTGACATAGCAATAAAATCCTTAGTGGCTTGTTCATACAAACTATGTTTATCCAAAAATGAGAACAAGCATCATAAAGCTACAGAATGTGGTATGGATGGATATAGGCTTACTACATCACAGGTTAACCATAGAAAGGAATAATCCCAAGTGAAATCTGAGAAAGTATTTACGATGGTTTTTGTATCCTTAATGTAGCCAGGTAAAACAATTCTCGAGTACATTCTCGAGTTTTTTCCTCTCTCCCAGATCCTCAAAGCTTGGAAGGAACCCATCAGATCCAGCCAGGAGATTGGGTTCTCATCAAAAGATTCAGTAGACGTGCTCTTGATCCCAGATATGACGGCCCCTTCCAAGTCCTGCTGTTCAACTCCACGGCTGTGAAGGTTGAAGGAAGGCCTACATGGGTCCACGCATCCCACTGCAAGAAGGCACCAGATCCAGAAGCCAAAAATGGTTGTTTTGCTCCTTAATCCTGATATACATACTCAGTACAAAGCAGAGGGGAGCAGGTCACAAGATGGTGGAAGGTCATGTAGGACAGAATATGGGAGATCATACGGGAGGTCATGTTAGTAACACGGCTACAAGGGTTACATATCAGTTTGACTTCTACACCATAGTAAACATATGCGCACGACAAGAGATCTACAACAGCTATGGGTAATATGAGGGATATAGACTAGTCCAGGCAAAAGAACGCAAAGATAAAAGGGGTAGAAGCCTGCCAGACCACATGATCCTGACCAAGGGTAGATGGGAACATAGCCAAAGCCCTAAAAGGACTCACAGACCTGTCAGAAGAATTAGCTCATAATTCTGGTGTTAAGGATCCATGGGACACTTGGTTTGGGTGATGGGATGGATGGTAGCGAGCACTTATCTAACTAGGTATAATAATCCTTTATGTTCTATTCATAGTGGCTCTAATTTCATGCTGTGTAATACCTTGCATCAAGAAGATCATGTCTCACGTCATGAAGGAGACAGTGACAACAATGTATGCAGATCTCAGAGGCCCTGATGATGACGGAGAAACATACGCCTGAGAATGATGCCATTGCCATTGCCACAAGATCCCTTGGAGAAATATGAGAACTTGAGACCCATCTGAGAAGATAGAGTAGGGACAGTTTAGGGTGCGGCTAAGGCCAACTGCAAAGGGATTCCGACGTTACGGTTTGTCTCAATGTTGGTGAAGTCTCCTCCCCTTTCCTCTACCTTTTCCCCCTCCGCTGCCTAGGGCAAAGATTTAGGGTAAGATTTTGAATGTCTCCAAAGGGGAGAATGTTATGGCAATAAATAGTTAATAATTTATATAAGTTTATTGAAGCCATTCAGAAATCTTCCAGTGTACTAACAGCATGTTATGTTTAAACCTTTGCTCCAATTCTTCTCCCTCCTTCCTCCCCTCCTCTGGAAATTTTTGTCTCAAGATTATATAGTGGTGCTGAAGCAGTTCTTATCAAGATGTTCACGGACTGACTGTACTAATCCAAGGCTAAAATGCTAACTAACACACACTATATGAATTGAATGTTTTTTTCAGAATAAAATGTAGATTCAGCATAATATGATGCAATCACCCCTAGTAACACCCCTTTTAATATCCCTTTAAGGAGCCGTATAAAACTGTTAACCCCTCCCTTAATAAAGGTCTTTGTCATTAAGCTCTACTTTGACTTGTTGTCAGCGTGGTTCTTACCGTGGCATGCACACACTTAGACAAAGCATGAATTTGGCGGCAGACAATTAAGAGGACAGCCCACCCGAAAGGTGTGGAGGGCATCCATTACACTAGCCCATAAGTTCATTACAATATCAGATGGACCACTACTAATGTCTGAATCAGCCCAGTACCTTTTGTAAAGAAGAATTGCTGAGTTCAGGCAAGGTCCCCTATAATTCGGGTCTGGGGTGGACTTAGGCAGTTCAGTACGGAGCAGTACTGAGGAAGACACCTTGCGAACGGAGCCGCCCTAGGTCCTTGCCAGTGAGAGAGACCAGTGTGAGGGACCCAAGAGAGAGGGTCGGAGGCAAGGCGAGATTGTGAGGGATTTAACAGCCCAGCAGTAAAGACTGGAGTGCCAGGGAGGACCAAAGTCTCCCAGCCGCAGCAGTACCTGGAGGCACAGCCGCATATAGAGCCCTGGGACCGCAGCTGACATAGCGGTGCCGGCTAGCAGGGTTCACGCCACCTGCCTTACAGGTGAAGACAGGATGAGAGGGTCAGGGCCTATCTACAGGCAGCCTAGGATCATTGCAAGCACAGCACAACAGGGAGGTCTCATAACTCATCGGGTGTGGAGATCCTGAACTGCTTCCAGACCACCCGGATGGTACCCTGGACTTAATCTTGCATATCAACATCAGTAAAGGTACGTAAACAACGACCCTGTGTGTGACTACTATTGGGACCCCTGATCCTGCTCCCAGCATAGACTGTCCCGTAACTATAATATTCACAACTGCCCCTGGGATCCCGCTCCACCTACGGGGAGCGTAACCATCTTGCTTCTCCACCATCACCAGGGAGGACTGTCCCGCAGCGTTGGTAACATTAACGGAACTGTAGTTTGTGTGATGAAACAATTTTATTTCATTTTTATTGACTGGCTTCCCCTTTTTTAAGTGACCACCAGGGCCACGGGACTGGGTAACATGCCCCAGTGACATCTCCCGTTAACTAAAACACCCGGGACTTGGTACCCCACGGCCCTGGGGCAGGTCAAGTGCTTCTGATTTTTCTATATTTATTGTAAAGTTGGACCACTTGCCAAACGTGACAACTCAGACATCAGGGAAGCCAAAGACATGAGAGGATTTGAAATGTAGATCAAGAAATTGTCAGCATATGTTGAGCATTAGTATTCTTGCCCAGCAATTTTAATTCCCCCATATGTCCGGTCTGGAACATATGGCCTGTAGGAGATGTTCCATGATTAGTACATGAAGATGTAGCGACAGTGGGCAGTCCTGATGGGTTCCGTTGATAATGGGGAACGGGTCTGAAACTGTTTACTTTCAGTCTTGCTGAAGGGGAGTGGTATATCACAAGGATTTTGGAGGAAAATTGTTGGCCCAATCCCATGTGATCTAAGGTGTGTACCAGGGGGGGCCTTTTAGGCGTCCAGTGACAGGATTATGAGGGGAATTTTGCGTCATGTGTGTGATTGATGTTGTCAATCGTTTTAAGAGTATTGTCCCTTGCCTCCCTCCCCGGAACAAAACCCACTTGTTTGGCAAGGTAAAAAATGTTTGTACCGTGTTAGCCAGTAGATAGAAAAATATTAGAATCTGAGAGTCCTCAGTGGTTGGTACCTTTTGATGGCTAACTAAAAAGTTGGTAAATAATAGCAAGCTTTTGAGACTGCTCAGGTCTTTTCTTCAGGCTTAATAATGAAACATTCTTAACAATCACATCTATACACATATACAGGGTTGAATAAGCAGGGCATATTGGTCTGTATAGGGAAGGGGAAGAGCATCTAGGCAATAAATACCAGAGTTCAGAGATAACATGTGTGAAAGCTTATTGTTCTTTCATTAGTGGTCCAAGATTTGCAGTTTCCTCAAATGATGTAAAAAGACATGAATCCATGCGACACATTCTTTCCTGTTCTGAATGTGTCAAAGGTCAACATAAATTTATATTCCCAGACCTTTCTGATTCTTTGAGATTTGAAGTTACCTTCCAAAACTACTATTTTCATATCCATTATAGTGTGATCAGGGTCATTATGTGGTGATGAGCGTTCATCCTACAGTAGTTCTGAGAAGTTGTCCTATCTCGTCTACATACAGGTTCCCACTCACACATTTTGTATATATAATTAAATACACCCCATTGGTTGTGGTGCAGCTGAAGTTACCTGGGATCTTTTAGTCCTGATCTGTGCTGGGAATCTTTATCTTTTCCATTGTCATTATAGATGGACAGGTTTTGCACCTGTTCTGGTTGCAGTAAAAGTTTCCTGTTGTTTTTGGAGAGGACAGGGAGCTTCTGACAATGATGCTTTTTAGATTTGGGGGCTGCCTAAAACACAGAAGTGAGGTGGTCCGGAAATATTGATTTTAGTCGGGCATATTTTTGTAGGAGTGGTTGTAGTTTCCGTGCAGCTCCTCTTAACACCTCCAGATTTGGATTGTAGGTGAATACAAGAGGAACCTGGTTATTTTCTTTAGTTTTGTAATGTAGGAGATGATTCTTTGATATTCTTGTGGCTCTTGTAATTCAGTTTTCAATTGCCCTTGGATGGTAGCGCTGATTCAAAAAGGTCTTTCTGAGGCCCCAAAGGTGATTGTCTCTATCTGTAGGGTTGGATACAATAGGATTTGTTCCAATTCTACAGATGAAGACAATCACCTCAGAAAAGCCTTTTTAAATTGGGGCACCCAACGCATGTACAATGCGCATATTGAAGCCCACAATGCATCGGCCCGATCACGTGGTTGGGCCCACAATGCATCGGGCTGATCACTTGATTAGGCCCACAATGCACCCAGCCGGATATGACGTTCCGGCCGGGCATTACAGCAGCAGAGAGGGCGGGAAATACAAAAAGGAGGCGGCAAAGCACCAGGAGTGAGGAGGCCCAGCGGGGCGTGCTAGGACACAGTGAGGAGGAGAGAATGGAGCCTGGAGCCCGCCTATTCAGTCTCCTAGATGGAGACTTTATGTAAGTTATAAGTCATTTTTCTTAATCGTTATAGGGCCCCTTTAGGTCAGACAGGGATGGTTAGAGAATAGCTACCAAGCTGCAGGGACAGGTAGTGATAGGAGAGAGGTGTAGAACGTCCTGACAGGTTCCCTTTAAGTAAAGATACTGTATATCTGTCCATCTTGTGCTTTCTGGCAAGATTTATTCCATATGATTGGATCTGTTATTAGCTATAAATTAGATTTTATATACATAGTTAGAGCACAATTGTTCTAACGAACATATGTACAGGTCTTTGTGCTTTTTAGAAAACACACAGGATCTTTTCAAAGTAATGCTGCTATTTCTATGCATTTAGAATAAACTCTGTTTACTTTAGATGGGGTGTAGCTGTCATATTTACTGCTTAGTCCAAATATCTAGAGATGAGCGGGAGGAGTAGGAAGCCAACTGGCGCATCTTGTATTACAGCGCACACCCACAGCAGTCGTGTTTGAACAGGCCTTTATATTGTCAGGTTTATTGAATGTAAATCAGCAACACAACAGCTGTCTCCATCTGAAATAGGGATCCTTTGTATTAATGTCCAATCTCCTGACTCTGCAGTAAGCTAAGCACAGAAAATGCTCTCATATAGTAAAAATATAATAAGTTATGGCAGCTAAGTATTGCATGAATAAAGGAAATTCACAAGGTAAATACACTTATCAAAATGGTTAAAGAAGCTGACATATAGCTATTCTTAAAAGGTTTATCAGATTTGATTTATTTTTTTTACTGCACTGGCTTGCTCTATCTAAAAAACATAAGTAAATGACTATTCCTTAAGTCCTGCTACCCCAGGTTTTTGATGACTGTGTTCTGCCCTCTTCCACGTCTGGTGCTGTGTGGATTCCAGCATACAGCTAAACCCTTATTCGTGTTTCAAGTAAACAGACTAAGGCCCCTTTCACATCAGCGGTAATCGCTGATTGCTGCAGTTGCGGTGAAAAAACCGCAACTGCAGCGATTACCGCATAATGGCCGCACTTGCGGTTCACCTGCTGCAAGCCCCATGCCATGTCTATGGGGCTTGCGGCAGGTGCGGCAAGTGCGGTATAGTTGCGGTTTTGGCACTTGCGACAGATGCGTGTTTTTTTTCTGTGGCCGCATCTGCCGCAAGTGCCGAAACCGCACTTGCCGCACCTGCCGCACACTTACCGCAAGCCCCATAGATATTGCATGGGGCTTGCCGCAAGTGAACCGCAAGTGCGGCCGTTATGCAGTAATCGCGGCAGTTGCGTTTTTTCACTGCAATTGCCGTGATCAGCGATTACCGCTGATGTGAAAGGGGCCTTAGGTAGTTTTAGTTTATTGGTGCGATCATATGAATTTGGCATGCGTGTGGCATGCACACGGCGTGTTCATGGAGTGTGGAGTATGGAGTATGGTGAAAGCTAGAAGATACAAATGATCTCAGTCACTACTGGGAACATCGCAGAAACCAGCACAGTGATAATATAACACAAAAATATACAGTAAACATGAGTAACTGTGGCAAGATTCATGGCAAAGGCACTATTCTGTACAGAGGTATTTCCTAACTGTATACAATGCAAAAAACATTAACCAAGATGGAGAATCTCAAAGCATAACACACGTCTACTACACAGTACTTTCTGTAGCACTGGCTGCATCACGACCTGCACACACAGCTTCTAACTTAAAGATACAGTCTAAACGTTAATCCTCACTGGATTTAGTTGGACAGGGGGAGTAGTTGTAAAGAGGGAGCAGGAACCAGGGACATATTCTTCTCTCTCTGGAGCCTGGGAAATGTCTTACTATCTCTCCTTCTTCCTAAGGAAGCAGGGGGGCGGTCTCTCAGAATACACTGAATCTTAGAGGGCAAGAGACCTGTATCTGTAGGAATGCAGCTAGTTTGTATTAAACACATTTAAAAAGCATAAAGGGATAACATATTACCTCTATGGGTTGCAACAAGTGTTGAAATACAAATACTTTCTTTCTGAGCATAAATGGGCAGAACACTCCCGCTTAGCATCAATAGATGCCACTATTAAGTTCTTTTGGGGAAAATAGCAACACAAGTTCTGTTACTGGCCTGAGGAACAGTTTGTTCTCCCCAAGCTTCCACACTCTGACTTCTAATTTACATACTTTCCCATCCCTGCTGGGGAAAGGCTTGGTGACTAGGCCAAGTGGCCACTCGTTACGATGCGACTGACTGTCTTTCACAAGTACAGCATCACCAGTTTTGATGTTTGGGTGGTCTTTCTGCCACTTCGTCCTGGTTTGCAGAATGGAGAGGGACTGATTTTTCCATCTATCCCAAAAGGCATTGCACACACTTTGTACTTGCCTCCATTGTCATCTGTAGAGGTCTTTGTCGTTGAATTCTTCAAGTCTAGCACTTGGAACACAGGTTTTCTGCGTGAGTAACATGGCAGGAGTAAGAACTGTTGGGTCTCCAGAATCACCAACGGCCTGGTATTCATGATAGCTGAAACCTAGTCCAAGAACGTAGTCAAACTCTCATGTGTGAATCTGGTGTTTGCTGGTAAGAAGATAGAGTCTAGGATTTCACGTGCTATCCCTATCATTCTTTCCCAAGCACCTCCCATGTGGGAAGAGTGTGGTAGATTAAAAGTCCTGGTACATCCTTGTTCACCTAGGTATCTTTCTACATTAGTAATGTCTAGATTGGAAGGAATTTGGAGTTCTCTTGCTGCTCCAATGAAATTCATGCCTCGGCCAGAACTAATTTGCTTCTCAGCGCCTCCAATTACAATGAAACGTTGAAGGGTGTTTATAAAACTTGGACTGCCCATAGATTCTATTACTTCGATATGAACAGCACTGATGGACAAGCAAGTGAATAGAACTGCCCAACACTTTGCTTCAGCATGGATCTTCCTAGTGCGTCGTGTAGCCACGGATGGAAGGTTGGCCATCTTTGGATTCTGAAACATGCCACGCAGTTTACGACACATAACACAGTTAAAGATGAGTTTGCTCATGCTTCTCTTACCTCCAACTATCCATAGTCCAGCTGCCTGTAGGTTCCCTTCAGTAAACAAACGGCCTTGGTGTCTCACTAAAACATGATGCTGAATGAGCAGAGTCGTGACGTGATAAGCACGCTGTCTCTAATAACAGGTTGTCCCTTGCTTAGGTTATCTATTTCTTTGGCATAGGTTTCATTTTGTACAGCACAAAGTATTGCAAGCTTGGCTCTTTCTAGGTTGGTAGCAGTAAACTCATGCTTGCAGTGATGCCAACATTTGGAAGGTCTTTGACTTGTAAATAGTGCTGACTTGTAAGACTGAGCTACATGAGGTAGGCAAGCGATTGTTCGAACAAGTGACTTCCAGGTCGAGAACTTGCTGAACCGATGAGATTCGAGGTGATGACTTGAAATCACTGTATGTAGAACAAACGCCTGAGGATGAAGCTTTTCGTCAGCATCTGGATACACTGCTTCGAATGTATCATGTTTGCTGATGTGGGATGTCAAACGGTAGAAGGATGCAGTTCCTGTGAACCATGTAGTGTCCTTAAGATCACTCGGTGCGATGGATCTAGTTGCATGGTCCGCAGGATTGTGGTGAGTGGACACATAATGCCACTGATTAGGGCAAGTGGATCTCCTGATCCTCAGCACTTGATTGCTGACATAGACATAGAAGTGTCGCATTTCATTGCAGATATACCCTAGCACCACTTTGCTGCCCCTGCAGAATTCGGCAACTTTGATCTCCAGATTCTTTCCATCGGAGATAAGTTTGGCCAACTCAACTGCGTGGACGGCATAACAGAGTTCCAATCTGGGTATTGTATGTTCGCTGAGTGGCGCAAGTTTTGTCGGCTCATGACGAACCCAATTTGGCATTGTTCATGCCCATCTGGGTATTGTATGTTCGCTGAGTGGCGCCAGTTTTGTCGGCTCATGACGAACCCAATATGGCATTGGTCATAGTTTTGAGGTATGCTACTGATGCGATCGCTTTGATTGATTTATCACAGAAGATACAAAGTCTTTGTGTTTTCACTTCTATGGATGGCACAGGAGCATATGGTTCATTCACACGAAGGTTGGTCAAGGCTTTAAGAGACTTCCTTCACTCTGCCTACAGGTCTGCCTTTTTTGCTGGAAGTGGATCATCCCGATCAGACGTCTTTTGGGTGAAGTCTCTTAGCATCATTTTATCTTGGATGGTTACAGGGGCTACGAGACCCGAAGGGTCGTACAAGCTATTTACGAAAGAAAGAACTCCTCTGCTTGTAAAGGGTTTCTCATCTTTGCTGATCTGAAAGGTGAAGGCATCCATCTTCAAATCCCAAAGCAATCCAAGGCTCTGCTGCATGGGAAAGGAGTCGATGCTTAGGTCCAAGTCCTTTAGATCGCTCGAATAGTCTTGAGAGGGAAAGTCTTCCATTGATTCTTGGCTGTTGGAGGCAATCTTGTACAACCTCAAGTTAAACAGGGCGAGCATTTCTTGAGACCTTTTTAGCAGACTGATTGCAGCCTCGTTTGACGGTGTGGATTTCAAACAGTCGTCTACGTAGAAGTCCTTTTCTTTGAAGGATCTAATATCTGACCTGTACTTTTCTTCACCCTCTTTGGCGGAATTTCGGAGACCGTAAATAGCGACTGCAGGCTAAGGACTGTTCCCGAAAATGTGTACCCTCATCCAGTACTCTGTAATGTCTTTATTGGGGTCATTGTCGCGGTACCAAAAGAATCTCAAGTAGTTTCTGTGTTTCCCTTTGACAAGAAAACAGTGGAACACCTGTCGTATGTCAGCCGTAAATGCTAGTGTATCCCTGCGGAAACAGAGTTGTACAGAAGTCTGTTGTTGATCTGGGCACGACAGTAGGACATCATTCTATAAGATGTCTTTGCATTTGGCACTTGAGTCGAATGCCACTGTTATCTGACCTGGCTTCTTAGGATGATACACACCGAAGATGGGTAAGTACCAACACTCCTTGGAGTCTCGAAGTGCAGATGCAATCTCTGGTGGTTGTTCTGGAATATCTTCCCCATGAAGCGTCTTCTGAAGCTTGTGTTTGAGGGAGATCAATCAACTGTAGACCAGTTCCCTGTTGTTAGGTAGGCGTCGTCTCCGAGGTCGGAATGGTAGAGATGCTACCCAACTGTTTGACTTGTCTTTGCCTATTTCTCGATCCATGATGTCCAAGAACATTCTGTCTTCTATAGACATCACTGCCTTGTTATCTTTCTTTGTCCTGTGGAAGACTGTGCGACCTATGTGGACTTATTCACCCTCACAAGCGTGGTCTTCACTGAAAGCGACTTCAAAAGGGCAAGGTAGGGGAATATTGCTCGGCAATTTTTTACCGTCAAACTACTCTGACATGGTTAGAAGAGAGATAAACGTCCATTCTCCAGTGTGCTGGTGAGCATACAGTTGACTGTGGTCGGCTTGTGTGCTCCTCCTAAACAGACATCTCCGATAATGACCCATCCAAGATCAAGTGTCTGTGCATATAGAGCATTTGTATTAAACACATTTAAATATCATAAAGGAATAACATATCACCTCTACGGGTTGTAACAAGTGTTAAACTACAAATACTTTCTTTCGAGCATAAATGGGCAGAACACACTGGCTGCAGTGGTAACGTCATGAACAGGGCCACATTTGACTTTGTGCTACTTTAGCCACTTTAAATGGCCCCTACTGACTAAAAGTGTTCATGTCTTTTCTATACTAGTTAAGACCCCTATCTATTATTCACTTTAGGCTAATGGTAGCTGAACCTAAATGTGTCTAAAGGTTTAGCCAAAAGTCCAATGTGTATGACACTTGATTGTTTAGGGAAATAAGGAACAGACATGTCCACTTTTGGATTGTAGATACTTTTATTCTGAGAGAAAAGCTACATCTCTCAGATAACACAGAATTGCTTGCCAGAGTGAGTGATCCTGTGTATGGGTGAGTTGGGGCAGTCAGCTGCTGGTCAAGTCATCAATTATCTGATTGCTCTCTAAAGTGTATGTTGGAGGGTTAGTAAAACACTTATTCAACTGACCTACCATATAGTGCCACATTTAGATGGCTGTATTTTCAGTCTTTCCATGAGTTTGTGTTGACCCTAAAATGATCTACTTTCAATTTTTACAAATTAAACATTACTATATCTATATTAATATAGCATCAGAACCACTATCAGTACATGATTACAACACCAGAAAAATCATTAGTACAAGAATACATCAACATAACCACCATCAAAATATAAACATGACATTAGAGCCACCAACAGTACATGAAATATCACCCAAACAGCCATCAGTACATAAAAACATGACACAAACCACCATCAATACATGAATAAATCACCCGAACCATCATCAATACATATACACAATATCATTACAATATCAGAACCATCAACAGGAGTACAGCACCAAATTTAGTTAAGCGAAGAATTCCAAAGGCAGGTCAGCCTCCACCATATTCAAATGTATTGCAGTAATGTTCAACTAGAAGCATATCCTTAACAATGGTATGGACATTATAGGAGATGTTACCCGCCATCACCAGACTGCAGACGATTAATTCTGAGCAGATCTGAGTGGTTTTGTCAGGCCCCAACCCGCATCAACGACCTCTGAGAAATACACATCTCAAGAGATAGAAGAATCGACTGGATCGGCTGTGTGTACTTTCCTGTTTCCTGAGCTGCACACTTCTAAGAGGTATTTTGAGTGATTGGTGGGTGTCTCATATTTCTGCTCAGAAAAGGTTTAAAACACTCATCAAAAGAATGCTGTCAATCAAACGACACACAAGCGAATCATTAGCTGAGGGAGATGTGAATTTTAGACTTGCTTAAAAATTAACATTCTTGGCAGCAGATTGTCCTGGGTAATTCTATGTGCACAGAGCTATAATGTTAATGATTATTCTGTACATATTAAAGGGAACCTGTCACCTCCATAAAGCCCCCCAGGCTATCACTACCTCTCCCTGCACCTTCCTATAACTACTCTAACTATCCATTTCTGTGCTAAATGTGCCCTGTGACTGTGCAATAAAACGTTATCACTTACTTATTATGATAATGATCCGCGGGGGCTACCTTTGCATCCTCTCTGTGTCCGTGGCCACCTTCTTCACAGTTTATCACGCCCCGATGGGTGTAATATTGACATTCAAATGCACGCCCCCCAGCCTGGCTCGCTCCACTCTGCAGAATGCCAGGTATGATGCTGAATGCATCATTTTTGTTACTCCGCAGCTCATCCACAGAGCTGTGCATTGCACATGCTTTGTGGAGCACATTACATCAGCTCATTATAGATGAGCTGACGTAATGTGCTCCATAGCGCATGCGCACTGTGCAGCCTGAAGTCCGGCTGCTAAGTACCGAAAATTACTCATTCAGCGTCATACCCGGCATTCTGCAGAGCGGAGCGAGCCAGGCTGGGGAGAGCACATGTGGATGTCAATATCAAGTCCATTTGGGCGTGATAAAAAATGAAGGAGGCGGCCATGGGACACAGAGACGATGCCCAGGGGGGCTAGCAACGGTAGGCCACCAGATCATTATCATAATAATGAGTGAGTGATAACAACGTTTTATTACACAGTCAAAGGGCACATTTAACACAGAAATGAATAGTTAGAGTAGTTATAGGAAGGTGCAGGGAGAGGTAGTGATAGCCTGGGGGGTTTTATAGAGGGGACCGGTTTCCTTTAAGTATGGTGGGACTCTCTAAACAGGCTACTACATGACTGCCAGTGCCAATCGGCATCATATAGCTGTTTGGCAGTCGATTAAAGTCTGTAATTGTAATTGCACCCTTAGATTCAGGGACCTTATAAGTTACATCTTAGGGTACGGACTCACATACGTGAAATTCGGACGACTGCAATGGGAGTTTTTCTTGCATTGCAGTCGGACCAATTTTATTTAATGTCCGAGCACACATTGGCGAGTGTTGGGCGTTTTTTTCTCATCCGATAGATGGACGAGAAATCAGTCGCAACATGCTGCGACAGTATGCGATTCACGTGCAAAACTCGCCAATGCAATTCTATGGGTTCGACAAAATCACAGACTGCAGTCGGTCCGCAAACGGACCATCCGAGAGGCATTCGTTTTTTTCACTGATACATAATTATGTAGCTCAGACAACTGTAAACTGTTCCTGTAAATTATTATACTGTAAATAGTACTTTATTCTAAATTAAAAATCGGGTGTGGATTAGTGATAAAGTGTTTGGTGCTTACACATAGACAACCCACCCCCAATTTACTACCTAACACACAACTTATCTGCAGGTGAGGTACTAGGACAAGGTCTGTCTCAGTTGGAGGATGATATTTGAACATATATTAAGCGTTATAGACGGTAAAAGGGATGAAAGCCCCTGGACACAATTTGTCTCCAAAAGGGCTTCAGGCCTATATACCATTTGGATTATGTGATTTAGACCCAGGTTCTGGGTCGTACCAGTATGTATCTATCGCCCCTAAGTCAGAAGTCCAACCCGACCCTCCGTTCATAGTCTTACATAACATGCAGATATGGATAATTTCATCAAAAGATAACCATTGATATGGTTATCGCCCATACTGTGGAACTCTCTGCTCCAACACATCAGACATTCTCCTACCCTGGGAACCTTCAAAAGAAGCCTAAAGACCCACCTCTTCCGCCAAGCCTACAACCTCCTATAAGACCCGGTCCACCGCACCGCCTCACGACCGGCACCTCCCCCTCCTACTGTATCCCCACCCACCCCTCGTAGACTGTGAGCCCTCGCGGACAGGATCTTCTCCCCTCTTGTATCTGTACGACCAAATTGTCCACATTTATTGTACTTGTCCTTGTTTGCCCTTTTAGCATGTAAAGCGCTATGGAATTTAATGGCGCTATATAAATAAATAATAATAGTAATAATAACAAAAATAAAATATTACCTCCAAACCATGTTATGTACTATGATCGCAACACCGTCCCTCATATATACTAGACCTCTTATGTACTACATACACAATATGTAGGATAGCCCAGTTGGTGCATTAGCAGCTCTGATCAAGTTCCAAAGAAATTCAAGCTGTCCTTGTATCAGTGTCAGTGCAAACTATCTGTCGATATTTGAATAAAATGAAACGCTATAGAAGAGAACCAGGAGGACCCCACTGCTGACAGCGAAACATAAAAAAAGCTATACTACAGTTTGCCAAAATGTATATGAATAAGCCAAATCCTTCTAGGAAACCATATTGTGAATATATGAGACCATAGAGCTTTTTGGCAAAGCACATCATTGTAATTTGTGCCTTGACTATGTACAATTTTTAGGAATATCCAGGCACACCTAATATTGTAGTTATTAGTGAAAAACGGACAATGCCAGATTTGCAATGAAAAACAAAAAAAAGAGTCCTTTTATTGCCACACAATTCACATTCGATGTCAAATCAACGTTTCGGCCTTTTCATAGCCCTCTTCACAAATCGGATATTAAAATAACAAACAATATAAAGTATGAGTCACAAACAAAGACAATATTTTACATTCACAAGTAAGTGATATAATCCATCATGAATGGTGACAGCTGGACAAATAGATTGAAAATAATAAACCCGTCGTTTAGGGGGAGGGAGAATCAGTCATATGGGCTGGAGGAAAATGAATGGGACCAGACAGGGATATAGGAATATCAAAGGAAGAATTTAAAGGTGCCGAAACATAGTACATAGCCAATTGATAGAGATTAAACCATGTATTACCTAATCCAATATGAAAAGGCAGACCACCTTACATGTGAAGCTCAAGGTCAAAAGTAACGCTACCTACGTGAAGATAAGCAGTTCTCATAAGACATAGGAATAAAACCGAGAATTAACGTGAAAAAAGGGGGCTATCATTCAGTCCCACTCCATTGTTCAACAGTTTCAGATTAGATTAGGAATTTACACAATTTTATAGGTCGCTCCGATTGAAAGCACATTTTGCAGAAAATCCCGGTCAAGATAACAACCCAAATGTGACTACTGTCGATACTTTTCAACTTAATACATTAGGTCTTCGGACCCCATGTAACTTTAACCCTCCTAAGAAGTATCATCCGGTGGAGATTTACGTCTCACTGGTAAACTGGGACATTAAGATGAATTAAATTGAACATGGTGAACTACACATAAGACATAATCTCATAGTATATAGCCAATTGATTGAGATTAAACCATGTAATTTGAGTATTACCTAATCTAATATGAAAAGATGGACCACCTCACATGTGAAGCTCAAGGTCAAAAGTAACGTAACCTATGTGAAGATAAGCAGTTCTCATAAGACATAGGAATAAAACCAAAAATGAAAAATGAATAAGTGAAAAATAATAATGATCAATGTATAATGTGAAGCATCAACAAAGTATGGTAATTAGTAAGGTAATACTATGGAAAAGATGGACTGTACCTTTAAGAATCATGAGACACATACAGCTATGAATGCTCACTGCATTAAGATCATGTGGTGGTCAGTGATGCTGTTTCTGCGTGACAAAACACATATATATATATAATTTTGTGCTATATTGCCAATGTAAATATACAGTTGTGGCCAAAAGTATTGACACCCCTGCAATTCTGTCAGATAATACTCAGTTTCTTTCTGAAAATGATTGCAATCACAAATTCTTTGGTATTATTATCTTCATTTAATTTGTCTTCAATGAAAAAACACAAAAGAAAATGAAGCAAAAAGCAAAACATTGATCATTTAGACAAAAGTATTGGCACCCTCAGCCTAATACTTGGTTGCACAACCTTTAGCCAAAATAACTGCGATCAACCGCTTCCGGTAACCATCAATGAGTTTCTTACAATGCTCTGCTGGAATTTTAGACCATTCTTCTTTGGCAAACTGCTCCAGGTCCCTGATATTTGAAGGGTGCCTTCTCCAAACTGCCATTTTTAGATCTCTCCACAGGTGTTCTATGGGATTCAGGTCTGGACTCATTGCTGGCCACCTTAGAAGTCTCCAGTACTTTCTCTAAAACCATTTTCTAGTGCTTTTTGAAGTGTATTTTGGGTCATTGTCCTGCTGGAAGACCATGACCTCTGAGGGAGACCCAGCTTTCTCACACTGGCCCTACGTTATGCTGCAAAATTTGTTGGTAGTCTTCAGACTTCATAATGCCATGCACACGGTCAAGCAGTCCAGTGCCAGAGGCAGCAAAGCAACCCCAAAACATCAGGGAACCTCTGCCATGTTTGACTGTAGGGACCATGTTCTTTTCTTTGAATGCCTCTTTTTTTCTCCTGTAAACTCTATGTTGATGCCTTTGCCCAAAAAGCTCTACTTTTGTCTCATCTGACTAGAGAACATTCTTCCCAAACTTTGTAGGCTTTCTCAGGTAAGTTTTGGCAAACTCCAGCCTGGCTTTTTTATGTCTCAGGGTAAGAAGTGGGGTCTTCCTGGGTATCCTACCATACAGTCCCTTTTCATTCAGACGCCGACGGATAGTACGGGTTGACACTGTTGTACCCTCGGACTGCAGGGCAGCTTGAACTTGTTTAAATGTTAGTCGAGGTTCTTTATCCACCATCCGCACAATCTTGCATTGAAATCTCTCGTCAATTTTTCTTTTCCATCCACATCTAGGGAGGTTAGCCACAGTGCCATGGGCTTTAAACTTCTTGATGACACTGCGCACGGTAGACACAGGAACATTCAGGTCTTTGGAGATGGACTTGTAGCCTTGAGATTGCTCATGCTTCCTCACAATTTGGTTTCTCAAGTCCTTAGAGAGTTCTTTGGTCTTCTTTCTTTTCTCCATGCTCAATGTGGTGCACACAAGGACACAGGACAGAGGTTGAGTCAACTTTAATTCATGTCAACTGGCTGCAAGTGTGATTTAGTTATTGCCAACACCTGTTAGGTGCCATAGGTAAGTTACAGGTGCTGTTAATTACACAAATTAGAGAAGCATCACATGATTTTTCTAACAGTGCCAATACTTTTGTCCACCCCCTTTTTTATGTTTGGTGTGGAACTAGATCCAATTTGGCTTTAGGACAATTCTTTTTGTGTTTTTTCATTGAAGACAAATTAAATGAAGATAATAATACCAAAAAATTTGTGATTGCAATCATTTTCAGGAAGAAACTGAGTATTATCTGACAGAATTGCAGGGGTGTCAATACTTTTGGCCACAACTGAAATTATATATGTGGTAATTCAAAATTCAAGGCTAGTACCTATATTTTGAGTTGTCATTCACTCAATAGAGATGCTAAATAAATTAATCTAAGGAGAAAAAGAACCATTCTAGCAGTGCCTTCAAACACTACAGGTATATTAAATGTAGGTAAAATGAAGTACATACCAATTGTGTCAAGAGCAAGGCTCAGAGGAAAAGATGCCTATGAAGAAAATAAAGACCTAAGTGCAAAGATCCTGCAAAGTCAGAGTAAAGTGCTGCCAAAAAGTATCAGACTGCCAAGTTACCTGGTGTGGGCCGAGCAGCATTTAACCACGGTGTGCGTCGCTGCTTAGAAGGTGCTTTTATTTACAGGCGGAGGGGCGGGAAGTTACGCAACGTCATCTCCTCTGGGTGGAGCGCAAGGAAGGGAGCCGACCCGCAAGCTGTGCATGTGCACTAGAAAGAAGTAGGAGTGCCGATAACGAACGACAAAATGTGTAACAAATAGGTCACATGGCCACAATAGAAAAAAATTAGTGCTGATTCCCAATGTTTATGAAGACATCCAATTCAATAAAGCATCTGGAATACAAATAACTGAAATTAGTACACCGCCTGAGAAAGAACATATAATAATTATCTATAAGGAGATCTTAATAGAGAATGTAAGTAAAGAGATGAGGATCTAAACAGGGGATTCATACTCAAAATAAGATGCAACTGGGAGGACTTTTACCATATCCTAGTATCTGTATATATGTGAACGTGTATGTATATATATATATATATAAATATATATATATATATATATATATATATATATATACATACACTAGTTGTACTACCCGGCTACACCCGGGTTACTAAATAACTGATGTTAGCTATAACAAAATAGAATTTGAATATGTCATATTACTGATCTGTAGGAAAATAGAAGCTAAGCTGTGATTGGTTGCTATAGGCAGCCTGATAAATCTCCAGCCAACAGTAAACCCTCCCCCCGGCCGGGCAGTATATGTTACCTCACACATACACATAATAGACAGCTCATGTGACTGACATCTGCCTTAATTGCCTATATGGCACATGTGTTGCACATTGGCTGTTTTTAATCAGATGTTTATTTTTGGAAATTAAAGATAGCAAAAATATTAAAGAAAGATTACCGTATATACTCGTGTATAAGCCGACTTTTTCAGCCCAAAAATTGGGCTGAAAAGTCCCCCCTCGGCTTATACACGAGTATATACATAGTGTGTGCTGAGTGTGACGGGGACGGGGGCTCTGACTGGGGGCAGGAGGAGGCAGGAGGGGGCTGCAGTGACACCGCGCGGTCACGTGGGCCCGCCTCATTGATATGCACGCATCCCCCTGTCCATCCCCGGCAAGGGGATGCAGTGCATATTGCCGGACACAGCCCCTGGCGGCCCCCGGCAGTGGTATACAGCCCCCCCGCCTAGTACCGGGCCCCCATGCTGCGGCACAGCATACAGTAGTTCATACACTACCATCTCTCCCTGCAGCGCGCGGCTCCTCCATGTCCCAGCCGGCATCTTCCTGTAGTGTCATGTGACTGGCGCGTCCGCTCGTCACATGACACTACAGCAACAAGCCGGGCGGGAGATGGAGGAAGCGCGCGCTGCAGGAGATGGTAATGTATGAGCTACTGTATGCTGTGCCGCAGCATGGGGGCCCGGTACTAGGCGGGGGGGCTGTATACCACTGCCGGGGGCCGTCGGGGACCATGTATACCGCTGCTGAGGGGCCCTGTATACCACTGCTGAGGGGCCCTGTATATCACACTGCTGGGGGCTGCTGTATACACCTGTGCTGGGGGCTGCTGTATACACCTGTGCTGGGGCTGCTGTATACACCTGTGCTGGGGGCTGCTGTATACACCTGTGCTGGGGGCTGCTGTATACACCTGTGCTGGGGGCTGCTGTATACACCTGTGCTGGGGGCTGCTGTATACCACAATTCTGGGGGCTGTATACCTGTGCTGGGGTCCACCCTCGGCTTATACGCGAGTCAATAGGTTTTCCCAGGTTTTGGGGGCAAAAGTAGGGGGGTCGGCTTATACACGGGTCGGCTTATACACGAGTATATACGGTATCTAATAAGGTGAGGTAGTTATATCTCAATGTTTTAAAGACGTATGGACTACCACTTAGGGAATAATTTTAAAAGAATTTCTTTATTAATTCTCGTTTAAAAAAAATGACTGGTCTAGCCAGCAAGGTATACAAAGGTGAGACAGTATATGTACAATTCACTGAAGGAGAGCACACTTAGTGTGAGTATCCCTTTCTATCCCTATATCTGCAACACTGCCTATCAGTGGAGGTAATAACACCTTAAGGTTTCAGGTGCCCCCACTCCTCGGGGGCTTACCCTATGATAGCCCTAAATATCTGGGTTATCATACATATGATGGTATCTATATGTGCACACAGAGGGATATTATGGTATATAGAGATTAACAATTTAGGACATAGTTCTGGATCAGGGATGACTTAACTCAGGCTGAGTGTGGGAGTCCTCTGATTCAACAGTAGTCCGGTGTGCAAGAATTCATCCTCCAGTTGTGATTTAAAAAACTGTGAAAAGTCTCCATTGTCCTTGAAATACGTAAGATAAGGACAATGGAGACTAAGTGGTAGTCCATACGTCTTTAAAAAATTAAAGAAAGCACACATATGAGGCGAGTTGTGTGGGGCAATTTGTGCACATCTGTGTCTGTCTGTGTGGTGTGTGTGTCCCTGGGGTGTGTGTGTGCACCTGTGGGATGAGTGCATGTGTCCCTATAGGGAGTCTATGTGTGTGTCCCTGTGTGGGGGGGTCTGTGTGGTGTGTGTGTCTCTGTGTTGTGTGTGTCTCTTTATGGTGTGTGTGTGTCCTTGTGAGGTGAGTGCATGTGTCCCTATAGGGTGTGTATGTGTGTGTGTCCCTATGGAGGGGTTTGTGTGGTGTGTGTGTTTCTGTGTTGTGTGTGTCTCTTTATGGTGTGTGATGCCCCCCATCAGGGTACATTACCCGCTCATCCTGTATATGCCTCCCCATCCTGGATATAACCATCCTCCATGTTAGATATGGCCCACATCCTGGATATAGTCTCCTCCATGTTAGATATGGCCCCTCCTGGATATAGCCCTCTTCAATGTTAGATATAGCCCCCGTCCTGGATATAGCACTCATCCATGTTAGATATGGCCCCATTCTGGATATAGCCCCCCTCCATGTTAGATATGGCCTCATTCCTGGATATAGACCTCGTCCTTGTTAGATATGGCCCCCATCCTGGATATGACCACCCCCATCATTCCATATGGCCCCCATGCTACTGCACACCAGAAAATAATAAACAATGTAACTTACCTCTCCGGTGCTCCTCTTTGTCTCTCCCTGTTTACCGCACTTCACGTCCTGAGCTCTCCTGGGTCCCTGGCATCTGATCATGTGATCAGGGTGCGTAGTGATGACGTCACTGGGACGTGATGGTCACATCATCAGAGGTTCTGGGCACGCAGGAGGACTCAGTATGCGAATTGCGACAAGTAAGGAAAGACAGAGGGGTGCACAGGACAGGAAAGTTACATTGTTTATTGTTTTCTGGTGCGCGACAGCATGGGGGGCCATATACAGTGATGCAGGGTTGTATACTTATAATATGCGCTGCAACGGCTTCTGCACTGAGAAGTGGGCGAGGAGAGTACAGTGCATATTACCTTAGACTGATGAGCAAGGGCATATGAACTCTCACTGCGTCTGCAGCCTGCTTCAGCTGTTCCAGAGCTGTGGCTCCCCACCAGCACATCCCCACAGTCACATAGTCAGTATATTCGGACTATAAGACACACCACCCACTTTCCCCCAAAATTTTAGGGAAAAAGTGCGTCTTATAGTCCGAAAAATATGTTAGATATCACTGTAAAGATTTTGCCCCAAGTACTTGTTATGATTAAGTGACCAATCTGGATCAATTCTTGTCTCAAGATGCTATGTAGAGGCATTTCATAGGTTGTAAGGCTGAGTTCACATGTTCACTAAACATCCGTCAGAACAAATCCTGCAGAGATCTGTTGGAAAAAAAGTTGGCCAGGATCCATGCTTTTTTTTTACATTGGAGTCTATCAAGATCCATTAACAGATTGCTATTTATCTTTATTTGTAATGGATCCTGCTAACAAATGCAAGGAAAAATGGATGGATACATTTGCAATCCATTAATGAATTTAATCTCCATAGACTCCATTATAAAAACATATAACAGATCCTGCAGAAATCCGATATATATCACCAGACAAAAAAGTTGTGTTTGCACAAGTTTTTTTTCCCAACGGATCTCTATGGGATCCGTTCTGTCGATGCTTACTGGACATCTGAACTCAACCTAAGATATCAGAGTTTTAGATGGGGTTATATTTGTTGAATGAGTCATTCTTCACAGCTGCACTTTCTCCAAAACTTGTGAGTAATTCTAGTGTGGTGCAATATATCAACGCTTTAAGCAATGAAGGTATGGTATAGTATATGTGCCAAAACTCAGAGTGTTTGACAAAGAATAAAGCAGGGTGAACCTCTAGCTTCAGGAATAATTCGGTTTAGTGAAAGTAGAAACTTAAGGAGTCAGGACTCTGATCAATTGAAAAAGCATACACACAACCTCATTTCCACTGTGTGAACAGCAAATATTTCTCTGGGTGCTATAGCAATCACAAATTAGTGAATAGAGAAGAGACATGGTTTACTTAGGCCTGGGAACTGCACTTGATGAGAGCGGCAGATGATGTAACAGTTTAAGGAGGTTAGGTTTAATTAGTTCCCTTGTCATACTCTTATAAATTACTACGACAACCACATTTCATTCTTCCATGCCGCTGCCCCTGCTTGACTCTGAAGATTCCTTTATAACAAGTAATAGGTAAAAAACAAAAGAAAAAAAACAAACCATAGGCAAAGAAATCAAACCGTAAATGTACTTAAATTAAGTTATGTGTAATAATGAGAAATGACACAGGGAAAACGTATCTAACACATGCAGAAAGAGAAGTGCAAAAAGCCATGGAAAGTCATGACACCAGCTGAAAGCTATCAGTAATCAAAAAGCAACCCTGCCATTTAGTGAGAAATAATATCAGCTGGTTCAACTGATGGACTATAAAATGAGGTATCACTACCAAGTTGCTAAACATCTCATGATGAGTAAAACCAGTGAGCCTTCTCATACCCTTCGCAACCCTATTTTTGTAAAACATACTGATGGCAGGGGCAGACCTACCGTGCACCAGGGCCCCGACCGGCTAGGGGGCCCCTGAAGCCTGCAGGGGGGCCCCCAGCCGACCCCCATGACCCTGTGCCAGTGTGGCAGAGGAGAGGGGGTTAACCGAGGGAAGCTTCCTGCTTCCCCTGGCTGAGCCCGCCCCTCCTCACCTCTGCTGCCCTGGCTCCCCGGACCGTGTGGCTCGCTCGATGCAGCTAGGAGCAGCAGCACATATGGGCCTCCCCCCCCCCCGGCCCTCGACGACGACCGATAGCACCCCCCTCCTCACCATTGGCTGCCGCACCACCCCCACCCCCAGACCATCGGCTGCTGCACCAGGGCCCCCCGGTCGCAAGGTCCCACCACTGACTGATGGCATTGGTTACAGAAGAGTTTCTAAACTGGGGAAGGTTCCATTGAGCACTGCTGGGGCCATAATCTGCAAGTGAAAAAAGAATAATTTCACTGTAAATTGGCCATGACCATGTGCTCCCAACAAGATTTAAGACAGAGGCGTGAAAAAAATTATCACAAGAGCTGTCCAAAAGTCAAGAAACACCTGTGGAGAGTTACAGAAAGACCTTGAATCAGAAGGTACAATTGTTTCAAAGAAAACAATAAGTAATGTACTCAACATCCATGGCCTGCATGCACACTGACCATGCAAGACTCTATTGCTGAACAAAAAGCATGCTCAAGTGCATTTAAAGTTTGCTTAGCAGGCTAGGTGCACACAGTTCAGATTTAGTGCAGATTTTGTTGCATACTTGGTGCATATATGCAGCAGATCAGCACCAAATCTGCAGCAGTGTAAATTATAAGCAAAGTCAATGTAAACGCTATTTATATAGTAAAGTATACTGGCACACCAAAAATGAGAATAAAGTTCACAAAAATGTCCATTGTAGCTCTTATTACTATGCAGAACATCCATGAAGAGTTATTCAAGTGTACATGGCGTTTCAACTATTATTATGCATTGTCTTCTTCAAATTGGACGACTAAGAAGAATAACAAAAAGGAAAACAATTACAATGACAGCATTGTACAATCAGATGATACAGCTCATACAATGTTGAAAGTCACATATATTACATATACATCAAAAGGAATAAGATCAAAACCAACTTATAGATGGTTAGTAATCCCCAAAAATGGGAAAAAAAGGAAAATAAGTGTAAAAAAAGGATATAAGGTCATTATGAGGGGGCTAAATCCATAAAGTTGCCAGAAATACTTTGAAATAATTCTGTGATGACGGAATTTTTGCTGTGTCGTCACAGAAGCGACCCAGTGTGTAATGCGCTATAATGAGGAATATCATTTTCATCTTACTTAGATTGTTCAGGAATGCCGTAATAAGGTAATCTGTCTTTAAGGCTTTATTGCCCATTCTGGCCTGCAACCCTGTTTATTTATCTGGCTTTGCATGTTCCCATGCTGTATTAAGTTAGTGTGATTGATTGATTAATGAGTTAAATTGACCCCGACATAAGCACAAGCTCCCCTATATATATAGACATAGCCTAGGGAAAGCATATGATGTGCAGATTTAAATAAGTGCAGATTTTAAGAAGTGCAATATGCAGTTATACCGGGCAGTTAAACGGGGTAGGAAATGGGTAAGTCATGCCATACAAACAAACAGAGATATACCTTGTTCACTTGTACTGCAAAATGTGTTCACTATTTGTATGTGCATCATTTTTGTGCTAGCAGCCACTATGCTTCATATCTATTGCTTTTTCACACACTCGGGTCACTCCATCCATATCAGTCCCTCTCTGCTCCCCACTCCTAAGTACTGCTCTCATGTTCTTTTTAGAATGTTAATAGACCCAGATTTATCGATATCCTCCATGCAACATAAGAGACGGCTTCACAAACCCCATAACCATCTACTCACTTTCTTTATTCTTCTGCTCCTAGTTGCAGTGGATAATGAACCAAATTCAGGTCCTTCTTATCATAGAAAACTTAACTCCTTCCCTACTACGCTCAGAAACTCCAAGAATTTAATTAATATCCCATGCATGCCATCTGTCTCCTACAACTGTGCTCTTTGGAACCCTCGCTCAGCATCCAACAAACTCTCCTACATCCACAACTTATTCTTTTCACATAACATTAACCTTCTTGCTCTTACAGAGACCTGGAGTCAGCAGTAGGACACTACCTCTACTGCTGCTCTTTCATATGGTGGCCTCCAATTTTCTCATACCCCTAGACCTGAGAACAGACAAGGTGAAGGTTTTGCAAGAGAAAAGAGAGAGAAAGGGGCGCAATAGTGCAGTTACCAGGGGGGCTTTATTTAGCGTGGCGTACTACTAGGTGGCCACTCACCTTATCGGGTTGTGCTGTCCCCGCACAACCCGGTAATACACTTGCTAAGGTGCCCTTCACAGGCTCTAGCTCATCCGCACACCGCGTGCTCCTGGGCTCCGAGCATCCGGTCACGTCACCGCAGGTCCTTAAGTTAAAGCTCCTGTTGCCAGGCGACGCCAGGTCCTCACGTTAATCTGCACTCTGCGTCTAGCTGCTCCCCACCGCTTTACCCTCATAGAGGGATTTATATTAGAAGGTAAACAAACTGTAAGCAGTCTAATTGGAGGCGCTCAGGCACAAAGGCAGCAGGCACTGGGATGGTTTTTCAAAAGACCTTTATTCAGGCTCCCCTCCTACTCCACAACATGTTTCGATAGATTCTCTATCTTCCTCAGGTGGCTACAGAATCGTCAGATTTTGGCAAGACAAAAGTTTTGTCGCCTGCTCACATAATGCAACCAATCCTAGTTTACATCCTCACCTGTGCTCCGTAAATGATCTGTTAATTAGTGGGTGTGTTTAAAAAGAAACCCAGCTCCCAAGACCTTCACTTGAACTGCAACTTGAGCTCTGACAACATGCCAAAAATCCACCCTGCCACCAAAGCCTTGATTATCAAGAGGCTGAAGACCAGAGCCACTGCAGAGGTGGCTGGCACCTGTAATGTGTCTCAGCGTCAAGTACAAAGAATTGAAAAAAGATTTGAAGAGGCTGGAGATGTTTTTCACAAGCCCAGGTCCGGCAGAGTCCGCAAGACAACTGCTCAGGAGGAACGTTTGTTGGTTAGAAAATCCAAGCAAGCCCCTCTTCCACTTCAGCAGAGCTCCAACAGGCCTGGTCACCTGAACAGTTTGTAGGGTTCAGTCTCGAAATGGCTTCCATAGTCAAATCAGTGCCCAGAAGCCAGCACTAAACAAAAGGCAAATAAAAAAACATGTAGTATTTGCAAAGTCTCACAGCCTGGTAAACAGATGGATGCTGGAAAAGTGGCCGAAGGTGGATTTCTCTGATGAATCTTCAGTAGAATTACACCACAGCTGCTGCAAATACTGCAGGAGACCTACTGGAGCCCGTATGGATCCAAAATACACCCAGAAAACAGATACATTTGGTAGTGGAAAGATCATGGTCTGTGGTTACATTCAGTATGGGGGTGTGCAAAACATTTGCTAGGTGACTATGGGAGAGTCACATAGGTGCAGTGGACAGTCTGGCTTCCTCACTCGGCTCATCCACAATTAATTGCGAAGTAGTGCTTTCCTCAAGGTCAACAGTGGCTTGTGTGTCCACTTCTTCATGTGGCTCCTGAGGATTACAAAACAAAATGTTAAAGCAAGACTGGTACAAAACATTACATCAGACATCACCCTCAGAACACTGAAATACCCATTACAGTGCACTTTAAATAATAATAAAAAACAGGTTTCCATCAATGGGAGTCATCATATTTACCAGACCGCAAGCCTGCACCCATATCCAATGAAGATGCGCGGGGAAAAGCCTCCTGTGCATGAGCCCAAATATGTCTGCAGATCCGGAGTAGGTGTGGCAGGTGGAGATTGTGTGGTAGAAGGGGACAACTCATCATCTTCTGGAACATCAGGTGATGGAGCCTCCCCAGGATCTTCTGGTCCATCTGACGCTGGAGATGGCCCAGCATCTTCAGGCCCATCTGATGCTGGAGATGGCCCAACATCTTCACGCCCATCTGATGCTGGAGATGACCCAGCATCTTCTGGCACATCTGGTGACGCAGATGGCCCAGCAGGTGAAGGTAGTATAGGAGCTGCAGGATAGAAGGAAACAAATAGGTGAGTCTAAAGAGTAAAATGCAAAAGGGCCACAATGAGGATCATAATAGAAGTATCATTGTAGAGTGGCCAAACACTAATTTTAACCTGGACTGGATACATTCATGCATTTGTGGCACCCTGCCATTACAGGAAGCCACGGGACCACCTAAGGTGGTGCAGCAGCGAGGTGAGCAAGGTACCACTTGAAAAAAGTGAGTCGTGAAAAAAATAGCTTACAAGGCCATTGAGATGAAACTATTGAAAGAAGAATATAGAACCAGAGTATATAAGAGAAAGAAGCATATAGGTCTAAATGTTGTATATGTAAAGAAAGACAATATATTCAGCCCATTATTATTGCGGAACAAGCGATGTATTAGAGCAGGAAAACAATGTTACCTGTTACTGGATGTTCGAATAATATGAAACATAATAAAATACGTCCCAGGAGCACTGGAATAATGCTTTTATGGAATAAGAGTACTAGGTATAAAACCATATAGAAAGAGAAATTAATGATAAAGCATGTTTAGAAAGAAGAAAAGTAGGAGAAAAGGGAAAAAAATTATACCATCTTAATATATGAACCACTGAATGCAGCCTGAAAAGGATTTTCACAAAGTGAAACTAGAGGCAAAGAAGTAATTTAAGGGTCAGTGAGGCTCTATATCAGTGTTCCCAACCTTTTTTGCTCCAGGGACCAGCTTCATTCAAAACCATTTTTCCGTGGCCCGGCGGGGGGTGGAGATTTGGTCATATGAGGCGGGGCTATGGAGAAGGGGTGGAGTTTAGTACCCCATTTTCCTGACAGATGCGTTACGTCCTATTTTCAGGGGATGTTCCGATTTTTCCATCCCCTTGCAGTCCCCAATATGGTATCCCCAATCATAATCCCCTTGCAACCCCCATCATAATCCCCTTGCAGCCCCATCCTCCTCCTCTTGCAACCCCCATCCACCTCCTCTTGCAACCCCCATCCTTCTCCTCTTGCAGCCCCAACCTCCTCCTCTTGCAGCCCCCATCCTTCTCCTCTTGCAGCCCCCATCCTCCTCTGCCAGCCCCCATCCTCCTCTGCCAGGCCCCAATCTCCTCTGCCAGCCATCAGCCTCCTCTTCCAGTCCTCAGCCTCATCGTGCAGCCCCCAGCCTCATCTTGCAGCCCCAAGCCTTGACTTGCAGCCCCCAGCCTCGTCTTGCAACCCCCAGCCTCCTCTTACAACCCCCAGCCACCTCTAGCAGCCCCCAGCCTTCTCTTGCAACCCCCAGCCTCCTTACAGCCCCAAGCCTCCTCTTGCAGCCCCCAGCCTCCTCTTGCAACCCCCAGCCTCCTCTTACAACCCCCAGTCTCCTCTTGCAGCCCCAGTCTCCTCTTGCAACCCCAGCATCCTCTTCCAGCTCCTAGCCACCTCTTCCAGCTCCCAGATTCCTCTTGCAACCTCCAGCCTCCTGTTGCAACCCCAGCCTCCTCTTGCAACCCCCAGCCTCCTCTTGCAACCCAGCCTCCTCTTCCAGCTCCCAGCCTCCTCTTCCAGCTCCCAGCCTCCTCTTCCAACTCCCAGCCTCCTCTTGCAACCCCAGCCTCCTCTTGCAACCCCAGCCTCCTCTTGCACCCCTAGCCTCCTCTTGCAGCTCCCAGCCTCCTCTTGCAGCTCCCAGCCTCCTCTTGCAGCTCCCAGCCTCCTCTTGCAGCTCCCAGCCTTCTCTTCCAGCCCCCAGCCTTCTCTTCCAGCCCCAGCCTTCTCTTCCTGCCCCCATTATCTCTATTACACACACATCTTTTGGTTACTGGACCTGCTGCATTACGTCCCGTCCCTTGTCTTTTCTCCTCAGCTGTGTGCTGTGAATAGAAGTACATGAGAAGCCATCGGCCAATCAAAGTGCAAAAGCCAATAGCCAATCAGGGCCCGGCTGCTACACTGTGATTGGCCGATGGCTTCTCATGTACTTCTATTCACAGCACACAGCTGAGGACAAGACAAGAGAGGGGACGTAATGTAGCAGGTGCGGGAGGCGGTAATATCACTGCGGGAGCCGCCGCTCAGAGCCGCCGCAGAGCACACTATGTGTAGTGCTGGTCTGCGGCGGCGCGGAGCGGCACGCAGACCCCCGCGGCCCGGTCCTGGTCCGTGGCCCAGTGGTTGGGGAACCCTGCTCTATATGATACAATATAGAAGTAAAGATAGACAGTCACTATTCCTGAATGAATATGAACAAGGTATCTAACTTGTACAATACATTATGATATGCGTCAGATCAACTTTTTAGACACCTTAGTCCTATTGAATACAGATGGCTCTCTGTCGGTAGATCTTTACAGGAAACCGACTGACAAAATAGCATTCTACATTTTTCTAGTTGTCATCCCAAACATGTAAAACAATCACTTCAACTCTCACAGCATTCAGAGGACACAACGACACCAAGAGATGACTAATAAATTCATTACCGGAAACTAACCCTCATGTCTTGCTGAATCACGGGCACCATGTGTTGTGTGAGGTAGTGACCCGGGGATACTCGCTTGGCATGGGGAAAATGACCGCAGCGACTACATTTTTAACGGATAACATAACACACAGTAGTTTATTTTACGCCATAAACCACTGGTAAATCACAACACCCTTTACATGTTCACATATAATATGCATATCATTACATTGCAGTATATGACATTCACATATGACATTACACCCTGGTTACAGTCACATTAGACTTACGTTTTCCACAGAACTTCAAGGCGTCACCCACCGACCCTTGCAGACCTCAGTCTGGTTCTAAAGACGGCTTTCACTGTCTATCACCCTGACGGAGATCTTTCCCCATCCTGCAGTAGGGATCCTCAACCCACTCCCAGGAAGTCTCAACCCACACTGCATGAGTAATGCTTCTCAACAGGACCCTGCTCGACATAATAATAATAATAATAATATTTATTCATTTATATAGCGCTATTGATTCCATAGCACTTTACATACATGAGTAATGCTGTCTCTCTTGGAGCTCACAATCTAAATATCCTATCAGTATGTCTTTACAATGTGGGAGGAAACCGGAGTGCCCGGAGGAAACCCATGCAAACACGGGGAGAACATACAAACTCCTTGCAGATGTTGTCCTTAGTGTCCTTTGTGGGAATTGAACCCAGAACCTCAAGACCCCAGTGCTGCAAAGGCTACAGTGCTAACCACTTGAGCCACCGTGCTGCCCACATACCAGTCAGTACCACGTTACATCATACATCACACATGGCACTTTTACATAAGCCATCACATAGTCAACGGGACCATATCACGCCTAGCACAGTCAGTCCCAATGTCGGCTATACCTATGACCGCCTGGCCCTTGAGTCGTCCTCGGTCCTTATCACACATACGACCGCCTGACCATTGAGCCGTACTCGGTCCTGGACACTTGCTGGCATGCACGCCTCACATGCCACCAGCATGGAGCTGGCAGGCTCCCTTCACTTCCCCCACCGGGGACGGATCACTTCAAGCATGTCCTCACATGGCAGTGGTTTGGACTGCTCTGATTCCCATCGTCCTCTCTCTCATTCAGACACCTGGCAGGTTCTTATCCAGGCTGCCTCACCCACAGCTGCAACCCAGTGAGTCAATCAGCACATCTCACTCATGGTGGGTTTACACACACCAATTTATCTGTTCAATCTCTGAACCAATCTCTGGTTGCAGTGAAATCATGGATACATTGCTCCATTTTCTGGCTGTGTACAACATGGAGCAATGTGTCCATGATTTCACTGCAACCAGAGATTGGTTCAGAGATTGAACAGATAAATTGGTGTGTATAAACCCACCATCACACACAGACCTGAGATGTGATTAACCCCCTGTGCACCATTCAGGTTTAGCCCAGCAAAGCACTCATACACACAGGTTCAGCCACTCATTAGGCTCATGAATCTCGCAGATCTTCATCACTCACACTCAGCTGTTTTACTCAGCTCATGAAAACCCTTCAGCTGTTAACCCACTGTACACCGGACAGGTTTCACACAGCATACACACACACACACACAGGAAAACCGGCCCATGTGAACAGAGACCTGCACCGATAACCCGTGTGATGCCCCCGTCCAGGGGCCACATCACCACAGTTGTTAACAAAAGTTCATCTCCCAAGGTTGCTTTTGTTAGCACCTATCATCCATATCAACCACTGATAAAGAAAATATTGAAGGAACATTGGCCTATCCTCAATAAATCATATCCAACTATTGAGGAATTTCGAAATTTACCTCTTTTTTGCTATAAAAGGGCTCCAAATTTGAGAGATAAGCTTGTGAAAGCCAACATTAGAACTTCTAAACCCACTCTTACCCAGAAGTTTCTAGCAACACCAAGGCAGGGTAATTTTCCCTGTCTTGGATGTATGCAATGTTCGAACATGGTGAAAAGTAGTTCTTTTACCCACCCGAGGATGGGTCGGGCCTTCCCAATTATAGATTACTTTACTTGTGATTATTCATTTGTGAATTATCTTATTAAATGCCCGTGCGGTCTCAGATATGTTGGGGAGAGTTACCCAGCATATCCGAGACCGTATCAGCAAACATAAGTCCACAATTCGCAGTAAGAATACTTTGCTACCAATCCCACATCACTTTGTCACCATGGGCCATAGTATATCACAGTTAAGATACCAGGTGATTGAACATATTCCTAGAGCCTGTAGAGCTGATACAGTAAAAAAAATGGAAAGAAAGGGAGGTGTTTTGGAAACATCCACTCCAAACACTGGAGCAAGGTGGTCTCAACAGGGAACGTGAAATATTCTATTAAAACTTTACTGGGTGTCTTTGACTAATACTTTCTTGTTGACACTGTTTCATATATATATTATAACTTTGTCTTATGATGTATACCTTTACATGTTTGGTCCCAGGATCCCTTGACTGATAGTTCATGATCCACATTATGTTTATGGTGCCATTTACCTTTTTATGTCTATAAGACACTGTACCTTTATGATCGCTTTTTCATGGAATTGATAATTTTCTGAAGAAATTAAAGATCTGAAACCTGGATCCAGGACTCAAACACGGTTTCCCTTGCTGCTATTTCTCATGGCGGCCTACATTTCTCCCATTCCCCGAGACCTAGGAACAGACATGGTGGTGGAGTTGGCTTACTCCTGTCCCCACAATGTACTTTCCAGGTCATTCTCCCAGCTCCATCACTCTCATTCCCTTATTTTGAGGCCCACACCATTAGGCTCTTCCACCCGCTCGCCCTCAGAGTAGCTGTGGTATACCGCCTGTCAGGGTCACCCACCCAGTTCCTCGACCATTTCTCTGCGTGGCTGCCGCACTTCATGTCCTCAGAATTACCAACCCTTATTCTAGGATACTTTAACATCCATAATCAGCCCCATCTCCCCATCCCAGCTCCTATCTCTAACCACTTCTCTTGGCCTCTTACAGCTCTCAACCTCTGAGACACACAAGGATGGTAACACCCTTGACCTGATCTTTGTCCAGCTCTGTTCAACCTCCTCCTTAAACAACTTGCCTCTTCTTCTCTATGATCACAACATTCTCTCCTTCATGCTCATAAATCCTCGCCCACCCCAGCACACTCCGACCTATCACACATTCAGAAATCTACAGGCCATTAACCCTCATACACTCACAGACTCTCTCATCTCATCACTGTCCCAAATCTCCTCCTTCTCCTGTCTGGATCTGGCAGTGAATCACTACAATGACACTCTCAGAAGCACACTGGACCAAGTAGCGCCCCTCACCCTCAGAACCTCTAAACACAGAGTTAAACAGCCCTGGATCACATCACAAACTCTATTCCTCCAGAGCTGCTCTAGAAGTGCTGAACGTCTATGGAAGAAAACCCACACACCAGAAAACTTTATTCACTATAAATTTATGCTGAGAACTCACAAACCTGCCCTCTACCTCACCAAACAGACCTACTTCACCACCCTGGTCTCCTCACTATCCAACAACCCAAAGAAACTCTGACACCTTTCACTCTCTCCTCAGTCCTAAAGTGCATGCCCCTATTACTGACCTCTGTGCTGATGATCTGGCCTCTTACTTCACTAAGAAAATAGAAAACATCCATCAGGAAATCAGCTCCCAACCTCAAATTGCTGTTACTCCTACCTCTCCCCACATTTCCTCCGGCTCACTCTCCACATTCGTCCCAGTCACAGAAGAAGTAGTCTACAGGCTCTACTCTTCCTTTCATCCCACCACATGCACCGCTGACCCTACTCCAGTCTCTCTCTCTGGTGGTCACCACCCACCTAACCAAAATCCTCAATCTCTCCCTCTCTTCTGGCATCTTCCCCTTCTCCTTCAAACACTCGATCATTACTCCATTATTAAAGAAAACTTTTCTCGACCCACCCAGCACAAATATCTACAGACTAGTCTCCAATCTCCCTTTCATCTCTTAACTTCTGGAGCACCTGGTCTACTCCCGCCTTACCCATTACCTCTCCACTCACTGTCTTCTAGACACATTACAGTCTGGTTTTCGCCCCCTACATTCTACAGAAACTGCCCTCACCAAAGTGACCAATGACCTTCTGACAGCAAAACATAATGGTGAATACTCTCTGCTTATTCTTCTTGATCTCTCTGCAGCCTTTGACACTGTTAACCACCATCTCCTACTCTCCATGCTGCACTCCATTGGCATCAAGGACACTGCTCTCTCCTGGTTCTCTTCCTATCTTTCTGACCACTCATTCAGTGTAATCATTTGCTGGCTCCACATCCTCCCCCCTTCCTCTCATTATTGGGGTCCCTCAGGGTTTAGTCCTTGGACCTCTTTTCTCTCTCTACACTGCCCCAATTGGACAGACCATCAGCAGATTTGGCTTTCAGAACCATCTTTATGTTAATTCTTTCCAGGACTAAGTGCCTCCAGGTCCGCGCTGCTGCCCCAAAGGAATATCAAAGACACCGGAATGCTTTGAGTAACGTAATTTTCTGCTTTATTTTCCGACGCGTTTCTGAGCTAAAAACCCAGCTCCTTCCTCAGGGAATTCCCTGAGGAAGGAGCTGGGTTTTTAGCTCCGAAACGCGTCGGAAAATAAAGCAGAAAATTACTTTGCTCAAAGCATTCAGGTGTCTTTGATATTCCTTTGGGGCAGCAGCGCGGACCTGAAGGCACTTAGTCCTGGAAAGAGTTTTCATTCCCACATCGTGGAAGTGCGGTCCTTGCGGCAGCTGCTGGGTTTGAGCGATCAAGCTGGTAGTGGGCTTCACAACCGAACCAGGTGAGCAGATTTTATGCTATAGGTGAATTTTCTCCTAAGTGGGATAAGACCCTATGCGCATTCTCATTTTCTAGATCTTTATGCTAATGACACACAACTATACACTTCCTCCCCTGACCTTACTCCCGCTCTAATAAAGAACACCGATGACTGTCTAACCGCAGTTTCCAATATCATGTCCGCTCTCTATTTGAAACCTAACCTTTCCAAAACTGAACTTCTTCTGCTCCCACCCAAAACTATCCTCCCTAAATCTGACATCTCTCTCTCAGTGTTCGGCGCCACAATAACGCCTAGGCTGCAGGCTTGCTGAGTGTTATATTTGACTCTGATCTTTCCTTCACCCCATATATACAATCTCTCGCCCACTCTTGCCGCTTGCACCTGAAGAACATCTCTAGAATTTGCCCCTTTCTCACCTTGGAAATCACAAAAACCCTCACTGTGGCTCTGATTCACTCCCGCCTTGACTATTGTAATTCTCTTTTAATTGGCCTCCCCCACACTAGGCTCTCCCCTCTCCAGTCCATCCTTAATGCAACAGCCATGATCACCTATCTAGCTAACAGTTACTCAGACGCTTTTGCTGTATGCCAGTCATTGCGCTGGCTGCCCATACACTTTAAGATCCAATTCAAACTGCTTGTTCTCAACCACAAAGCTCTTCACAGAGCAGCACCTCCTTACCACTGTACCCTCATCTCTGTCTATCACCCCACCCGTTCTCTTCGCTCTGGAAGTGACTTTATACTCCTGCATTAATCCAAACCTCCCACTCCCGGCTCCAAGACGTCTCCCGAGCTGCACCAACTCTCTCGAATGCTCTACCCCAAGAAATTAGGTCTATCCACAACTTACATAGTTTCAGGCGATCCCTAAAAACACATCTTTTTAGGACGGCCTATCATGATTCCTAGTCAAAGTCACTTAGACATAGCCTATCCGCTCCACCAGTCTCACATGCATCACAAATAATGGTTAGTGGCCACTTATGCTGCTCCTATCTGTTCCCCATCTCCTCAAGTTGACTATACCATCATTGTAAATAAACACCTGTACTGTGTGTCACCCCCACCTCATTGTTAGATTGTAAGCTCTTATGAGCAGGGCTGTCAATATTTTGCTTTAATTACAGTGCTGTGCAAATTAATTTGGACAAAGCAAGTCTTTACTTGTTTTTCTTGCATTCATTTTACTATTTCTGATAAGTGTTTTATCAGTTCTTGGTGTCGTTTTCCTATTTCTTCCACATTCCCCTTTTCGTTTTGGAGAAAACGATCCAGTTTCATTGTGTGTGCGAATTATTCTTGAAACGGTAGATTTTCCAATACCAACGGTGGAAGCGATTTCTCTTACAGTCAGACTTGTATGTTCATTAAGAGTAATAATTCTAGACCTCTTCTGTGGAGTAACATCCATTTTTACAGGCACGAATCACACTGAGAGAAAAAGTACACTAACTCACTCCTCACAGAAACAAGCTCTCAACTGAAGCTGAGGGGGCAGCTAGCTGTTATTTTCTGACTAAAACCAGTCAAACCACATTTTGTTACTCAAGGTTGTACACTCACACCTGTTCAAAGCAGTTAAAACTGGTTGAATCACTGACTAGTAACCAACTTACGATTTTACTTAAAAAATGCTTTGTCCCAATTAATTTGCACAGCACTGTATTGTATTATGCTTTGTATTGTATTGTATTTTCTGATAACTGTTTCTAATGATTATTTGAACATGAACCTCTGAATTGTGAAGTGCTGCGGAATATGTTGGTGGAATATAAATAAAGATTATTATTATTATTAGTATTATTAATAAGATATTAGCATTGTTATTGTTTCTATACTAAAAGTGTTCTAATTTTTTTACAGATATTTTGATTCTACAGTGATATCTTTGCAATCAATCACGTCCATATTGCATCTTCTACTGCTCCATCCCGGCCTCTGTCGCACCTCACGCGATATGAGCAGCTTTTGCACTGCGCATGCGCGGGCTTGCGTGTCACCACGATATCTCCTGCGTTCCACCAGCCGGAACCAGGAAGTATCGCCGCTCACATATACTATATAGACAAGCACCATTGTAAGCGCAGTCACCTCGGCATACAGTCCCTTTCACCTCTACATATAGCCAGTAAGTACAACTCTTTAACCCATTCATCACTGAATTCATCTTTTGAGTATTAACATTATAGGATTTTGGTCTTGGTTTAACATATACTTTCATTGTACTAGGTTTCTGGCGTTCCTTCCTTCTTTTTCATTCAGGTATAGTGACTGCCTTTACTTCTATATTATATCATATAGAACCTCACAGACCCTTAAATGACTTCTTTGCCTCTAGTTTCACTTTGTGAAAATCCCTTTCAGGCTGCATACAGCGCTTCCGTGACCACACAGCACGAATTGCGTTATCACAGAATTATTTCAAGTGTTTTCTGGCAACCTTAGGGATTTAGCCCCCTCATAATCACCTCATAATCTTTTTTACACTTAATTTCCCCTTTTTTTAGAGTATTCTAACCATCTATAAGTTGGTTTTAATCTTATTCCTTTTGATGTATACGTAATACATGTGACTTTCATCATTACATGAGCTGTATCATTTGATTGTACAATTTTGTCATTGTAATTGTTTTCCTTTTTGTTATTCTTCTTAGTTGTCTAATTTGAAGAAGACAATGTATAATAATTAGTCGAAACGTCATGTACACTTGAATAACTCTTCATGTATGTTATGCATAAATAAAAAAACAAGAGCTACAACGGACATTTTTGTGAACTTAATACATTTTTGGTGTGCCAGTATACTTTATTACATAAATTGTTTGTTTTTACTGGGCACCTAACCTCAATATTGTGAGCCAGTTATACGTTTTCAATAACTGTAAATGCTGCCGACCTGTCCCACTGCTGCAGGATTTCCCATATCGCAAATAGTGCATGTTTCAGTGTGGAAAAATAAGCAAAATTCTTGCAGCATATTTTCCTGCACCAATGCACAAATTCCCCATCTCTATCTCACCCAGGGTGAGACCCCCACCTCAGAAAAAGGGCTTGGGCCCTATGGTAATGTGCGAAAATGTTAATAAAATTTATTTTGAGCATGAATAAAATATGTGGGGAATTGGTGAGGGGATGCACACTAATCACTGTTTGAAGTCCCGTTGGGTTTTACCGTTGGAGCGGTACTTGTATACCACTTCTACACACAAAACTGTCAGAAGCGGCGTACGAGCACGATCTACGTAGTTTCTGACAGGTCTGTGTGTAGAGAACCGTCAGAATTGGTGTAGATCATTCTCCTACACCTTCTTCGACTAAAGATATACATGTTTACATAGTAACATAGTTTTGAAGGTTGAAGGAAGACTAAGTCCATCTAGTTCAACCCATAGCCTAACATGTTGATCCAGAGGAAGGCAAAAAAAAAAAAACATGTGGCAACACTAAGCTCCACATTGGGGGAAAAAATTCCTTCCTGACTCCAGATATGGCAATCAGACTAATTCCCTGGATCAACTCCCTATCAAAGAATCTAGTATATATAACTGGTAATATTATATTTTTCAAGAAAGGCATCCAGGCCATTCTTAAATGTTAGTAGCGAGTCACTCATTACAACATGTGGCAGAGAGTTCCATAGTCTCACTGCTCTTACACTAATGATTCCGCAACTGATTAAACCTTCTTTCCTCCAGACGTAGAGGATGCCCCCTTGTCCCCATCTCAGGCCTAAGAGTAAAAATATCATTAAAAAGTCTCTGTACTGTCCCCTCATATATTTATACATTATTGTAAGATCACCCCTAAGCCTTCATTTTTTCCAAGCTAAATAACCCCAAGTTTAATAACCTGTCTTGGTATCGCAGACCCCTCAGTCCCCTAATAACCTTGGTCGCTCTTCTCTGCTGCCGCTCTAGTTCAGCTATGTCTTTCTTATACACAGGAGACCAAAATTGTACACAGTATTCTAAGTGTGGTCGCACTAGTGACTTGTATAGAGGTAAAATTATGTTCTCATCATGAGCATCTCTGACCCTTTTAATACATCCCATTAGATTTAGTTATATTTTATATTTAACCTACACCATATAGGCCAATTCTCATTGCCACAGGTGCATAAAATCCATCCAATCTGCCTTTACTAACATTTCTGAAAGAATGTGTCATTCTAAAAAAAAAACTCACTGAATTACAACATAATCCTCTAATAGGATGTCATCATTGCAAGAATTCAGTTCATGAAGGGTATTGATTGGCGAGTTAGAAAATAATGACGCTACTTACCGTATATACTCGTGTATAAGCCGACCCGTGTATAAGCCGACCCCCCTACTTTTGCCCCCAAAAACTGGGAAAACTTATTGACTCGCGTATAAGCCGAGGGTGGACTCCAGCACAGGTATACAACCCCCAGCAGTGAGGTATACAGCAGCCTCCCCAGTGGTAGTATACAGCAGCAGCCCCAGTGGTAGTATACAGCAGCCCCAGAGGTATATGCAGCCCCATATGCAGCCCCAGGGGTATATGCAGCCCCAGAGGTATATGCAGCCCCAGAGGTATATGCAGCCCCATATGCAGCCCCAGAGGTATATGCAGCCCCAGAGGTATATGCAGCCCCAGAGGTATATGCAGCCCCAGAGGTATATGCAGCCCCAGAGGTATATGCAGCCCCAGAGGTATATGCAGCCCCATATGCAGCCCCAGAGGTATATGCAGCCCCATATGCAGCCCCAGAGGTATATGCAGCCCCATATGCAGCCCCAGAGGTATATGCAGCCCCAGAGGTATATGCAGCCCCAGAGGTATATGCAGCCCCATATGCAGCCCCAGAGGTATATGCAGCCCCAGAGGTATATGCAGCCCCAGAGGTATATACAGCAGCCCTTAGGTAGTATACAGCAGCAGCAGCCCCAGGGCTGTATACAGCCAAAGCCCCAGGGCTGTATACAGCCGCAGCCCCAGGGCTGTATACAGCCGCAGCCCCGGAGGTATACAGGCCCCCCATCAAGTTCCAGGGCCCCCCCCTTGCGCGCCAGCCTGTAAAGTAAAATCATACTTACCAGTGTCCTGTCGCGCCGTCCGCAGCTGCCGACACGCGATCCCGGGCTTCAATCCACGTCTTCCGGCTTCCGACTTCCTGTGGTCGCGGGCAATGACGTCATTGCCCGCGACTACAGGAAATGCGGAAGACGCGGAATGAAGCCGGGGATCGCGTGTCGGCAGCTGCGGACGGCGCGACAGGACACTGGCAAGTATGATTTTCCTTCACAGGCTGGCGCGCAAGGGGGGGGGCCCTGGAACTTGATGGGGGGCGCTCCCCTGATGAAGTCATCTATGATGACGAAATGCATTGGGTGACCCTCCTCCTCCGCCACTCAGCTGAAACTTTGCAGGGTATGATCTGATTTATTGCTTGTCTACATGTAAGTGATTTGTCTGTGCACCATTACTCCTTTGTTTCCCTCCTAATAACCTTGGAGGGCTGAACGAGGAGCATTGATTGTGGATGTTTGTAACTCCCTAGTATAGGGAGTTCCTTAATCCTTTTTTCTTGTTGTTTATTACTGGGCCTGACTCTTCATGATATTCATATTATTCTTGATATTGTTGTGATTCAAGCATTATTCATGACCTTGCTGTAGTGGGCGGATTGTTTAGCTCTGCAAGGGGCTTTTTAATTGTTTTTAAATTGCACTCTCATTGTCTGTTTGTCGTTTTTTGAAATAAAGATTTATAACTGTTATATTATAATTGGTGATCGCCTATTTATACTGGTCAGCTTTCCTCTTGTCCTTATGATTGATGGGGGGCCTGTATACCTCCGGGGCTGCTGCGGTATTTTTTATATACTCGCGTATAAGCCGAGGGGGGACTTTTCAGCCCAAATTTTGGGCTGAAAAACTTGGCTTATACGCGAGTATATACGGTACTTAAATGTATTAAATTGTCCAAAGCAGCAATAATTAAAAAAACAATATAAATAATAAGTAATCCTTAGATGAAAAAGAGGACTGCCCTTTATGCCCCTCATTTACGACAGGCAATAAATATCCGCTCAGGATGTATTTTACCTCTAACCATCTTCTCACAAGTTAAGAGGCACCTGTTCAGCAACCCAGTGTTTTTAAATATAAGACACTACTAGTGGGCCTTTCTAGCCCGTAGCTCGGAGTTCCAGTACCCACCATAACTTATTTAAATCCACCTGTGGGTTTAAACCTTACGAGCCCCCTCTACCCATCCGTCATCAACAACATCACCCAAATTTAAGCACACATCACCCCCCCCCCCTCAACACCAACATATATGCTAGAGATGTGCAGAACATTTATGGCACTTTCAACCTCATCTCTAGTCCAATACTCTCCAGTATAACCAAACACTATCAAATCTAATTACATTCAAGGGAACCCTTGCATCGCCTCAAAAATTCACCCTCTCCTGATTTGAAATCCATAGGACACATTGCCACAGCCCTATTCCAGGCCACAAAACAACACATGGCTCTGTTAACCTTAAAGGGAACCTGTTACCCCCCTCAAGGGCTTATGAAGGTAGAAGAGCCACCTTTAGCAGCACTAAGGCTGCATTCTGTGAAGGTGGCTCTTATATGTATTATCCCCAGGTACACTGAAATAACCACTTTTATAAATTTCCCCCCAGGACTTAAAGAGGACCTGTCATCTCCCTGGTACTATGCTAACTTAATGTAGCACTGAATGCAGCGTGTCTGCTGCATTCAGGGAAGGGGTCCCCCATGTTTCTAGCCCCATGTAAGCTGTTAAAAAGACTTTATAAAGTGTACAGAGAAGGAGTCCGAAGAAACTTACTCAGTAATGAGTCATTGCTGTTGCTGGTGTCCTGTTTGCCCCCAGGCATTTCTGTGCCACCTCTTGCTCGGCCTCATTTATGTGTCTGCCCTCCTCCCCACCTCAAGCCTTCTTTATGCCACCTACAGCCCTCAGCGATGACACATACAGAAGACTGAACAAGAGAGGGCTGGAGGTGGTATGTGGCACCCCTGCGGGGATTGCAACAGGACCCACCTATGCAGGGAGGGATGTATACCTTGGCACACACAGCACCCAACACTTCCCACCCCAGGCCTGGAGGGGGAGCTCCACTGGCTGCCCTTAAGCCAGATCCCCTATAAAGGTCACCTGTGGGGAGCTATACTACCTCTGCAGCACTACATCAGCGCCCGGCTGCAGCGCTGGTAACCGCTTACCAGACATCACAGGTGGTGTCACGTATAATCCCCCAATCATCACCCCCATCAGCCATTGAGTGCCCAGAGCAGAGAACTGGGACCCGATCAGCCGTGATCCCCACCGAAGCCACCGTCCCAGTATCCGAGTAAACCCTTTCCTGCTGGCCCAACTTAAAATTGGTGTCACGAACAGGATGCCGTGCCTGGTAAAAGTGGTAATGTGTGCCATGAAAAGACTGATTTTTGTGAACTTTCGCCATTTTTATGTTTGATTTTTCTTTTTGCCGCCTCACGCAGAGCGCAGGACGACGGTGGGCGGAGACTTGCAAAGGGCGCGAAGAGAGGCCGCCGCACATGATCTGACAGGAAGCTCCAGAGTGCGAGGTGCGTACTACCTCAAAGTTTACCTCAGAGACTGGCAGAGGTTAACTAGGGGGGCACCGCCATGAGTGAAGACGATGATGCACGAGTCCCCGCAGGAGGGGATGTCCGGGATGGGCCACCAGCCGGTCCCGCAGCCGGTGTGGGAGATCCCCTATAAAGGTCCAGGTCTGAGGGAGGAGTCAGTCAGTAAGTCAAGGCAGTCAGTCACCTCAGATACAGATTTGGATACCAAAAGAAAAGAGCAGTACAAGAAAAAACATGAATGTGTAGAGAGAAGTCTGGCAAAATCAAGAGGAAAGCAAGAAACAAACTTTAACAAAAGCGCACAAAGAACACCCTTAACACCAGGTGAATTGGTTTTGAAAAGGAAAAAGAGGCTCCACAAGTTAGATGATCAATGGGAAGCAGAACCATACACTGTATTACCATCAAACTTTGACAACCAAAAGACCTGTCTGATCAGTAAAGACAATGAAGAAACAACAGCAGCAGTGTCCAGAGATCATTTAAAGAAGTACCCTCAACCACCACAACCAAAGGAAGATCTCCCTTGTCCAGTACCAGAAGAAAAGGAACCAAACACAGTCAAGACAATCTTAGGAGATCTACCTGCAGATTGGCCCCAATTAGAAGGTGCATACCTAATACCAAAGTTGACATTCTCACAACCAGTTGAAGAACCAAGAGCAGAAGAACCGCCTGTTGTAGCAGAGCCAGAGAGTCCTGCAATCAGTGCACCTGCCATTTCCACTGTGAGAACGAGAAGACACTCAGGCATACCTGTGTTACGTAGACCAACACATGGGTCAGTAAACAGTGTTCGCTCTACACCAGGCTTACACAATTGTGGAATACCAGTTTTATGTTGATCAACACGTAGTAACTTGGGTCAAACACCACTAAGATACAGACAATAAAATGCAAAATGTAGAAAACTATAAATACGTAATTAATGTTAGTGTACAGAAGGGTGAAGAGTAGACCAAAACAGGTCACACCAGGTACACAACATCAGAAAGAGGGATGAGTGGAGTTGGCATAAGGAGCTGTCTAGGGAGAGCAAAATCTTGGCCAATAGGTGACCACAGCGCCAGGAGGCCTACAGCGTTTATGACCGGTAAAGGCCCCTGCAGTACCTAGGACTTCTACGGCGAGGCACCTGTAGTAAGTGTTTATTGTGTATCTTGAACTTTTAAGCCTACAAAGACTTTACCTGTTTGGACTTTTTATAATGGACCATAGCCACAGGACTGGTGGTGGCAAAATGATACCTTAAGCAGCCTGCATCGGATGGACTAGCACTGTATGGGCTGGTTACCTGTTTTTCCCATTTTTCCCTGGCTTTTGTAATTTTCATTTTGAGACTCTGTTCAAATTAATGTAAACATTAATGTCATGTTATGTTTGTTAGAAAATGTTTCAGTCCCGGGGGACTGAAGTTAACTAGGGGGAATGTGGCAGCCCTGCAGGGATTGCCACAGGACCCACCGATTCAGGGAATGAAGTACACCTTGGCACACACAGCACCCAACACTTCCCACCCCAGGCCTGGAGAGGGAGCTCCACTGGCTGCCCTTAAGCCAGATCACCTATAATGTTCCAGGTCTGAGGGAGGAGTCAGTCAGTGAGCTAGGACTGAAGAGCCTTAAGGAGCTGGTTGCTGGGAATTAGGCCCAGAATCAGAGAAGACCGACCCAGCTGTCAGCGCCCTGGAGAGAGGGATGGAGGCCAGTGGGAGCACAGGAAGAAGAATGGAACATAGTGGTTACCCTTATAGTTCACCTGGATGCCGAAGTCCGAGCCTGCCATTTATCACTTGAGGCAGAGAAACCCCGGAAGAACCAGGAGGATCTAGTTCCCCCTGAAGCTCAGGAAGCACAGTGCCCAAACGCGACCTGCTTAGGACCGGGGACCCCAAGGAAAGAATAGGGATCCCAAGAGGAGGTCCTCACCAGTAGTTGCGGAAGGAGCATCCTGAGGAGAAGAGAGCGGCAGATCTTGATACAGGCAGATCTACCCAAATCATTGCATACACAGACAGAGGAGGCCTCACAACTCTCTAAGGTGGACATCCCAAACTGCACCGGCTACCTAGTTACCCTCTTGGACCGTACCTGCTCAGTGATACCAGTAAAAGGTACTGAAACAGAGGCTGTTGTGTGTGTGTGAGCTTGATTCCCCGCCGCCGCCTGCAGTGATTACAGCAGGATCGTACCTATAACTCCCCTCATCCACCCCGCCGCGCTGAGGCAAAGCTCCACCTGTGGGGAGCTATACTACTTCTGCTGCACCACACCATCACCTCATGTTATGTTTGTTAGAAAATGTTTCAGTCCCAGAGGACTGAAGTTAACTAGGGGGGAATGTGGCAGCCCTGCAGGGATTGCAGGGAGGGATGTACACCTTGGCACACACAGCACCCAACACTTTCCACCCCAGGCCTGGAGGGGGAGCTCCACTGGCTGCCCTTAAGCCAGATCCCCTATAAAGGTCACCTGTGGGGAGCTATACTACCTCTGCTGCATTACATCAGCGCCCGGTTGCAGCGCTGGTAACTGCTTACCAGACACCACAGGTGGTGTCACGTATAATCCCCCAATCATCACCCCCATCAGCCATTGAGCGCCCAGGGCACGTAACCGGAACCCAACCAGCCGTGATCCCCACCAAAGCCACCGTCCCGGTATCCGTGTAACCCTTTCCCTGCCGGGCCGACTCAGGTACACAGAAGGCTGGAGGCGGGGAGGAGTGCAGACACATAAAGGAGGCTGAACAAGAGGTGGCACAGAAAGGCCTGGAGGCAAACAGGACACCAGCAACAGTGATGACTCATTACTGAGTAAGTCCCTTCGGACTCCTTATCTGTACACTTTATAAAGTCTTTTTAACAGCTTACAGGGGAGGCTAGAGACATGGGGACCCCTTCCCTTAATGCAGCAGACACACTGCATTCAGTGCTGCATTCAGTTAGCATAGTACCAGGGGGGTGAAAGGTCCTCTTTAACTGCCTCGATGCTGTCCACGATCACTATCTGTCCCTCGGGCACCGCCTCCTCTCTGTCTTTTGAAGTAATCGGTGCTTGCACTGTTCATTGACTCTGATCTTTCCTTCACCCCATATATGCAATCTTTTGACTGTTGTAATTCTCTTTTAATTGGCCTCCCTCACACTAGACCTTCCCCTCTCCAGTCCATCCTTAATGCAGCAGCCAGGATCACCTATCTAGCTAACCATTACTTGGACGCTTCTGCTCAGTCATTACACTGGCTGCCTATACACTATAGGATGCAACTCAAACTGCTTGTTCTTACCCACAAAGCTCTTCACAGTGCAGAACCCCCCTACATCTCCCTCTTCTCTGTCTATCATTCCACCCGTTCTCTTCGCTCTGGAAGGGACTTTAGACTCACTTCTGCATTAATCTAAATCTCCCACTCCCGGCTCCAAGACGTCTCCTGAGCTGCACCAATTCTCTGGAATGCTCTACCCCAAGAAATTAGGTGTATCCACAACCTACATAGTTTCAGGCGAACCCTAAGAACACATCTTTTTAGGGCGGCCTATCATGATCCCTAGTCAAAGTCATCCAGATATTAACTCTGCCACAACCCAGATATTGAAGGGTAAACCCAACAATACAAACCGCTGCAATACCCTAATCACTGCGGAAGATGATGCAGATAATGAGTAAATTGCAGACATCACTTCAATGTTGTCACAATAAAATTTAACTGTTTTATTCCTGAACCTGTATGCGTCAAATCCATTCTTTCCTACTATTTCCGTAAATCACTCTAACTCTCACATGTTAACCACCAGCTCTTTCCAAAAACATTTCCCATCGCACTTTTCTGAAAAGTGAGCCCAAACTCAAAAGATGTAGCAAAAGAGTCAAATAAGGCTGCCTTCAGACTTGCAGATGCCTCCGCAGCGTTTTGCAGAGGCATCTGCAAGTATCTGCATGCAGACCGCGGCCCCTATGTTTATAATGGAGCGCACGGCGGATGCTTGCAGACCGCCGTGCGCTCTCATTGCCCGCCATTAGTGATCTGTGCGCAGGCGGATGCCTGCGCACAAATCACACACTCTCGCCCGCACCAGGGACGCAACATCTCGCGTCCCTGGTGCGGACGAGAGTGTGTGATCTGTACGCAGGCATCCGCCTCCACACAGATCACTAATGGCGGGCAATGAGAGTGCACGGCGGTCTGCAAGCATCCGCCGTGCGCTCCATTATAAACATAGGGGCCGCGGTCTGCATGCAGATACTTGCAGATGCCTCTGCAAAACGCTGCGGAGGCATCTGCAAGTCTGAAGGCAGCCTAAACTAGTTTGACCGATATACAAAAAAAATCATCCAGGTAGTGGATAAAAGACTTAACACGAAAAACCTACTATTCACACCAGAAAATAAGACAAAATTTTAAATAGGTACAGGACAGTACATCTACAAAGAAGCACCCATCTCAAAAACAAGCTAGTGAGTGAATACTATCCAGATGAACTAGCAACAAAAGAAATGCTGCTCAGATATCAGTTTTTGATAGCAATGCTCCTTTCAAAATGACCGGACCCACTCAATTGCTGCATCAAACAAAGAACACAATTCAGAATCTATTCCATCATTAACTGATGTACCCTTGGGAAAAGCTGGATGGATCAACTGGAAACTTATTTGGTTCCTTCTTTGAGACTACCTCTTATATTTCTAAGGGACGATCAGCAAAAATTGCTTCACCATCTGTCCCAAGGATACTTATTTAATGTTTTGGCAACTACTTCAGGAAACTAAAATTAATTATTTACATTTTTTATTGACAATTTAACTTTGATATCAACAAATGGGATTCTAATTCCTTCCTTAAAACATTTTTAACAAAACAGCTACTACCCTCTCTTGGTATCTGCACTTTAAATTAAACGTTTACTTACCCTATACAAAAACACACACATGCATGTTTTTCTCACTATCTGACATGAAATCAGAATAAACCTTTCTAGTTTTAGGTCAATTAGGATTATTATAATTCTAATATATAAATCCGAGTGTATGAATATGACAAGCCATGCCTTCTCCACATAGCCACACCCATTTAACATAGCCACACACACTTCACATCCCTGGACTATGTGGAGGGTGGAGCTATGAAAATGTGGGGCTATACATGGGTATCGCGCTATGAAAGGGGCAGGGCTATGTGCTATGAAAAGTGGGCTGTGTAATGGTGGAGCTATGAAGGGGTGGGGCTACAGGAAGGGGAAGGGGCAGTGATACACAAACATACATACATTACCATAGGGCAATATTGCCATATATGGGCGATATTACCATATATGAGCATTAGGACCATATATGTGCATTACACCCAGCAACGCTAGGCTCTACACCTATTTATATTTGCCAAATGCCAGAATAATGAGAAAGAGAGAATGTTTTAAGGTATTTTTACTACCTTCTTCAAAGTCACAAGTTTACATATGCTAAGGTTACTATGCCTTAAAACTATCTGGGACAGTCCATATTATTGTGTCATGTGTTTGGAAGCTTCTGATAGGTTTATTGCCAATATCTGAGTTAGAGACATACCTGTGTATGTATTTTAATGCACACCTGATACACACTGCTCCTTCATGTAGCATCATATGAAAGTCTAAAGAAATCAGCCAAGATATCAGGAAGATAATTGTAGACTTGCACAAGTCTAGTTCATCCTTGGGTGCATTTTCACAGATATCTGAAGGTGCCTCTTTCATCTGTACAAACAATTATATGCAAGTATAAACAAGATGGGAAAGTCTAGTCATCACATGACTCAGGAAGAAGACGGGTTCTGTGTCCCAAAGATAAACGTGCTTTGGTCCGACATGTGCATAACATAGCAAGAACAAATGCAAAACACCTTGTGAAGATGATGACAGAAGCTTGTAAGAGTGTGTCATTATCTGCAGTGAAACGAGTACTGTATCAACATGGGTTGTAAGGGCACTCTGCCAGGGAGAAGCTATTGCTCCAAAAGAAAACATAAAAAGTCAGAATTATTTTGGCAAATGCCCACAGGAACAAAGACCTAAGTTTTTGGAGACATGTCCTGTGGTCTGATGATACTAAAATTGAACTGTTTGGACAAAATGAACATTGTTTCTTTTGGAGCAAAAAGGTAGAAGCTTGGAAGCCTAGGAACACCATTCCAAATGCGAAACACGGGGATGGCAGCATCATGTTCTGGGGTAGTTTTGCTGCAGGAGGGACTGGTACACTTCACACAATAGAAGGCATCATGAGGAGAGGATTATGAGGCAATACAAAGCAACATCTCAAGACATCAGCCAGGAAGTTATAGCTTGGGCGAAAATGGGTTTTCTGAATGGACAATGACCCAAAGCATACTACCAAACTGGTTACAAAGTGGCTTAATAATAGCAAAGTCAATGTTTTGGAGTGGCCATCACAAATCCCTGATCTCAATTCTATTGAAAAGTTATGGACAAAGCTGAAAAGGCAGGTGTGAGCAAGGCAACCAACAAACATGGCTCAGTTACACCAGTTCTGTCTGGAGGAATGACCCAGATTCCTACCAACTATTGTGAGAAGCTTGTGGAAGAATATCCAAAATGGTTTACCCAAATCATACAGTTTAAGGTCAATGGTACCAAATACTAATGAAATGTATGTAAACTTGTGACTTTGCAGAAAGTAATAAAAAAGCAGTTGACCTTAAACAGAGATTCAGCGATAGGGGTTACAGCAAAAGAGCAATAAAGACTGGGTACCAGAGGGCGAAAAATACCTCCAGGGATAAACAGTTGCGGTATATTCCAAAGAAAGATCTGAAGAATCTGGATATTCGATACATTGGTACATTTATACATGAATGGCGAGCAATGCAGTCGATCTTAACACGGCATTGGCCTGTTTTGAAGACTGATCCCATTCTGTCACAGTGTATCCCTGAACAAACACTGATGGCCTTTAAGAGAGCAAGGAATCTGAAGGATTGGCTTGTTCATAGCCATTATGTGCCCCCTATTAGGAGCCCCTTTGGACCTAGAGGCCCCAACCATGGCCGTTTCCTTTGCGGCCACTGCGTGGCTTGCCCCAATGTTCTCTGATGTAGGTCTTTTAGTTCCTCAGATGGTAGTCGCCGACTTGATATCAGACAACATATATCGTGCAGTTAAAGGCACGTTGTCTGTTATGCAACGTGCGATTGTCCGCCGACATATATTGAACTAACATCTAGGGAACTACGTAGGAGGGTACGAGAACATGTAAGAGACATTGAGGCAGATGCAACTATGGAGGACATCTCACTCCTAAAAACTATTCCACGCTATTTTAGGTAATTTCATAATTCTGACCCAGCAGGTTTGAGAGTGAAGGGGATAGACATGGCCAGGGGTGTTGTCAGGGGTGGCAACCTAAAGAAAATCCTGGCACATATTGAGGCCAAGTGGATTGTCACCCTTGACACCATGATTCCAAAGAGCCTCAATGAGTCCTTGACCTTTGGAGCTTAAGTGCTGATCGCCTGTTATATGCTTTTGCACCCACATGTAACATTTTTCTAACCAAATTTTTCCTCTTAAGGAAAAAATGTTTTTATTAAAATTTTCTATTTTCTGTATCTGCAGATTCCCACAGTTTTTCTATTTTCATCTATGATCACTGTCCAGATTGGCTCAAGGAAATGAGAGAAAAGAGACTTAACCTTTGGTTGTCATTGGACTCAACATACAATATATAGATACCGAGATGGATCAGAGATTTGGCAATTTATTTGTTGTGGGACTGATTATATTTTATAGTTGTTCCGCTTTTTACCTATGGGGAATCTTGCTGTTTTCAACCTTCACTTATGCACCATGTTTTTTCTACAATTTCTTCCTTTTATCCTCTGTGCCCAGGATCCTGACTACTATGGCAATAGTTTACATCTCCTACTGTGACCTACTCCAACCGCTGTGCGCGCTCAGTGCTGCCATTACCGGTCGTGGCGGGAACGGCGTCAATAGTATGGTGTGTGTATGCATGGGAGCAATTGTGACGCATTCCCACTCCCACACTGCCATCTGATGGCCGGCGGGTCGCCGACCGATACGCGACGTTAATTAGTGGTGGGAGACGAGTGGAACCAGACGAGGGGGCCTATATACGTTAATGATCAATGGGGGCACTGTAGGAACATCCCCCTGAGGAAACTGGTGCCACCATGCCTAACCATCAAAACGCAGCATAGAGGCCCTTTTCCTGTTCTTGGTGGTTATTGATACCTGAGAATTCCATTACCAGGTCTTATTGGTATGTTGTGATGACTAAGAGGTTTCTGGCATACATGGGTCTGTGCACCTTTGAAAACATTTAGGTCCATGGTTGTGAACTAACTATTCTTTCTTCTGGCCCTATGGGTTTACCTAGGGGACTACACACTATATGTACTTGCACTTTGTTGGTTAGTTCACACTAACTACTGATGCGGGCATTTGCATGTGTAAGATATAGCTTTCTGTTTCTATGTAAACTTGACTCTGGTATGATTGCATGTATTGACCTTGTAAACATATTTCACACTTGTAATCCTTAACCTTGCATACTATGAAAATTTGTATCTGACCACCATGTCATTTTATTACCGTCCATTTATTGTAACGTGGTTTGTCCTAATAAATCTTGTACACTTTTTTGCATGATACTCCAGATTTCTCTTGTTTTAATTTGATTGATAGGAGTATGTTCTTGTGGATAGAGATCTTCTGATGCACATTAGTGTGTGGGGCTATATTTCTCATTTCTTTAAGCCATATTGGACATTAATTCTAATAGGATGCAGATAATAGCATGACAGCATTGTGACAATTATAGTTTGGTGGAGGGGGAACAATGTTATGGGATTTCTATTCAGTGGTTGACCTAGGTTTCTTAATTCCAGTGAAGAAAAATCTTAAGGGGAGGGGTTTCCCTACTAGAACAACAACTTCTCATTCCACATTTCCTGCAATTGAAATAAAAAAGCTTATACTCCTCACATTCCAGCTGCTCATGTGAGGTTGGGACACCCAATCACCGCCGGCTTCTCTCTCCCCACCTTCAGACGTTTGAGTAGGAAGTGAGAGCTGCGGATGGCCACTTACATCTTATTTCCTCATACATCCAAAAGGCGGGAATGGAGAAGCTGAGGGTGATCAGGCAATGGCATCACAACCTCCTGTGAGCCCAGAAACACAAGCAACAACACACCTGGAATAGCGCCAGCATGGGAGGGGAGTATAATTTTTTTATTTTAATTGGGGGTAACATGTAGAATGAGAAGGGGTTGTCCTAGTAGTCGATAACCCCTTAAATGCTTCAGCATACCAACACATTTTGAACTATTTTATGCATCTAGCTTTGTTGGCAACAGTTTGAGGAAGTTCCTTTTCTCTTCCGGCATGACTGTGCCCCAATACATAAAGCAAGGTCCATAAAGGCAATGTTTGGATAGTTTAGTGCATAAGAAATTCACAGGCTGCACAAAGCCTTGACCTCATTCATTACCTCCGATGAGTGTAGGGGACTGAATTTTTTTTTTACATCATATATCAATAGCTGGCATAAAGAAACACTGTACATGCTGTATAAATGTAAACCATTGAATAATAATGCAAAACAAGAGCACTGGAATCACAAAGTAAAAGGCTACTATTTCTATGGAGCTGCATCCTCTTTACTCCTAAATACCCTGTATTTCTGGCTTTGATTTCCATAATCACTACTTTTTAAACTTCTGCCCTATGCCTTACAGTTGTGGCCAAAAGTATTGACACCCCTGCAATTCTGTCAGATAATACTCCGTTTCTTCCTGAAAATGATTGAAATCAAATTCTTTGGTATTATTATCTTCATTAAATTTGTCTTCAATGAAAAAACACAAAAAGAATTGTCCTAAAGCCAAATTGGATATAGTTTCACACCAAACATAAAAAAGGGGGTGGACAAAAGTATTGCACGGTTAGAAAAATCATGTGATGCTTCTCTAATTTGTGTAATTAACAGCACCTGTAACTTACCTGTGGCACCTAACAGGTGTTGGCAATAACTAAATCACACTTGCAGCCAGTTGACATAGATTAAAGTTGACTCAACCTCTGTCCTGTGTCCTTGTGTGTACCACATTGAGCATGGAGAAAAGAAAGAAGACCAAAGAACTGTCTGAGGACTTGAGAAACCAAATTGTGAGGAAGCATGAGCAATCTCAAGGCTACAAGTCCATCTCCAAAGACCTGAATGTTCCTGTGTCTACCGTGCGCAGTGTCATCGAGAAGTTTAAAGCCTATGGCACTGTGGCTAACCTCCCTAGATGTGGATAGAAAAGAAAAATTGACGAGAGATTTCAACGCAAAATTGTGCGGATGGTGGATAAAGAACCTCAACTAACATCCAAACAAGTTCAAGCTGCCCTGCAGTCCGAGGGTACAACAGTGTCATCCCGTACTATCAGTCGGCGTCTGAATGAAAAGGGACTGTATGGTAGGAAACCCCGAGACATAAAAAAGCCAGGCTGGAGTTTGCCAAAGCTTACCTGAGAAAGCCTAAAACGTTTTGGAAGAATGTTCTCTGTTTTTGGGCAAAGGCATCAACATAGAGTTTACAGGAGAAAAAAAGAGGCATTCAAAGAAAAGAACACGGTCCCTACAGTCAAACATGGCGGAGGTTCCCTGATGTTTTGGGGTTGCTTTGCTGCCTCTGGCACTGGACTGCTTGACCGTGTGCATGGCATTATGAAGTATAAAGACTACCAACAAATTTTGCAGCATAATGTAGGGCCCAGTGTGAGAAAGCTGGGTCTCCCTCAGAGGTCATGGGTCTTCCAGCAGGACAATGACCCAAAACACACTTCAAAAAGCACTAGAAAATGGTTTGAGAGAAAGCACTGGAGACTTCTAAGGTGGCCAGCAATGAGTCCAGACCTGAATCCCATAGAACACCTGTGGAGAGATCTAAAAATGGCAGTTTGGAGAAGGCACCCTTCAAATATCAGAGACCTGGAGCAGTTTGCCAAAGAAGAATGGTCTAAAATTCCAGCAGAGCATTGTAAGAAACTCATTGATGGTTACCGGAAGTGGTTGATCGCAGTTATTTTGGCTAAAGGTTGTGCAACCAAGTAATAGGCTGAGGGTGCCAATTCTTTTGTCTGGCCCATGTTTGGAGTTTTGTGTGAAATGATCAATGTTTTGCTTTTTGCTTCATTCTCTTTTGTGTTTTTTCATTGAAGACAAATTAAATGAAGAGAATACCAAAGAATTTGTGATTGCAATCATTTTCAGGAAGAAACTACCGTATATACTCGCGTATAAGCCGAGTTTTTCAGCCCAAAATTTGGGCTGAAAAGTCCCCCCTCGGCTTATACGCGGGTATATATGGTAATCCGTATATATACAGCAGCTGCCCTGAAGGTATACAGCCCCCCCATCAAGCGCCAGGCCCCCCCTCCCTTTGCGCGGCAGCCTGTAAAGGAAAATCATACTCATCGCTGTCCCGCGCTGTCCCGCCGCTGCCATCACGATCCCGGGCTTCAATCCGCGTCTTCTGTGGTCGCGGGCAATGACGTCATTGCGCGCGACCACAGGAACCCGGAAGCCGGAAGACGCGGATTGAAGCCCGGGATCGTGTGTCGGCAAGCGGCGGGACAGCGATGAGTATGATTTTCCTTTACAGGCTGCCGCGCAAGCTTGATGGGGGGGGCCTGTATACCTCCGGGGCTGCTGGTGTATACAGCCCTGGGGCTGCTGCTGTATACAGCCCTGGGGCTGCTGGTGTATACAGCCCTGGGGCTGCTGGTGTATACAGCCCTGGGGCTGCTGGTGTATACAGCCCTGGGGCTGCTGGTGTATACACCCCTGGGGCTGCTGCTGCTGTATACTACCACTGGGGCTGCTGTATAGTACCACTGGGGCTGCTGTATACTACCTCTGGGGCTGCTGTACACTACCTCTGGGGCTGCTGTATACTACCACTGGGGCTGCTGTATACTACCACTGGGGCTGCTGTATAGTACCACTGGGGCTGCTGTATACTACCTCTGGGGCTGCTGTATACTACCTCTGGGGCTGCTGTATACTACCTCTGGGGCTGCTGTATACTACCACTGGGCTGCTGTATACTACCACTGGGGCTGCTGTATAGTACCACTGGGGCTGCTGTATACTACCACTGGGCTGCTGTATACTACCACTGGGGCTGCTGTATATACCTCTGGGGCTGCTGTATACTACCACTGGGGCTGCTGTATACTACCACTGGGCTGCTGTATACTACCACTGGGGCTGTATATACCTCTGGGGCTGCTGTATACTACCACTGGGGCTGCTGTATACTACCACTGGGGCTGCTGTATACTACCACTGGGGCTGCTGTATACTACCACTGGGGCTGCTGTATACTACCACTGGGGCTGCTGTATACTACCACTGGGGCTGTATATACCTCTGGGGCTGCTGTATATACCTCTGGGGCTGCTGTATATACCACTGGGGCTGCTGTATACTACCACTGGGGCTGCTGTATAGTACCACTGGGGCTGCTGTATAGTACCACTGGGGCTGCTGTATACTACCACTGGGGCTGCTGTATACTACCACTGGGGCTGTATATACCTTGGGCTGCTGTATATACCACTGGGGCTGCTGTATACTACCACTGGGGCTGCTGTATACTACCACTGGGGCTGCTGTATACTACCACTGGGGCTGCTGTATACTACCACTGGGGCTGCTGTATACTACCACTGGGGCTGTATATACCTCTGGGGCTGCTGTATATACCTCTGGGGCTGCTGTATATACCACTGGGGCTGCTGTATACTACCACTGGGGCTGCTGTATAGTACCACTGGGGCTGCTGTATAGTACCACTGGGGCTGCTGTATAGTACCACTGGGGCTGCTGTATACTACCACTGGGGCTGTATATACCTCTGGGGCTGCTGTATACTAACCACTGGGGCTGCTGCTGTATATACCACTGGGGCTGCTGCTGTATACTACCACTGGGGCTGCTGTATATACCTCTGGGGCTGCTGTATACCACACTGCTGGGGGCTGTATACCTGTGCTGGGGTCCACCCTCGGCTTATACACGAGTCAATAGATTTTCCCAGGTTTTGGGGGCAAAAGTAGGGGGGTCGGCTTATACACGGGTCGGCTTATACACGAGTATATACGGTAAGTATTATCTGACAGAATTGCAGGGGTGTCAATACTTTTGGCCACAACTATATATATGCTTGTTCTTGTAGAATGTAAGCCTGCAAGAGCAAGGCCCTCTCCCACCTGTAAAAGTCTGTAATTATTTGTTAACTTTAATCTATAGTTATCTTTTGTATGTAACCTTTTTATTTTTAAATGTACAGTACCATGGACTCAATGGTGCTCTAAAAACAAATATGCGAAGTACACCACCTTTGGGATAGGCTAGTTTTGCAGTCATGTTTATCCAAATAGCAATCCCATCAATCCCGTATAATATATGGCCCAATTTGGAATTTTTGCGAATAGCAGTACTAAGCACTCAAAGATGTGAAAAGTTATCTGATTAGTTGTTACAAGCAATTCATCCACATTTTCTATGAACTAGTTTTATTTAATAAAATGATACTGCATATCACTTATCTGATGCATATCACTTATCTGAGTACCCTATTGTCAATGTTAAAGTGGTTTTCCACTTCCAATCTCCCGCCCTTTCATTTTTCCTAACACTTTCGTAAAATACTTCCACTACCTACCCTGCTCCTTTAAGCGGATTCATCTGTGGCTCCTATATCCTTCTGTTGTGTTTCTGGCTCTGCTACTTCCAATCTGGGGACTGTAATCAGACAAACTAAGCAAGAATTGTAATTGGTGGGGCGGAGCTACCTATCTTTGAGTGACAGCAATCTGTGCAGGCATGCCCAGATCACACTTCACTTTCCCCTCAGCCTGGTTGCAATGTGCCAATCATTTGATAGAGTATCACAGGGTCTGCGATTTAGCAAATGTAAATGGACCTATTTAGATATTCCAATAAAAAGGGAACAAGTATTTATGAAAATGCTGATTCGACTGTTGAAAGGCTGGCAAACAGCCGTCGTGTCAACAAGTCATGTACTGCTGATAATACTATGCACAAAAAATTGACAAAAAGGTGTGAACAATTACGTCCATGACGTCTATGTAGATGTAGGAGAGTTTAACAGTATAGTGCCAGATTTAGAAAAAAAAAACATTTATTTTCCACTTATGTTACAACCCAAATAGCAAAAAAAGGAGGAACGCTACGTAAAATGAAAGGAAAATAAAGAATACAATGGTTTGGAAATCTCCTATAAAGTAAGTGCTTTGAATGGAGGGTCAGTTTTTCAACTAAAGGCCGGTTTACACACACAGATAATTGTGCAGAGATTGTTCGCAGATCTCTGTTTGCAGTGAAATCATGGACACATTGTACCATTTGTACACAGCCACAAAACGTAACAATGTGTCCATGATTTCACTGCAACCAGAGATCTGCGAACAATCTCTGCACAATTCTCTGTGTGTGTAACTGGACCATAAGTCACATGATTGTGTATAAAAGAGCATGACGAGTCAAAGGTTCACCAATCTGTGAACAACTATGCCAAAAAATTGTGAAACAATTTCAGAAAAATATTCAATGCAAAATTACAAAGACTTGGGATTTTGTTGATGATTTTATTTACTATAGATCAGAAGTCTCAAACACGCGGCCCCCCGAGGCTTCAAAGTGCGGCCCGCGGCACCGTGGACGCCGGGATCTACTGTGCAGGGAGCCGCCACGGTGCGCTGTGTAAGGGGCCGCAGCGCTGCAGTGTGCTGGAGACTGCGGCTTTATCATCACTTCCTGTGGCAACTACGACAAGCTTCGAGCCTCCTTCCCTCAGCTACATCAATGGAAGCTGGTGGGCCAATCAGATCACAGACTCGCAAGTGACGACAGCCAGTCAGAAACCTCAAGTGACTTCATGCGCCGTTGTAGCGGCCACAGGAAGTGATAAAGCCGCAGTCCCCAGCACACTGCACCATGGTGGCCCCTTACACAGCGCACTGTGGCGGCCCCTTACACAGCGCACTGTGGTGGCCTCCTGCACAGTGGATCCGGCATCATTAAGGTGTGTGAGAGTGTGACTGTGTGTATGAGAGAGTGTGTATGAGTGTATGAGAGAGTGTGTGTGTATGTGTGTATATGTGCGTGTATGTGTGTGTGTATGAGAAAGTGTTTGTGTGTGTATGAGTGTGTGTGTGTGTGTATCTGCGTGTGTATGTATGAGAGTGTGTGTGAGAGACTGTGTACGCAAAAAGAAGAGAGACCTGGTTGGGACATCACTACAAAGTGGCATCAGGATGGGGACATTAATACAAGGGAAGAACAGGATGGGGACATAACTACAAGAGGACCAGGATGAGGACATTACTACAAGAAGGGGACCAGGATGGGGACATTACTACAAGAAGGGGACCAGGATGGGGACATTACTACAAGGGAAGAACAGGATGGGGACATTACTACAAGAAGGCGATCAGGATGGGGGACATTAATATAGGATGGGGACCAGTATGAGGACATTATTACAAGAAGGGAACCAGGGTGGTGACATTACTACAAGAAGGCGATCAGGATGGGGGACATCAATATAGGATGGGGACCAGTATGACAGTATGAGGACATTATTACAAGAAGGGAACCACGGTGGGGACATTACTTGAAAGGAGATCAGGATCTAGATATTACTAGATTGAGCGAAAAATTCTGGAATTACTAAAATTGTCACTTAGAAAAAAATTGATATTGGGGGGCTGCATTACTATGTGCAGCCCACCAATCCAGCAGAGTTTGAGACCCCTTGCTATAGATGGTGGGATATGAGATGTGAAAACTCCAGCACATCAAGTAAATGAGCTCAGTTTTATTTCATCTGAAAAGTTAAAAACATGGCATAAAAGGGGGATTATGCGGATAAAGGCAGTGTAAACCATGACGGGTTTACGCATTTCCAGGGTAACCCTCTCACTCATAACCTGACTTGCAAATGGGGTTATCGAATATATATATATTGTAAATCAGATAACAAGTCTTATTACAGATATCAGTGCAATTGTGCATCTCTGGCAGGTAAGTTGTGGAGGAAAAACTTGACGTGCTAGAAAAATACTGACTACATTTTTGGAATCAGCATGACAATTTTAGTATAAATCAGCTCAAAAACCCAACTCAACAGAAAATTTTTTTCAAATTGTTCCCCAGTGTAATCCTTGAGGGGTCTTCTTTCCAAAATGGGGTCACATGTGGAGGGTTTCTACTGTTTAGATACCTTAGGCCAGGGGTGGGGAACTCCAGTCCTCGAGGTCCGCAAACAGTGCATGTTTTCAGGATTTCCTTAGTATTGCACAGGTGATAACAATCACTTGCACTGGTGATGATTCCAATCCCTGTGCAATACTAAGGAAATTGTGAAAACCTGAACTGTTTGCGGCCCTCGAGGACTGGAGTTCCCCACCCCTGCCTTAGGCATTCGGAAAATGCAACATGGTGCCTGCCATCTATTTCAGACAAATTTGCAAATTTCCAAAATTCAAACAGCGCCCCTTCCCTTTGGAGCCCTCCTGTTTGTTCAAACAGCAATTTCTGACCACATGTGGGGGGGGGGGGGTATCAGTGCGTTCATAAGAAATTGGGTAACAACTTTTGGCTCTAATTTGTCATGTTATCGCTTGAAATTAATGAATTAAAGGAAGCAAAAACAACAATTTTTAGGTAAAATATAAAATTTCTTTTTTCATTCCACCTTGTATTCAATCCTGTGAAGCAGCTGAAGGGGTAATCTTCTTGAATGTGGTTTTGAGTAGCATGAGGGGTGCATTTTTTGGAATGATGTGACTTTTTGGTATTTTCAGTCACATACGCCTCCTCAAAGCCATTTCAAATGTGATGTCCCTAATAAAATATTTTTTTTAATTTTGATGTAAAAATGAGAAATTGCTGATAAACTTTGAACCCTTCTACCTTCCTAACAAAAAACTGTCATTTCCAAAATTGTGCTGATGTAAAGTAGACATGTGGGAAATGTTACTTATAAACTATTTTGTGTGATATAACTCTGGTTTAAACGGAATAAAAGTTAAAAATTTTTGCCACAATTTCGTTTTTTTCATAAATAAACGCAAAAAGTATTGTTCTAAATTTGCCACTAACGGAAGTTCAATATGTCATTAAAATACAGAGTCACTGGGATCTGTTGAAACGTTCCAGAGATATAACCTCAAAGTGACCATGGTCAAAATTGCAAAAATTGGTCTGTCATTAAGGTGGAAACTGGCTCCATCCCTAAGGGCCCTTTCACATCAGCGTTTTTTTTTTAAATCGCGGCAGATGCGGTGAAAAAACCGCATCTGCCGCGATTACCGCATACCGGCTGCACTTGCGGCACGGTTGCGGTTTTTGCCATGCAAAGTATAGGCGGACTTGCGGCAGGTGCGGCAAGTGCGGTTTTGCACTTGCGGCAGGTGCGGCCGCGAAAAAAACCGCGGCTGACCGCGGTTTTTTTCGCGGCCGCACCTGCCGCAAGTGCAAAACCGCACTTGCCGCAAGTCCGCCTATACTTTGCATGGCAAAAACCGCAACCGCGCCACAAGTGCAGCCGGTATGCGGTAATCGCGGCAGATGCGGTTTTTTCACCGCATCTGCCGCGATTTCAAAAAAACGCTGATGTGAAAGGGCCCTAAGGAGTTAAAGAGGTTATTGTCATTATGGTTTATCACTTCGCAGACTATTGTGAAAAGAGGGAATGCTATACAATGTTAGACATGGCCCTCTCTTAGAACTGATCTTTACTGAAGTTAGACCGCTTTCACATCTGCGTTTCTGTCTGGATCCGGCAGATGCGGACAGAAAACTGCATCTGCCGCCTAACGGCTGCACTTGCGGTCAGCCCCATGCATTCTCTATGGGGCTTGCGGCAAATGCAGTATTGCCGTGATCCAGCACTTGCTGCAGCGATGTTTTTCGCGACCGCATCTGCCGCAAGTGCCGGATTGCGGCAATACTGCATTTGCCGCAAACCCCATACAGAATGCATGAGGCTTGCCGCAAGTGCGGCCGTTAGGCGGAAGATGCGGTTTTCTGTCCAGATTTGCCGGATCCGGACAGAAACGCAGATGTGAAAGGGGCCTTATGTAAGTTTTAACAAGTTATAAAAGACAATTTGTCTGAATTTATGCACGACATCTCACATCTCAATAGACCATGTACAGGGTGGGCCATTTATATAAATGCACCTAAATAAAATGTATAAACCAAAATGTATAGACCACCCTGTATAATACTTTATTTACACAGAGAGGTCTCCTCTAGATCCCCGGACCCATTGGCAGATTGGGGGTTCCACTAAGACCAGATGCCCGAGATTGACATCTGCAGGTTCACACAAATGCAAAAAGAAAAAAATGCTTTACTGCTGTCAATTTCCAAGTTACATTTTTAAACTGAAATAGAAAAAAATTACCAACTTTCTACTTTATTTACATATTATACAACATCTTAACTTTTTTTGCAGTTGGGCTGTTGCTAGTACTACTAGAACTACATAAGAAAGACAAGAACGCTTTACTTCAGTTGAGAAATTTATTAGCAAACTATTCTGAAATATGTAAAGATCCTTTAAATATATATTGGCTATGTACATTGTACCTTCTAGTATACAAATTTACATTATTAAACATACTTAAATAAATCTTCTCCATCAGAAAATGGTAGTAAATATACAGACAAATGAGAAAACACATACAGTCTACCACTGAATTCTGTTCCTGAATATCTGTTTTATATACATTGTATTTCTGATAGCTCCACAAGGCAAAAAGCCAGACCTGCATATTCTAACACAATACAGGGGTCAACTTTAATTAAAAAAGCCAGTTATTTGACTCAGTCGATTATTGTGCTGCACAGAAGATAACATTTACATTTCATGATCTTATATGCAAAGACAAAGTACACTTTATAAAAGGTGTTCATGTTATCCACTTTGGCAAAATGAATATGAATTAACATAAAATGTTGTATTAGCAGGTGAGAATATTCAAATATATGTGTATCTATTGCTTAATGAAATGCATATTATATGGGCCTCCACATTACCCACATAAGTTCCCAGAGTTGTATATTGTTTGCCGAGTTGAAAGCCTGAGCTACCAATTGAAAATTAAAGGGAACCAGTCAGTTTGAAAATATTGTACGGTATATAGACGACTTGTTAGAGAGCAGGAGAGGCTGAACAGTATATGTTGTATTTTAATAACAAACACCTGCTTACTCTGGGGTTAGCAGTCAAGGAGTTCGTCCAAATCAGCGACAGCCTTTCCTGTGTAAGTATGCAAACAGAGACACAGATTAGGTACAAGGCACCTTGGTGGCTAAGCCCAGATGGAGCAGGCATTTCAATGATGAAAATGCAAGTCATACAGAATCTGTTCTCATACATCTATACTCTAGTCCATTCATTTTTTCTGCTGTAGAACAATCTGCTGGTAGATCAGATTCCATGTTTAATGTGACAGGTTCTCTTTAAAAACGGCATCAATGAGGTTTTCCTAATCAATACTAGTTTTTTATCTTTGGGCATTAAAAGGATGCAACTCTAAGTACTCAAGTCCAATAAGGCATCAAATCATAGATGTTTAAATCCCAGTGGCTTAACCGTAGAGGAAAACACAATTTTAGAGGTACTAGGTGTGACTGGAGAATCGAGGCAATTGGGCGTGCAATCTCATTGCCTTTACAACTGGCGCATGTATGATTTTACAACAGAACTGAAAAATTAAATGAAATGTTTTATTTGGTTTCTTTGCCAAACAAATAATGTTTTTTTTTGCTCCCAATGAGTAATTTATACAGGGTGGGCCATGTATATGGATGCACCTAAATAAAATGAGAATGGTTGGTGATATCAACTTCCTGTTTGTGGCACATTACTATATGGGAGGGGGAAAACTTTTCCAGATGGGTGGTGTCCATGGCGGCCATTATGGATCCAACTTTGTTTTCAATGGGAAGAGGGTCATGTGACACATCAAACCTATTGAGAATTTCATGAAGAAAACAATGGTGTGCTTGGTTTTAACGCAACTTCATTCTTTGAGTTATTCACAAGTTTATCACCACTTATATTATGTGTTTAAAGTGCTGCCTATTGTGTTGGATTTTCAATGCAACCCTCTTCTCCCACTCTTTACACACTGATAGCAACACGTAAGAAATGCTAGCACAGGCTTCCAGTATCCGTTCTTTCAGATGCTGCACATCTCGTATCTTCACAGCATAGACAATTGCCTTCAGATGAGTGATGAGGCAAACTTTTTTGTGAATGGTGTAGTTAAACAAAACCACCGCTATTGGTCTAACGCTAACCCACATTGGATAGATCCATCCAAGACTGTTGGAACACAAAATTGATGATATCATGTGGTATATGGGGTACAAAGATAGTGAGGCCATTCTTCATCAATGGAAACCTCAATGCCACTGGATATCTGAAATTGCTACATGATTGAAATATCCAGTAGCATTGAGGTTTCCATTGATGAAGAATGATTTTGTTTGTTAACTTCACCATTCACAAAAAAGTTTGCCTCATCACTCATCTGAAGGCAATTGTCTATGCTGTGAGGATACGAGATGTGCAGCATCTGAAACAGATCCTAGAAGCCTGTGCAAGCATTTCCTCTGCGGTGTTGCCATCAGTGTGACAGAGTGGGAGAAGAGGGTTTCATTGACAATTCAACACAATGGGCAGCACTTTGAAAACATTTTATAAGTGGTTATAAACTTGTAAATCACTCATGAAAGAATAGTTACGTTAAAACCAAGCACACCATTGTTTTTCTTATGAAATTCACAATAAATTTGATGTGTCACATGTCCCTCTTCCCATTGAAAAAAATAAAGTTGGATCCAAAACGGCCAACTTCAAAATGTCCCCCATGGTCACCACCCATCTGGAAAAGTTTTCCCCTTCCCATATACTAATGTGCCACAAACAGGAAGTTGATATCGCCAACCATTCCCATTTTATTTAGGTGCATTTATATAAATGGTCCACCCTGTATATAGAATATCAATACAATATATTAAATTTAGGTTGTAAGAACATTGGTAAAGGCAAAAGGAATGCAGAATTCGGGATCTACTCATTTAAAAGGGGTACTCTGAGTTTGGATAGGGATAAATTCCCGATCACTGGGAGTTTGACAGCTGTAATCTTCATGGATTTGATTATCAGGGTTCTGAAGAGCCCCATATGATTGAAGGGATTATCGATAATGATCATGATCAAATATGTGCCCTACCATTCCATTTAGTCTTAATGGGAACACCAGAGACAGCAGAGCGGTGCACTCCGCTAGTTTTCAGCATTCCCATATGAATGGATAGAGCAGCTGTGAGCAGGATTAACCACCACTCCATTTACATAGAGATATTCATCATCCTGGATTTTCCTGTAATTGCATGGCCAAGAGGTCAGACCTCCACCCAGTGATCAGGAAGGTATCCCTTATTCTATGGTAGGTGATAACTTCCAAACTTAATACCCCTTTAAGTCACATGCATACTTTTGGCACTGGGTATGAGAAATTCAGACAGTAGTTTTTGTGAGGTTTCATAAATGTTTCACTTGCTTTTGTTAACAAAAAAATAAAGTTTAATTTCTCCAGGATTTCTTAAGACAGTAGAGCCAAATAGATGAAAACACAAGCTGTAAAAAGTCTGTCAATAATCCATAATATAGTGTCTAACCACAGTGTCTATACATTACCAGAGGTATTAATCTAATTTTCCTCATTTGGGCAATAACTTAGATAGATATCATGAATATTGATTTTATTCTGATAATGGTATGTCCCACTACATTTGCCCATGAGGTAGTGGAAAATGAACAGACGTTCATTTAGACGCTTACATGATAGAGGCCTAGCAGCAGGATTTCTGTGTTATCCGTAAAGGCAGGTTCATACACTCTGAGTACACAATGAAAGGGTGAAGTGCCGTCAACAAAGGTTCAGTCTTTAAATATGGACAGGTGACTCCATTCATACACTTCATAAATAAATGGCACTTCTGTGTTAATCAAAATAGATAGTTCTGCAAGTAACAGCATCACAGAATGGTCCTTCTTGTTTATCATTGCAGTGTAGAGAAACACCAGTGCCAGTCAATGCTATAAAATCCAGCAAATTAGGAAACTCCACCCAGCAGAGTCCCCACCATCAAACCAATGGCAGCATGATCAAGTACTTTATTAGCTAGGAGCAGCCAGCTACATTGAGTCAATGATTAACTTGTACCTTTGGAAAGTGAAAAAAAAAAATTTCTAACCAGAGCCTCAAAAGATTCCTCCATACAGATTTGTTTTTAGAAAGTGGCGACTGCAGAAACAGATTCTCAGTAGAGCACTCTTTTAGGCCAGCTCAAAAGACTATCACAACACAAATTCCTTCATGAGGCTGCATAATGCACTTGCCAAAAAAAAGTAATTAGTGGTCCCAACGGTCAATAGTCTATAGAAAAAAAAATCTGCACTGCATGAGCACAGCTTGTCAGAAGATTTAATTCACCCAAATCCGGGTTTGTCGAATTATACAGCCTCTTTAAGTAAACACCTACTTTAACAAAGGCTTCAGTATTTTACCCAATGTTGCTTTGCCCGTATCCTTGAGTTTCATAGAGGATCTTTCAACGATACTCTTTTCTTTTTGGGCACTCTCAGATTTACTAATATTAGTAGCCTCTGTCACCTTCCCATTTGACCTTATGCTACTGGTCCTTTTGAAGGTACCAACCGTTCCATTTTCTTTCGGAGTAGACTCTCTTATTATTGGTTCAGACTTTCCTTTAGAATGGCGCAAGGATGTTGATCTAGTTATTGTTGAAGATTTTATTGGAGAAGGAGCAGGAGGATCTGGCTTTGCACGGCGAGAAGATGAGGCAACAGTGTTTCTGGCAAAACTGGGAGTAGATGAGGAAGTCCTCAAGGTATTGATTGGTGGAGTTTTGCTTACTTCTGCAGTAGGTGGATTTTGCTTTTGAGTTGTTCGACAGATCTTGGTTTCATCAAGTTTCGGCTTACTAATATTTCTAACTGGCTTTGCAGCTGGTTTTTTTATAGAACTTTTTCTCTGAATCTGATCTCTCTGAAAACGTGCATTGTTGGAAGTAAAACTGGCTCCTCTTTGAAACTTGGGTTCCTCAGTAGTGATACTAGATCTGGGTGAAGACTTTTGAGTATTATCAGATTTTGCTCGTAGAGAATGACGTTGTATCTGTTTGAGCTCATCTGATTTTGCCTCATCCCGAACTGAACTCCTAAGTTCTGTACGTTTTATACTTCCAGGTCTGTTGGATTAGAAATAGGCACAACTTTTCTCATTGTGATATGCTCAGAGTCATTCAACATGCGAACAGGTTTTACAGGGCCAGTGTTACTTGTGCGTGTTGCAGTTGCCTTACTGATACTTGGGATTCTTTCTTTTCAAGGAGTTATGCCTCTTGGGGTCTGTAGGATCTTTATTTTTCAAGGCATTCTCCTTGTAAATACTGTTCTTTCTAGAACCACATTCTGAGGTTTCAGACTGATCAGAAACAGATGTATTTGATCCTATTCCACCATCAGATTCATCAATCTGCACATTTTCTTTTTCATACATATCTCGGCTTTCAGAAGAACCCAGTGTTAAAGAATTATCTGTACCATCTTCAAGAAAAAACAATGACCTATGTTCTTGCTTATCAGAAATGCATGCGTGTTCTGACATCAGACTGCCAATGTTGTATGAAGGAGCCTCAGTTGATTTGTCTGAAGTACTTAATGAAGTAAATGAATGGTCTTTGGTACTTTTACTTAATGACATGCTATCGTCACCATTATCAATACAGCTAAAGGAACCCACGTTCAAGTCATCAAGTTCTAAGTCTGTGACACATGTATCAGTCTTTTTGTTTCCAGATCCTTGGAGATCAAATTTTTGCAACTTTTTAACCAGCTCTCGTTCCTCTACCGCAACGGTTAGAGGACTTAACGGTGCATTATTTTTCTTACTTTCCACCATATTCTGGCAGTTGAGTTGCTGTTGGTTGTTATTTCTGTCTGTTTTATCCTGTTTGTAATGCAAGTTAGACATGGCAGTGGGGTCAGATACCTCATCTTCCAAACTAACAAGTACAGTAGGCAACACATGTGGACTTTGAGTGGTTTTAATGTTATTAAAGTCCTTAATTGTTGTGTTCTGGTCTTTTATCGCCTTGGTTTCTATCCATGCCACGGTGGGTCTTGATGGGTGAGAGTGAGATCGGGGCAAACTGTTAAATTTGTTGGTTTTATCATCATGTGGTGCTTCCAAGTACATCTGCAGTTCTCGATCTGCTGTAACTCCAAGCGATAGCCGGGATCGCCTTGAGCTAGAGTTTCTGCTTAATGGACTTTGTGGTCTTTGCTGCAAAAAAGGTAAAACATCTTCAAGTCCTTTTTTCGTTAACAACTCCACATCACTTTCACTGCTACTCCTTCCAAATCCTCCATTTTCTCCAAAGATCCAGGAGCGTCTTTTAACTTCCATTTCCTTTTGTCTTTTCTGAAGCCGAATATCTTGAACTTCCCTCTCTTTATTTTCCTATCCAAATAAGAGAAGAACATTAAAAAATTAGAATATATGTATCCGTATGTCTGTCTTGCCTAAGAGGATTTTTGTAAATATGAGATACTTTCTACTCAAAATGTATGGGAAAAAATACAACCAAAACAATGGAGCACCTTATTGAGATTTAAGTTACATATGAGGATATTACCTTTACAGCTTTGTTAAACTTTTCACAAAAATCTCGAAATATTTGAAAACATTCATCAAGTTTCATGGTTTCTTTGTCTTCACAGAAGAAGTCAATTATGGTGTTCCCCTCCTTTTGTAACTCTATTTTCTGTTTTTCCAACTCTTTTACATCCTTCACTGCATTCTGAGATACAATAGATTGAAAGCAGTACATTGGTCATGTGTATAGCACTATATTACACGGTTTATGTTAATCTAGTGGATCCTCCTTACGAGCCGCTTTTATCATAATGGCTTCTCTTCGCTACATGAGTGTTTCTACATCACGTACCTGAAGAAAGTGTTCCATTTGCTGTGACAACTCTGTGTCCTTCTTGATTTGGTCTTTGAGGGTCTTCGTTTTTGTTAATAGCGCACGGAACTCTGCCTCTATATTCTCTGTAGACAACCTGTTGAGTCAAGGAATACAATTACATAATATGTTAAAAGACTGTGTTGAGGCATTATTCTGTAATGTTTGAATAGTTCACCAAACACCTCAATGTCAAACATAGCCATGCCTGGTTGTCAAATTCATAAGGCGGATAAATTGGGTGGAAGAGAGTTATCTCTCAGAATAAGAAGGCTTGCTACAGGATTATCAATGACTAATTTCTCACAGAATACACTAAGTTAAAATGTTCTGAGGTCACCAACTCTTGTGGTACGTTTAGTAAAGTCATACTGATATGAGTGACTGGTTAATCTTTTCTACAAATGGTTACACTTATTACAGATTATACTACTTTGTTCTGATTGCGTTTGCCCATCTACTGGATATGTTCAATACAGCAAAAACCTTTTAGGGCACAGGCTCCAAACCACTTCAGAAAATATGATGTGAACAAAGTAGAAACAAAGTTAGTGCCCTGGCACAAAATATAAGAAAAAAAGAAGGTCAACTGAAGAACCCCAAGTGCATAGATGGCTACTGCGAGCGTTGGCGCAAGGCAATTTCCACATTAGTGAAAGCTAACCAACAGTGTATTAAGATGCCCAATCCATGTTACATAAAATACAGGTTGTAAAGGCAGTTTCTTCTATACTGCATAAATTAAAACTGGAAAATCAAATTGCAGCTTAGATTTATAAACCGATGTGGATCAGATACTTATTGTGAATCCAGAGTGAGAATCTGACCACTGACAGAACCACACAAGTTCTCGGCACTGGATAAGTGCAGCTACACAGCAGATGTATGGGAGAAAGGCGACTGATGCTTTTCATCATGCCAGTTTACATGGTGCTGCTTTTCTGAAGACTTTAGTTTGTTCAGGACTGAAGTACAAGCTGAGCTTTTGTGCATGAATCAGCCTTTTGACCCGGCTTTGTGTGTCATAGTAACAAGAGAAAGGGAACCCCAGTAGTAATGTGGGAAAGCCAAGCACCTGACACAAAAAGGTTAAATTCCTGCTCTTTTTCATGTTCTGTAGTTCTGCTTTGGGCATAGAATCTAAAACCTAATCCCACTGGCAAACCATGACTGTAAAGTAGAATATAGGTAATCACTAATAGAATTCTAAGATCTAGCTTAATATTATTCAATTACTTCTGGCGGTACCAAATCTCTCAACTAGATTTCAACCATATATATATTAGCAGCATTTCAAAATTGATCCACACCAGGATATATATATAATATATGTCAAATTGTATTGTAATATCATTGAAACACAGAAAACCTTTGAAAACCATCCCCATAAAAACAGTAGAGCAGTGCAGTTACAGTATATAACAGTCACAGTACATGGTAAATACCATACATGCAGATGGAAGCAACAATATTATGTGGGTATAGGGTAGACATATATTGAGTATAATTATTATGGCCATCTTATATTACCATCATCCCCCCCAGAGTGAGACAGAAAGCATTAAAGGGTTCCAGAAATCTTGTATGCCCCTCAACCACCCATACATGTTAACACGTGACCCATCTGCATCCTGGCCGCACTGCCTAGCACCTCGACGTAAGTTTAGTCCACCACTTCATCATATAAGATGGCCATAGTAATTATACTCATATATGTCTACCCACTTACCGTATATACTCGCGTATAAGCCGAATTTTTCAGCCCAAAAATTGGGCTGAAAAGTACCCCCCTCGGCTTATACGCGAGTCAGTGCTGTATACCGATGTATACATCGGTACATACCGATGTATACATCGGTACATACCGATGTATACATCGGTATACAGCAGCCCCCGTAATGCAGGGCCCCCCAGCCTCGCTCCGGTCACCTGTAAAGGAAACTATACTTAGCACAGTGCCGCTGTCCGCGCCCGCTCGCACCCGCTCGCAGCAGCCGTACGCGATCCTCCATCTTCATGCGTCTTCTTCTCTGTTTCTGTGCTCGTCGCGGGCAATGACGTCATTCCCTGCGACGAGCACAGGAAACAGGAAGAAGAGGCATGAAGATGGAGGATCGCGTACGGCTGCTGCGAGCGGGCGCGGACAGACAGCGGCACTGTGATAAGTATAGTTTCCTTTACAGGTGACCGGAGCGAGGCTGGGGGGGCCCTGCATTACGGGGGCTGCTGTATACTACCGCTGGGGCTGCAATATACTGCCACTGGGGCTGTATACACCACTGGGGCTGCAATACCACTGGGGCTGCTGTATATAGGGGCTGCAATACCACTGGGGCTGCAATACCACTGGGGCTGCAATACCACTGGGGCTGCAATACCACTGGGGCTGCAATACCACTGGGGCTGCTGTATATAGGGGCTGCTGTATACACCACTGCGGCTGCAATACCACTGGGGCTGCTGTATGTAGGGGCTGCAATACCACTGGGGCTGCTGTATATAGGGGCTGCAATACCACTGGGGCTGCTGTATATAGGGGCTGCTGTATACACCACTGGGGCTGCAATACCACTGGGGCTGCTGTATATAGGGGCTGCAATACCACTGGGGCTGCTGTATATAGGGGCTGCTGTATACACCACTGGGGCTGCAATACCACTGGGGCTGCTGTATATAGGGGCTGCAATACCACTGGGGCTGCTGTATATACCACTGGGGGCTGCTGTATATCATACTGCTGGGGCCTGTATACCACTGCTGGGGGCTGTATACCTGTGCTGGGGTCCACCCTCGGCTTATACGCGAGTCAATAGATTTTCCCAGGTTTTGGGGGCAAAAGTAGGGGGGTCGGCTTATACACGGGTCGGCTTATACACGAGTATATACGGTAATATTGTTGCTTCCATCTGCATGTATGGTATTTACCATGCACTGTGACTGTTATAAACTGTAACTGCACTGCTCTACTGTTTTTGAGGACAGCTTTTAAAGGTTCTCTGTGAGTTTCAATGAGGTTACAATAAAATTTGACATATATATCCCGATGTGGATGAATTTTGAAATGCCACTAATCTTCATATGGTTGGAAAGTAGAATATAGCTCTGCATTTTACTTCATAAAACTGAATATCGTGCTCCTACTTTGTTCAAAGCCAATGCACTGGATTTAGTAGCACGTTAATTGATTAGTTTTGCATTCATACCATATTCAGAAAAAAAAAATCTGAAATTCCCTGCTAAGAAAAAGGTGACAAATTTTCAAATAAGGAGTGATCAATCTTGTGAAAAATGTAATAAATAAGATTATATCATAATAAAAAAAAAAAAAACACAGTGCTCATTCCATGAGAATTCATATGGAAAAACAATATGAAAAAAAATGTTGCCAAGCCTTGTGGATGCAAGGTTATATACCCCATAGTAAACCTCACCTAAAGGGGTATCTGCAAATGAATAGAACTGGGATTTTTGGGCTAAGTAAAGGCTAATGTGTGCAGACATCAACAAGACATTACCTGGCCGCTTCATTTACATGATGCAGGTTCTCAGAAAATGTAAGTAATGTAGGATCTTTCTTTTGGGCTTCCTAAAAGAATACATGATAAATTAAAAACAACAAAAACATATAAAATGCATTACAAAAAAACTCTTAAGCAAGAATTTTAATTTTACATAAATAAGAAAAAAACCAAACACTTATTTGCGAAAGATTATACCTTTGGTGCTGGGAAATTGAGTAGTCTTGAAGAGACATCTCATTTAAGCTTTAGAAAGGGATAAAGGCCGCTTTACACGTCGCAATATCGTTCCGATATTGCTTAAGATCTCAGGGGAGCGCGCACTTTTTTGGCACTTGTCCAAAATCGCATAGGGGGAGATGTTACACAGGGAGATATCGGCTAGTTACGCAACTGCGATGTCTACGCCCCCTCCTTCGCGCTGTGTACGAGTGACCCAGGGAACGACCATTTAACATTGGAGTGAATAGGGGAAGTTGCGCTCCAAATCGTAGTTGCGCTGTCACACAGCACGATCCTGCCAGATCGTCAATCCAATATTGCACAGTTGGAGAGCCTGCACAATTCACAAACGATATTGTTTTTGCATTGTTCTGGCGTTGCATTGCTCATTTACACCATACAACGCACGAAAGATATCGGCGGCAACGCCCAAACCACGTGACTTTTTATCGTAGTTGGGTTACGATATCGTGCCGTGTAAAGAGGCCTTTAGAGGATGGAGATTTGCCAACTCCGTAACCTAGCCTGTTAGAACAGACACCCACTAATCAAAGAAAAAGTCACTCGATCTGGGGGACACAGTCTGTCCAGGTATTACAGTAAGCTATTCATGGGAATGGCACCTGATAATGCTGCACTTTTGATGCAGTTGGTATCTGTATGGCCCTCAGTTACATCAGGTAGCAGATGAAGTGCCGCTGGTTATACAACCCCTGGTAAAAATTATGGAATCACCGGGCTCGGAGGATGTTCATTCAGTTGTTTAATGTCGTAGAAAAAAGCAGATCACAGACATTGCACAAAACTCATTTCAAATGGCAACTCTCTGCCTTGAACTGTTACTTTTGTAGACCAAGCAGGGGGAAAAATTATGGAATCATGACAATAAAACAAACAAAACACTCAAATACATTACTAGTATTTTGTTGCACCACCTCTGGCTTTGATAATAGCTTGCAGTCTCTGAGGTATGGACTTAATGAGTGACAAACAGTACTCATCATCAATCTGACTCCAACTTTCTCTGATTGTTGTTGCCAGATCAGGTTTGCAGGTTGGAGCGGAGCCTTGTCATGGACTATTTTCTTCAACTTCCACCAAAGATTTTCAAATGGATTGAGATCCGGACTATTTGCAGGCCATGACATTGACATTGATTATGTGTCTTCTTTCAAGGAATGTTTTCACAGTTTTTTGCTCTATGGCGGGATTTCATCATCCCCAAACATCCTTTCAATTGATGGGATAAGAAAAGTGTCCAAAATATCAATGTTAACTTGGGCATTTATTGAAGATGTAATCAGCCATCTCCCCATTGCCTTTACATGACATGCAGCCCCATATCATCAATGACTGTGGAAATTTTCATGTTCTCTTCAGGCAGTCATTTTTAAAAATCTCATTGTAACGACACCAGACAAAAGTTCCACCATCATTACCTTGCCCGATGCAGATTTGCGATTCAACACGGAATATGACTTTCATCCAGTCATCCACAATTGCTTTTCCTTAGCTCATTGTAACCTTGTTTTTTTCTGTTTAGGTGTTAATGATGGCTTTTGTTTAGCTTTTCTGTATGTAAATCCCACTTCCTTTAGTGTTTCTTAAGCCGGCGTCACACACAGCAACCAAAGCTGCGATGTCGGAAGCGATGCGCGGGCGCGCGCTCGCTTCTGTCATTGCAGCCTTGGTGTCACACGGCAGGATGTTGCCGGTGACGCCACAGCCCAGCGAGTGATCCATAGCAATACTGCAGTATAAGCTGGATCACCGCCAACATCGACATTGTGGTGTCAGACGGCGCAATTCAGCCTAATCGCTGGTTGCAGATTGACAGGTTTACATTCATGCTGGTAAACCTGTCAACCTGCGACCAGCGATAGATCGCAGTTGCGTTGCGCTGTTACACAGCACAACGCACTTGCGATATCGTGAGCGACATCGCTGATGCGTCACTTTTCGGCGATGTCGCTCACGATATTGATGCGTGTGACGCCGCCTTTACAGTTCGGTCACAGACATTGACTCCAGTTTTCTTCCATTCGTTCCTCATTTGTTTCGTTGTACATTTCCTGTTTTGGAGACATATTGCTTTAAGTTTCCGGTCTTGACGCTTTGATGTCTTCCTTGGTCTATTAGTATGTTTCCCTTTAACAACCTTCCCATGTTGTTTGTATTTGGACCAGATTTTAGACACAGCTGACAGTTAACAACCAACATCTTTTACAACATGGTGTGTTGATTTACCCTCTTCTAAGAGTTTGATAATCCTCTCCTTTGTTTCAATTGACATCTCTTGTGTTGGAGCCATGATTGAACAGCTCTCTAAGGTGTGATCACTCCTTTTTAGATGCAGACTAACGAACAGATCTTATTTGATGCAAGTGTTAGTTTTCGAAATGAAAATTTACAGGCGATTCCACAATTTTTTCCCCTGTTTGGTCTACAAAAGTAACTGTTACTGGCTAGCACATTTTTTTTATTTCAAGATTTCTTTTAGTGCTTCTTCAAGGCAGAGAGTTTTGTGCCATGTTTGTGATCTGCTTTTTTTCTACAAAATTAAACAACTGAATGGACATCCTCCGAGCCAGGTGATTCCATAATTTTTGCCAGGGGTTGTATACGCCAAGCCTGGAAACACTGAAGTAGTAATGCAAAACGTAATGTTACTGAGCTCATCTAAAATAGATAAAATGGGCCACAACTGCAGCTGGCAAAACAGCCAAACCGTCATACCATGCAGACCACTAATACGAATAATGTGCCTATTAAAGCCTTAAAAGCTGACGTACACATACCAACATATTGACAATTTTTAAACACCGAGTTACCACTTAACTATTAACCACTTACCAACCCACGATGTAAAGGATTTGCATGGATCGGATCCCGCACTTTGAAGTGAGCTCCAGCACGGAGCTCACATCATTTCCTCGACATCTCAGCTGATCGTATCAGCTGAGATGTGGGACTAACAGCACCAATCGGTTCTGCAACCCGATCGGTGCTGTTAACCCTTTGGATTGCGTTGTCATTCACTGACAGCACTATCCAAAGGCGCTGCGGTGGGGATTGTTCCCTTTCCCACCTGCATTGGAGATCTTGTGAAAGGATTACAGGATCTCCGTGTGTCACGTGATAGCATCAGGGGTCACTACAGGACACCAGGGTATCACAGATCACTTCCTGTGAGTGGTTGGCAAGCGCTGCCAACCACTCACAGTGATCATTTGTGCCATATCCCGATGTCCTGCAGCTCATTGGGACATGGTAAAAGCGATAAGACACCGCAGCACTGTGGCGCCCTATGGGGCTGTGTAAAATAAAGTATCAATTGAAAAATAATTTTTTTTTTAAATTTTAAAAAACACCACAAGTTCAAATCACCCCCTTTTCCCCCATTCAAAATAAAAGTATTAAAAAAATAACATCGCCGCGTTCAGAAATGCTTGATCTATCATGATATAAATTCAATTAATCAGATCGAAGAACTATGTAATGGAAAAAAGGTCCAAATGCCAGAATTACGTTATTTTGGTCGCTGCAACATTCCAATAAAATGCAGTAACAGGTGAACAAAACCGCGCATCCACCCAAGAATGGTATCATTAGAAACGTCAGCTCAAGACGCAAAAAAATAAGCCTTCACACAGCCCCAGATCCTGAAAAATGAGGACGCTACGGGGTTGTGGAAAATGGCGCAAAATGTGCAATCTTTTTTTTCTTCTTTTTTCAAACTTCTGAATTTTTTTCACCACTTAGATAACAGTAAAAGTATACATGGTTAGTATCTACTACAAACTCGTACTGACCCGAGGCATCATACCGTCATGTCAGTTTTACCATATAGTGAACATGGTAAATAATAAACCCAAAAAACAAATGTGTAATTGCTTTTTTTTTGCAATTTCACCACACTTGGAATTTTTTTTTCCTACTTTCCAGTACACTATATGGTAAAACTTGTCCCGCAAAAAACAAGCCCTCATATGTCTATATTGATGAAAAAATGAAAATGTTATGGCTCTTGGAATACAAAAAACGAAAAATCGCCGGGTGGTGTAGGGGTTAAAAACTCTCTAACATGTTGCATTAGATCCATGTATTGAGCAACAATAATCTACCGTACTTAAAAAAATAAACAAGACTGGATAACACATACCAGAGCCACAAAATGTAACAGATTCATTCCTGGTTTATTCGCCTTTGTGTCCGCCAGCCTGAGCAGGGATGACAACTTAAAACCCACAGCGTTGCCAGCATATCCACCCTGGAGAGAAAGCATAGGCAATGTAAGAACTGGAAAGGCTCAGAAAACAAGTCAAATGGGAATTGGGACTGGGCAGGTACAAGCCTATTAGGTAAGGCAATGACAGGAGGCTTCACACTTACTGCATTCATTATGTTTCCGGCTTGTAGGACCAGGTACAAGATGGAGTGTAGCGACTCACATGACAGAAGTTCTGAAAGAGGGGAAAAAAAAATACAAATCACTAAGGAATGCTTAAGAACAAGAGTAAGATCTTATTCTTTTCTCAAACTGAGATCATAGTAAAAGTGAGTGTAATCAGCGACATCTTGACTCCACCTAAAACCCATCATAGAAGAATAGTGCAAAAAAAAAAAAATCACGCTGGAGGCTCCACATGCTTCTGCGATATCCCTGCCCCACTTCTGTACAGACCTTTGTAATAGAACGCTCCGCTCTGCTGTAGCAACTGTAATTCATCCCCAGCTCATTATTCATGGGTCTCATGACAGCACAATGCTTTTTGATATAGGATGCTCTAGTGCTGTAGTAAACACGGCTGTGGTCGGCATTACTTACAATGGCATCATCTCCTCTCATATTTCTGCTTCAAAGAGGGGAAAAAACTACCATATTGTGCAGAACTGAGAGAAGCAGTATCCAAAGGTAAATTACAGAATGTAGCTGCAAAACCAAAGAAATACAGCATAACATCGCTCTTGATCATCTCCATTGAGTCAGAATGACTAAACCATGTCTCACTGTGTCATCCATTGTGTACGGCCATCTTATTATTCTGTAATTGAAATCTGGAAGACTTGTCTATTGTCCACCATTAGAATTGTTGTAGGTGTAATCCAATAATTTCCCTATACATTCTGTCCCATTTCAGTGCTGTGGTTTGGTGATGCCTTTAAGAGTGAAAATATTACTCACAAAACCAAGCCTATAAGAACACATGACGGAAGCCACATGTGTAATATTGATGTATAGATTTTTTTTAGAATGTTTAGCATAAAGGTTCATTTACTTCGTGTACTTACGGTGTATGCGGAGTGCAATCTGAGATTTAAAATGGGAAAAAAAAAATCAGATTGCACTCCATTTATACCAGATGTAGTCAAAAAAGTGTTTGGGCAAGCGCCAGTGCTTGGAGTGGTAGGAGTAAGATCTGAATTTTGGAACACAGGTTTGTAGTTTGGTGGGTTGATTTGGCAGTTCCTACCTTTATAAATGGTAAGGGGGTATGTGTACCCGCTTGTGTTTTCACACAATTTCACACCATGTTTGGTGCTTGGAGGGATTCAAGTGGCAAAATGACAGATGACTCTTGAAACTCATCAAGGACTTATCAACAGATTTTGCTCCAGCATGTAGGCATTTAGATATTAATCTTTTAGGAAAGGAATTAGGGACCTCAATGTATGTAGTCGATCATAAGTGGAGCCATTTAGAGGACTTAGAATTGGTCATTAAAATGGAGGAATCTTATTAGGGTTTTATATTGGGATCAAGACATTACAACTGCAAATACATTGGTGCTGTGGACAGAGTTAGTTGCCCAGCAGAAAAGCCGAGTGTTTTATATTTACCATAGCCATGTTCAGGGTAATGACCCGAGGGTGGCGTGGACATGGAGGCACCATTCCTCTCTCCTATCTGACACGTTAGATCATATCAGATAAGAGAGAATTGATTTGTCTATACGATGTCACTTTTATTACCGTTATCATTATTCATTAAATAACGTTGATTACGTGACCGAGGAACGGAAAAAAAGAAAAACAAGATTGTGCTCTCCAGCTTTTCAGGTACCCCTGCTTGCTGAAGTCCTGGAGAATTTCCAACTCTGGGAGTTCTATACACTTATTTCTTAACACCATTCATTTAAATGTATTGGTGGTCGATAAGGAGTTAAAAGCCAGCCAGGGCCTGAGCTGCATGGGTGACTAGTCAGTCAGATGGGTCCCGGGGAGCTCTTCCCCACCTGCTGATTGACAGTTTTCCCAGTGTATGTATAGGAAGAGACCTGTTCCTCCACAGGAGCAGGCAGGGAGAAGCCACGGAGAACCTGTCTGTCCTACTAGTGTCCCATGCGAATCAGGTCCTGGTGACTTTTAAGGTATATTTTAAAGTATATGCCAAACATACGTGGCTGCAATCATACAGCCAGGGTCTAATACATGCTGGCAATTGTTAAAATGATCTTAGCTGAAATACCTTCTTACAATAATACACCAGAGGAGAAGAAAAAGAGAAAGAAAGAAGTACACAAATATTGTGAGCAGTCCAGAACATCAGGGGACTTCAATTTACTCTGCCCTGAAGTTCTAAACCGTCAATGTAGAGTAATCGGCTTGCCCAAGATTGTCGAGTTGAAGGGGCGGGAAGAATACCCACCTCTACCTCAGTTTATCTTAATGGTTGTATACACAAACTGATCCGATGCTTGAGTATAGGAAGCAATGATTTGGCTTCCTCCCCCCAGGTGCCCCCAGGAGTAATGTGGTGGCGGTGGAGTTAGAACAGGAGCTCTCCCAGGAGATAGGAGTTTAAAATCAGCAATAAGAAAAAAAAATTACGGTATGTTAAACTGCCCTCCCCCAATGGTCTGCGGGGGCACGATATGTGAAATACATACAAAAATAATTTACAGTAGGAAAAAAAAAACAAAAAAAAAAAACTGGATGTCTGAATCACAGAGCTTCTCATCAAAATAGTTAAGACCAATATAGCAAATAAATTTGAATGCAAAGTGGATCATAATTTATACAAGTTTATTTTATAGCACTCCAATATAATGGTAAATAAATAAATAAGACAAAGAAAAAAAAAATCCTATATTTTTCTTTAAAGCCATAAATACTAATTAAAAAATAAAAGAATATAATATTATATATGGACCTTCTTAAGTGGTGTACTGGTCTGACCCTTTGAGGTGCTTATTAGATAATGGAAAAATCCAGATCAGGAGGCAATTTTTGCATAAGGGATCATAAGTTGGGCAAGGATTAAACTGGCTGCATTACACTCTAGATTAGTAACAATCGAATCATTTTGGTCTTTCTTTAGTATTACTGGTATATAGAGTTCGGAAGACAAAAAGGTAAATTGAGCAAAAATGTTAAGGTTTTTGATCACAGATGGTGAGGCAGAATCTTCACTTTGGTTTGTGTGGCGAGGCCTCAGTCAGGGTTGTGGAGTCAGAGTCCATGTGCATTTTGGTGAAGTTGGATTCAGGATAATTGAGGCATCATAGTTGAAGTTGGAGGGTTGGTTTTCTGACTCCACAGCCTTGGCCGCAGTAGAAAAAAGTTAGAAAAGTAATGAATTGTCCCACAATTATAGGGGCACCATACAAAATTGCAGCCTATGTAGACGATTTATTATTTTTTATTAATAACCCTAACTCTTCCCTGCCAAACTCATGTCAGAATTTGTAACGCACGGAGGCTTATCTAATTTCAAAATTAAATTTTTCTAAATCGGAGGCACTGAAACAGCACCCCCGCCGCCTTGGCCCCATTGAAGAGAACATAAAAATTTAACTGGGCTAGCTCTGCAATTAACTACCTGGGCATTATGCTTCCCAAGGACACCCAACTAGCTTTCTCCTTTAATTATCCTACACTACTACAATCCATTTAGAATAACTGCTCAAGATGGAAGAGGAACGCTCTTAGGCTGGCTTCACATTGGCGTTCCCCTCCGCAGCGTTCTGCGGAGGGGAAGCGCCATGTGTGTGCAGCCAGCAGAAGCCCCTATCTTTATAATGGGAATGCACGGTGCTGCGCTTGACTGCGCATGACCGTGCGCTTCCATTCACTCCCATATGTGATTTGTACTCAGGCGGACGCCTGCGCACAAATCATACAGTCTCATCCGCACCAGGGACGCAACATGTTGCATTCCTGGTGCGGACGAGAGTGTGTGATTTGTGCGCAGGCATCCGCCTGAGTACAAATCACATATGGGAGTGAATGGGAGCGCACGGTCATGCGCAGTCAAGCGCAGCACCGTGCGCTCCCATTATAAAGATAGGGGATTCTGCTGGCTGCGCACACATGGCGCTTCCCCTCTGCAGAACACTGCGGAGGGGAACGCCAATGTGAACCCAGCCTAACATGGCTAGGGAGGAGTGCGATCTTTAAAATGAATATCCTTCGCAGGATTTCTTACATATTTCAAGCACTCCCAATCATGGTTTCCTCACCTTTCTTTAAAAGTATAGCATTAATTCAATCCAGATATGTTTGGGGAGATAACCCACCGCAAATCAGCATAAAAGTCCTGCATCGCACAAAGTCAGCCGGCAGCATCCCACTTCCCAATTTCAGATCTTACTACTTAGCAGCCCACCTCTCCAGAATACTGGACTGGTGCAGGAACGGCAGGATGGAGGCGTGGGTTGGAGTGGAGCAGGATTTCACAATTGTTTACTTGACTGGAATTCTGTCAGGAGGGCCTAGCCGAGTGAAGACTTTGAGGGAGCACTCTACAATCACTCTGGCGTGCTGTGATATTTCATTCATCATAATGCACATCTTGCCCCAGTCATCTCCACTGTTACCGATTCTGGGAAATCCCCTTTATTCCCCAGGAATGGATGATCCGGTATTCTGCGCGTGGATAAGGGAAGGCCGCTTTAAGGTATTACATTTCTGCAACGGAAGCACCTGGCCAATGAGGTTAGAACTCATGGACCTTCAAACTTCCTATGTCCTAGACACATGGAGAGCCAACCAACTATCTCACTTCATTAGATCCCTACCTCCCTAGGACCTCCATCTCTGGAACTTGGACAGCTTTTGAGGAGAAGAGCCTGGGATCGGGCCCAACTAGACACACTCTAACCCAGACATACTGTTTAATTAATGCATCCACAGAACATACCAAGACCAAATTTCAAATACAATGGAAGACCTACAGCTCCAGCTATCAGAGGACCAAAGGAAAAAGAGCTGTGCATTGACACAAAGCCTCCATCACTTTCCGCCTCAAGGCAGTTGGATTCACACTACTTTCCAGATGGTATAGAGTTCCAACCAGGCTGTTTTCAATCTTCCCAGAGGTAAGCCCCCTCTATTGGAGGGCTTGTATTCCTCTTTTATGGAAAACAGATATCCCTCCCACGATGGTCCTGTGGTTTGCCAAAGTTAATGAGATGATGTTGCTCGGAGGCCTTACTTCAATCCTAAACAACTCTCAGGACCAATTCATTAAGACCTGGTTCTACTGGAAAGAATTTTAAGGGATCTGATGAATGTGTTTGACTATTGGAGGCAAGCTGAGTGTTTTATAGGTTTCCCTTGACATCTTCTTCCCTGATGGTACCTATTTCTTGCCCCAATCCTTTCCTGGAATCTCTTTCCTATTTTTTTTCTCTCGTTATGTTATATCCTGTTTTCCTTAGTGTGTTAATTTTTCGCCAGGTTCTAGTTCATAGTTCCTTGTATCCTTTCAAGTCACCACAGGGGAGCTGAGTAAATAGGGATCATAGTCTGAAAATAGATTGTAGCCAGGAATTACACTCTTGGAAATGGATGACATATGGAACCATTTCTTGATTTGTGTATGTATCCATAGCTGACTTACCGTATATACTCGTGTATAAGCCGAGTTTTTCAGCCCAAAAATTGGGCTGAAAAGTCACCCCCTCGGCTTATACACGGGTCAATACGGTAATATATGTGGTGGGGGCTGTGTCCGGGTGCTGGGGAGGCTGGAGGAGGCGGGGAGAGGCTGATGACTGAGCGGCCCATCACGTGGTGCCGCTCATTAGATATGCACGGCTCCCCCCGCCCATCACAGCGGCAGGGGGAGCCGTGCATACAGCCCCCCAGTGTATACAGGCAGTCCCCCAGTGGCACTAGCCCCCCCATCATGTGAAGAGCCCCCACACTGTGCAGAGCCCCCCCGCTGCATTATCTTACCATCCAGGGTCTTCTTCACCGCGGGTCCTGCAGTCATCATCGCGCGCTGTGTTCAGGTCTCACGTGACCCGGCGCGATGACGTCATTCCACTGCGACCGCTGGGTCACATGAGACCGGGAACACAGCGCGTGAGGATGGACTGGAGGACCAGCGGTGATGAAGACCCTGGATGGTAAGATAATGCAGCGGGGGGGGCTCAACAAAGTGTGGGGGGCTCTTCACATGATGGGGAGGTGAGTGCCACTGGGGCCTGCTGTATACCCCTGGGGGCCTGCTGTATACCATACTGCTGGGGGCTGTATACCACTGGGGGGACCTGTATACCTTACTGCTGGGGGCTGTATACCTGTCCTGGTGGCTGTATACCATACTACTGGGGCCTGTATACCACTGGGAGGGCCTGTATACCACACTGCTGGGGGCTGTATACCTCACTGCTGGGGATTGTATACCTGTGCTGGGGTCCACCCCCGGCTTATACGCGAGTCAATAAGTTTTCCCAGTTTTTGGGGGCAAAAGTGGGGGGTCGGCTTATACACGGGTCGGCTTATACACGAGTATATACAGTAATTATTATGCATAACCTTATCAGTATAATTGCTTATGTATTTACTGTGGAATACTGTACTGTCTTCTATAACGTCTCTAATTATACTAAGTTTATAAAAAAAAAAAAAAGTTCTTATTTTGCTCATGCCTTCCGTGTTTAATGTTACAGCAGTTATATATTCATTTACTACAAAGTAACTTGCATAAACATTTTATAAAAAATAAATAAATAAAAATGTGTGATTCAGTTTTTTCTACCCTCCCACATTACAATGTACACACACCCTAACAAAATGTGGGTCATGCCCGTAGTATAATCCAAAATTATCTCTTGCAATAGCAAGTGTTACTCGCCATAGTTATTAATGCGCCCATATGGGTGTGCTGTGACTTCTGTAAATATCTCTGCCTCATTATCAGAAAAGTTCTTGTATACTACAAATCCCCTGTAAATAAATGTGTGTTCATGGCCTTGATGCAGAGGTGTATCTACAAGAGGTGCACGGGTCGCAATCGCACCGAGGCCCTGGTGCCTAGGGAGCCCCAAGACACCATTTGGCTAACAGAGAAAGATTAGGGCTATTAAAGATTTGCAATAATTGGGGGCCTCACTGGAGCTTTTTCATCAGGGCCCATGAACTTCAAGTCACACCCCTGCCTCTGTGTATACTGCTCTGTCTACCGAGCAGATACGTTCCCCATCCAGACAGGACAGGCACACAGGTAAAGCTGCCTAACATACAGAAGAAAAAATGATCATTTCATATGCACTTCGGCCTCCTCTATTAAGCGACATCGGAAAAAATTAGGAACGGACACATTCAATTTAATCATGTTCCATTTGTTCTAGGACGTGAGCGGCTTCCAGAGGTGTCCAGAACAGTCAGAGTGCGTGGAAGTCAGTCTGCACTCAGTTCACATCTGAATGCAGGCCAATCTCTGCACACTGGCACAATGGAGAAGAGGGAGAAATATTGTTCTCCATCTTCTCCTCACTGTCTCTCATATGACAATCTGTTCACACTATGGCTGTGTTCACACTGGGCGTTTTTGGGCTGTTTTTGCTCATCAGTTTTTGTAGCCAAAACCAGGAGTAGAGAAATCAGAGGAAAAGTCTAATAGAAACACGTCACCACTTCTGGATTTAATCACCCACTGCTGGTTTTGGCTACAAAAACTGTTGAGCAAAAACAGCCCAAAAACGCCCAGTGTGAACACAGCCTTAGATGGACCCATGGATCAAACTCTGACAGATGGTCGTTTGCAGAAATTAACCAGATTCTCTTGGAAGACAGAATCTATGGCCGTCTGCCCCAATAGACCTGCAATCTTGCCTCTGATCGGGAGCCTCGCTGAAAGTTGGCCCTAAAAGGACAGGGAGTGTGAGTAAGCCTAAAAGAGCCACACGGGCCAATGTGATGACTGCAAGATTCACTTTTTTTTCTAATAAAAATAATAAATATAATTTTCTTTAATACATGCAAGACAAAAACCAGATTTAGACAATAGGTGGTTTTCTGATGTCATCCCCTTTACGTTATAAGCTCTTACACTTGGCAACCTCTTCCATTGAAGCAGCTGTAATCTAGGGACAACAATAAGCTCAACACACAGCGTCATCATCATCTAGGGAAAACAGGCTTCCATAGGAACCTGTGGCTTTTGTTTTGTATACAAGGTATAACGATCTGCATACAAAGCAAATCATACAATATGGGATTTGTTGACTGGTATCCTGTACATATTTCAAAATAAGTTACCGTAATAGAATTGCAGAGTATTAAAGACAATACTGCCCATTTTATTTTTACCTGTCCTCAGATTTCATCAAATCAAACATTAATAGATTTCTTAGACCTGAGGAGACTGGCATACTTACTTTGAAAATCCATTACGGTAACTGTATGATTTAGATTTGAATATCTAGTCTCATAAAATGCTCATCTATTTTATTTTTTTAATCAAATCATTGTTATTTATTTTCAAAGAAAAGTCAGGACAAATACAAAATTCAGTGCCATTGTAAACAGTGGTAACACAATCGCATAGATCAGCATAACCTCAAAATGTATCCTAACAAAAACCATCTGCAAAAAATTCATTTTAATCTCAGACAGTAAAACTTTCAAAAAGGAACACCGAAGTTTAGTCATTGCCTTTCAAAGTAAGTATATCAGACTCATCAGTCCTGAGAGAGCTGCTTAAATATCTTCAGCATGGAAGGTGAAATCTGAGAACACATTTTAAAAGCAATCTAATGTAAACGATGCCTATACACATCAGATGAATCATGGTGGGGCCGCATGGTCTCCAATTAATTAAATGTTGTAACAACAAATTCAATGCACACACCGGGGAACCGGTCAGCTGACACCGCGTCAGCAGTTGCGTCACACCAGGTCCTGGTGGTATGAGCACAGGTCCTCTGTCAGACCTGCTCCTCACGATCTCCCAGTGGGGAGAGAGAATAGTGAGTTGTGCAAGGTTTATGTGATTTCAGGGTGCTAGAACAGAAAGCCAGTGGAGGGGAAATCCATACTTAAACACTTATTGAACATTTATTGGTCTTCAGTAAATGTTAAGTATGAATTTCCCCTCCACTGGCTTTCTGTTCTAGCACTCTGAAATCACGTAAACTTTGCACAACTCTCATTACCAATGTGACACTCACAAAAAACATCTCAAAATAGGTAAAACCAGCAAGCTCTCTCAAGATTTTGTAATCAAGTGATGAATCCAGTTCACCCACACAGGTCCAGCATGTACGGATCAGCACACTAGCAGTGCTAGACACCAACATAGAAAGACGAGGATCCAGCTTCCAGTTAGGGTGCCGTTACACAGGGCAACAGGGCTGGAGATGTCGCCGGCGAATGGCGGGGGCGCGAACGCTCTTGCCGCCCCCGCCAGTGTCGCCGCCCCCGTTTAGACGGGGTGACACCTCCAGCCCCGCGCCGGCGATCTGTCAGGCAGCATCGCCACCGGGGTGTCTGGACACCCCAGCAGCGATGCAGGACAATGGGAGCCTATGGCTCCCATCGCCTGACAGGTCGCCGGCGCCTGGTTACATGGGGCGATGTATGCACATCGCCCCAGATCGGTCACCTGGTTTCAGAGCACTGCTCTGAAACCAGGCGACCTCCAGGCACCGGCGACATCGCCCCTTAACATAAGGCGACGTAGGGGCGATGACGCCGGCAATAGGCCACGCCCCCACTGTTATGGGTGGCAATGTCGCCCCGTGTAACGGGGCCCTTAAAGTGGAATTTATTCACAAATTAAGTGGTTCCATAAAAACATTTCCAAGGATAGAAAAAAAAAAAATAGAAAGGTGCATATAGTCTTGCTCAGAGAGCCCAGAGATGTTAGCTGACAAAGCGTCGGAAACGCGTCGCCGTGGTACACCGTATCAGCTAACATCTCCAGGCTCCTGAGTAAGACTGTATGCACCTTTCTATTTTTTGTAATACTTAGAAGATTTTGACAATCTTATTTTTGCAAAACATACTGATTTCCCTTGGTTACTGAATTACTTGCTAAACTACTGAAGGTTACAGTGAGCACTGTCGGAGCCATGATCAGAAAGTGGAGAGAACATCTGCTTGCTATAAACCAGCCATGAGCAGGTACTTGCCTCAAGATTTCAGTCAGAGGGTGAAAAGAATTATAATAGGTGCCCAAGAGCCATGGACTATCTGGATAGAGCTACAGAAAAAACTGCCATGAGCAGGTAAAACTGTTTTAAAGAAAACAAAAAGTAATGCACTCAACCTCCATGGTCTGCATGCACACCCACCCAACACGCAAGACTCCATGGCTGAACTAAAAGCATGCAAAAGCGCATTTAAAGTTTGCCAAAAAGCACTGGATATCACCCAAAATACACCATACCAACAGTTAAGTGTGCAGGTGGGAACATCATGGTGTGGGGCTGTTTTTCATCATACAGAACTGGCAAACATCATGTAGGAAGGATGAATGGACAAATGTACCAACACATTCTTGATAAAAATGTGCTGCCATCTACCAGGATGATTAATATGAAATGAGGTTTGGTATTTCAGCAAGACAATGATCCCAAACACACAGGTATGGAAACTCTCAATTGGTTTCAGAAAAAGAAAAATAATCCTGAAATGACTTGAACCCAATAGAAAATTTAAGGAAGGAACTAAAGTTCAGAGTTCACAGAAGGAGCCCATGTAACCTTCAGGATTTGAAGAGTGTGTGAAAGAATAGACCAAAATCACACCTGAGCAATGTATAGGACCAGTTTCTCCATACTGGAGGGTTCTTAAACCAACAAAGGGTTTTGTATAAATTATTAAATAAATTTCAGTAAGTGTGTTTAATTCCGTTTCCCTGTGTCATTTCTCAATATTACATATCACTACATTTATGGACATCTGTGGTTTGATTTATTTTCTTGTCTGGATTAGATGGGTTGTTACCGACATCTGGTGAGAAATTCAAGTCAATAGCAACTTTAGAAAATGAGTGAAGTGTTTAATAATTATTTCACCCACTGTACATTGCATGGCTCACTGTGGAAACAGGATGTGCAGGTCTTAATACATAATATACATGTGCTTCTCAACGCTCACCTTTTGTAGCCAATCGGATTATCATCATGTCCTGATTTAGGGAGGCGTAAGAAGGTGAAAATTCTTTCTTCAGCACCATTGCTTCTATTCGTAAAAAATAACTGAAAAAAAAACAATTTTGTTTAAGGCTCATTTGTGTTAAAGCTTTGGTTTTGCATAGAGACATATTTGCATTACCAGCAAATATGGCAGCACAATGAGACATTAACACACCGGGTTTTTACATAGCAATCTTTAGTCTTAGTCACTTGAACAGAAGCCTCAAATATGTACGGTTATTAAATCTGTAATGTTATTAGGAACTGAAACACTTTCTTTGTACAAAGAGCTTAGCTGATTCACACAAGCGCAAGCATCTCAGGGCCTCTGGAAATGCCAGCGTATCCATCAACAACCCAAGCCAACCTTGACTGAGTCAGAGACCAACGCCTTGTAGAGCCCTGAACACAAAGCAATAGGAAAACTGATGCAAGAATGTTGATAACACAAGATGTCAGACTGTCAGTCACAGAAATGAGCATAGAACTGCATTGTTCTGAATACTGCAAAAAATCATTATGGAAGACTTGGCAAGTCTCCTACAGCACCATAATCTGATGTAGCCGGACATGGACTATCAACGTGTGTCATTTCTGTCTCTTGTCTAAACAAAAATGAATTGAAGTCAGAAATAACCCAACTATCAGACTGATCTAGCCTGAACTGCAGGATCTTGCCTAATTTAAAGAGGGCTGGTCACCACTCCCAACATGTCAATTTTAGTTAATAATTGTATTCCCAATTAAAAACCGGTTCTAGAACATTTTTTCTGGTGACCGTGCTTATACCATTCTTCTACTAACCCCCCCCTGGAAATGTATGTATAAACTGACAGCTGGGTGTTACCAGAGGGCGTGTCCCTGCAACAGCTGACTGTCCAATCACTGGTGTTTCCTCAATGACACACCCAACTAAGGCGGCCGTCACACTCATCAATATCGTGAGCGATATTGTTAGCGATCACGTGCACGCGCGATCACTAACGATATCGCTCACATCACTGGTGAGCTGTCACACAGGCAGACTCACCAGCGATGTGGAGCAGCGAGATCGCTGGTAACTGATACACATCGGGTTACTAGGCGCTGCGCGGCGCTTAGTAACCCGACGTTTACCATAGATACCATCTCCCAGCATAGGCTGTGCCGCTGGGAGATCGTTCATCGTGGTGTCACACACCACGATGAAGCAGATTGTTCAAGCGTTTATCGCTTGATATGAGCTCCGGCTCACATATCTGTGATGTCACGATCAAGCGATTTTACATTGTAAAATCGCTTGATTACACGCAGCGATGCACAAACGATATCGCTTAAGCGATCAAAAAGCAGATCGCTTAAACGATATCGTTAGCAATATTGAACCGTGTGACGGCCGCCTGATGGTGGGTTTACACACACCAATTTATCTGTTCAATATCTGAACAGATCTCTGGTTGCAGTGAAATCATGGATACATTGCTCCATGTTGTACACAGCCACAAAATGGAACTATGTGTCCATGATTTCACTGCAACCAGAGATTGGTTCAGATATTGAACAGATAAATTGGTGTGTGTAAACCCACCATAAGAGGAATGGCACTCCCCAATTGTCAATTTATTCATAAATTGTGGTTGACGCCCAGGGAACACTTGCACCTTTATTTCTGGTGACATAATTTTGGAACAAAAACACGGACAGAAAAAAAAAACCTGTCTCACAATAGTGGTTGTTAGAGGAGGTACTTGAATAAAAAAATAAAAAAATTCTAGTGAAAGGTCCTCTTGATGAGCGAACACGACAATGCTAAACACTAAATACACTCAAATTGAGCATGTCGGGTGCTCTGTTGGACTTGACTTGAGTAACGATTATAACAAAGTCAATTAGTGATGAGTAGATCGTCTCTCTGCCTATAGACAGCCAAAAATAGGGCATTTCCTGGGGAGGGTGGTTTTTTTCTTTTTACACACAATCTGGATATGTTGCTTGTAACTAGACAGAGCAATCCAGAGATTGCAATCGGCTCTCATTGGGGTGCCAGCTCCCAGCTCTGTAAGTTGGATCGTTCATGAATGACACATTTGATCACCTGTGATGCAGGACTGTGGAGATTGGAGTTCGAGTTGAGGAGTCCAAGTCCATGTCTGAGTCATTTTGGGTGGAGTCGGATTTAGGGAAATAGAGGAGTCTGATATTTGGCTTACCGACTCCACCGCCCTGCTCGTCTGTGTACCGAGCGTACCCAAGCACCCCCAATGCAGTGGTGCGTACGCTCGCACAAGACCCTACAGTTTGGGTTAGGGTGCCTTCACACTGTGGTCAGGTCCGGTCCGGGGCTGTCAGGGGTGACAGCCCTGGACCGGATTTTGGCCTTATAGTAGCCTATGGGGCCGGATGGCAGCTATCTGCCTTCCGGCTTCCATGTCGCTGGAAGAATCCGGGAGAAGTGGAATTTTTCTCCCGGATACAAAAACGTTGCTTGCAACGTTTTTGTGTCCGGGGAGACCAATCTCCCCATAATTGGTGTCTCCCTTTACATGGGAGCCTATGGGGCCGGTTTGCCCCGATCCGGGAACCTGCGGCTCCACGCCGCTGTTATAATTCAGGACCGCGGCTGGTTCCCTGCGAGCCGCGGTCCTGAATAACCAGCAGTTGCAGCTGCGGCAGGCTGAACACCGGACTGGAGGGCATATTAGCCCTCCGGTTCTGTGTGCTGATCCAGTCCGGGGCAGTAAGGTTCACCCCTGACAACCTCGGACCGGACCTGACCGCAGTGTGAAGGCACCCTTAGACAAGTCCTACTTGTTAGGCGGCCGTCACATGCTGAGATATCTCTAGCGATATTGTAAGCGATCACGTGCACGCGCGATCGCTTACAATATCGCTCACATCGCTGGGGAGCTGTCACACAAACAGACTCACCAGCGATGTGGATCCGCGATCTCGCTGGTAACTATGGTACACATCGGGTAACTAGGCGCCGCGCGTCGCTTAGTTACCCGACGTGTACCATAGTTACCATCTCCCAGCATAGGCTCTGCCGCTGGGAGATCGTTCATCGTGGTGTTATACACCACGATGAAGCAGATCGTGGCATCGTTCATCGCTAGATCTGAGCTCCGGAGCTCAGATCAGCGATGTCACGATCAAGCGATTTCACATCGTAAATCGCTTGATTACATGCAACGGTTTCTTGCCCGATTATCGCGTAAGCGATCAAAAAGGAGATCGCTTAAACGATATCGGGGAAGAAATCGTTGCGTGTGACGGCCGCCTTAGAAGGATTTCCTGACAATCAGCTGACTACACAAATGTGTTGCCTGGCTTGTAGAGCTTTGTTCTAAAAAAGTGGACTTGGTGTAATAACTGAGTCCTCAAGGGTTTTTGAAAATCTATTTTCCAATGAAAGGACACATGGAAGTACAGGCGATAAATGAGCCAGAATCCAACACATTCACACCATAAGTCTCCATTATATTTTGGTTTTAGCTTACTTTGGCACTTGAATCAGCATGTACATGAATGAATCCGCCAGGGACAGTTTTGTGATTTCACCACTGAAGGCTTTCAACTTCTTCACCTATAACGAAACCAAATTTAGACAGGATTATATTATTATTACATGCACATCAATACAGGAAAGCACCACCATAGAAGGTATCCAGACTAAAATCTATCAATTCCAGGTGGTTTATTTTATTCCGTGGAAACAGGATAGCTCAATTGTCCCTGATCTGAAAAGACACTCCCAGATCGCACAGTACTAAGCCCATAATAGACCTTCCAAATTCCTTTTTTTCCCCACACATAACTCTGAAATTGTTTTATTTCTATATAAAGACATCCCTGTAAGGTTATTTGTAATCCCATATGTAGCCGACGCAGCATGTTAAGACAAGATAAAATATAAAAGCAGAAACAAAATATATACACGTATAATTGTACATAATCCTTCACATAGTATACAAAAACACAATGGGATGCAATAATAGGATTTGTGCAGTGTATTATTAAAGAATTATCTATACAGGTAGATGTCATATTTGACATGCAAATCTTTTACAAATCTATGAACACATTGAGACATACTGCACGCAACCTGTTAAAAAAAGGAAGAAAAGTTCAAGTAGAACAGGACATTTTTAAAGAAAAAACGGTTTCCAGCCAATAAATGAATGTCACAGGATTCTGGGCAAAGAAGAGGAATTTTTATATTTTTTTATTATTTACTGCAGCTAATCTTTTTGAGGTAATACAGTAAAAGAAGTGATCACAAAGTAGCATCTAAGAAAGCCAATTGCCACTTACTTTCCCAGCTCTTAATCACCACCACCCATGTAGACCACAGCTTCTCCATAGCTGCCCACATCCTCTGGAATGATATACCTAAGCTATATTCAAATGAAGATAATTTGCTTCTGACTTTTCTGTTGTGTATCTGCAGCTAAAAACATATGTTCAGATTTTACAGTAGTTCTTTGTAAGGGGTGGACTGATGCTCCTGTCCTGAAGACTCCAACCACACTGTGTTGTATGGTAATGTGAACTGTGTCATGCTTCCATGTATATCATGTAATACAACGTATAATGTGTAGAGTGTTAAAGATAATGTTATGAAGTAATGTACAGTAGAAGGTAAGATGACGTAGTACTTAGGATAGGACTAAGACACATGGGTATAATTAGATAGCCATTTACTGTTGGGCAAGGAACAGTTAAGGTGTGGGATCAGCCCACTGCGGATGGAGAGAGACTGTAGGCATAGAGGGAAGACTTCATTTTAAGTTAGTGATAGACTGTAATAGTGAGTAGTATACCAAGGAGTAGTAGCAGTGTGCAAGCGATCTCGTTATGTGGGACACGCACCAACGATGTGGCCCCTGCTGTGAGATCGTTACACACTGCTCTGGATCATTTCTACATCGTTGCGCTCTCGCTGGGAGCGCTACATCGTTATGTTCGATAGGGACAATGACCAACGATGTCATTGCTACGCTATGGAGTGACAATTCCCAACAACCTCAGTATAACACTGGATCGCTGGTGCGTTGTTTTTCACATCGCTGTCGAGATACCGGTTTGACATCTTACCAACGATGTGAAAAACGACGCACCAGCGATCTCTGCACATCGTTATCGGGATCGCTGGTGCGTCGTTATGTGTGACTGGGCCTAAAGGTGAAACGTGCCCCCAAAATGCATTGGTGTTTTCACTGATGGAACAAAGGCTCAGTTACACACAGATAATTGGGCAGAGATTGTTTGCAGATCTCTGGTTGCAGTGAAATCATGGACACATTGTTACATTTGTACACAGCAACAAAATAGAACAAGGTGTCCATGATTTCACTGCAACCAGAGATCTGCGAACAATCTCTGCACAATTATCTGTGTGTGTAACTGGGCCTTAAGACTTGGGAGTAAAAATGCTTTTAGAATCTTTCCAATAAAGATGGAATCCCCCATTGTCTTGATGCCCATTTTTGTCGTTTTGTGCCTTCTTTGTCTGTACCCGAATCATTATTCTAAAGTATTTCATTTGTGCTCAATTGGTTTCTTTGGAATCACTAAACTCCACCAACAAAGCAGAAAACAGAGGTTTTCATCCGATTTATCAACTGCAACTTTTAATGAATTCTTTAAATTTGGCACAACTCAAGTTCACCCTTTATGTAGCTTTATACATACTTTTCAAAAAGCCATATCTTTTATGACATTTTAAAAAAGATGCATCTTTTTGCTCAAAAAGTAATAAAAATGGTTAGCGATAGTTAGGAAGCCCTTTGTAACGACCATCCGCTGGTAAGGCAGCACCCGAGAAACCTTGAGACCCTTTACCCCTATACAGGGACCTGGAATTACAGCGGAGCCCAGGAGGTAGCTGCCTATGATAAACAGCAGACCAGAGCAGGTAGGTCGCCAGGAAGGGAGTATTTAATCAGGAATCGAAAGCGAAGTCAGAGTCAAAAACGGGAGGGCTGCAAGGTACAAAATCGGCAGATGGTAGAAGGGTCAAAAATCCAGGCAAAGGTCAAAGTAGCAAAATATGTATAGATCTTTGGGGAAACCAAGACTATATCTGGTGGCCTGCAGAACAGGCTCCAAGGTATTTGAATGGCGTGGTTCCCTCTCATAGGCTGGAGCTCACAGCCTGATGACCTCATCCGGTTCGCCCCTAGAAACAGGCCAGATGGTGATGCATGACTGGTACCACCACCCCACTTCTGATAGAACAACGAAGCCTGCGCCTACCAGACGTCTCTGCAGGAACCTCTCTTCTGTAACCATCACAGTAGAAACACGGCGATGCCCAGCGACAGAGGCAGGCGTCAAAGGGGCAAGTCCAAATGAGGACATGGTCCTCCAATCACCGGCACCACCAGCCGAAGGAACCCGGCGCCTCCCAGCGGCCGGGGCAGGAACACCAGCCCCCGAGTCTAACAGCGATGTGACACCATTTTATGACTGTCAAATTCATGAAGCGCATGCGCGATTTTGATGCATTTGGAACAGTAACCGTCAATGAATACTTCAAGACACAAAGTAAAGGAACTTGGGGGAAAAAAAAGTGCAAATGATGAATCCATTTATCACCAGCATAAACTCTTCACATGAGGTGTGGTGCCATCTTTTTTTTCTCCAGCATAATTGATCTGATCACACAACTGTAGCAAGTTCCGAGAAGAACAACCAGGATGGTGACCGGTCTGCAAACCATGCTCTATGAGGAAGGGTTGCAAGATTTGGGATGTTTAGCTTACAAAAAAGAAAACCCAAGAGGAGACTTAATAGCTATCTACAGACATCTCAAGGGCTATCACACTGTAGAGGGATCAACTATTGCAAAAAGAAAAACTAGGAGCAATGGGATGAAACAATGGAAAGAGACACAGATTAGATATTAGAAAAAAAATTATTTTGAGAGTGATCAACGAGTGGAACAGGCTCCCATGAGAGGTGGGGAGTTCTCCTTCAATGAAAGTCTTCAAATAGAGGCTGGACAGACATTTGTGTGGGATGATTTGGTGAATCCTACTCTGAGCAGAGGATTGTATTAGATGACTGAGAAGCTCCCCTTCAACTCCACCATTCTAAGATTCTATGAACAAGCAAGTGTTTAGCTCATTTGTCAGGTAATAGCTGGAGCGTTTAGGCTATGTTTAGAATGTGAAATCACTTTTTTTTTTTGTTTGATTTTTTTTAAATTAATCTCCTGCATGATATTATGCTTGAAAAGTTCTTGCATGTTGTCTACAAGTATAAGGATGGGATATGTTCGTGCAGCTCATATACATGTGTCCTATGTATGGAGTATCCAGTAAGGCCTCTTTCACATCAGCGGTTATTGCTGATTGTAGCAGATCCGGCAGATTTACCGCACCTGCCGCATAACGGTCGCACTTCTGCATGCATGGTCTATGGGGCTTGCGGCAAGTGTGGTATTGCCACGATCCGTCACTTTTAGCTCAAAAAATCTACAGTAAGCAGCTTATTTTTTTTTGCGCGGCTGCAAATGCCGCAAGTGCCGGGTCATGGCAATACTGCACCTGCTGCAAGCCCCATAGACAATGCATGGCACTTGCCGCAAGTGCAACCGTTAGGGCCACTTTACACACACCAACTTATCTGTCCAACTTCTGAACAACTTACTGGTTGCAGTGAAATCATGGACACATTGTTACATTTGTACACAGCCACGAAATGGAGCAATGTGTCCATGATTTCACTGCAACCAGTAAGTTGTTCAGAAGTTGGACAGATAAGTTGGTGTGTGTAAAGTGGCCATTAGGTGGCAGATGCAGTAAATCTGCCGCAATCAGTGAAAAACGGTGATGTGAAAGGGGCCCAAGAATGGATGAATAAAGGCTTGCCCGGCTGCTAACTCTTAGATGCTCATAGTATGCAGCTGGAAATTAAAGCACATTGTAATTTAATGCCCATTTAATATGTAGAAGCACTTACACAAGTCTTTTAAAAAGACAGACTATAAATGTCCTTAAATATTTATAGGTTTTTCAAGGAAAAGCTATGAAAATGAATAGTGGCATGTTCTCATAATTCATGCTCATATTAAAAGCTTGTTGAAGCATTTAGCATCACACAAGCACAATTGCAGGCAGAGCGCTGTGTGAGCAGTTATGGAACACGTTTGTCGGGAGAGCGATAACAGATAAAGCTTCGGGGCAAGGCTGCTGCCAGGACGTATAACCAAGCTAAAGAAAGCCTTTGTATAAAGGGATTACCACTACGGATCCAAAATCTAACAAAATAAAAATCTGCTCAGTCTACAACCCCCACTAGCAGTAATTGCAAAATATGATTTTAGGTGTAGTCATATTACACCAGGCCTAGATCAGGTCTAAATTGACTCCATACTTCAGTTCTATTTTTTTTTTTATACACTAGGGGCAAATACATATTCCTTTTTTTTGTTTTTGAAGGGAATCTATCACTGTCACCCTTTTCAGTTTTTTTAGTTATTGCTATGGGTATACAGGTTGCATACAGCTGGGATCAGCCATACCTGTATGCCTCTTAGATGATGGCTTGTTCAGTAAAAATCATTTTTATAGCTGTGATCTTCCAGGCTATGGGCAGCGCGCTGCCCGGAAATGAAGACTGCCTCCGGTCTATGTTATACAAGATATCTCGTACCTTCTCTTCAGTGTTCCTGTGACATCAGGTGCACGGCTATAATCCCACACCTGCGCGTTCTTCCTGCACTGTTCCACCCTTCCTTGGCACGGTCTTCAACCTTGATTTGCGCAGGCACCAGCGGTTTAAATGCGGTATGAAAAAAGGAGAGATGGCATGCAGAATGCACCGGTGTGGGATTTCCAGCTGCACATCTGATATCACAGGGCCACTAAAGAGAAGGGGAGGAGAAATCTTGTATAAAGTAGACCGGGGGAAAGTCTCATCTTCCGGGCAATGCACGCCCCATACCCTGGAAGATCAAAGCTGTAGGAGATGATTTTTACTGAATATGCCATCATCCGAGAGTCATACAGATAGAACTAGTTTGAGCCATATACAACCTGCATGCCCATATTAATAACTTAAAACCTTAAAAAACAGTGACAAATTCCCTTTAATCCAATTGGTTTTAGATTCTTATGACAGAATTCTGAGAGTCAACTTCTTGTCCGAGTTTACATTAAAAGCGGTCAGATAAAAGCTTTACCGCAGCAACGAAGTGGACATCAGTGTGCCACTCAAAACATTTCTCTTCGAAGTGGACATCAGAAACATCATAGAGATGTATATTGCCTTCTATGGGAGAGTGTAGTGGGCATGCTCTGATCTGTCACTGAAGGAAGGCAGGTCACTCAGGCGCAGGTCTCTGGGGGTAGTCACGGGTGGCGGTGCCTGAGGCCGTGGGCCTGGGGGATGCAGATAAAAAGGGTTTTATAGGGATTGATGGAAATAAAATACTAAAATGTCTGTCGTGATGCCACCTGTAGGGGTCCGGTGATGGCACCGGCGCTGCTTTGGCCTCCGGGGTGATGTGCAGCAGCTAGATGGAACCGCTCTCTACAGGACGAGTGGGGTCCCCGGGGCTACGGATGATGATGGGAATAGGGTAGCGCGGTCGATGTAGTGTGGGTGGAATGAGGGACACGCACACAAAGTCCTTTTTGGTACCTTTACTGATGTTGACAGGTACACTCGACCGGAGATGAGGTAAACACTTCAGGACTTCCACAGTAAGCAGGGTTGTAGGCTTCCTTGTGTCTGTTACTCTGCTGGAGTCTGGCAGGCATGAAACCCGACCAAACCGTTACTGCACTTTCTGTGTGACTCTTCACACCCGGATTTGCTGCACTGAGGGCACTCTATGGGATTCCTGTCTTGGCCTAGACTTCGGGCTCTCATTTGGTGGTGCTTCGGGTGTCCGGGGAGCTAAACCCCCTATTTGTAGTGCTGGTTTCTCTGCAAGGTTTATATTGTGTCCTTGTAGCTCGGACCCAGTGACCGGATGAGGGTCAGTCAGGGTGAGTCGGTATGACTCCTCTGCCTCTTTCTTGTACTCGCTTCTTTCTCTTTTCCTGTGACCCCTACTCTGAGGGTCTACCACTGTCTCATGTGTCTATGGTATGGGCCTAGCATGGCTCCAGTACCAGTTCAGCTCACTCAGCTCTTCACAGTTCTGTAGTGATTGCACACTCTCGTCTTTTTCCCTCCAGGACCCGTATTTATAGGGGGTACTGGCTTAAGGCAACCAGTGGAGCTCCCCCTACAGGTCTGGAGTGAAAGGTGTTGTTTGTTAGTGGGGTCTGCTTGCTGTGTTACATCCTTCCGTGTACCAAGGGAATCTGTGGTGACCTGGCACAGGGTGCCACACTTATTATCACAAATGACTTGCATAATCAAGTGATTGGCTTATCTGGCTCCCAATGCCCTTGCTTTCTTACACATCTGGTACATATCTCCTTGGGAGAAAGCAAGTAGGAAGATGTTATGGTCTATGATAGGAAAATCCTATAGAATGTGTTACTGTAAATGGCCAATTAGTACCTGCATGGGGCAAAGCCTCACTCTGTTACAACAAGGATTCTGGGGCAGAAATGCAAGAATATGGTCAGGTATGAACCCCGTCACACACTTCTGTTCCTGAGCATCATTCAGTGTTGTGCACCACTTAGCTGGTGCATGGGAAGCATAGAAGCAATCAGGAGGGAATCGTTAATATAGGAGGTCTGCCTATAGCAGAGGTTTCTATGGATTCTAAACCCCCCCGCATACATACATAATTGGTCAAACGATGGTGAGCCCATGGGAGATCTTTCAATGTGAGCCAAAAGTGATCACTATGTTCTCTATGAGGGAGCCATTGCAGGCTTCTCTGGCGATGGATTATTCCATGGAAGACAGGGAGTCCGAAACTGTACATAAAGTGATGGGTCATTACCACCCCAATTATCTGTCAGAGGAGAGTCAGGAGGCTGCTATTCACATTAGATTAGCAACCTAGTGCAACAATATTGTCAGGTTTGGCTGACAGTCTAATAAGTGCTCCCACAGTTTATCAACACCCCAATAAGTGGAAACATATATCCAAGTATTGACTTGGTATTCTGCAGTATTTTAGCCCTGGTTTCATACTTTGATACAATGTATGTTAATACATTATGTAATATCAGTAAAGGATAGCCCTTTATTTTAATGATTAGCTTCAGTGTCACTGACAGCAATTATCTAGTCCCAGACAGGAAGGGTGTCAGCTAATGGAAACAGTTACAGTGGAATGTCGTGACATAACAGGATATGATTTTTTCCAACTTAAAAATGAATTTTGTGTTAGTTTATCTTTAAAAAGAGCCCCGGATAAGAGGGATGAAAAAAGAATGGGGTTATTTGTAACATGATGAAAATGTATTTTTGAGAGGACTAGATCGTAAGGCATCCTTATATAAAAGGTACCAAAAATGATCCCTGTGCATCTTTATAAATTAAAGAACAAAAAAAAAACACTATGGGCACAAAATTGTTATTATTGAAAGGCTAAGTGGATAAAAACATGAATAATACATGTGATCTACTATCGTCCTCTGTAACTGTATATACGGTTCCCAAGTTCACTGAATAATAAGTCAAGAGTGCTGGACGCTTCTATCAATGGAAAGAGTCACGTCACTAATGAGATCACCTAGTCTTTATCACCATTGCCTTCTGTGCAGGAGAAGCAGTAACCCTTTACATATCACCTACTGCCGTTGCTTCAAGGCCACAACATCACGTCAACAGCAGATGGAAGATTTGTACGAGAAAGGCTTAACATGAATGCAGATTCTCAATTTACTGTACATGGATACTTCGTACCTCTTCTGCCTCTGGAGACAACTTTAGAAGTTCCTGAAGGGCTTCAGAGTCATACAGATCACATTTTCCCTTTCGGATATCTTCAATAATATCTTCAGCAGATCTAATAAAAAAAAAAATAAAAAAATTATTAACAAAAAACTCTAAAGGTACCTTTACACGCCGCGACGGCAGGCTGGATACATCCCGCTACTTCACGTGCACGTGCACGCTCAAACAGTTACAAACGGTCAACGCATCACCTTTACACGCCGCGACAAGATGCGCTACGCCACGCTACATCTATAGCTAGCTACATCGCCGGGTGTCTCAAGTAGCCAGCTGTAGCTCATTTACACACCGCTACAACCAGCTACTATGGGCGTACCTGGTGCAGCAGGGACAGCACATAGGCGTGCTACAATTGTGGATTACGAGACGTCCGTACGCTGATAGGACAAAGCAATAATACCATGATTGGCCAGGCATCGCAGGAGGCTGATTAAATATTGACGCTCGAGCAATTGTGTAGTGTGACTCGTCAGCTCCTTAAATATGCCGCCCTGTGCGGCGACAACCAATCGCAACGCACCATCTTCCACCAATGATCGCACATGGGGCGCGGTAACACGGAGCCAGGGTCACGCCTTAGCTACATCGCAGGCTGTCCCGAGTTCCCTTCCGTTGCTTCTTTACACGCCGATACAGCTCGCTACCATCGGCGTTGTAGCCATCAGTTTTTGAGCAGAGCTAGGAAACAGATGTATCTGTTGCCGGCTGTATCGTCACGTCTTCAGACGCCGCTACGACGGGCTACATTGGCGCTACAAGCTACATTTGTAGCCTGTAGCGGGATGTATCCAGCCTGCCGTCGCGGCGTGTAAAGGTACCATAAGGGTACCTTTACACGCTGCAACTTTTGGTGGCGATCGGAGGCAACCTAACGTGCGCATGCACATTTTACATGATTGCCTCCGAACGCCGAAGGCGCTTTTACACACCGCAATTTCGCCCTCAACCTAAGGCGATGTGTCGTCCCGGAAGTTCCCACACCAACATTGGGAAACATCCGGTTGACTCCCGATGCCACTTCACACGCCACAATCCCCAAAGGAATGTGGGCGTACCTGTTCAGCGCAGCGAGAACATAGGTGTGCCAAATTGATTTACACCGCGCCCCAAACACGCTGATTAATCAATGCAATAGCGTTATGATTGGCCAGCCTGCACAGGAAGGCTGGCTAATACATGACGCCATTGCCATTGTGTAGTGTGAATGGACAGCTGTTCAAATATGGCGCCTGTGAAGGGACAGCCAAAGGAAACACAGTAGCCACCACCACAGTATCCAGCACGCTGTGGCACGCTTCTGGGAAATCAGTAGGCGACGCGGATTCCATCCCTATCGCCCCTTTACACGCCAAAAGCAGGGAATTTCCCCTTCATAGTTGCCTCTGGTTTTGGAGCAGTGCAGTGAAATCGGAACCAGGCGCAACCTTTTTGATCACCACCAGATTCCCCAATTACACGCCGCAATCTCGAGGCAATTTCACGGCAATGGTGACAGGGCTACAGATTGCCTGTCAGATTTCTCACCGCATTTTCGGCGTGTAAAGGTACCCCAAGACTGAACACTAGCTATATATAGAGTTTGTCTACTTAAGTGACAAATTTGCATATGCAATTTCCCAGAGGAGCATTGCAGGTTAAAGTCTCCTCATCTGCCGGCTGGTAGAAAACTCTGCCAGATTGCTACCTTTATTGGTGGCATTAGAGTTTGTCTACTTAAGTGACAATTTGCATATCTGTATACATACACAGATGGATGGCTAGATATGTTGATCTAGGTTGGCATTTAGCAGCTCTACCTTCTGTGGTGGGTACAAAAAAATCCTCCCAGGAACAAAGCCAATCAAATGAAAAAAAAAGGACACTGAAGCAGCTCTCCGTAGGTCCCAATGTAAGGGATCTTATTCATAAAATCTGCAACGTTTCATAGTCTCAGTGCAGCCTTCATAAAGCGTTGCTGATTGAATATTAGCTGTACGGAGATGGCTGATACGTTGCATATTTGGAGTGCTGCTTCTATTCCCATTATATATAAATTAGACGTGATTTCAGTTTTGGAGCCTCAGTTCTATCGTTAGACCTAGTGCGATGAAACCTTGGTATACCTGATCCCCCTTGGCCTGCGGAGGTGTAGTACATATGGTACTTGATGTATGAGAAATGTTATACACCACCACAACCTTTACAACCACTGGCTGCATCTTTTTAAAACAGGTTTTACTAAGTTAAGATTTTTGGGGTAAAAACTAAAATACTGCACCAGCTCGTCCATTTTTTATTTTTAATATTTTCATTGCAGTTGCCTTTAGTGGATATCAAAATGAAAACTATTTCGAAGACGTCACAAATAGAAAGGTTTCCAGTGTGCACATACAATTACGGCAGAGCTCACTTTTAAACTGTTTCAGGTAGATCCCAATATTCATGCTTCGCTTAGAATCCAGAAGAGAAACCTAGAAAAACAAAGCAAAATTACGGTAGATTTCTAGAAATGAACATCCACAATACACATGTAACATCTGGTAGAAAGCATAAAGCGGTGTGTGCATTGTAGAATGGTGTCTGTGACAGACGTGTGGCGCCCCTGCGGTATGCGCCACAGAATGGTATTACACTTAAATATAAAATGTGTTTTTCCTTGTAAGTTGCTAGGTTAGGATTTCAACCTTATGGAGTCTATTTTTAGCACTCACTTAGGACCACACCACTTAGTGTAGGGGAAACTGACTTTATGGTAGGTTCCACAGGTGGTGGGCGGAGCTTAGGATAGAGCAGAGTGACAGTTAAGAATTTACCTCAGACGGCGTTGGGAAGGCAGACAGTGTGGTCACGCCTGGCAGCCTGAGCTGAGTGGAGGGTACCCCAACTATATGTGGGGCCCAGGACAGATGGCAACGGACCTAGACTGGTAGGAACCAGCTGGTCATGTTGAGGGTTCACAGGTGACACGGATACCGAGGCAGCCAGGAGTTCATCCCTGACTGCGAAGCCGACGAGCTGCAGGCCCAACCAGACCGGGTTGCTGACAGCACCACAAGGTACCTCACCCCTCATGCCCAAAAGACGGTCCTACACTAGTGAGGAAAGACTGAAACCCGGTATCAGGTGGGAAACTTGTGCGTTCCTGCTGTTCCCATTTGGACCGGTAATAGTCAATTTAAGCCTACTAGACACAGACTGCAGGACTGGCGGGTGAGCTCTTCCAAGGTGGGAAAGACAGAAAGATCTAGAAAGAGAATAGAAACCCTGAAAGACAGAGAAGGAACATCTAAAGACTCCTTAAGAGAAATCCTGACTTGGTAACAGCACCCTAAACCAAACTGTACCGTGTATTGTTATACCATCAGCCGGTACCAAGTAAAGCAAAGTTAAACAAGAATTGGTTTCTGTTATTCTTCCTGCCGCAGCTCAGAGGACTGAACATCATCAACATCTACAGCAGAGGGGTAAGAACTGCACCACCATTTACCATCACTGCCCTCCCTCACCGTCTCATCACCATCATAGCTGCCCTGAGGTAAAGCTCCACCTGTGGGGAGCTGTACCACACACTGCTGCCCCCTCCATCACCTCAGCGGCCGGCTGGCAGCGCCGGTACCAACCTTACCGGACTCTACAGGTGGCGTCACGTTCCCCTGTAAATAACCCCTTTCACCCCCACCGTTTACCATCAACACCTGGTATAATTGTTCGCCAGGGCACGGCACCGGGGATACCGACCACCCGTGACATCCCACACAGAAGCCCCGGTGACCGAGTACCCCATGCACCCCAGCTCTGGTTGAAACAAATTGGCGTCACGAACAGGATGAGCCAGCCTGGTATTTACCAGGTGAAGTGTGCCTTAAGAACTTTATTATTGTCTAACTGTGTGGATTATAAAAACTGTGCCGAGCCGCCATTACATCGCCTCAGAAATTCAAACTGCGTCACAGCAGGAGAAAGAGCGGGAAGATAAGCCCCGCCCCTTCGCTCTGCCGAGGAGTGACGAAGGCAGTGGGGGGCTCCGGAAAAGCCCGAAGGACTTGCCCATTAGAACTTTGTGGCGGGCTTAAAAGTGCAGAAACAACAATGTGCCGGCCTAGGGGTGTGCCTCGGCCCCTCAGCATACTTGGGCCATTTAAGAGGCGTCAGAAAGTCTCCCCGCCCCCATTGCTCTCAATCAACCAAGGGGGCGGGTCGAGCGCCAGCCCACACCGGTTATGGACTATAAGAACTAAGCAGGATGCGGCCGGGAGCGGACTCAATATACCTGGTCAGGCTCCGGACCTGTTACCTGTAACCGGCTGTGAGGCAATGGCAGTCCAAGCTGCTGATTCCCTGGGACCGGTTTATGCACCCCTTGTGGAGCCCGGAAAGGAGGATATCACCGAGGCGGAGGACTTCATCCAGTTCCTGAAGGAGCCCGAGCTGACGGAGGAGGAGCCGGTGGTACGGAGGAGGCCGGGCCCCGCGAGCTATGGAGGGTCGCGGTACCAGCATCAGCAGCAGCGGTTGGAGAAGAGAAGAGTGCATCTATCTGCAGTTCCCCAGGGTCACCTGGACCGGGACCTGTATTGTGGGGATAAATAAACGCCACGCAGGTCTCAGTGGGAGGTTTGCAAACCGGGTCAGTAAGTTGAGCAATAAAGAGTTAACCCGGTATTGCACTGTTCAAAGTGTGAGCAGAATCGTTTAAAATGCATATTTTCCTGGAATTGCACTGTTTCTTTTCCCTTTTCAGCACTTGATGGACAGTAACCAAAGAACTTGTTACCTGGTCCCAGTTGGGCCAGTATGGACTAGATTATAGTCAAAGTTTAAAGTAACGTTATAAGCAATGCGCCTCCCTAATAGGGAAGAAAAGAAGCAATCTTATTGTTGATATCTGTTCTAAATGTTCAATGTTATATGTAAAATGCATTTTTGTATTTCAGGTTTGGTTTGACACCCGCGGACGGGTGTGTTTCACCAAGGGGGTGTGTGGCGCCCCTGCGGGTATGCGCCACAGAATGGTATTACACTTAAATATAAAATGTGTTTTTCCTTGTAAGTTGCTAGGTTAGGATTTCAACCTTATGGAGTCTATTTTTAGCACTCACTTAGGACCACACCACTTAGTGTAGGGGAAACTGACTTTATGGTAGGTTCCACAGGTGGTGGGCGGAGCTTAGGATAGAGCAGAGTGACAGTTAAGAATTTACCTCAGACGGCGTTGGGAAGGCAGACAGTGTGGTCACGCCTGGCAGCCTGAGCTGAGTGGAGGGTACCCCAACTATATGTGGGGGCCCAGGACAGATGGCAACGGACCTAGACTGGTAGGAACCAGCTGGTCATGTTGAGGGTTCACAGGTGACACGGATACCGAGGCAGCCAGGAGTTCATCCCTGACTGCGAAGCCGACGAGCTGCAGGCCCAACCAGACCGGGTTGCTGACAGCACCACAAGGTACCTCACCCCTCATGCCCAAAAGACGGTCCTACACTAGTGAGGAAAGACTGAAACCCGGTATCAGGTGGGAAACTTGTGCGTTCCTGCTGTTCCCATTTGGACCGGTAATAGTCAATTTAAGCCTACTAGACACAGACTGCAGGACTGGCGGGTGAGCTCTTCCAAGGTGGGAAAGACAGAAAGATCTAGAAAGAGAATAGAAACCCTGAAAGACAGAGAAGGAACATCTAAAGACTCCTTAAGAGAAATCCTGACTTGGTAACAGCACCCTAAACCAAACTGTACCGTGTATTGTTATACCATCAGCCGGTACCAAGTAAAGCAAAGTTAAACAAGAATTGGTTTCTGTTATTCTTCCTGCCGCAGCTCAGAGGACTGAACATCATCAACATCTACAGCAGAGGGGTAAGAACTGCACCACCATTTACCATCACTGCCCTCCCTCACCGTCTCATCACCATCATAGCTGCCCTGAGGTAAAGCTCCACCTGTGGGGAGCTGTACCACACACTGCTGCCCCCTCCATCACCTCAGCGGCCGGCTGGCAGCGCCGGTACCACCTTACCGGACTCTACAGGTGGCGTCACGTTCCCCTGTAAATAACCCCTTTCACCCCCACCGTTTACCATCAACACCTGGTATAATTGTTCGCCAGGGCACGGCACCGGGGATACCGACCACCCGTGACATCCCACACAGAAGCCCCGGTGACCGAGTACCCCATGCACCCCAGCTCTGGTTGAAACAAATGCATGAATTAATTAGACTCTAGCAACAGACAGACCCATGATAGACACATGTAACACCAGATATCCCCTTCCAGGATATACCTGGAATGATCAGACACCATTCTTTTATGGACGAGTTTTAAGCACCGGACACCTTTACTTAAAACACCAATTACATATTTGTTTTTTTAATTTTTTTTTTTTAAGAGGACATATTGGGAATCTACATAGAGCGTTTCTTAAAGTGGATCGGTCTCCAGATTTTTACCTCCTTATCTAAGAGAAGCATAATGTAGGGGTAGACACCCTTCACTTACTGGGAGGATTATTGTAAATTTAATAAAATTACTGTTTTATTAGCAGGAGATCATTATTAGAAAACTTGTAAACCTGTCATCCTGCAGTTTTCCATATTCATGATCTCTATAGAACCCCGCCCCCACCAATGATTGGCAGATTTCAGTGTACACTAAATAAGCAAAAAGCTGCTAATCAGTGGTGTGGGCGGGTTATACAGAGCTCAGCATTCAGAGAGCTGCTAGATCTGCAGCACATAAAACAGTGATTTTATTACAATGACAGCAAGCAGCACAGTAAGTGACACATCACTAGAATCATTGTGGCATACCATATATTATGCTGCTCTAGGAGTAGAAAAAAAAAACCTAGGTGACAGACTCCCTTTAATGGAGAATTCCAATGTGTAGCATTCGCTGATCCCCCATCACTAGAGCAGGAAGACCTAGGAAGCCTATTCCACCAGCCAAAACCTTGGAGCATTCTCTAATGAAATCGGGATCATGCAATCCCCTCTACACCATTCATAGTCTATGGAACAGACTAGCTAGTAATTGTCACCTTTCTCTTGCATAGATGATAAATTCTTTTGGCTGAACGAGACAGGAGATTCATGATACCGAACTACGAGAAACACGATTCAGACACTGCTTGCCTTCTTGCAGTTCTACATGGACAGGTCTCCCCTGTTACACACAGTAGGGAGAGACCGGTCCACCTACTGGAGATGTCAGGGACCGGTCTCAGACAAACACCGACATGGGGGAGACAGCTTCTCAAAAGGACGCTTTCTCTGAAACGCTGCACTAGGACAACCAGTGTCTGACCATGTAGTTCGGACAGCATGGACATTTTGTCAGATTTCTTTGCCCCCCCAATTACCTTAACTGGTCAATATATAAAAATAAAATTAGTTTGGAATTTATTTCAATAAAAAAAAAAAAAATTGTGCAGTTTGTAAGATAAACAGATGCCTTTATCATTAGGAAGAGAACACTGTCCAGCCAGTCTCAGCCACAGACTCTATGCCTCTCATCACTCTTGGAAGCTATAGACTCTATGACAGCGACAATCTGCAGTAACAATGCATATCCAGTAGCGATCAAAGACTTCAATGGGCTCCATCAACCTCCATGGAGCCCATAGGACAAAGTCTAGGAGAAAGTAAGTGTGCAAAACGCTGTGGAAAAGAAAACATACTGAGAAGGCTTCAAGAGCAGGTCAGCCCCTCGCTGAGCAAGCATTTACAGAATATTTCCCAAGGACAGAATATGTAATTTGCTTCAATTAAAAATTATTTTAATTTTTTAATTGCCTTAATGAAGTCCCTTTCCAGGTAATGGGCAAATTCCAATAACTGCTATTTGGTTTCTTCAATATTCCCTGCCTCTTGGACCACAAAGTACACAGATAGACTACGTATAGCCTGTGATCCTGTGTCCAGAGGCTTAGTCTGCTGCACGTCTGTCCTCCATGCTTTACACTGCACTTCAGACTCAAAAGAGAAAAAGTTAAAAAGGAAAATTAAAGTAAGCAAGCAGCGAAATAACAAAAATCACTCATATCATAAACCTATATTATGGTGGCTGTACCCACTGTCTCAGGAACGATGTGCCTTCTATATGTCTTAACCCATTATATGTCCTACAAGACAAGAGTCAACAAACAACTTAGAAAAAGTGATGATACGTATAATTAGAATAGTGGTTGTACTAAATAACATCACCCAGCAGCTATCAGTTATAGGAGCCATCACGTAACGGCTGAGCCTTGTAGCATGTAACGTAAGTCTGTACCCCTCCTGCATTATCATCTTCCTGCTCACCATCATCACTCTATGTATAGTCTCTGAAAACAGGTCTTTATCTGGGGCAGCAGGACAAAGCACAGGATGTACGCTCTCTATAGAAAACTAGTCCTGACGAAAAGAAATGTTATTTTATCCCAAATACTGTGAGCTATAACCAGGGATAGTGAAGAATGAGACAGGCCAGTGTTCCCTACCATAGGCTCCCTGCACACAGGTTACTCGGCTTTTTATGATTACTGTTATCCGGACCTTAATTAATGCAAAAAAACTTAAGTATGGAGAAAAATATCCATGTAAACATGACAAGGATATGGGCCAGGTTTTACCATGGGTTTGCATTGACCAATAGCTGCAGTGCAACAAGCTACATGCCAACCACCGGGCTCCCAAAAACAGCAACCAGACATAATTTTACATTTTATAACTTAAAAATGGCTGAGTCAAAATTATTGTACATTTTAATTAATAAATCTTAGACTAAAAATACGCTCCACAATTGGACTTATGGTAACATCCCAAAATATTCTCATAATTGAACCTCTGAGTAATGTAAAAAATGTTTGTACCGTGTTGGCCAGTAGATCGAATCTGAGGGTCCTCAGGGTTGGTACCTTTTGATGGCTAACTAAAAGGATGGTAAATAATAAGAAGCTTTTGAGACTGCTCAGGTCTCTTCTTCAGGCTTAATAATGAAACATTCTTAACAAGCACATCTATACGCACATACCATCTTTTCAGTTAGCCATTAAAAGGTAACAAAAAGCAAAGCAAGCTTTCAGACTATAGCCTCATCATCAGAAGTTGTATCATTAAGCCTGATGCAGAGGCCATAGTGTCTCGAAAGCTTGTTTCCTCTGAGTAATTTATGCGTCCGATCATGCATGAACAGGTCGGATATACCACAGCTCCTGGGCAGGAGAGTGAGTAAGAGAGTGTACAGACATTACAGGCGGGGATCAGTCTGTAATGAAAAACATTTTATTGCCTGTTTAAAAACTTGTTTTACATCATAGACAGAATCAGCTGTGATCCCCGGTTATAATGTCTGTTTCCTCTTACTTCCTCCCCAGGAGTTGTGGTATATCCCACCTGTTCCTGCATGGTTGGGCATGGACATTACTGGACACATTTATAAGAAAATCTTGGAACAGGAACATTTTTTTTTTTTTCAAATCCACTTGAGGAATATTTATTCCAAGATCTATTAATTAAAATGTACAATTGTTTGTGGCACAACCCCTTTAAATCCATAAGTCCCTGGTGAGAAATGAGAATGTTAAGTGTTTGCAAAACATATTTCAGTTCTTTGTACCCTGTATTTTGGAGTGGAGCCCATGTAGCATGTGTAGCCTGACATCTACCTCCAGGTGAAGGCAGCTTCTACTCCTGATATCACGTGCTGATGACCGGACTAGAGGTCGACTCATCTGACTGCTAAAAACATATGAAGTAATCAGGGCTCTTGTAAACTGAACACTGCCCTCCCTTGTACACGGGGCTGGCTTTAGGCATACAGTAGCAGATCTTCGTGTTGGAGTCACGTGTCATCGACGGATGCCAAGGATAACACAATAAACAGTAAATAAATACTCAGGAGAACATCCGTGTATAGCACCAAGTCCAGGAGCTGCTACTACACAATGGGTACACATTGTACCACTCATTAACCCATTATCACTCGGAGAAAGTACCTGCCCAGACTCCGTGCCGGGATGTAAAGCTGACCTAACCGTAATCTATTAATTTGTACTTGTATTAATAACTCGTGTCTGGTGCGAGTAATGTTCCCATGGAAAGCCCCACAGTGTACCCATGAACACAACACCATCATCAAGAAATACATTTCCACATCGAGCTCCGCTATGCCCAGTTATATGGATGTATAAATATCAACTGCACAACACAATGGGAATGATTTTTACTTTAAATTAACATTATCAAATAAGTACACCATCGGAAGGAGAACGGCAACCCCTAGTTTTCATCCATCTCTCCGCTTCTATCGCTACAGGTGAGTCTACAGTAGGTTAAGGTTACGCCATGGCTGACCGGAGTGGCACACATATAACACACAGGTCAGTCATAACACTATGGTAGCTTGTTGCAAAGGCATTGGTTAAGGGATAGGGTACACCGTATTAAGCAATAAGTGTTGGAAACTGAAAAACAGGCAAGAATAAGGATGTTAGTGACTCTGGCAAGGATCATATTTTGATAAATGCGTTAAAGCATTTGCAGATGCCATGGTGAAAGATTAACAAGCATACAGTGAATACCACCAGGCAAAGGTAGCTCCAAGGAAGGCCAACCTTCATCAATGCATATGGGATGTGAAGGCTAGCCCATCTGGTCCAGTCCTACAGAAGAACTACTGTAACTGCTGGAATACTTAGTGCTGGCTTTGACAGACAGGTGGCAGGTTACACAGCCCATCACATACAGCTTTATGTAGGGTTGTGTAGCTGCAAACTGGGCAGAGTACCCCTGTTGAACCCACTCCACTGCAAAAATACTTACAATGGGTACGAGAGTATCAAAACTGGACTATGAAGCAGTGAAGCGCTTTGACCGTGTCTAATAAATGGCCAGTGCAACGCGTGCAAAAAGAACAACTCAGATGCAAGGAGGCCATCACACAATGTGCAAGATCTGACTCACGTCTCAGTGGTCATACGTCTTGTGGAGTCCAATTTATTTTACATCGCTTACAATTTTTTTAACAACTAATGAATAAACAAAAACCTACAAGTCTGGATCTCCGTTATTGTACTGACCCGCATAAACATTGTTTTTAGAATTTGGTATGCAGTAAAAATATATTAAAGCCTAAAAAACTCTGAATTGCTTTTTTCACAATTTCACTGCACTTGAAGGGGGGAAGGGGGAAGGTTTTAAAACTGAGTCCGCTCGGTGGTTAATGCCTTTTAATGGCTAACTGAAAAGATGGCAAGGAAAATGCTTTCGAGACTTCTCAGGTCTCTTCATCAGGCTAATAACACAATCTGTAGAGTTAGAGAAATGTATACACATAAGGACATAGAATAGTGAAGAAAGTAAGATAAAGTGATGTGATGCAGAACAATCAGTATGGGAAGAGGAGAAACAGCCCCAGCACTAACTAATAGATAAGGAGTGTGAAAGTTTTATTGTCCTCCGATGGGGGTCTGGTCCAGACTTGTCATGACCCCAAAAGGTCTAAGGCTACATTCACACGGTGCATTTTTTTGAGGATCTGCTTTCCAGCTGCAAAACAGATCCGTTTTTTAATATGTATCACCCATTCACACAGTGCCTTTTTTGCTGCGTTTTTTATGGACATGTTCTAACACGTTCAACAATGGAAGTAATGGAGAAAGTGCACCAAGAAATCGCCAAAGAATTGACACTCATTCATTTTGAGGATCCGTTTTTCAGCCAAAAACAGATCCTCAAAAAAAATGTAGTGTCTGAATGCTAAATTTGGAAATGCATGGACTTCCATGGGATGCCAAATGTTACTGCAAACACAGATCCTCAAAAAAACGCACCAAAAATGCACCATGTGAAGGTAGCCTATGGGGCACATTTGTTAATTGATGGAAAAAGACATAACTCCACAATGCGTCTGGAATTTTTTTCTTTAGTTCATACATTGTATGTGGAAAAGAAAGATACAAAAAAATCGTCTGGAGCTACGTTTCCTCCCCCAAACAGCAAGACGTTGTATTGATATGATGTCAGAAAAAAACTAAATATGACTGGAGGAAAAAAATGAAGTGTAAAAAAAAGAAATAGTCTGCGATGTGAAGGGGTTATAAGATGGCTCCCCTGTTTCGATAAAGGGAGGGGGACGTGTAGCTTCTAGTAACCTCTGATGTCTTTCGTCTTAGGACGTAGAATCAGAGCAGTTTAGGTAAGTGGCTAGGGACCACTGTCAAGAAGACAACTCTCCCTATTCAGGGGTAGCTCCATCACTAGTTCCCATTATAATTAGAGGATTCATGATGAAGACATTTAATTCATTGGATTGCTACAAAAATAAAGCAGAATATACAGAAATAAACCTGATGCTAAAATTGTCCCGTTCTTATTTGACAAACAAAGAGACACACACCAGTGAAATGGTTTAATAGAAAGGGACGGAGGAAGACATTTCGGACACATACGTCAGCAGGCGACTCTATATGGGAGTCTGGTGACATTTCACTGATTTATGGCCGTCTCTCACTAAAACAAAGGTCTGCCCCATGAACAAAACAAACAATAGGATGTTCCATAGACTGCTGAACACCCATGGAGGTCCGCTCCCACTGTTATTTTACCATATTTCCACATAAAAAAAGCTTTATTGCACATTTATGGCCTGGCAATGAACAAGGATGAGTTACCAGGAGTCTGAAGCACTAAAGTGGCTGTAACACTGCAATGAATATAGGGTCATCAGAGCAGCAGCCATACAATAGGTGCAGCCTTGTTATACGACTTCTGCACAATAGCTGGATATCTGTATGGAGATGGTTCGATTAGCTTGGCACAAATGCAAAGTATGATATCTCCGAGATTAAATATTACATCCGCTTGTGGCTACAAAACCATTGGATAGTGTAACCGGTGGATCTGGGAAATGCAAAGAAAAGCATGAATCACCTTAGAGCAGCTCAAGCCAGAATAAATTGTTCTTACACCCTGTACGCTTTCTGACATGTGCAACGCCTGTTATTATCTCCACCTTCAAACATGATCACGCCTGAGACCACAGCCTGCACCAAAATAACCATAAGAAGAACAGCTCATCTTAGGAAACCCCGGGGCACTTTATAGTCTTCCAAATTGTACAATTAGTACCAGGTATCACCTGTCAGTCCAATCCAGCACACCATCTATTAAAAATTACATTAAAGCTGGCAACACACTAGAGATTTAGTATATGGTCACATGGAGTTCACCTTTCTAAAGGCCGCTTTACACGTCGCAATATCGTTACGATATTGTATACAACTTCATGGGAGCGCGCACGCTTTTGGCACTTGTCCAAGATCGCATAGGAGATGTTACACAGGGCCACGTCACACACACAGATATCTGTGCAGATATTGTTCGCAGATCTCTGGTTGCAGTGAAATTATGGACAAATTGTTCCATTTTGTGGCTGTGTACAAATGGAGCAGTGTGTCCATGATTTCACTGCAACCAGAGATCTGCGAACAATATCTGCACAATTATCTGTGTGTGTGACGTGACCCACAGGGAGATATCGGCAGGAAACACAACTATGATGTAGTACGCCCCTCTTGCATACTGCATCTGAGCAACTCAGGGAACGACCAATTTACATTGGAGTGAATAGGGGAAGTTGCGCTCCAAATCGTAGTTGCGCTGTCACACAGCACGATCATGCCAGATCATCAAGCCAATATTGCACAGTTGGAGAGCATGCACAATTCAAAAAAGATATCGAAGTTACATCATTTTTGAGTTGCGTTGCCCATTTACACGACACAATGCACGAACGATATCGGCGGCAACACCCGAACCACGTGACTTTTTATTGTAGTTGGGCTACGATATCGTGCTGTGTAAAGTGGCCTTAAGAGACCTGGGATTAGAAACTTTCCAACCAAAACTCACGTTTTTTTTAAATCCTGATGGCTTTTGGGGTCTAAGGATCAAGTACATTTGTATATTTAATTTCTCAGAAGAGCATTGTGGCTCCAAGTTTCCTCATTACTGATATGCCAGATTAGCATCAGGGGCGGAACTACACTGGTGCAGCTGCACCAGGGCCCCGACTGGCTAGGGGCCCCCCTCAAGCCTGGAGGGGGGCCCCCAGCCAACCACCGCAAGCCGCCGTCAGAGGAGAGGCGGGTCATGCAAGGGAAGCAGAGAGCTTCCTGCTTCCCTTGCCTGATCCTGCCCCTCTTCTCTTCTGCCCCTCCGGCCCGTAGGATGGCTGCAAACAGCCGGCGGTACGAGATCACCACACTGGCGGCCCCCAGCAGCGTCTACCCCCCCCCTCCATCGGGCCGTGCCGACGGGCAGCAGCTATTGCCACCCCCCCCCCCCCCCCCGAGCTGCGCCGACAGCCAGTAGCACCCCCCCGCTCCTGCACCAGGGCCCCCAGGGGTCACGGTCCGCACCTGATTAGCATGACACTCTCCATAAGGAGAATAGTTTACCACTTAAACCCCGAAAGCCTCTCACTTAAGGTACTGTTACACGCTTCAATGTTGTAACGGTATCACTAACGATCTCATGTGCGCGTGGTCGTTAGGACATCTTTTTGACATTGTTGCTGAGATGTCACACGTGTAAATATTGTGGATGACGCACAAACGATGTAGTGAGCAGCTATTGTTCGCACAACCCAGCGAATGATACTTGTTCACTGTTGTGAATAAGCGAAGTCGTTCACAACATCGTTATCAACGGTGTCAGACAGAACAATGCAGCAGGTTGGCTGATCAAGGATCGTCTGATTTGGGAACATGTTCACAAATCTGCAATCAAGGATCCAACGATTTATCGAAGTTGTATCTTGGTGTCACACGCAACTACGTCCTAACGATCTCGTTTCAACAACTCCAAACCCGTGACGTTTGAGAGATATCGTTCACGATCTCGTACCGTGTAACGGGGCCTTTAGCCAGATTAGATCTCATACGTCACACTGACGAGGCGCAAACACTCCGAAATACAGTGTCTGCAAATTGAGTTTCTGGTCTGGATATAACAAACCCTGTTAAAGAGCCAATATTGACTTTTAGGATTGCTTCTTCCAATAGGTGGCACAAAAGTTCAAGTCTACTTTGACTCTGAAGAAACATTTGCACATGGCATTTGGAACATTTCAGTTCCAAAAACTTCTGGAGGGGAGGGGGGGGGTACAGAGTATGAACATATACTTAATACACTCCTCTTCAGAAAATGTACTTTCATGATGAGCCAGATAGATGGCATCCAATAGCAGATATCTATTGGAAAGTTGATCTGCAGTGTAGGATTTTTGGGGTTATTTTTCAGTTTTGTGGTTGTAAAGTTGTTTATGCTGAAAGCTAGATCTGTGATCCACCACTGATGGTCTACACCAGCCCAAAGATCACAGCAGAGACAGATTTATGATTTGTCCATTTACCTTTCGGCATTGTTGTATGTGAAGACAATCTACACAATGGCCGCTTAAGCCCAGATTTGTTTATTTACCTGTCCCAAGGCTGTGAAAACTGACCCATCGGTCAATTGCAAGGAGGACTACATAGATGAACTCTTGGTTCACAGCCTTTTCAATTCAGTGATTTTCAATTGAACGTACACAGAGAAAGAGAGTCCCTTCCCTGGCAAAAATTACTAATATTCCCAATTATTGGCTTTATTTACCACCATAACAGTAATAATTTTATTTTGTAGTACCGACACATTCGACAGACTTTACAAACTGAAATGCAAATCAACTAAAAATGAAATTGAAGGTCATCTCCCTGATATACAGGAACAAAAGACTAACGTCATACACAACAGCAGAGCGGCTTATAGAAAAACACACAATGCGCAGATGTGAGCCCTGCTCTCGTCATATCCAAGGCAAACACCACCCAAATCTGACAGCACAGTTTCACACTAGTAATTCAGGCCATGTTCACACATTAGAAAATGCTGCATTTATTCTGCAGGTGGCCAAACCAAAAAATACTCAATCTGCTGTGATTAGTGCATTTTTTAACTATGTTATTATGAGCTTTCACCTTTCAGGTTTTGGTGCAAATTTGACGCCGAGGGTCTCTTTCATGTGTTTTTAGCACAGAAATGTCTTCCCCATAGATTTTTTTTGCCTTCCCCTGGATCAATATGTTAGGCTGTAGGTTGAACTAGATGAAACTAAAGTGTACTTTCAACCCTAAAGTGCACCTGTCACCAGCTTTGGGGGTTCTAAATCCTGCCCACCACCTTTAACATGATATAATTGGGGTTCCTGTAACCCCTTTATATCCCCAGATGTGACTCTGCATACCTCAGGAAACGAGTTTTATTCTGTCCCGCGCCATATGCTAATTCAGTGGTTCGGTCATATAGGTGTCTGCAGATTGTGGTCAGCGCCACCAGCTTCATGCCAACACTGCCCCTTCGGACTGTATGCAAGTGGATGACGTAGCTACAATTCACAAGTCTCACGCCTGCGCAGTGGCGCGCCTTATGGTGCCCTATTCAACAGCCAGTGATTCCACTGCATGGTGCCAGACTTTGGACTCGCATCATCTGCACAGTGCCTGATGTCGCGCACCAGTGCAGTGGAGTCTATGGCTCTTCAATATGGCACAGTGAGGTGCACAACTGCGCAGGTGCAACACTTGGGAATTCTAGCGATGACATCCACTTACACACAATCGGGAAGGGCAGTGTTTGCATGGAGCAGGGTGGTGCTGACCGAAATCTGCAGACATAATGACCGAACTACAATATTAGCATATGGCACTGGACAGAATAAAACTCATTAGCTGAGGTATGCTGGGTGACGCCTGGGATAAAAAGGGGTTACACGAACCCCAATTACATCATGTTAAAGGTGGTGGGCAGGATTTAGAACCCTCAAAACTTGTGACAGGTGTACTTTAAAAACTATGACACTAGGAATTGGTGGAATTCTGAACTTGCAAACGCAACTGCACTATTACATGTGTTTTATTTTCTGTCTGAACTGTTAAATGCAGTGAATTTACTGCACATTAAAAAAAAAAATGCAACAGTAAAAATACTTAACATTTATGTTACGTGGAAATATGGCCTAAATCTGACCAAGTTTGATTGGAATTATACTACTATTGAGTATGGATGACAGCAGGTAGTGACAGATTATTAAGGGCCGGGGGGGGGGGTTCTTGTAGCCTGGCTTAATTTTTTGTACCTTTTGCTATTGTACAATTTTTCTATGGAGATAATAAATGCATCAAGTTTTTGAAAATCCCTATGGGTCACCTATTTTGCTCGATGTATTTTATTTCTTTTTCCAAGGAATTGTCATGGTTTGGGGAATGTTTTCTGCTGCAGGGGTTGGACCTCTCATACAGCCACATGGCAGAGTGAATGCAAGAGTGTATCAGAATCTTCTTCAACAACACGTGGTTTTTTACTTCCGTTCAGCACTCAATCAGCGAGCAATTTTCATGCAGAACAATACCCTGTCACACAGCAAAATTGGCAAAGCAGTTTTGAATCAGAAAACAATGGAACAATGAAAGATTCTTTGGTGACAAAGTTATGGCCAAGAAACCCACAACAGTCTCAGAACTGTAAAAGAGAATGGAAGAAGAGTGGAGCAAAATTCCCCAGAGCAGTGTGAGAGACTAGTGATGTCCTGTGGCCGCAGATGTGCTGAAGTCATTCAAGGCAAAGGTCTGTACAAAGCAAAGGCCTGTACACTTCCTACTGATTGGTGACTATTGTAACCTTGACAATATTTAGTTTTAATCTTTCTCTGCTCTACAGTCATTGCTTTCTCTAATTATATCATCACGTTTTGTGTAAAATAAAGGTTTTAAGTTGATAAACTTTGGTTATTTTGGGAAACCACTGTTCTAGTGGCATGGCGTACCCCTTACACAAAAACTGCCAAATGTGGATCACTGTAGATTATATCCTGTCTGAAAAAAAAAATCAAGCGATCATAAATTGTTCTTTAATTTTAATCGCCAGTGCAGACATGAAAACCTGATCTAAAGTATTTTACCTTAGATTCCCAATTCTAATAAATCTACATGATCCATACATAAAGTACTTGCAGAGTGGAAAAACAGGTGTTAGAGTTATGGTTCCTGGCTACACGGTGCTCAGAAAAAAGAAAAATAAGTTGCACGACTTTCCCCCCCCCAAAAAAAAAACAAAAATTATAATACATAAATACCTTACGGAGGTTGTACACCTATTTTAGTTAACAAGTAAAAGTTAACAATACACCCCTGGATTTCTACACACTCCGTGTAATAAACAGATTGACACCTAGCCAACAAACCTGTGTGCTTGTAATATATTACAATTTCAACATTTCTTCCCTCTATTAATCACAATCACAAGAATATACTTGTTCTTCTTCTGTTCAGGACACTGGGAGGAGTTGAAGGGAAACTGTCAGCAGGTTTTGGATAACTCATCTGAGAGCATCATGGTGTAGGCAAGGGCCCTGAATCCAGCGGTGTATCACTTAGATTACTGGGTGCAGTGGTTCAGACACAATCAGTTTAAGATTTAGCCGTGCAGCAGAGCTGGAAGAGCTGCGCTGGCCACACAAGGCTCTCTATACACATTGCCGTGTCAGTAAAGGTGGGGTCACACGTGGCGATGTCGCCCGTGACATCGCCGAAAAGTGACGTAACAGCGATGTCGCGGGCGATATCACAAGTGCGTCGCGCTGTATGACAGCGCGACGCAACTGCAAATTATCGCTGGTCGCAGGTTGACAGGTTTATGAACATGTTCATAAACCTGTCAACCTGTGACCAGCGATTAGGCTGGATCGGCCGTCTGACACTGTTGGCGGTGCGATCCAGCTATATCGCAGCATTGCTGAGGATCGCTCGCTGGGCTGAGCCCAGCCCAGCGAGTCGACGGCTCCGCCCACATCGCGCCGGCCAGAATCGAGCCACGTGGAGCGAACCCCACCCCTTAAGGGGAGGAGGTCGTGTGACAATGTAGTCCAGCAATGATAAGTCCTGCTGCTTACACAAACATTCCAGAAAAACAGATTGGTCCTTGACAAAACAGCATCCTTGAATCCTATGTTTTAACTCTTACAGCATGTTGTCTTCACATTACATTGCAAAAACCTGCTGACAGATTACCTTTAATATGATTTCTTGAACCAGATGGGTGTCAGGTTAGGAATTTGTATCTCAGCACATCTTACGGTACCGTCACACGCAACAATATGCTGCAATTTCACTGGCAATTTGCTGGTTGCTGTGAAATCATGGACCATTGTTACATTTGTACACAGCAAGAAAATAGAACAATGTGTCCATGATTTCACAGCAACCAGCAAATTCCAGTGAAATTGCCGCGTGTGACGGTACCTTTACACCTTTACCCACAACTTTTTTTTTTTTCTTTCATGGAGAAATCTATCAGGTTTCAGTGAATGTTACTCTTTGCACAATAAAAACTTCCAGAACTTTATTTCCTGTAACATATCCTCATTTTCAGGATGGCAGCAGCTTCACCTTTTGCCTTGATCATGTGATGGACCCACCGGTGTGTATTGGAAAATGAATGGCCCTGTACATCCATCACATGTCCAGCACACAATTGTATCCACCGCCAGTAAATTAAAGAAAACAAAAATATTCTTACTGAATTTCAGGATGCAGAGATCTCAAAAATCACAAAAAATAATGATGAAAGCGAATGTTGATGACCCGTTGTTTAGCCAGGACTGGGATATGGAAAGATTGGAAATCCTGAGGAAGTCATCATGCATGGGTTGGTATTTACTGCATCATTACCCATCCTGGCATTACAGTGATAAAATATGATGGTATGTTGTCTTCCCAGTATATACTGTGTGTCAATTCTTTTCAGCCTGATGAAGGGCCGATAGTGTCCGAAAGCTTGCTTCACTCATCTTTTCAGTTAGATTAAAAGGTATCAACCAATGAGGATTCTCAGATTCCGAAAAAATTTTTAAGAAATATACTAAAATTTGTGTAACTTATACATAAAATATGCAGCATCTTTTTTCTGGGGCCTAGACCCCAAACTATTCAGATTGAAAAATTGTATGCGAGTTACATGAGTGAAAGAATATCTACAATGATATCATCAGTTTCATTTCATACTAATTATGGCCTTTCCCGCTAAATTAATATACGACATAAGCTATTATTTAAGTCTTTATATAGTTTAATAAGACAGTTACCTCATCCTTTGGCTCTCTGAAAGACGACCTCGAGCTCCCCGTTCTCTTGAGTGCTCCTGGCTTTATATCCTCTTGTTGCCCAAACAATTCCTCAATTGTCTTTGTGTCAATCTGGTACTGATGTTGTCTAGCAGCTATAGTCCAGATGTTCGTTTTTCCTTTTACCTGCTCTTCAGGAATGGTTTTCCAGAAAAAATTCCTAATTTTTTTCTTCTTGTTGTTACTGCCATGTCCATAAACACCGTTTTGTAGAAAAGGAGGTGGCGGAGGTGCCCCAGGTGGGGGAGGTGGTGGTGGCGGCCCTGGTTGAGAACCATGATTCTGAAAGGGGAATGGAGGAGGAGGTGGGGGCGGGGGAGGATGGTGGTGGCGGTTCTGTTGTCTCTGTTAATCGGTCATCAAGCATTGAGGCACTAATGACAAAACTGCAGTCTCCATTTTCTTTATCATTGACCAAAGACACACAGTTCATAACATGCATCTTGATGCAGACCTGTCACCAAATGGGGCATCACCAATGTAGGACCACGGGGTCGTGGAGGATCATCCTAGACCAAAACGTCACAGCCAAGCCATGCATGTTACTTGTTCAACACCTGAAATAGACCAAGAAGTAATGTAAGGTTTCCAAACAGTAGTAAGTGCTAGGAGTTGTAGCTTTGTAAGAGCCGGATAACATTGCTGTAGTGTAGACTCCTATCTTCCCTAACTGGTAACAACAAAGCCTTCACAAGAGAGTTTCCACTGAAAGAGTCAATTACAACAGTTACCTTCCTTAACCTCATAGCTGCCTAACAAGTCTTATGTTTCTCCATTCACCTAAATGTTGACTTTCCAGCAGGATAAAGGATATTTGACCCAAAAGGCTGCAATGACGTAGAATTACTCCACCTGCTATGGTTTTCCACAATGTAGAGATACTCTTTACTTGGATTATTTATAGACAAACATATATGTATGCTGGAAATGTACCTGCTACCATGTTTCCCAATGTGGAGCTATGAACAAGGCAAACAATAGTAAAGCTCTCAGGTATCACTCAGTGGTGTAATAGCTAGCTCCCCAGACCTCGTCTCAGCCTCTCACACAGCCAGATCAGAATTCCCACACATGCACGAAACGCAGCGTCTGCAGTTCAGGGTTCTCATCTGGCACAAATCCTTGGTCATATTAAAAGGCTTGTTAAAGAGTCGACTATGACTGAGGATTGCTACCTAAAGGTGGCGCTAGAGTTCGTCCACTTCCTCACTGAAGTGACAATTGTCATAGTGGTGTAGACATTTGTAGACTTCTAGTCAATGCTGAGGTTTTATCTTCCAATGCGTTCCCCATTTTAGCTCTTTTCTTAAAAGACGAACATCAAGTAAAACCAGACAATAGAACAGTAATTACAATGTACAGTGTGTTATAGGTCATCTAGAAGAATGCTCCACAATTTCAACTACTTATTATACTCAGGCACTTTGGTTTATTGAACTGCGTGTTTAAATCACATACTGTCATGTTTCAAGATTCTAGGCGAAAAGCCACATTTTATGTCAAACTTATAAAAAGAGGATTGCCTGCTATAGCACATTCTAGAGGTTTGCTATCTGAGATAATATACCCCCCCCACCGCCCAAAAATAATAGACAAACGAGAGAAAAGAAGAAAGGTCAAACTAACTGTGCATTTAAATGTGCTGATTTTGTCCCATTAATGCACAATAAAGAGCGCTGATCAATATAAGAAATCATTGGCCTTCATTATACAACATGTCGCGTCCTGGTGTGGACGAGATGGGTGATCTGTGCGCAGGCATCACCTGCGCACAGATCACATATGGAGTGAATGGGTGCACATGGTCATGGGCAGTCAAGCGCAGCACCGTGCGCTCCATTATAAAGATAGGGGCTTGCCGTGCTGCGGTCACACTGCAGCTCCCCTTGCAGAACGCTGCGGAGGGGAACGCAAATGTGAAAGTAGCCTCAGACTGCTTGTTTCAGTATAAACATGAAGATTTTAATGCAGATTTCTCAAAAAAAAAAAAAAAGCAAAAAGATACAGCAAGGGCACAAGGCCTAACAATGATGGGGACAGAATGATTACTTATAGCATCGTTCTGTCCCAATATTAATGTTTTTGGCAGTACATAACCAGTTTACACAGGGCGATTGTGCTGCCGATAATTATTTTAGTGACATAGATCGTCATCTGACCAAGTGTAATTTTGATCATTCAGTCATGTGATTGGCGGCATGTTTACAGGCTCAGATATTAGGGAATGGGCGTCTCTACAATTGTTCCACCTAGGTGCATCTTAAAATTTATTTGAATAAATAGAATAAAAATTAACCTTATTTATGGAAAACCCTCCTTAAGGCTCCATTCACACTTGGCTTCAGGCTGAATGTGCTTACCAACAGATAGTGGCAAATGCTCAAGGCCCCCATTTCAGCTAAAATAATCAGTAAAGGCTCTTGCTGAGAAGAGGTGCACTTTTATTGAGATCAAAAAATACAATAGCCAAAACAACCCTTGAATGCAAGTGTGATCGGAGCTAGTGATGAGCGAGCAGCGAAATATTTGCACTCGCTATACTCGTAACGAGTACTTTTTAATACTCGCATATTCATATAAATTGCAAGTTCAATGTTAGGCTCGGCCAACAAACATCCGGCCATAAAATGAGTTTTTTCAGGTCAGGGCGGGCTTTTTTGCGTTTTCACTGCATAAAGCACCTTGCTGTGCCCCCCAGAGACCCTAAAGGTACCTTTACACGTGGCCACGTTTCTAGGAATTTCACTGGCAACTATTCTGGTTGCTACCGTGGGAAATCATGGACACATTGTTACATATTGTACAACAGCAACAAGATAGAACAATGTGTCCATGATTTCACTGCAACCAGTAAGTTGCCACATGAAATTCCTAGAAAAGTTGCCGCGTGTAAAGGTACCCTAACATTCAATCTGCTCTCACTGAGGGGCCAACTGCCTTTGTGTACTGAAGATCGATAAAGATCGACATCACTCCCGAGCACCGTCAAAACTCGCCGAGTAACGAGTATCCCAAATACTGTACTATCCGGGCGAGTAGTGAATAGGAATGATTACACTCAACCTTAAATCAGAGCCTTATAAATGATCGAGTAATGCCAATGTGATTGTCATGTCATTGCTTTGAACATAGTTACACAGACTACAGCTGTTCCGACATGCACATATGATGATGTGTGACACGTCAGCCATTTCTTGATCTATGATGGCTTGATGATGACAGCTTGTGTTATAGGTGGGAGGATTCTATTCTAAGAAACTAAGTAAATACCCACAAATCTAGAAACATCTGGTTACTGACACTTCCATCCAGTGGATGCCTTGCATTTGTCTTTGTCATGCATTCTTTGTAAAACCTTCTTTCCCATCTCTCCTACAACTCCATGTGTGGTCACACCTGACCCATTTCATTCATATGGCAAGGCAATAATAGAAGTACATTTTCCAGTAGTATCAATTACATATCAGCTGCTTGTAGAAAACTGAACCTTCAATATACCTTGAATAGAAAAATTTACTTTCAACACATCTAAAAAATCTACATAGAAGTTCTCTAAAAAGGATCTTATCAGCTTTCCTGCAATAATCTTGATTACTTGTATCCTGTTAAAACAAATAGACTCCCTTTGTTCCTTTTAGACATCCCAATTAGTGATGGGTATCTATTGCCTAATGATTGAGTAATTATCGTATAGACACAAAGACCAATACAATTTAAGAGACAAAAGCCAGATCACTTTAATCTACAGTATTCCCACTCTACTAAACCTTCCCCCCCATACAGTTTAGGCCGACTTCACACCACGGTTTATCTGATCTGCGGCTGTCCGGAGTGAACCGGACAGCCCCATAGTATGCCAATGGGGCCGGATGGCCGTCATTTGCCATCCGCTTTCCATCTGTCTGGGAGGATCCAGGAGAATGGACACAAAGTCGTAGCTTGCATAAAATCGGATGCGGCTCCCGATGTCGGCTGCTGAAGTTTAGCAGTGAGTGCTGCTAAACTGCAGCACCTGGAGCTGTCCCCTGCAGAGATTTCAAGACCATGGGTAGCTCCCAGCTAGCCGCGATCTTGAAATTTCAGCAGCTGCAGCTGCAATCTGCTGAATCGACAGAAAAAAAGGACTGGAGGGCAAATATGCCCTCCAGTCTGTTTGTGAAGGGCAGTCAGGTTCTGTCGGTTCCCTGCAAAACACAGACAGAAACTGAACCACAAAAAACGTGGTGTGAAACCGGCCTTAGATCAGAATTAGGTCCCCAACCTTTCTGACCTCAAGAGCCACATCCGGCTCTGGACTTCTCAAAGTAGTGATAGATCCCCTATTACCAGGATAATGACAGCCAAAACTTGTCCACAGAAATCGCACTGAGGCAGTATACCAAGATCCAGGGGTTCCTACTTTACCTCCATTCAGATCTGCTCTTCTATGTGGGGCTATTCACAAAGTCCCCATCTAGAGGCCTACTCTTCAAAGCGGTTTGCTCGACCTGGTGCACTAAGCTTAGAAAAGAGTCATGAGCCACAAATCATGGGTCCCGAGTAAGGGGTCTTTCACACTTGCGTTTTTTTTCGTATCTGGAAGATCAAGAAAAAACCTGATTCTTATGGTGGGTTTACACGTCCCAATGTCGGGCCGATATTGTATCAAACGGCGCGGGAGCGCGCATTTTCTGGGCAGAACTCCAAGATCACATAGATGTTACACAGTGCGATATCGGCATACAACGTCTCTACGATATCTACGCCCCCCTTGTACGGTCGACCCAGGAACGACCATTTAACATGGAGAGGATAGGGGAAGTTGAACTCCACATCGTAGTTGGGCGTTTACACAGCACGTTCCGACTCCAACCTCCATCCAATATCGGCCCGTTGGAGAACACGCTCACTCGATCCCCGATATCGGTTTGACATCGTTCGTGCATCGTATTGGACGTTTAAACCATACAACGCACAAACGATATCGGGGCCAACGTACAAACCACGTGAATTTTGGTCGGAGTTGGACGCCGATATCGAGACGTGTAAACACACCATTACAGGATTCATTTTTTTGCCCATTCACTTTAATGATTTCAGGAAAAAACCTGAAGCAATAAGATTCTGCCTGACAGCATTAAAGTGAATGGGCAAAAAAATGAATCCTGTAAGAATCAGGTTTTTATCTGATCTTCCAAATCAGGAAAAAACCGCAAGTATGAATGGCCCCTAACAGGTTTGTGAACCCTGCCTTAGATAAATGCCAGCTGCACCCACACATATTGATGGGTTCAGCTGACAGTCTACTGTAATATATTTGAAGGTTTTGGCCAAGTGATTGTCCGGGAAGATGTCAATTGACAGGTCTGATTTCAGAGTGCTAATCGCTTAGTTTTCCTGGAGATCAGCTGCCGGCAGACATGTTTTTACAAGATAGTATACAAAAATATGCAGACTATTAGCTCTTATTCTCGCTTTGCCAAAAGGGCTAAGAAATTAGAAAAATATGGCTATTTTCTTCAAGAAAGCAAGGCCATGCATTGTCTATGGGGCTTGTGGTTGGGTGCTGTAAGTGCGGTTCCACCGGCCGCGAAAAAAACAAAACACGCAGCTGACTGCAAGTGAGCCTCAAGTGCGGCCATTAGGCGGCAGATGCGGTAAATATGCCGGATCTGCCGCATTCTGTCCTTCGGCAGAATCTGGATGTTACCGGATGCATGCCGCATTCGGTTTGTCTCTATTGCATATCAACAAGAGATCATTTCACTCAGACACTAGCGTTCTGCTCGCTCATCGGCAGCCTCTTTACACAGCAAAAGAATCGTCCAAACATTTTTAACAACGCTCAATCACGATTATTTTACAGTGTAAATTTGTACGTTGTCTAATAACCTGTGAATAGGGCATGACTTTAGATCTAGGGCATGCCCCTTTAAAGAAAGTGATTTTAAGAAGTCACGAACAGTAAGGGTATGTGCCCACATAGTGGTTTAACGTCGGTTTAGCAGCGAAAACCGCCGGCGGTTTAGCAAAGGTTTTATTTAAATTTATGTAAATCCTAAGCAGCGTTAGGACTTACAAGTAACCTATGTATTTAGAAAACGCTGTGCACACATAGTCGGTTTATGTGAGCGGATCTGCCAGAGGTTGAGCGGTTTCCTAGCGGTTTAGGAGCATACAGCATGTCAATTCTTCTCAGCGGTTTGTGATCGTTTCTGAGGCAGAGAATCCTCCATAGAAAACCGCTTAGAAACCGCTGGGAAAACCGACTGAAAAACGCTGTGCAAACGCTGAAAAAAACGCTGGGAAACCGGTGGAAAACAGCTGGCGACTTCAGAGCTCAGAACTCTAGGCTCCTGCAAATTTCCACCGGTTTACTGACGGTTTGAACCGTATATCATCCTAACAGACGAATGCCACAACTTCCCTACAGATACAAACCAGTTGTGGAGCCCACTGGGACGGGGTACTCGGTACCGGACCGGGGTACTGCTGGGGATATCACGGCGGTCTTGATCCGGACAGTGTCCCAGGTTCCGCAATAGATGGGGGGTATATTTACAGGGAAATTTGTTGTGACGCCATCCACGGGTTGTGGTCAGGGTGACCACCGCTGCTGCAGAACCTCCGGGGATGATGTTTGCCAGCCGGTGATGTAACGGCTCTCCGCGGGTAGAGCCTGGTTCCCCGGGGCAGTGGTAGTTAAAGTCTATGACTGGTGCAGAGTAGGGGTAGTAGTAGAGATGATGACAGTTGGTGAGGGAGAGTAGGGCTTGAGTGCAAGGATCACACAGACTCACGGTTTTGTAGTTTTCCAAAGCTTTACTGCAGATGTTGTTAGCAGAGTACTGTCCACGGAGTCTGTACCAGGGCCGGGTTGCTCAGTTTCCTACTCCTGTGCCTTGTTTGTGGCCCTGCTGCTGCTTTAGCTGAGCTGCTCCTCACAGGTACCCGCTTTTGCTAGGCAACTTGAGTCTTTCTGTGTGCTTTTGACTCCACCGTGTTGCTTCGCTAAGGTACGGTGTAGGTATGTAACCTCCACTAACCCGGTGTTTTCTGTGCTACGTGTTTCAGTCACAGATTCAGATCCAGTATCCGGTCTCTGCACTCTTCAGGGGCGAGTTATGAGGTAACTCAGTTTCCCAGATGTGTTCTCCTGTTCTCTAAACTCCTCTCCTCAGACCCTGACTAGGCCTGGGATTGAGTAGCAGACTGTGGAGAAGCCTAATGCAGCCCCTTTACACCACAGTCTCTCTTCCTCAGTCCTCCCAGGAACTGAACTGCTCTCTTCACAGTACTGCTACGTACTGAACTAACTACTTCCTCTTGACACCTGAATATATAGGGGAGCTGCTTTAGCTCCCCTTTCTGGCCTAAAGGTGCTAGTGTAGTGTCAAGTGGTGTGTGGGGGTTAACCCTTGTTGATGTTACTGTGGCACTTAACCCCTGGGGTGCCACACATTGTATCCCCCGACTGCAGTCTGACACTGGAAACCGCAGTTTATAATCTTGTAGGAGATGCCACAAAGACGGTGACCCCCATACTTAGTGATTTCATGCAGTAAAGAATGGTATATATAACTCATACTTTCATGACTGCGGGCATGTGCTCACAAATTGCACAATATATTAGTACATGGTGGACCATTTATATGAATGCACCTGAATAAAATGGGAATGTTTGGTGATATCAACTTTCTGTTTGTGGCACATTAGTATATGGGAGGGGGAAAACTTTTCCAGATGAGTGGTGACCATGGCGGCCATTTTGAAATCGGCCATTTTGGATCCAACTTTCGGTGGGAAGAGGGTCATGTGACAGATCAAACGTACTGAGAATTTCATAACGACGTGTCTTTTAGACAGTTTTGATAAATAAGGCCTATATGTTATTTCAATGCTGATAAATATTTACATTAATACTAAATTGACTGGCAATCAGGTCACCTAGATATCTAACTTTAGAGCTACTTTAACAACAATATTATACATTACATCCTTACAATGATGTCAGGTTATATGAAGCTAGCACTGTAATCAAGTTTCGTCATAATAACTAGGTAAGACAAGGTCAACATCCTTCACCAGCACCTAGAGGACAGGATCTGCTACAAACCTTGAACATTAACCAAGATTCAAATATTAGCCTATACTAAGCAATCACAACATTTCTTACCACCAATCTGGTCCTGTCCTGTGAACCTCCTCGTGTTCACCTCAGTTTTTGAATGGGTAAAGTTAATTTTAATCAATAGACCTTGGTTTAGTATGGTTTGATCTTGGGCAGGTGAGGACCCAAGATTATACAGACATTACAGCATGGGAAAGAGTATACAGACATCACAGCACGGGATCACAGCCGATTATTTTTTGTGAGTTAAATCATTTTCCTGGCTGTTTTTAAAAAGCGTTTTTCCTTAAAAAAGAATAATTTGTAATCCTGTCTTCTATGTCTATGTGCTCATTGCACAGTCAGACGCAGCCATTACACAAACATAGCTGGAAACAGGAGCTTTTTTAAAATACATCCAATTGTGGAAATTATTATTATTCCAAGATCTATTGATTAACATAAACTTTAAAATTAACACAGATTGTGGAAAAACCCCTTTAAGCATTATGATCATCATGAGATTCAGTCGATATGCTATAGGCAAGTCAACTTTTCAACAGGACCAGGTAACTATGTGATGTGTATAATGACCTCCCGGCTTATGTTGGGGGGAAAGACAGACTACGGTGAGGGAATGGCTGGGCATAGGCAGTTGGAATTTCAATGTCTGATCCTTATGTTTTCAGCGGAGATCAGATACCGTTGGTAGTGTCTAGCTAAGGCTTTCTTCTCGATCCCCACAGAATATACATTAACCACTCTCATATGTAAAGGGGAGTTGTTATCTTGTGTATGAGCAGCTCAGGCAAGAATGTTCTCAGCCAGAACAACATTATGAGGTTTAAAAGGATTTCTGTTAGGTCATTTTTTCAGTATGATACCAACAGTGCCATAGTGCTAAGGCAGAGCTTTCAAAATAGATAAAAATCATTCATGTAACCTGTGTAGTTCTCTTGCTATAAGCACCTTCACACCCTGCAGGCAAATAGTGCATTAGTCCTGTCCATTACATTCACAGCCGAATAGTCAAGCTGTATAAGTATTATTTAAATATCCACGCCTATCCAAGTTGGTGTTCTTGTGGCACCCCAGGGGTTAATGTGCCACAGTAACACCACAAAGGGTTAATTCCCCACACAACCCACAACACTACACTAGCGCCTCCCGGTCAGAAGGGGGAAATAAAGCTGCTTCCCTATATATTTTTGTGTGGAGAGGAAGTGGGGAAGAGCAGAGTGGTGGGAGGAGCTAATGTGGTTTACAGCAGAGTGGCAGTGACAGTCTTTCCTCTGTATTAGTCAGTTGGAGTTCGTTCAGTGCCTGGGAGGACTGAGGAAGAAAGACTGGTGTTGTAAAGGGGCTGCCTTAGGCCTCTTGACAGCCTGCTACCCACTTCCAGGCCTAGCCATGGTCTGAGGGAACGAGTAACAGGAGAACACATCTGGGAGACCGAGTTACCTCATAACTCGCACCGGAGGAGCGCACAGACCGGATACCGGATCCGAAACTGTGACTGACACACGCAGCACAGTAAACACCGGACTAGTGGAGGTTATATATCTACACTGTACCTCAGCGATGCAACACGGCGGGGTCAGAAATACAGAGGAAAGACTCAAGTTGCCTTGGACAGGACCTCAAATCTAACGTTGGTCGCCCGGTGGACATGCAGCATCGCTGCGTGTGACACCGGGTGACGACCGATAAGCCAGCTCCCAGCACCTGTCAGCAAGCGCTGGGAGCTGGTATCCATGGTAAACTGCGGGTAACTAGACAGCGCGCGCTGCCTAGATACCCAAAGTATACCTTGGTTACCAGCCTTCTCCGCTCACCGGCTTGTATCCAAGGTATACTTCGGGTATCTAGGGTCCCTAGTTACCCACTGTGTACCTTGGATACCAGCCGGTGAGCGGAGAAGACTGGTAATCAAGGTATATTTCGGGTATCTAGGCAGTGCGCGCTGCCTAGTTACCCGCAGTTTACCTTGGAGACCAGCCTGCTCCCGCTTACCGCAGACTGGCAGCGAGAGCAAGACATCGTGGAAACGATATATAAATCATTTCCACGATGTCTCTGGTCCATTGATCGCTGGCGAGTCTGTCTGTGTGACAGCTAAACAGCGATCTGAACGATATTGTTAGTGATCGCGCGTGCATGTAATCGCTAACAATATCGTTCAGTAAAATAATGCGTGTGACGGCACCTTAAGACCTCACACAGCCCTCCCCCATTTAAATCAGATCCGTTAAAAAATCAGAGCGGATGCCATCGGTCCGATTTTCTATAGGATCCAATCAACAAGATCCATTAGAAAATCGGACCGATAGCATCCGATTTAGTGCATCCGATGCTGTCCGCTTTTTATCGGACAGCATCAGATTTAACAAAAACGCAATGTGAAACCAGCCTAAGCATTGTATCAGTGCAATCATAGAAGACACATGCTTCACCTGTATGGTTGGAAAGTCCTAAATGTTTGCATTTGTTGGCCAAAGTTACAAAATCTGCCTGTGTCGAAACCATACAATTAATGGGCTATGAGCACCAATTGATAATCATAGCTGCTATAAGAGAGCACTGATTGATGTTCATTGGAGAGAAAAGCTAAGACAATACTGATGTTATATGGCAATGTTTAACTAACGCACACATTTTATAATGAGGCATTGTGAAACGTCTTCAATCATAGCTACATCCTGAGGAAAAGTGATTGCATAGGTATAGAAAAACCTCTCATCCAGGTCCCCAAATCAATTCATCCTGCCCTCAGATAAGGACAAGTGCTGATTCAGGGAGTGGAACAAACAATGGAAAAACCCATCATCAAGAAGACACTTGAAATACAAATGCTAAGTCTTTAAAGCCTTGTGCGATTACATGAAGAACGAACAATGCCACAATCGGCTAATAAGAGAAGTCATTTTAAAAAAATCCATCGGAAAAGCACACAGACGCTCATAAAGTAAAGCCACATGTTTTGGCCTGAGGGGCTTTGAAAGTTTTGTTTTGATATTTCAGCACATTTTATAATCTCCCTGCCCTTTAATAACTGACACCCCAATGTTAATTTAGCGTGAGTTATATAAGAGTACCTGTACTATCACAGAGAGCATGCCAGAGCTAGAAACCCTTCTGGGCACCTTTACCTCGTCTTCCGTGTACCATGTAAAACAAGCTTGACAATAAATTAAAGCTCATCACTGACAGACATGTATCCTGCTAGAGAGGACACATTTCCATCCATATAGGAAAGTGCAAGAGGATTTTTTGACTACTGACTATTTTGACGATTGACTATAAAATTGGTCATCCTCAGTATTATGAGGAAACACAGTTGTTAGGATTATAACAAAGAATACAGGTTTTTTTTTTTAGCAGAATGCCAGAGGCAGACCTCAGGGGGAAGAGTTACTTTTGTGGCAATTGCCTAGTTGGCATAGAGAGACTAAAGGCCCCGTCATACGGGGCGACATCGCCGCCAATTACATAGGCCACGCCTCTACGTCGCCTATCGGCGGCGACATCGCCCCTACGTCGCCTCATGTAAAGGGGCGATGTCGGCGCCACCGGGTAGTCACCTTGTTTCAGAGCAGTGCTCCAAAACCAGGCAGCCGATCTGGGGCGATGTGCACACACCGCCCCATGTAACCGGCCGCCGGCGACCTGTCAGGCGATGGGAGCGATAGGCTCCGCTCCCATTGTCCTGAATCGCCGCTGGGGTTTTCAGACACCCCGGTGGCGATGCCGCCTGACAGCTTGCCGGTGCGGCGCTGGAGATGTCACCCCATGTAAATGGGGGACGGCGACACTGGCGGGGCGCCAAAAACGTGCGTGCACCCGCCAGTCGCCACCGACATCTCCAGCCCCATCGCTGGGTGTGGCGGCACGTTGTTTGGCACCCCGCCAGAATTGCCGTCCCCATTTACATGGGGCGACACCTCCAGCGGCGCACCGGCGATATGACAGGCGGCATCGCCGCCGGGGTGTCTCAAAACCCCAGCGGCAATGCAGTACAATGGGAGCCTGTGGCTCCCATCACTAGTCTTCATGGGGCGATGTGTACACATCGCCCCATATCGGCCGCCTGGTTTCAGAGCACTGCTTTGAAACCAGGCGACCAATCAAACGCGTCGCCCTCGCCCATTCACATTGTGCGACACATTGGCGATGTCGGCGGCGATAGGCCACACCCCAGCATCGCCTAAAAATTTGCCACCGACATCGCCAGGTGTGACGTGGCCCTAATGGTACCTTTACACGTCACATTTGTACACGGCAACAAAATGGAACAATGTGTCCATGATTTCACTGTATCTATTAAGTTGCAAGTGAAATTGCATGCAATGTTACGACATGTAAAGGTACCCTTAGGCCCCTTTCACATCACGATTTTTGTGCACCCATGGCTATCCATTGTAAAACAGATTGCCACTTATCCGATTTGGCCCCCATGTATCCCTGTGGGCACGGATTGGTGCTTAATAGCCATCCGTGTCTGCAGGGATCCGATTGTGTCCGCTGTTTTCACGTCCCCAAAATCGGAGACAGCTACAATTTTGGCACAGTGGACACAATCAGACAGAATCGGATCCGACACTGTCCGATTCAAATAACATGGGGGGGGTCTACGGAGCTCAGATCCAAGAAAAAACAGGATCGTCTCCCGGGTCCGATTTTAGTGTACGGAGTATGCTCAGTACACTAAAACTGCTCAGCTCAGTGCAATTTCACTTTAGCAGTGTATCTACATACACTATCTACATATACTGCTAAAGTGAAATTAATGTAAGCAATGTATTAAAAATAAAAAAATAAATCTCTCTCTGCCGGCTGTCCGGGACACGAGAAGACGCCCGGATGCTTCCAGGACCTTGACCTAAAATGTGATTGGCCGGTAGCAATCAGGTGGCGTGTCACGTCACATATCACATAATCGCAACCAGCCAATCACAGATCTTTAAGGTCCTGGCAGCATCCGGATGTCTTCTCGGTTCCTGGACAGACGGCAGAGAAGTAAGTGCCGAAACCGCACTTGCCTCACCTGCCGCAAACCCCATAGACATTGTATGGGGCTTGCCGCAAGTGAACCGCAAGTGCGGCCGTTATGCGGTAATTGCGGCAGTTGCGGTTTTTTCACCGCAACTGCCGCGATCAGTGATTACCGCTAATGTGAAAGGGACCTTAGTGTACCGAGCATGCTCAGTACACTAAAATCGGGTCCAGGAAACGATACAATGTTTTCACGGACCCATGCTCCATAGACTCCCATATTAATTGCTGTGGACCGGGTCGGATCCAATTCTGTCCGATTTGGTCCACTGTGCCCAAAATCGCAGCAGTCTCCGATTTTGGGTACCGCAAAACAATAGGACAGAATTGGATCCTACACAAGTCGGATGGCAATAGAGCACCAATCCATGCTCATAGGGATGCATGGGGGCCAAATCGGATCCGTGGCTGTCTGTTCTACAACAGTCAGCCACTGATCTCCAAAAAACACTGTGTGAAACCAGCCTAACTCACTGCAAACCTTTCCAATATGTATATGCGTATATACATTATATTCGCATTAGCTTGCCGTCACTATTTTAATTTTTGCAGTATCTATGTTCTAATGTCTTTCTTTTTCCCTTTCAGAAGAGCAAATAGGAAATTGCAAGTCTTCAGGCTGAAGTTGGCCATATGCATTATAGAGCCGTCAAGTGAACGATTATTTGGCACACGGCCATCTCTCCTGGACCAGCCAACAATGTCCATGTCCTCCATGAGGGAGCCGCTGACAGAAACACGTGGAAACAGCTCATTTCCACACCAGATGAAAGGATCATCCATTAATATTCAACAGGTATGATCCATATTTTGGATAAGAGTTGGGGGCCCCCCATATACTGTACATTAGTTAGATGGCAAATTTCCTGCAGAAATAATCAGGTTCAGCTGACTTATCTAAGGTGTATGGGAGCCTTAAAACATTAATGACTTCTCTTAATGAGGTCATAAATATCAGAATATTGGCAGTTCATTAAGAAAACACATCGATCGACTGTTTGATTACGGCAAGTCTCCGCTGGACTTTCAATGTACAGTACCGGGCACCACAGCTTCATACACAGTAGTTCTTAGTGCTGCAGCTTAGCTACTCTCATAGGAGCTAATTAAATGGTGCCATAATTAGATTTCTGTCCCCAACAAAATGACAAACATCGGTACAGTCATTTTGCAAAGTCATACAACAACCGAACCACTCCCTCCAGGACTGACAGCCACCAAACGAGACTCCTGGACAAAACATTCTCCGTGGCACCGGTCACGTGAAGTGAGGCTTCCCATGTCCTGTCTTCTAGAGTACACTGCTCCTCAGCCTTCCAGCTTCTTCCTTATTGACAGTTTACACACGCTGTATTGATGGGCTCTCTCCAATGCTGCAATCTGTCAGATTGTCTCTGCAGCATCAGAGGAATACAGCGACATCAGTGACGTAACTTGAAGCTATTGGGCCCTGATGTAAAAGCTCCAATGAGACCCCCCAATTATTGCAAAGCTTTAATAGGAATAGTCTTTCTATAGGCCAGAGGGACTTTTGGGGCCCCCTATGCTCCAGGGCCCGTGTATGATCCCAACCCCTGCACCTGTTGTAGTCACATCCCTGAGTGGCGTAGAAGCTGACTGGCTCCAGCTTCACCGCAGCGCTTACAAGCTCCATAGCAAAGTACTTGCAAGCACTGCCCTCCTTGCCAATAAAACTAATAGGCAACAGTGATGGTCAGAAAACCTGAGCGCGAGTAGTAATCAATGACATTAAAAAGCCTTTTGCTCTTGAAAATGGAAATAATTTTTAACAATATATTATTAATCGAGACAAACCCTTGAAAGGCTCCAAGACAACTGATCTCGCATGAGAAACACACACTGCAATGTTTGGCATGAGACTTTACTAGAGGTGTAGCAGTGGAGCCTTACTTCTAAAGGAACAAATAGGACAAAAGGACTTGCTCTATGGAAGAAACAATTACAAGCAATTTGTGATCACTGGAAATATTTCATGGTCATTAAAATATTACAATCGCATTATTTCACAGAATCACACCCCCCATAAGAATAGATTCAACACGATAACATAGAAGCTACTGTAATGGTGGGTTTACACGTTGCGATATCATAGTACAATTTCAATGAAAAGTCACGTGGTTCAATCGTTGGAGGCGAAATCGTTCCTGCGTTGTATGGTGTGAACGTCCAATACGATGCAGGAACGATGTCAATGCGATATCGGGGATTGAATGAGCGTGCTATTCAATGCCCCGATATTGCATAGCGATTGAAGCCGGATCGTGCTGTGTAAACGCCCAATTACGATGCGATTTGAAACGTCACCCATTGACTCCTATGTTAAGTGTGCGATCCTGGGTTGGGAGGCGGAGACATCGCACGGACGTTGTAGTCCGATATCGCAGCGTGTAAACATTCAATGCGATGCGGGAGGAACGTGCACTAATTGCGCGCTCCCGCGCCATTGAGTTGCGATATCGAAACGATATTGCAGCGTGTAAACCCACCATAACTGCAATAATGGCGTGCACCAGAGCCCCAGCCAAAAATGCAAAAGGTGTGTGATAAGACTGCACAGGAGGCTCCTGCACAGGACCACAACATGGAAAAGTGTCTAATGACATAACTATGCTGTCAGGTGGTGGGTGACGCAGGGTGTGCGTGTGAAAGACTTTCCTGAGAGCAATCAATTATGTCCAATCTGAAAATAACACATGCTTGATATAAAGCCCACCCTGATGAACGCTCCGATACCACCATGTGTCTGCTCTGTGTATAAACACCGCATTCCTTACCTGTATGACAGGAGGATACTCGCCAGCCTTCACCTGGTAACACGTTGGCGTGGGGAGTTCAAGGGTTTTTATACTAAAGATTAGTCTAGAAATGATCATCTAGACAAACCATGACCGATGGCTTTGTACAGTAAATTATCACTGAGGTTACCACAATACATGTCCAGATTACATAATAAGGATCAATATTAAAGATAGTATACAATGAGTAAAAAATACCTAAGGGGATTTGCAAGAATAAAGTTAATTTTAAAGTGGATTTTAAGCAATAGATCTTGTAAGAATAATAATAATAATAATAATAATAACAATAACAATAATAATAATAATTAAATAAAATCCACTACTGGATGTGTTAAAAAAAAATCTCAGCACAGGAACAATCTTATGAATGTGTCCCTGCTATGTACTGTGTAATGGATGTGTCTGACCGTACAGGGACATGATCTGATCATACCACATCTCCTGTGCTGAGATAATCTTTTATATATGTGTCCCTGCTATGTACTGTGTAATGGATGTGTCTGACCGTACAGGGACATGGTATGATCATACCACATCTCATGTGCGGAGATAATCTTATATATGTGTCCCTGTTATCTCAGCATAGGAGACGTGGTATGATCAGACCATGTCCCTGTACGGTCAGACACATCCATTACACAGTACATAGCAGGGACACATACCGGTATATAAGATCTCAGCACAGGAACATTTTATTTAAAAACGTCCAATTGTGGAAATTATTTTTGTTCCAAGATCTACTGATTAAAATGAACTTTGTGGGAAAAGCCCTTTAAACAAGTGCATGAAAGAATGGTACCGGTGTTCCCAGTGTTATGGATCAGTGTACAATCTGTGAGTTTGTTTTTCCCATCAGTCGTCATCAGTGTTTATCACGGATAAATAAGTGACAAAGCTTCTCCGATACTTTTTCATGTTAAATACGGCCAGTGCAGACACATTGATGCCATCCGTGTGCTAAACGTGTTGTTCACAGACAGACTTGTACTGGTTTTTTTTTTTCTGGTGACAAGGGACAAGTGGTGAACAATATGTAGACACACGATGTGCCGCACACGGTGCGTCTAGTTATCCTTTACCCCTTGTTACGGATTGTCTAGACTAGAGCACCCAAACTCAAACCCTAATTTTTTCACCAGAAAAAAAACCAGACACGACACGACTGTGTGTTTTGCAGTGGCACAGGTCTGCGAAACAACATGCACATGTAAATAGCCCCATTGATTACAACAGGTATGTGCTTTGTGGGGGAAAAAAAAAAAAGGATACAGTACTTATCTGAATGAGGCCTTAGAGACAGACACCTAATATTCAGCGGCACATGGTTTATTATAGTAATGCACTGATTGTTTGCAGCCACTTTGTATGCCAGCCATCACAATGATAGAATAGACTAATCCAAGGCAGTTTATCTTCCAGAATCTGTTCTGAGGGGCCACAAACTGGACACAGGAGATGTATGAATGACATTACAGGAGTCTACACCAGAACAATAACCATGATAGAGATGTACATACCTCACTGACGGGTCACAAGTAACGTCTTACACTTATTCCATCCCGACACATGGCGGTACACCACTGGATCCCAATTATATTGCTCCTATACACTACATAAATGGAAAAGTCACTTTCGCAAAGATCCAGGCAACACAACAGGTTGCTCCACAGCTTCCCTGGGAAAAGCAATTAGTAATGGATGAGCTCAGCTCCCCAGCCCTCCGCCTCCCCCCACCCAGGACACTCCACTGCTCCCTCCCTCTATTTTACAATGCAAACCTTATTTGATGTCACTTGCCAGCGCTCCCATTGAATGATCCTGGGTGGCGGTTAGGACCCAGCGTCCCTCCCCTCCAAAGCCACTCAGTCTCCAAGGTTGGGAGTTAGAATGGGAGTTTATAGCTCATACTTGGAATCAATGGGGGAGAAAGACTTGCAACCATGGTTCCAGGACTCCAGAGCTCCAGCATGTAAAGGGTATCAATCACTGACCACAGAGGGTGAACTCCAGGGACAATACATGGTGGACAGTCTATAGTCTGACGTCTGCACTGACTGATGGATTTACTTTACAGAAAATGGTCCACAAAATAGAATACAAGATTCAGAAATATACACCACCGATGCACGCGGCGCATCCTACAGATAATATACACTGGTGAATACGGCGCATCATCCTACACTGGTGCATCCTACAGATAATATACACCAATGTCTACAGCACATCCTACACCGATGCACGCGGCGCAGCATCCTACAGAAAATATACACCGGTGCACGCGGCGCATCATCCTACACCGATGCATCTACAGATAATATACACCGGTGCATCTACAGATAATATGCACCGGTGCATCTACAGATAACATACACCGGTGCATCCTCAGATAACATGCACCGGTGCACCCTACAGATAACATGCACCGATGCATCCTACAGATAACATACACCGATGCATCCTACAGATAACATGCACCGATGCATCCTACAGATAACATGCACCGATGCATCTACAGATACATGCACCGGTGCATCCTACAGATAACATGCACCGGTGCATCCTACAGATAACATGCACCGGTGCATCCTACAGATAACATGCACCGATGCATCCTACAGATAACATGCACCGGTGCATCCTACAGATAACATGCACCGGTGCATCCTACAGATAACATGCACCGGTGCATCCTACAGATAATATGCACCGGTGCATCCTACAGATAATATACACCGTTGTCTACAGCACATCCTACACCGATGCACGTGGCGCATCATCCTACAGATAATATACACCGTTGCATGCAGCGCAGCATCCTACAGCGGTGCATCCTACAGATAATATACACCGTTGCATGCGGCGCAGCATCCTACAGCGGTGCATCCTACAGATAATATACACCGTTGCACGTGGCGCAGCATCCTACACCGGTGCATCCTACAGATAATATACACAGGTATTTACAGCACATCCTACAGATAATATACACAAGTGCACGCGGCACATCATCCTACACTGTGCACGCAGCGCATCCTACAGGTAATATACACCGGTGCACGCAGCGCATCTACAGATATATACACCGGTGTATACAGCGCATCCTACAGATAATATACACCGGTGTACACAGCGCATCCTACAGATAATATACACCGGTGCACGCAGCGCATCCTACAGATAATATACACCGGTGCACGCAGCGCATCCTACAGATAATATACACGGTGCACGCAGCGCATCCTACAGATAATATACACCGGTGCATGCAGCGCATCCTACAGATAATATACCCAGTTCACGCAGCGCATCCTACAGATAATATACACCAGTTCACGCAGCGCATCCTACAGATAATATACACCAGTTCACGCAGCGCATCCTACAGATAATATACACCAGTGCATGCAGCACATCCTACAGATAATATACACCAGTGCACGCAGCGCATCCTACAGATAATATACACCAGTGCACGCAGCACATCCTACAGATAATATACACCAGTGCACGCAGCGCATCCTACAGATAATATACACCAGTGCACGCAGCGCATCCTACAGATAATATACACCAGTGCACGCAGCGCATCCTACAGATAATATACACCAGTGCACGCAGCGCATCCTACAGATAATATACACCAGTGCACGCAGCGCATCCTACAGATAATATACACCAGTGCACGCAGCGCATCCTACAGATAATATACACCAGTGCACGCAGCGCATCCTACAGATAATATACACCAGTGCACGCAGCGCATCCTACAGATAATATACACCAGTGCACGCAGCGCATCCTACAGATAATATACACCAGTGCACGCAGCACATCTACAGATAATATACACCAGTGCATGCAGCACATCCTACAGATAATATACACCAGTGCACGCAGCGCATCCTACAGATTAATATACACAGTGCACGCAGCGCATCCTACAGATAATATACACAGTGCACGCAGCGCATCCTACAGATAATATACACCAGTGCACGCAGCGCATCCTACAGATAATATACACCAGTGCACGCAGCACATCCTACAGATAATATACACCAGTGCACGCAGCACATCCTACAGATAATATACACCGGTGTATACAGCGCATCCTACACATAATATACACCGGTGTATACAGCGCATCCTACACATAATATACACCGGTGTATACAGCGCATCCTACACATAATATACACCGGTGTATACAGCGCATCCTACAGATAATTACACCGGTGTATACAGCGCATCCTACACCGGTGCACACAGCACATCCTACAGATAATATAACAGCACATCCTACAGATAATATACACGGTGCACGCAGCACATCCTACAGATAATATACACCGGTGTATGGAGCACATCATCCTACACTGGTGTACGCGGCTCATCCTACTCAGTCCTCTGATGGGTAACAAACCCCATTCAGACCAAAGGAGCAGAGTCGTCAGCTGCAAAAGTGGAAAACCCAAATATGTAGGATTTTATAGAAACTATTTCTGCAGAAGATCTGCTGGTAAACTCCACACCATCAGTCTGATTCCTTCAAAAAGCTTTCAAATAAAAGTAAATGTCTCTAAAAGCTGCAACATTCCTGCAGATTCATGAAGTCTCCAACAATTCTTGGGAATTTCATCGTGGATTCCTCCGACATCATTGGGTGGAAAAAAAAAAAAGCATCAGTCAGTTCCATTGCCCTGAATGAGACATTCAGATGATCGGACGGTTGTAGAACTTTATGCATCAAAAATCATGGCAAACACCACAACCGGTGCCCCAAATCCAAGGGGGGATTCAAGTGTGAAAAGAACAGACCTTGGTCACCTTCTGTGCAGATTTGTGCTCCTGAGTCCAGTGAGGGATCTGCTGCAGAATAGTGTGAGGATTCAAGGGAGGGTCCAGAGGGGTCATCTGAAGGTGTGGATGGAGCAGACATCAGCCCCAGTGACAGGAGCAGACCCCACTATACACATAGGAGAGCATACATGATCCAACAACATACACATGAACATCTCACACTGGCTATCACACATTAATAGTTCATTACAGGTACAAGTAACACAAGTGCAAGATGTAGCAGAGCTGAAGTTGTTGTCACTTAGAACCAGTGCAATATCAATTGTGATGCTGATAATGGGGCGCACTATAGCACTGCTCAGTGCGATCATTACTTTATGACAAGCTCCGCTCTGCTACATCTCCGGCTCCAGCGCTATCTGCAGGTGCCCCGGCCCCGGGAGGACTCACCACCTTCAGCTCAGTGTCCGGGATGTGTCGCCGCCGCCTCCGTGTCCTGCAGACTCTGCCGGCATCCGCCGATCTCTGCTCTATTACAGCTGCCAGTGCAGTGAGGAGCTGTGCACATGCGCAGTAGACCGGTCCAGGGCGGCGGCGCAGCAGGTAGAGGTTGGCCCGCCCCTCCCGGGTCTGGCAGGTGACATTACCTGCACCCGGTTACGTGACCTGTGGGGACCGCACTGATCCTATCTCTGTCACCAGGACACAATCCAGCACCTATTAGATTAATTGCACTAATTAACACATTGCTCTCTGGTGTAACCACCTGGAGGAGAGAGTGGAGCCGATGCATTATTAGTACTGGGATTTATGTGATTGCACAATTTAACTCCTTCCACGTCTTGTATTTTTCCATTTACATTCTGAGGACTTGTGTGAGGACGACTTGTAATTCCGATCATTTTACCACATAACGTACAGAAAAATGTGTAAAAAATTCATCTGAGACCTTGAAGTTGTTTTGATATATTTGATGTACTTGATGTATTTGATATATTGGATATGTTTATTATCTTGTCATCTTATACCTGCTAACGTAAAACCAATAAAAACCATTGGAATAAACTCACCTGAGGTAAAAAGGAGACTTCACAGGTCCATCATTGATATTTAGTTTTGACGCTGCTTAATCTGCAGTAAAAATGACTGGAAATCTCCTCCCCAGATCAGTACAATTAGGGCTCGTTCACATGTAGCGCCCCTCTGGCTAGACACCACAGAGAGGTATTACACTTTACAAGTACATGTGTTCCTCTGTAACACACACACACACACACACACACACACACACACCACACACACACACACACACACACACACACACACACACACACACACACACACCACACACACACCACACACACACACACACACACACACACACACCTAGGCCCCCTTAGTATAGAGGGGCAGTGCAGGAAGACTTGAGTGACAGTTCAGTTAGTGCTGGGAAGGCAGCCAGATAGGACATGCCTGGCAGGCTGCTGACAAGAGGGCAGCTCTCTCTAAGAGGGGACCCAGAACAGTGGGAGACGGACCAGTACTGGTTGGAGCCGGCTGGTAACGTTTGGGGAACACTGGCAACACGGAAGCCGAGGCGGTCAGCTGTTTATCCCTGGCCGCAAAACGACGAGCTGCGGGCCCATAATCACCGGGTAGCCGTAAGGACCACAAGAAAGTACCTCGCCCCTCAGACCCAAAATAGGTTCAAGATTACAGGAGTATTGGTCCGGATTCCGGTGGCAGGAGGATTTGCCTGGTGTCGTCACATCCGTACCGGTAAGAGAAAAACCCGTGCTTCACTGTATGAGACCAGGGGACTGGTGAGAGAGCTCTGCAAGGGTGGCTAAATAGTGAGAAGGGCAGATTAGACCCTCACCCCCCGGCCTATTTTGACCTTAATGACCAGGCCATTTTTGTCAATTCTGACCAGTGTCCCTTTATGAGGTAATAACTCTGGAACACTTCAACCGATCCTAGCGATTCTGAGATTGTTTTTTCGTGACATATTGGGCTTCATGTTAGTATTAAATTTAGGTTGATAATTTTTGCGATTATTTGTGAAAAAATTAAAAATTTGGCAAAATTTTTGAAAATTTAGCAATTTTCAAATTATGAATTTTTATTCTGCTAAACCAGAGAGTTATGTGACACAAAATAGTTAATAAATAACATTTCCCACATGTCTACTTTACATCAGCACAATTTTGGAAAAAAAAAATTTTTAGTTCGGACGTTATAAGGGTTCAAAGTTCATCAACAATTTTTCATTTTTCCAGCAAAATTTACAAAGCCATTTTTTTTAGTGACCACATCACATTTGAAGTCCCTTTGAGGGGTGTACATGACGGAAAACACCCAAAAGTGACACCATTCCAAAAACTGCACCCCTCAAGCTACTCAAAACTACCTTCAAGAAGATTATTAACCCTTCAGGTGCTTCACGGGAACTAAAGCAAAGTGGAAGGAAAAAATGGTCATTTTAATTTTTCCAACAAAAATGTTCTTTTAGCCTCAATTCTTTCATTTTCACATGGGGAACAGGATAAAATGGATCCTAAAAATTGTTGGGCAATTTCTCCTGAGTACATCGATATCTCATATGTGGTCATAAACCACTGGTTGGGCGCACGGCAGGGCTCAGAAGGGAGGGAGCGCAATTTGACTTTTGGAGCTAATTTTCCATTCAAAAAGTGAAATGGCGCTCCTTCCCTTCTGAGCCCTGCCGTGCGCCCAAAGAGTGGTTTATGACCACATAAGAGGTATCGATGTACTCAGGAGAAATTGCCCAACAATTTTTAGGATTCATTTTATCCTGTTCCCCATGTGAAAATGAAAAAATGTAGGCTAAAAGAAAATTTTTGTAGAAAAAAAAGTACTTTTTCATTTTTACGGATGAATTTGTGAAGCACCTGGGGGTTCAAAATGCTCACCACCCATCTAGATAAATTCCCTGGGGGGTGTAGTTTCCAAAATGGGGTCACTTATGGGGGAACTCCAATGTGTAGGCACACAGGGGCTCTCCAAACGCGACATGGTGTCCGCTAACAATTTGAGCTGATTTTTCAGTCAAATTGTTAGCGGACACCATGTTGCATTTGGAGAGCCCCTGTGTGCCTAAACATTGGAGCTCCCCCACAAGTAACCCCATTTTGGAAACTAGACCCCACAGGGAACTTATCTAGATGGGTGGTGAGCATTTTGGATACCCCAGTGCTTCACAAATTAATCTGTAAAAATGAAGAAAGAAAATTTTTATGGAAATAAAAGTACTTTTTCATTTTTACGGATGAATTTTTGAAGCACCTGGGGGTTTAAAATGCTCACCACCCATCTAGATAAGTTCCCTGGGGGGTCTAGTTTCCAAAATGGGTTCACGTGTGGGGGAGCTCCAATGTGTAGGCACACAGGGGCTCTCCAAACGCGACATGGTGTCCGCTAACAATTTGAGCTGATTTTTCAGTCAAATTGTTAGCGGACACCATGTTGCGCTTGGAGAGCCCCTGTGTGCCTAAACATTGGAGCTCCCCCACAAGTCACCCCATTTTGGAAACTAGACCCCCAGGGAACTTATCTAGATGGGTGGTGAGCATTTTGAATGCCCCAGTGCTTCAGAAATTAATCTGTAAAAATGAAAAAAGAAAATTTTTATGGAAAAAAAAGTGTTTTTTCATTTTTACGGATGAATTTGTCAAGTACCTGGGGGTTCAAAATGCTCACCACCTATCTAGATAAGTTCCCTGGGGGGTCTAGTTTCCAAAATGGGGTCACTTGTGAGGGAGCTCCAATGTTTAGGCACACAGGGGCTCTCCAAACGCGACATGGTGTCCGCTAACAATTTGACTGAAAAATTAGATTCAATTGTTAGCGGACACCATGTCGCGTTTGGAGAGCCCCTGTGTGCCTAAACATTGGAGCTCCCTAACAAGTGACCCCATTTTGGAAACTAGACCCCCCAAGGAATGCATCTAAATGCATAGTGAGCACTTTGAACCCCCAGGTGCTTCACAAATTGATCCGTAAGAAGGAAAAAGTACATTTGTTTTCACACAAATTTTCTTTTTTCATTATTACGGATCAATTTGTGAAGCACCTGGGGGTTCAAAGTGCTCACTATGCATCTAGATATGTTCCTTGGGGGGTCTAGTTTCCAAAATGGGGTCACTTGTGTGGGAGCTCCAATGTTTAGGCACACAGGGGCTCTCCATACGCAACATGGTGTCCGCTAACTATTGGAATCGTTAGCGGACACCATGTCGTGTATGGAGAGCCCCTGTGTGCCTAAACATTGGAGCTCCCCCACAAGTGACCCCATTTTGGAAACTAGACCCCCCAAGGAATGCATCTAGATGCATAGTGAGCACTTTGAACCCCCAGGTGCTTCACAAATTGATCCGTAAGAAGGAAAAAGTACATTTGTTTTCACACAAATTTTCTTTTTTCATTATTACGGATCAATTTGTGAAGCACCTGGGGGTTCAAAGTGTTCACTATGCATCTAAATACAGCGACGCCCATTTTTATTTTTTTTCTAGGACTAATTCCAGAAAAAAAATGGCGTAGGGCTCCGCCATATTTTTGGTCCAGCCAGGTACAACTTGGCAGCTACGGACTGCCAGCAACCCCCAGCTGCCTCATTGTACCTGGCTGGCAACCAAAAATAGAGCAAAGCCCATTTTTATTTTTTTTTTCTAGGACTAATTCTAGAAAAAAATGGCGTGGGGCTCCGCTATATTTTTGGTCCAGCCAGGTACAACTTGGCAGCTACAGACTGCCACCAACCCCCAGCTGCCTCGTTGTACCTGGCTAGCCACCAAAAATACAGCAAAGCCCTTTTTTTTTCTTCTAGAACTAATTCTAGAAAAAAAATGACATGGGGCTCCGCCATATTTTTGGTCCAGCCAGGTACAACTAGGCAGCTGGGGGCTGGAATCCGCAGCATGGAGAGGCCCAAGCGTTCTGGGCCCCCCATGCTGCGAATTGCAGCCCGCAGCCGCCCCAGAAAATGGCGCATTCATTGAAGCGCCATTTTCTGGCGCTGTACCCATGCTCTTCCAGTTGCCCTGGTGCCGGTGGCAAACTGGGTAATAAAGGGGTTAATGCCAGCTTTTTATTGTCAGCTGGCACTAAGCCCGAGATTCATAATATAGGGCCAATGTTAGACCCGCCATTAGGAATCTCTGGTAAATAGTCAGAAAATACACACAGAGAAAAATCTTTTTATTTGAAAAAAAAACACAAACAAAATTCGGACTCCATATTTATTATAAAGATCCGACGTAGTCCACAACGAAGGTCCCACGACGCTCGATCGCCTCCGACGTAGTCCACAACGAAGGTCCCACGACGCTCGATCGCCTCTGGTCAATCCAGAGACTGCAGCAAGGGATGAAGTGTCCTCTTCCTACAGTCTCTGGGGTCAGAGTTATGGTGCACTGTATGACAATGACCTGTCATACAGTGCACCATGACTATGATCCCAGAGACTACAACAAGAGGACACCTGATCCCTTGTTGCACCCATCCATCCACCTATGCACCCATCATCCACGCACGCACACGTCTATGCACACACACATCTATGCACGCACACGTCCACACACATGTCCACACACGCACACGTCTACGCACACCTCCATCTATGCACACATCCACGCACGCACACGTCTATGCACACACACATCTATGCACGCACACGTCCACACACATGTCCACACAGGCACACATCTACGCACGCACACGTCTACGCACACTCACGTCCACGCACGCTCATGTACGCTCACGTCCACGCATGCACCCCCTATCCATTCACCCACCATCAATTCATTCATTCATTCATTCATACATACATACATACATAGATACATACACATACATACATACATACACATACATACATACACATACATACATACAAACATACACATACATACATACATAGATACATACACATACATACATACATACACACACACATACATACATACATAGATACATACACATACATACATACATACATACACATACATACATATACATACATACATAGACACATACATACATAGATATATACACATACATACATACACACATACATACATAGATACATACACACACATACATACATGCATAGATACATACATGCATACATACATACATGCATAGATACATACATGCATACATACATACATGCATAGATACATACATACATGCATACATACATACATACTTACCTCCCTCGTTCCACCGATGAGCAGGAGGAGGCCGGGAGAGGAGGCGGGGCCACAGACCGGCGGGCCGGGCAGAGAAGGAGGAGCTGCAGCAGCGGCGGCGGCGGCAGGGCGGCCACAGCGGCGGGTGCACCGAAGTGTGCAGCCCGCCGCAGGAGGTGAGGGGGGGGCCAGGCACAGGGCCTGGAGGTGGGGGCAGCCTGGGGGGGAGCACTGGAGCAGGGGACCAGGCAGTGTTGCCGGCGAGCGCATGTGGGTGCAGCCCGCCGGCAGATACATTATAATAGAGGGGGGCCGGCGGGCTGGGGGGAACGGGGGGGCCCCCTGGACAGTCCTGGAGCTGGAGGGGGCTGAGGAGGGGTAGGCACTTGCCGATCCGCCCCTCCAGATCTGATTGGAGAGCTCCAATCAGATCTGGAGGGGTGAATCCCTATGATTTCCTCCGATCGGCAGTTTCACTTTTACACTGCCGATCGGAGGGGTCCTGGGCACGGGGGGTTAATCCACCCCCTGTGGGGTCATCTACAGGTTGTCACAGAGCAGCAGCATCTGTGACACCTGAGCGACCCCACTCACAGGAGCTGCAGCAGCTCAAATCTGCCAGGACGTTGTGCAACGTCCTGGGTCGTTAACAGGCAGAAACACAGGACGTTGCACAACGTCCTAGGTCGTTAAAGGGTTAAAGAAAGGAACATCTGGAGGCTCCATGGGGGTACCCTGAACTGACAACTATCGCCCATTAAACCAGGGGTCTCAAACTCAGCTGGGTTGGTGGGCCGCACGTAGAAAAAAATTGATATCGGGGGGCCGCATTGCTTGTAGGACTAATGGTACCTTTACACGCCGCCACAACAGGATGGATACAACCCGCTACAGGTTACAAAAGTAGCTTGTCGCGCCAATATCGCCCGTAGTAGCGGCGTCTGAAGACGGGACGACACAGCCGGCTACAGATACCTCTGCATCCGTGCACTGCCCATAAACAGATGGCTACATCGCCGATTGTAGCGAGCTGTATCGGCGTGTAAAGAAGCTACAGAAGGGAACTCTGGACACCCGGCGATGTAGCTGCAATGTGGCTAAGGCGTCACCCATGCTCCGTGATACCGCGCCCCTTCAGCGATCATTGGTGGAAGATGCTGCGTTACGATTGGCCCTTGCCTCACAGCCCTCCATCTTGGCTGAGCTGTCCCTTCAGCACTACACATACGCGCCGTATGCACGATCAGATAGTAGTACAATTACGCGGACACACACTTGAACGTAAAATCATAAATGGCCCATGATCTACATACAGTGTGCACATCCTATCAACACATGATAACGAATAATGCTGTACACAGCGCACAAGTGTGTGTTACGTACCGCTCTGGCTTATTGCACAGCAGCTGCCGTAGAAGTGTTCCGGGTCTGGCAGTGCGCGCAGCGCGCACACAGATGCACACAATCCCATAGCACATCGGAGGAGATTACCCAGTAGACAGATCAGAGCCGTGTTGTACGGACTGCACTGTGGGTCTTCTGCAGTAGGGGCCGCATAAGTGTGTCGGCCGAGTCACTGCGTGTTGGGCTACTTATAAAGGTGCGTCACCCCCACAGCGGTCGTAATGACGTCATGACGTTGGTTTCATTTTCACTCTGCCTGCAAGGTGCCAGCCCCGCCTCTGCACACACCATAGCAGTCATGGCAGCCGTGCACCGCGCCGCAACATGGGGGATGGCGGAGCTGATCATCCTCATTGATCATTGCGACCGTCGGGACTATTGGGGCCACCATCACCACCGCCACCCCAGGCTGCGCAATCGGTGCACCGTGCGGCGGATCCAGCGGGCCCTGCTCTGCCAACTGGGGGTACAGAGGACAGTCAAAGCGATCCAAAAAAAGATCGCTGACTTGAAGCACAAGTGCCCAGGTCGCATACTGGACATCCGTGCCCGGATTGCCAGGCTGCGTGGTGAGTAATTGTTGCCCCAAAACACACACCGCCACATGTGCATGTCCCACAATACACAAAAAATGATGGAAACATATGACAAGGGACAGTGTGGCCTACACAATCAAACACATCTTCACAGTGTTGTGCTCATCCAGTCAGGCCTAAAAATGTCTCACACGCACAGTCCATGCATACAACATGAGTGTATGCATCCAGCATCACCTGGTTGATGCTAAGTAAGGCTGGGGTCACACACACAGATATCTGGCCACATATTGTTTGCAGATCTCTGTTTGCAGTCAAATCATGGTCACATGTTGACATTTGGAGACAGCCTCAAAATGGAACAATGTGTCCATGCTTTCACTGCAACCAGAGATCTGTCAACAATATCTGGCCACATATCTGTGTGTGTGTGACCCCAGCCTTAGCCGTCAAATACATACCCACACAAGCTCTTTGTAGGACAACAATGTGTAGGCATGATCTTATTACGTCTTTTATGTTCAAATTTCAAACTAGATGCTGAATCCTCATCAGAAGAAGGGCCCCATGCCCCACCCCCAGGTGGCCCATCAAGAACCCCACCACATCAGGCTCAAGTGGCACCCTTGTCCCCAGGGTCAACACCTTCCCCGGGCCTCAGGAGCCAGACGTCCCGTCACCCACCGGGACAGAGGACGTGGAGGACCAGTCCGCACCTGGCAGCCCGCTGGAGTGTGACCAGCTGTCCCCATCTGCCTGGCTGCTGGAGGAGGACGACATCACCTCCCCACAGGAGGGCGAGGAGCTGCAAGTACCTGGCGGCCCAGAGGAGTCTTTGCCCCGTAGCCCAGGACCACTGTTACCCCTGAACCACATAATGTGGCCACGGAGCCCCAGCCCGGGAGTAACACCACCTCCCACTGTCTCCAGCTCAGTGGCGAGTCCGGGGGTGACCATGTCCCCACACAGTGACTATGGTGGTAAGTGGGTTATGTTGCCACAGACACCCTGCACACTGTTGCTTAAATTTCATCTGGGGCCAAACAATTTATTTAAACAAAGTAAACCATGTTGGTTCACCCTTTTTCCAGATGGTGAACGTGCGGGCTCATATGGATGGAGCTTGACCCCATCTCCCTCCCCGTCTGATGGTGAACTGGATTTGGAGGAACAGGGTAAGTGGATGCTTGCGCCCAGTCATGACTAACCATCAGCAGTGACGACTGTGTACTAAAGTTTGTGTTTACTCCCAATACAGGTGCCCCTACCATGGAGGAATTCATCCAGGCCCATCAGGCATTTGTGGCCCGTTTGACCACGGCTCTACAGCGTGGCCTGCAGGACCTTGGCCGCCTGGCTCAAATGCTGGCGGACCTACACCCACACCATGGTTCACACCCATGAATTTGAGGGATGCATTGTATCCTGGCCAAACATGGCCCCACAAACAGTTGTCCTTGTTGGACCCTAAAATTTTCACACGTTGGCTTGTTGCCTTGCAAAAGTGAAAATTGTTTTTTTTTTTTTTTTTGCCCCCGTTGGGCTCTTTTCTTATAGTGTCCCACATTGGGACCATCACAAGTGTGGACTGGCTAGCCCCATCTGGCCTACAATCCCTATACTGTCCCACATTGGGACCATCACAAGTGTGGACTGGCTAGCCCCATCTGGCCTACAATCCCTATACTGTCCCACATTGGGACCATCACAAGTGTGGACTGGCTAGCCCCATCTGGCCTACAATCCCTATACTGTCCCACATTGGGACCATCACAAGTGTGGACTGGCTAGCCCCATCTGGCCTACAATCCCTATACTGTCCCACATTGGGACCATCACAAGTGTGGACTGGCTAGCCCCATCTGGCCTAAGCCTTCCTTGTATGATGGCAAATGTCTGTGACACATGTATGTTTACAATACAATGCTGTTCTAACTTTGTTATACGCTCCTTCATGTGACCTTACTAATATTTGGTGACCAAACCTCACCATAACCTAACTATGTGAGGCACATCACAACATCCCTTTGTGAATGTGCTAAGACATTCCAAATGAACCGATGGTGATCCTGCTGAGCGAGCACTGGCCCATATTGTGTGGCTTGGGGAAACCTATTATTGGCCACAATTACATTCACCCCCAAAAACCCACACAATCCTTATTCTGAAATGAATACACAATTGTGTTAATAAATAAAATTTATTCCAGGCTGGAATTTAAAATAAATTACAAATAATAGAATTTTTGTGGAAAAAAAATTTAAAAAAACCACAAATTGTGCCCAAAACTCAATCAACAAAATATACATATAAAACGCAATTCCAGAAATTATAAAGTCCAGACTGCCAATTCTGTGCATTGGCTACTAGTGTCCAAATTACTCCTCTTCTGTCGGCTCTGACAATGCTGCATCCCCCCTCCTCTGAGGGCAGCCCTGACCTGCCCCAGAACGTCTGGTTGAACGACGATGTGTTGAGGGGGGATGGGGTGACTGTGGCGGGGCCGGTCTTCTCACGGGCCGAGATGGGGCAGCTGGTGAAAGGGGCCACAAGGTGTGTTGCATGGGGGAGGGGACGTGGCAGCCCCATTGAAGGGCCCCATCATCGGCAGCATCAGCGGCATTGTGGAAGACCCTCAGAAGGATCTTCTTCTGGAGCGGCTCCATCCCTCGCATTCTGTTGCTCATGTAGAGGGCGTCGGTGTCCATGTGGGTCCGCTGTTCATCCAACAACACGCGTCGGGCCCAGGTCGCCAGCTCCGTCTCAGGTGGTGCAGGACGTCGGCGGCGACGGATCCCGGAGCTGGGACCTGGGCCTGGACCCACATCACTCGCCCCGCCCTCCTGCTCAGCCCCAGATGTCATGGGCTGAGCATCATCAGCAACAGAATCCTCGGCAATGGAGCCGTCCTCTTCTGGGGCCTGTGGGTGGGGAAAAAAATAAAAAATAAAAAACCATTAGTGGAGGCAATATCAACTGTATACATTCACAACAGGACTCTATATACCACTCCCACACACACCAAGGCCAACTACCAGAATGGAAAATGAGGAATAACACAGTAAAGCAAATAAGGTTCAAGACCCCAACACCAGTGGTTCTCCTGTACACTCACCTCGACCATTCCAGGAGCTCAGCTAAATACATAATTAGTTGTTTGTCACGTAGCCGTAATCCAATATTAGGACATGTCACCACAACACCTTGATACTGGGGGCTGTGCTGGCCAATGACACATATTGGGCACCTTCCCATTAGGACTCCTTTATGGTGAGAATCCACCCCTCACTCAATTACCTTTAACCCACTGGCAACAAAGCCAACACACATGTGAGACAGCACCATTTACTACATGGTACTATGTGGCTGTTTGAGAGCAAACCACCTGCTATCTTGAAACCCTTAAATAACTAACCTAAACATACCAAGATGTTGTGGAAGAAGCAACATTGCAATACGGCTGGAAGCATAGAATAGAAAAGTCTGGCAAGTCATGGAAGGAGGGCAGATAGATTGACACCCCAAGGTGTGCCGCAGCAAGGAGGTAAATATGCCAACACATTTGGTGTGAAGGATTTATCGAAGCACACATGTGAAGGAAACATTGTGGCCCACCACTGTCACACAATTACCCACCTCCTGTGGCGCAGGTGATGATGCAGCCGGGCCTACATGGGACGCAGCAACGGGGCAGTTGGTGGTCGTTCGATGCGGGCGAACCTCGCCCAGGATGAAGGTGAACAGGGGATAGTACCATAGGGTAGGTGATGGTACCTCCTCTGCTCCAGCCCCTGAGCGACGACGCTGGTACTGAATGTGAGCCCGCATGAACGCCGACCTCATGTTTTTGATCTTAAGTGCCACCATAGGCTGGTCCCACGTCTTGCCTACCCTTGGCTCCAAGCGATTTGCCAGAGCCACAAGACTCCTGTAGGCCTCGGCCCTCGCTGCCCGATTTTTATATTCGGGCAGCGAGCTGCGCCACAAACATTCGTGCCGCTGATACTCCGTGAGAAGCTGGGATTCCAATTCCACAGTACCCGTCGGCATCTGCCGATGAAAAATTAACAAAAAAAAAACAGTCACAACACAAGGCATACCGACATTTCAAAACTTGCCACAATCATACACATAATCATTAACTTTCTACAGTGATCATCTATGCAGCTATTTTGTGGAGTGAAACTGGCCATGAGTGTGCCATTTTCTCAATCTCAGACCGCTACTAACTCAAACACATGTATGCTGCCAATATCAAGGGCCGGATATGGGTGTCCACCTACAGATGTTTCAAACATGATTTCTGTCCCCAATGTACCTATTGCAACACACCTTGACACGGTGTGTGCGTACATACCTGTAGAGGGCAACATGTGACCTAACACGTTGTGTGCTAACTAGTACCTGGCCAGTGTCCACAATGGTAAGGGGTCACTATATCAGAAAGGCGGGCTGGGTGTGTGCCAACACTGCACATACTACATGTAATGTGCACCCAGATGATCATGTAGGTGTTCCTCCAGACGTGGAAGTCCCATTTTAACACATGTACCCAACATCCCTGGAATGTCCGCCACAATTCTACCACCCCTGCAATGTTGATGTGAAGTACCAGCCAAAGAAATAACACCGTGCTCTTTTACCATTGCCAAAAAGCAGAAGGTGCAATACATACTTACACTATATAAGTAGAGGCACTACCTGGCTACTGGGCGACACAGAATAAGGTTCACATATTTAATATTACGTGTTCAATATTTGCATGCCGCTTCAAACATGGCCATACACACATCGCCTAAGCTGCCTGTGCTAGAAGCAGCTGCGTTCATTACATTTTCTTACAAACCGCTAAAGAGGCTTACCGTCAGAGCAACAGAAGTCAAACAGGACACTAGTAGCTCAATGCACATCGACGTCTGGACACGGAGCAGTGGCCATTGACCTGACTTTATAGTCCGGGACACCAATCACAGCGGACACAATAATGCACATCCTGAAGGGGCACCTGGGTGCGGATTTGCCTTCCGCTAATTGGTGGAGATCGCTGAATCGTGATAGGTTGGCGGCCCTTTAAAAGTTGCCCATCCCGCCAAACATTACGCTTGCTGGCCAGACCCATTAGGTAAGTTTTCGTGGACACACATGGAATTGGCGCAGGGTGGGGTGCATATGTTGATGTTCTTGGAGAGCGCCGGAGACTGGTGTAGCGGCCGATATAGGGGTTTGTATTTTTGGGGACGACATCTAGTGTAGTGTGTGGGTTAGGATACGGCATTTTGTGTGGGCCTTGACACTTTTGTTGAGATACATTGCTGTGTTTGTTTGCAGACAACATACAGGAGAATGGATGCATGACTGTAGACGGAACTGTGTCACTCATGTCGACTGGATCGATTTCTGCATACTGGTTGTGGCCAATGGAGACTGTGTTCAACGGGAATGGGATGACACAGGGCTTTGAGGTGTTGGGCGCCAGACATGGCATACATGTGTATTTAAAATGACACCTTCAAAAACCAATTACACCATGGGTAACCATCCGCAGTCATGTGCAATGTTGTTTGGTTCATGTAGCCTTCCTCAACCTTCCATATCGGGGTACGTCACATTCGTTATTCTTCTCATTTTTACTGTAATCAATTGACATTATGGGCTGTGTAATGGATTATGGGACCTGTTTGACCAACATTATTGGTGACACATGTCCCTTTCTAACTCACCTAGGTGCAGATGTGTGAATTTTGGGAGCTCCCATTGACGTTGATGTAGAGGAGGCCACTCTCAATCGCCTGTGTGCCATGTTGTTTGGGGTGCCTACTGGGTGTTTGCCGTCCTTGCTTCAGGGTTGTGTTTTGGGCCCACACAAGAGATGCCATCCTCTTGGCTATAGTGTGTAATGGAAAAGAGGTGTGGGTTGCTGAACCTGCTGACTTGCACACATTTTGGTCTATGTACTCATGTTGTGCTTTCACATCTACAGGTGCTGATATTGAGGATGCAGAATATCCATGACCGCAATGTTATCGTGGCTCTTGCGTTGGTGGAAGAGCAAATGTGGTATCAGGATCGGTATGAAAGGTTGATGAGGCGCAGACAGCGGCGGATGTGGACCCGTGATTGGCTTCTGAGGCGGGAAACCCGGGGCCACATGCAGCTGTTGCGGGAGCTGGAGCTTAACTGTCCTGATGATTACCGAAACTATCTCCGTATGCCCGAGGACTGTTTCACCTTCCTATTGGAGCGTGTAGGGCCAATGATAGCGCGTCAGGACACTATAATGCGCCCATCAGTATCAGCTGCTGAGCGGTTGGCGATCACTTTGCGGTTCCTGGCTACAGGGCAGTCCATGACATCCCTCACATACGTGTCACGTGTCTCCCTGCCCCTGCTGAGCCGCCTGATCCCTGAAACGTGTTGGGCCATCTGGAGAGCTCTGCAGCCAGCCTACATGAAAATGCCATTAACCGCCGCAGAATGGCTGGAAGTGGGCCAAGGGTTTGAAACCCGGTGGAACTTCCCCAACTGTGGCGGGGCATTGGATGGTAAGCACGTGAGGATTACCAAACCTGCCCACTCTGGCTCTTTGTATTACAATTACAAAGGGTATTGTAGTATAATCCTCATGGCTGTAGTAGATGCCAACTATGAGTTCCTCTACGTGGATGTTGGAATGCCTGGTCGGAACTCAGATGGGGGGGTGTTTGCCCTAAGCTCCTTGGCAACACTACTAGGGAATGGTGGGCTAAACTTACCCTCAAATGAGCACACGACCGAACATCTCAACTTTGCGTTTGTGGCGGATGAAGCATTCCCACTTCAGGAACACCTACTGCGGCCATATCCCCAGAGGGCCCTTACTTCTGAGAGACGCATTTTCAACTACCGGCTATCCCGGGCCCGCCGTGTAGTTGAAAATGCGTTTGGGATAATGGCCAATAGATTCCGGATTTTTCATACACCTATACATATGAAACCGGAGTCTATTGACGCGGTAGTGGTGGCCTGCTGTGTGCTACATAACTTCCTGCGTCGTAGGGATTGGGCATCATACACGCCAAGAGGTTATGTAGATAATGCAGACGCTACAACAGGGGAGCTCCGTCCAGGGTCTTGGCGTGATGAGGCCCATGTGATTGTGCCACTCCAGCCGCAGAGCCATGGCCGCACTCGGCAGGAGGCCAGGGACAGTAGAGAAGCTTACTGCTCCTACTTCAATGGGTCTGGTGCAGTGAGCTGGCAGGACCAGGCCATATAATGTGGCTGGCTCTGGGAGTTGCTTTTTGTGTTTTCAATGAAGGTGACAGCAGGTTAGCTGCACCCCTTTAATGTTTGGTTGACCTTTTCCATTCTCTTTGTTTTCATTATGTGCATGAGTTTTCATTATGTCGTTATTTAGTTAGTTAGTTTAGGTTATTTTGGTATTTTTTCCATGCACAGTTTGCAATGTGTGGTGATTTGCTTATCCATTGAATTTGCCTGATTAATGTCACCTGCTCTTGAATCCTACAATGTTTTTACTTTATGTATATTTTGTTTGCACAAGACAAGGTCAAGATTCATGCAATATATTAAACCTTTTTCTGTTGGATCCAACATAATCTGTGTGAGCCTGATTACTTGGTGGAGGAGGGCAATGTGATGCAGGGTTGGGTGGGGGCCTGGGATGTCATAGCCACCTATTGGCTGGGATTGTGCACACAATATGTGTGGGTAGCCATGTTTTTCTGAAAGTCTTTTGCCCAACAGTGTTTGTGGCCATTGTGCGTACATGATCCTTTATTTTGTTGTAGGCAGAGAGTCCCCTGCACACAGCACATTGATGCAGGACATATTCTTGTCAGGTGTTTGCTAATACACTGTCACACAGATCTTTGACTTGGTGCCTTGGAAGCTGATCCACTACATTCACATCTGTCAGCACATATATTAAACCCCATTCAGCCTGTATACATACACATACTTCGCCACAGTTGTCACAGATTTTTGACAGAAAACGCACATACTGTCTTTTGTAAGACGCTAATGTGTGGCACACAAACGCACCTCAGTTCAATCTGCACACGCGGCTGTCACAAGCGCTGATCGTGCGTGACAAGGCAAACACTTGTACTACGCACACATAGCCCCGGACCGCTACTTTCATACACACGGGATATGTGACTGGCCACCGCTCTAGCGTGACCCATTACCATCGATTTGGATGCATTCGCCAGGCTCCGCCATGTCACAAGCGCTTATTCCGTGCCACACTCCGCTCACTAGTACGGCACGTCTCGGCCATCCGCCCTTTCCGTCGTGCCCAATCACAACTCCGTAGTGTTGGCCAATGGTTGTGGTTTGGGCGCGGCGTACAGGTCTGTGGCACGCCTATTTGTTTTACGTCCTGCCTTTGTTGCTCCCAGATCACTCTGTGGTGGCGGTGTGTAAAGCTGGTACGCTGAGCTACAGACGGCTACTTGCGACACCCGGCGATGTATGTAGCTGTAGATGTAGCGTAGCGTAGCGCACCTTGTGGCGGCGTGTATAGAGGGTGCGGTTCCCGTTGGTAACCGTTCGGCCGTGCTCGTGCACGTGAAGTTGCCGTTGGTAGCCATCCTGTTGTGGCGGCGTGTAAAGGTACCATAAGGGTACCTTTACACGCCGCTACTGGCGGGTGGATACAACCAGCTACATGCTACAAATATAGCTTGCATCGGCAATGTACCCCGTAGTAGCGGCGTGTGAAGACGGTAGGAGGCACCCGGCAGTAGATGCATCTGTTTCCGAGCACTGCCCTGAAACAGGTGGCTACACAGGCAATTGTAGCGAGCTGTATCAGCGTGTAAAGAAGGAACAGAAGGGTTGTTTCTACACCATGCTATGTACCTGGTATGTAGCTGGGGCGTGACACAGGCTCCGGGTTACCGCGCCCCATCAGCGCTCATTGGTGGAAGCTCCTGCGTTACGATTGGTTGTCGCTGCATAGGGCGGCATATTTAAGGAGCTGACCAGTCACACTACACAATTGCTCGAGCGTCATGTATTAAACAGCCTCCTGCGCTGCCTGCCCAATCATGATGTTATTGCTTTGTCCTATCAGCGTACGGACGTCTCGTAATCCACAATTGTGGCACACCTATGTGCTGTCCCTGCTGCACCAGGTCCGCCCATATTAGCTTGTTGTAGCGGTGTGTAAATGAGGTAAGGTAAGCTACAGATGGCTACTTGTGGCACCCGGCGGTGTATCCGGGGATAGATGTCACGTAGCGTAGCGCACCTTGTTGCGGCGTGTAAAGGTGGTGCGTTTACTGTTTGTAACCGTTTGTGCGTGCTCGTGCACGTGAAGTAGCTGGTTGTATCCACCCGCCAGTAGCGGCATGTAAAGGTACCCTTAAGGTACCTTTACACGCCGCCACTGCAGGATGGATACCAACGGCTACTTCACGTGCACGAGCACGCCCAAACGGTTACCAACGGGAAACGCACCCTCTTTACACGCCGCCACAAGGTGCGCTACGCTACGCTACATCTACAGCTAGCTACATCACCGGGTGTCTCAAGTAGCCATCTGTAGCCCATCGTACGTCATTTACACACCGCTACAACCATCTAATATGGGCGTACCTGGTGCAGCAGGGACAGCACATAGGCGTGCTACAATTGTGGATTACGAGACGTCCGTACGCTGATAGGACAAAGCAATAATACCATGATTGGCCAGGCATCGCAGGAGGCTGATTAATACTTGACGCTCGAGCAATTGTGTAGTGTGACTCGTCAGCTCCTTAAATATGCCGCCCTGTGCGGCGACAACCAATCGCAACGCAGGAGCTTCCTCCAATGATCGCTGAAGGGGGCGCGGAAACCCGGAGCCTGTGTCACGCCCCAGCTACATAGCATGGTGTAGGAACAACCCTTCTGTTCCTTCTTTACACGCCGATACAGCTCGCTACAATCGGCGATGTAGCCATCTGTTTATGGGCAGTGCACGGATACAGATGTATCTGTAGCCGGCTGTGTCGTCCCGTCTTCAGACGCCGCTACTACGGGCGATATTGGCGCGACAAGCTACATTTGTAGCCAGGGCCGCACCGTCCATTGGACAGTGTGAGCCCTGTCATTCAGGCGGCAAGAGGCAGGGGGAGCGGCTGTGCAGAAGGGGGCGGCGCCTCATGCAAACAGCCTCCCCCTGTCATGGCGCCGGCCGCTCACCCCGCGCACCGCAGGTAAGCGGCGACCGCCGGGGGACAAACACAGAAGGGGCGGCAGCGCCCTGGGCTTCAACCTCATCCCCGGTACTCACGGCCGCGGCCGGCAATCACTGCCGCGGCTCAGGCGGCAGCGGCGACCGCCGGGGGTCCAATGAATGCAGAGGGGGCGGCAGCGCTGGGCTCCACCAGCACCCCCCTTCCCCCCGTAATCAGTGCCACGGCTCAAGCGGCAGTGGGGCTTGGTGCACCCCTGTTTGTAGCCTGTAGCGGGTTGTATGCATCCTGCAGTGGCAGCGTGTAAAGGTACCTTAAAGGTACCTTTACACGCCGCGACGGCAGGCTGGATACATCCCGCTACTTCACGTGCACGAACACGCTCAAACGGTTACAAACGCTCAACGCACCCTCTTTACACGCCGCCACAAGGTGCGCTACGCCACGCTACATCTATAGCTAGCTACATCGCCGGGTGTCTCAAGTAGCCAGCTGTAGCTCATTTACACACCGCTATAACCAGCTACTATGGGCGTACCTGGTGCAGCAGGGCCAGCACATAGGCATGCCACAATTGTGGATTACGAGCCGTCCATACGCTGATAGGACAAAGCAATAACATCCTGATTGGGCAGGCAACGCAGGAGGCTGAGTAATACAGCACGCTCGAGCGATTGTGTAGTGTGACTCGTCAGCTCCTTAAATATGCCTCCCTATGCAGCGACTACCAATCGTCATGCAGCAGCTTCCACCAATGATCGCACATGGGGCGCGGTAACACGGAGCCAGGGTCACGCCTTAGCTACATTGCAGCTACATCGCAGGCTGTCCCGAGTTCCCTTCCGTTGCTTCTTTACACGCCGATACAGCTCGCTACCATCGGCGTTGTAGCCATCAGTTTTCGAGCAGAGCTAGGAAACAGATGTATCTGTTGCCGGCTGTATCTTCACGTCTTCAGACGCCGCTACGACGGGCTACATTGGCGCTACAAGCTACATTTGTAGCCTGTAGCGGGATGTATCCAGCCTGCCGTCGCGGCGTGTAAAGGTACCTTTAAGGTACCGTCATAAGCAGCAATATTGCTTGCAATTTCACTGGCAATTTGCTGGTTGCAGTGAAATCATGGACACATTGTTCTATTTTGTTGCTGTGTACAAATGGAACAATGTGTCCATGATTTCACTGCAACCAGCAAATTGCCAGTGAAATTGCAAGCAATATTGCTGCGTGTGACGGTACCTTAATGGTACCTTTACACGCCGCCACAACAGGATGGATACAACCCGCTACAGGCTACAAATGTGGCTTGTCGCGCCAATATCGCCCGTAGTAGCGGCGTCTGAAGACGGGACGACACAGCCGGCTACAGATACATCTGTATCCGTACACTGCCCATAAACAGATGGCTACATCGCCGATTGTAGCGAGCTGTCTCGGCGTGTAAAGAACCCACAGAAGGGAACTGTGGACACCCGGCGATGTAGCAGCAATGTAGCTAAGGCGTGACCAAGGCTCCGTGTTACCGCGCCCCATCTGCGATCATTGGTGGAAGATGCTGCGTTACGATTGGCCCATGCCTCACAGCCCTCCATCTTGGCTGAGCTGTCCCTTCAGCACTACACATACGCGCCGTATGCACGATCATATAGTAGTACAATTACGCAGACACAGACTTGAACGAAAATTCATAAATGCCTCATGATCTACATACAGTCTGCACATCCTCTCAACACATGATAACGAATAATGCTGTACACAGCGCACAAGTGTGTGTTACGTACCGCTCTGGCTTATTGTACAGCAGCTGCCGTAGAAGTGTTCCGTGTGTGGCACTGCGCGCAGCGCGCACACAGATGCACACAAACCCATACCACATCGAAAGTGATTACTCAGTACACAGATCATAGCCGTGTTGTACGCACTGCACTGTGGGTCTTCTGTAGTAGGTGCCGCATAAGTGTGTCGGCCGTGTCACTGCGCGTTGGGCTACTTAAAAAGGTGCGTCACCCCGACAGTGGCCGTAATGACGTCATGACGTTGGTTTCATTTTCACTCTGCCTGCAAGGTGCCAGCCCCGCCTCTGCACACACCATAGCAGTCATGGCAGCCGTTCACCGCGCTGCAACGTGGGGGATGGCGGAGCTGATCATCCTGATTGATCATTGTGACCGTCAGGACTATTGGGGCCACCATCACCACCGGCACCCCAGGCTGCGCAATCGGCGCACCGTTCGGCGGATCCAGCGGGCCCTGCTCTGCCAACTGGGGGTAGAGAGGACAGGCAAAGCGATCCAAAAGAAGATCGCTGACTTAAAGCACAAGTGCCCGGGTCGCATACTGGACATCCGTGCCAGGATTGCCAGGCTGCGTGGTGAGTAATTGTTGGGCCAAAACACACACCGCCACATGTGCATGTCCCAAAATACACAAAAATTGATGGAAACATGTGACAAGGGACAGTGTGGCCTACACAATCAAACACATCTTCACAGTGTTGTGGTAATCCAGTCATCCCTAAAAATGTCTCACACGCACAGTACATGCATACAACATGAGTGTATGCATCCAGCATCACCTGGTTGATGCTAAGTAAGGCTGGGGTCACACACACAGATATCTGGCCAGGTATTGTTGGCAGATCTCTGTTTGCAGTGAAATCATGGACAGATTGCTCCATTTGTACACAGCCACAAAATGGAACAATGTGTCCATGATTTCACTGCAACCAGAGATCTGTGAACAATATCTGGCCAGATATCTGTGTGTGTGACCCCAGCCTTAGCCGTCAAATACATAGCCACACAAGCTATTTGTAGGAGAACAATGTGTAGGTACGATATTATAACGTGTTTTGTGTTCAAATTTCAAACTAGATGCCGAATCGTCATCTGAAGAAGGGCCCCATGCCCCACCCCCAGGTGGCCCATCCAGAACTCCGCCACATCAGGCTGAAGTGGCACCCTTGGCCCCAAGCTCAACACCTTCCCCAGGGCCTCAGGAGCCAGACCTGCCCTCACCTACTGGGACAGAGGACCTGGAGGAGCAGTCAGCACCTGGCAGCCCGCTGGAGTGTGACCAGCTGTCCCCATCTGCTTGGCTGGAGGAGGAACACATCACCTCCCCACAGGAGGGCGAGGAGCTGGAAGCACCTGGCGGCCCAGAGGAGGGTTTGCCCCGTAGCCCAGGACCACTTTTGCCCCTAAACCACGTAATGTGGCCACGGAGCCCCAGCCCGGGAGTAACACCACCTCCCACTGTCTCAAGCTCAGTGGGGAGTCCTGGGGTGACCATGTCCCCACACAGTGACTATGGTGGTAAGTGTGTTATGTTGCCACAGACACCCTGCACACTGTTCCTTAAATTTCATCTTGGCCAAAAACATTTCTCTAAACAAAGTTAACCATGTTGGTTTACCATTTTTGCAGATGGTGAACGTGCGGGTGCATATGGATGGAGCTTGACCCCATCTCTCTCCCCGTCTGATGGTGATGTGGAGTTGGAGGAACAGGGTAAGTGGATGGTTGTGGGCAGTCATGACTACCCATCAGCAGCCACGGCTGTGTACTAAAGTGTGTGTTTACTCCCAATACAGGTGCCCCTACCATGGAGGAATTCATCCTGGCCCATCAGGCATTTGTCGGCCGTATGACCATGGCTCTACAGCGTGGGCTGCAGGACCTTGGCTGGCTGGCTCAAATGCTGGCGGCCCTACGGCCACAACATGGATCACACCCATGAATTTGATGGATGCATGTTATCCTGGGCAAACATGGCCCCAAAAACTGTTGTCCTAGTTGGACCCTACAATTTTCACACGTTGGCTTGTTGCCTTGAAAATGTGAAAATGTGTTGTTTTTTTTTTGCCCCCGTTGGGCTCTTTTCTTATAGTGTCCCACATTGGGACCATCACGAGTGTGGACTGGCTAGCCCTTTGCCTTCTTTACCTATCCTGGCCCACATTGGGACCATCACGAGTGTGGACTGGCTAGCCCTTTGCCTTCTTTACCTATCCTGGCCCACATTGGGACCATCATGAGTGTGGACTGGCTAGCCCTTTGCCTTCTTTACCTATCCTGGCCCACATTGGGACCATCACGAGTGTGGACTGGCTAGCCCTATCTGGAAACACCATTCTGTGTATTGTGGCAAATGTCTGTCACACATGTATGTTGCAAATTAAATGTCTGGGTAACTTTTTATTAGGCTCCTTCATGTCACAACAATTATATGTGGCGCTGAAACATGTCCATCACGTAACTATGTCACCCACATTACCACACGTCTTTGTCAAAGTGCAACCACATCACAAAGGAACCTATGGTCGTCCTGCTCAGAGGGGATTGGGCCATATTGTGTGGGTTTGCCCAACCTATATTGGGACCACCACCATTCTCCCACGTTGACCCCCCAAAACCCTAACCCAAAAGAAATACACAATTGTGTCATATTCAAAATTTAATATCATAAAAGAATTAGAAAAACAATTAACCAAATCTTCGGCAGCAAATCTGGCAACAGGTTTTTTTTGGTTAAATTAAAAAAAAAAAAAAAAAAAATAGCATTTTCCTCAACAAGGAAAAGTCCAGACTGCCAATTCAGTGCATTGGCTACTAGTGTCCAACTTCTTCAACCTCTGTTGGCTCTGACAATGCCGGCTCCCCCCTCCTCTCAGGGCAGCCCCGACCTGCCCGAGAACGTGTAGTTCTACGACGACGTGTTGGGGGGGGATGGGGTGACTGTGGCGGGGCCGGTCTTCTCACGGGCCGAGATGGGGCGGCTGGGGAAAGGGGCCATAAGTGGTGTTGCATGGGGGGGGGATGTGGCATCCCCATTGAAGGGCCCCATCATCGGCAGCATCAGCGGCATTGTTGAAGACCCTCAGAAGGATCTTTTTTTGGAGCGGCTCCATCCCTCGCAATCTGTCGCTCATGTAGAGGGCGGTGCTGTCGATGTGGGTCCGCTGTTCGCTCAACAGCACGCGTCGGGCCCAGGTGCCCAGCTCCGTCTCTGGTGGTGCTGGACGTCGCCGGCGACGGATCCCGGAGCTGGGACCTGGGCCTGGACCCACATCACTCGCCCCGCCCTCCTGCTCAGCCCCAGATGTCATTGGCTGAGCATCATCAGCGACAGATTGCTCCGCAATGGAGCCGTCCTCTTCTGGGGCCTGTGGGTGGAGAAAAAAAAACCTCATTAGTGAAGGAAATATCAACTCAATACATTGACAACAGGACTCTAGATACCACTCCCACACACACCAAGGCCACCAACCAAGATGGAAAATGAGGAAAAACACAGTAAAGCACAAAAGGTTAAAGACCACAACACCAGTACTTCTCCTGTACACTCACCTCGACCATTCCAGGTACTCAGCTCAATACAGAATTAGGTGTTAGTCACGGAGCCGTAACCCAATATTAGTACATGTCACCACAACACCTTGATACTGGGGGCTGTCCTGCCCAATGACACATATTGGCCACCTTTCCATTTGGACTCCTATTATGATGAGAATCCACCCCACAGTCAACTACCTATAACCCACTGGCACCAAAGCCAACACACATGTGTGGCAGCACCATTAACTACATGTTACTATGTGGCTGTTTAAGAACAAACCACCTGCTATCTTGAAACCCTTAAATAAGTAAACTAAACATAACAAGATGTTGTGGAAGATGCAACATTGGAATACGGCTGTAAGCATAGAATTTAAAAGTCTACAAAGTCCTGGAAGGAGGGCAGATAGATTGACACCCCAAGGTTTCCCGCAGCAAGGATGAAAATATGGCAAAAAGGTTGGTGTAAAGGATTTAGACAAGCACACATGTGAAGGAAACATTGTGGGCCACCACTGTCACACAATTACCCACCTCCTGTGGCGCAGATGGTGATGCAGCCGGGCCTACATGGGACGCAGCAACGGGGCAGTTGGTCGTCGTTCGATGCGGGCGAGCCTCGCCCAGGATGAAGGTGAAGAGGGGATAGTACCATAGGGTAAGTGATGGTACCTCCTCAGTTCCAGCCCCTGAGCGACGGCGCTGGTACTCAATGTGAGCCCGCATGAACGCCGACCGCATGTTCTTTATCTTGAGTGCCACCATATGCTTGTCCCACCTCTTGCCTACCCTTGGCTCCAACCGATTTGCCAGCAGAGCCACAAGAGTCCTGTAGGCCTCGGCCCTCGCTGCCCGATTTTTATATTCAGGCAGCGAGCTGCGCCACAAACACTCGTGCCGCTGATACTCCGTGAGAAGCTGGGACTCCAATTCCACAGTACCCCTCGGCATCTGCCGATGACAAAACACACCAAAAACAGACAGTCACAACACAAGGCATACCGACATTTAAAAACTTGCCACAATGATACACATGCTCATTAACTTTCTACAGGGATAATATATGCAGCTATTTTGTGGAGTGAAACTTGGCATGAGTAGGGCATTTTCTGTATCTCACAACGCCACAAAGTCAAACACATGTATGCGGCAAATAGCAAGCACCGGATATCGGTGTCCACCTACAGATGTTTCATACATGATTTAAGTCCCCAATGTACCTATTGAAACACACCTTTACACGGTGTGTGCGTACATACCTGTAGGCCAACATGTGACCAAACACATTGTGCGCTAACTAGTACCTGTGCACTGTCCAAAATGGTTAAGGTTAACTATATGAGAAAGGAGGGCTGGGTGTGTGCCAACACTGCACATACTACATGTAATGGGCACCCAGATGATCATGTTGGTGTTCCTCCAGACGTGGAAGTACAATTTTAACACATGTACCAAACATCCCTGGAATCTACGGCAAAATTCTGCCACCCATCAAATGTTGATGTGAAGTACCAGCAAAAACAAAACCTTTATCTGTTGCCATCGCAAATAACATCAAAAGGTGCAATCCATACTTAGACAATACAAGTAGAGGCACTACCTGGCTATTGGCCGACACAGAATAAGGTTTCCATATGTAATATTACAGGACAAAAATTACATGCCGCATAAAGCATGGCCATACACACATCGCCTAAGCTGCCTGTGCCAGAACCATCTGCGTTCATTACATTTTCTTGGAAACCGCTAAAGAGGCTTACCGTCAGAGCAACAGAAGTCAAACAGGACACTAGTAGCTCAATGCACATCGACGTCTGGACAAGGTGCAGTGGCCATTGCCCTGGCTTTATAGTCCGCTAAACCAATCACAGCGGACACAATTACGCACATCGTGATGGGACACCTGGGTGCGGATTATACTTCCGCTAATTGGTGGAGATCGCTGAATCGTGATAGGTTGGCGGCCCTTTAAAAGCTGCCCATGCCGGCAAACATTACGCTTGCTGGCCAGACCCATTAAGTATTTGTGGACACACATGAAATTTGCGCTGGGTGGGGGTGCATATGTTGATGTTAATGTAGAGCGCCGAAGACTGCTTTTGCGGACTATATAGGGGTTTGTATTGTTGGGGACGATATAGTGTACTGTGTGGATTTTGAGTAGGCATTTTGGCTGGGGCTTCACTCTTTTGTTGAGATACATTGCTGTGTTTGTTTCCAGACAACATAGAGGAGAATGGATGCATGACTGTAGACAGAACTGTGTAACTCATGTCGACTGGATCGATTTCTGCATACTGGTTGTGGCCAATGGAGACTGGGTCCAACGGTAATAGGATCACACATGGCTTTGAGGTGTGGCGCTCCAGACATAGCATAGATGTGTACTAAAAATGACACCTTCCAAAACATATGAAACCATGTAGAAGCATCCGCATTCATGTGCAATGTTGTTTGGTTCATGTAGCCTTTCCTCAACCTTCCATATCGGGGTACGTCACATTTGTTATTCTTCTCATTTTTACTGTAATCAATTGAAATTATGGTCTGTGTAATGGATTCTGGGACCTGTTTGAGCAACATTATTGGTGACACATGTCCCTTTCTAACTCACCTAGGTGCAGATGTGTGACTTTGGGACCCTCCGATTGAAGTTGATGTATAGGAGGCCACTCTCATTCGCCGTGTTCCATTTTGTTTGTGGTGACTACTGGGTGTTTGCCGTCCCTGGCTTCAGGGATGTGTTTTGGGCCCACACGAGAGATCCCATCCACTTGGCTATAGTGTGTAATCGAAAAGAGGTGTGGCTTGCTTAACCTGCTGACATGGCCACATTTTGTTCTATGTACTCATGTTGTGTGCTGATATTGAGGATGCAGAATATCCATGACCGCAATGTTATCGTGGCTCTTGCGTTGGTGGAAGAGCAAATGTGGCTTCAGGATCGGTATGAAAGGTTGATGAGGCGCAGACAGCGGCGGTTGTGGACCCGGGATTGGCTTCTCAGGCGGGAAACCCGGGGCCACATGCAGCTGTTGCGGGAGCTGAAGCTGAACAATCCTGATGATTACCGAAACTATCTCCGTATGCCCGAGGACTGTTTCACCTTCCTTTTGGAGCGTGTTGGGCCAATGATAGCGCATCAGGACACTATAATGCGGCCATCAGTATCAGCTGCTGAGCGGTTGGCGATCATTTTGCGGTTCCTGGCTACAGGGCAGTCCATGACATCCCTCACATACTTGTCACGTGTCTCCCTGCCCCTGCTGAGCCGCCTGATCCCTGAAACGTGTTGGGCCATCTGGAGAGCTCTGCAGCCAGCCTACATGAAAATGCCTCTAACCGCCGCAGAATGGCTGGAAGTAGCCCGAGGCTTTGAAACCCGGTGGAACTTCCCCAACTGTGGCGGGGCATTGGATGGTAAGCACGTGAGGATTACCAAACCTGCCCACTCTGGCTCTTTGTATTTCAATTACAAAGGGTATTGTAGTATAATCCTCATGGCTGTAGTGGATGCCAACTATGAGTTCCTCTACGTGGATGTTGGAATGCCTGGTCGCAACTCAGATGGGGGGGTGTTTGCCCGAAGCTCCTTGGCAACACTACTAGGGAGTGGTGGGCTAAACTTACCCTCAAATGAGGACACGACCGAACATCTCAACTTTGCGTTTGTGGCGGATGAAGCATTCCCACTTCAGGAACACCTACTGCGGCCATATCCCCAGAGGGCCCTTACTTCTGAGAAACGCATTTTCAACTACCGGCTATCCCGGGCCCGCCGTGTAGTTGAAAATGCGTTTGGGATAATGGCGAATAGATTCCGGATTTTTCATACGCCTATACATATGAAACCGGAGTCTATTGACGCGGTAGTGGTGGCCTGCTGTGTGCTGCATAACTTCCTGCGTCGTAGGGATCGGGCATCATACACGCCAGGAGGTTATGTGGATCATGCAGACGCTACAACAGGGGAGCTCCGTCCAGGGTCTTGGCGTGATGATGGCCATGTGATTGTGCCACTCCAGCCGCAGAGCCATGGCCACACTCGGCAGGAGGCCAGGGACAGTAGAGACGCTTACTGCTCCTACTTCAATGGGTCTGGTGCAGTGAGCTGGCAGGACCAGGCCATATAATGTGGCTGGCTCTGGGAGTTGCTTTTCAGGTTGCTATGGAGGTGACAGCAGGTTAGCTGCGCCCCTTTTCTTTTTGGTTGACCATTTTCATGATCTTTGTTTTCATTATGTGCATAAGGTTTCGTTAGTTAGTTAGTTAGTTAGTTAGTTAGTTTAGGTATGTTTTTCATTTAAATTTTTTGGATGCACAGTTTTCAATGTGTGGTAAATTGGTTATCCCTTTAATATGGGTGAAGAATGTCACATGCACTTTAATTGTACATTGTTTTTACTTTCTGTATATTTTTTTGCACAAGACAAGGTCAACATTCATGCAATATATTAAACCTTTTTATGTTGGATCCAAAATCATCTGTGTGAGCCTGATTACTTGGTGGAGGAGGGCAATGTGATGCAGGGTTGGGTGGGGGCCTGGGATGTCAGAGCCACCTATTGGCTGGGATTGTGCAGACAATATGTGTGGGTAGCCATGTTTTTGTGAAAGGATTTTGGGCAACAGTGTTTGTGGCCATTGTGCGTACATGATCCTTTATTTTGTTGTAGGCAGAGGGTCCCCTGCACACAGCACATTGATGCAGGACATATTCTTCTCAGGTGTTTTCAAATACACTGTCACACAGATCTTTGACATGTTGCCTTGGGAGCTGTTCCACTACATTCACATCTGTGAGCACATATATTAAACCCCATTCAGCCTGTATTCACACATACTTTGCCACAGTTGACACAGATAGAATTTTTACAGAAAACGCACATACTGTGTGTTGTAAGCCGCTACTGTGTGTCACACAAACGCACCTCAGTGCAATCGGCACACGCCGCTGTCACAAGCGCTGATCGTGCGTGATAAGGCAAACACTTGTACTACGCACACATAGCCCCGGACCGCTACTTTGATACACACGGGGTATGTGACTGGCCACCGCTCTAGCGTGACCCATTACCATCGATTTCGATGCATTCGGCATGCTCCGCCATGTCACAACCGCTTATTCCGTGCCACACTCCGATCACTAGTACGGCACGTCTCGCCCATCCGCCCTTTCCGTCGTGCCCAATCACAACTCCGTACTGTTGGCCAATGGTTGTGGTTTGGGCGCGGCGTACAGGTCTGTGGCACGCCTATTTGTTTTACGTCCTGCCTTTGTTGCTTGCCCCAGATCACTCTGTGGTGGCGGTGTGTAAAGCTGGTACGCTGAGCTACAGACGGCTACTTGCGACACCCGGTGATGTAGCTAGCTGTAGATGTAGCGTAGCGTAGCGCACCTTGTGGCGGCTTGTAAAGAGGGTGCGTTTCCTGTTGGTAACCGTTCGGGCGTGCTCGTGCACGTGAAGTAGCCGTTGGTATCCATCCTGTTGTGGCGGCGTGTAAAGGTACCATTAGAGCTTTGAATTGCTTTATGCAGCGTGAAATGATCATCGTCCGACCCCCATCCTCCCTCCTGCTGTTATGTTTGTAGTTATCTAAAATAAAGTTTGCAGCCGAAGCCTGGGTGAGTGTGACGTGCTCCACCAGGGCCGTGGGGTACTCAGAACCGGGCCTTCAGATCCTCTTGGGGATGTCACGGTGAATCACTCGGCTCCGTGGCCCTGGTCATGTCATATAGATGGGAGAATGTTTATAAGGGGAGTCATATGTGATGCCACCCTTGGTTTTCAGCAATTAGGCCCATATGTACACGTTCAGTATTTGATGAGTTTTTTACCTCAGGATTTGTAGACAAAACCAGGAGTGGAGCAATCAGAGGAAAAGTCTAATAGAAACACCTGCACCACTTCTGTTTTGAATTATCCACTCCTGATTTTGGCTACAAATCCTGAGGTAAAAAACTGATCAAATATTCAGCGTGTGCACGTGGTCTTAGATGAATGGCCGACGCTGCAGTTCAGATCCATTGGGGCAGTTGGTGGCGCAGCAGAGATGGTGTAGCTCCCCACAGGTGGAGCCAGGGCCCCAGGGCAGTTGACACAATTTGTGCAGGGGATAGGGAAAGTGAGGTCCAAGTAATGACTGGAGGACACAGCGGGATGCAGTTGTCACATTTTACTGACAGTTCTTACAGTTCTCAAAGTTTCCACCACCCAGCCGGGTGCTGTTTTCTGGGTCAGGGATCCATCCAACTCTCGGATAACTTAGGTTCCCTCCAACGGGACCCCCTTCATGTGTGTCTTTCCAAGTCAACTCCTGTGCTGGCTCTCTCCCTCCTGCCCTGAGCCTCACACGCAGTGTCCCAAGCCAGTGGCCTCGGGCCCCGTCGGGCGACTTTTCTCTGTCCCCTTGGTCCTATGCGGCCACTTTTTCAGCGATTATGTCCCTAGGGCGTCTCTCTCCAGACTTCTGACGTCTCCAATGGCTTCCTCCAACTGGCTCCTCTACGTCCTGTTTTTTTCCCTCTTTATCTCTGCACTTACTTCCTGTTGCTCCCATACTCTTCTTCCTCCACCCACACCCTGTACCTAGTTCCCCTCCAGCCTGAGATGGGGCCCTCCGTAAATAGGGTCTGCCCATATCCCCTGGCCTGGAGTGGTGTTAGATGCTAGTGTGTGGGTACCCGGTAGTGTCCTCTCCCTACCCGAGATTGGGGTACCACACCTCTGGCTGAGATGCAGTACCTCTGTGGTGCATGGACCCTCGGAGGCGCCACAAGTGCCACTCTTTTCTTTATTATTGGATATGTACAAAGGGTTTAAAACTGCAGGAAAAAAAGAACAAGTTTACTAGCACATGATTACTTTTTTGGTTGGCCCAAAAACTTTAATGTAATATTCAGATGCCCCTTTAAGTACTCATCTCTATCCTTGCCAACTTAAAGCAGATTTATACTCAGATTTCACAATACAGACTGCATATATTATTGAAGATCTCTCCTCTGATAAGGCTGGTGTACTTACTTTGAAAAAAAAAATTTACAACTTTTCTTGTCCAATATAATTAGCCAAACTAGGACCAGGTTCCTTTTATAATTTGTGTTATATAGCCATTATGAGATGGACTTTTAGTTAATTAAAACTAATTAATGATCGGATTAATTTAATTATTAGTTGGAGTGTAGCTAACAGGTACGTTTAGTGTCAAACGGGTGGAATTGACTCTGTTTGTAAATGAGGTGAAGGGAAGTGTAAGTTCCAGTAGTACCATTTTTTCTGGTACTTGTTGCGGAGATTGTTCTTGATGGAGTATTCGTATTCGTATGAGTTGTGGGTGGCAATTTTTTCTATGGTGTTTTGAAATGAAGGAGATTGGGGATCTCTCCATAATGAGGCAATGCTATTTTCAGCCATTAGAAGGATGTGGACTATGATGGGTCTGTATTTTTTTGGTAGGGAGTCAATTCCTATTAACAATAGAACTAATTCCGGTGTTAGGTGTTTATTAATTTCAGTAATGTCAGTAATTAGAGACCAGATTTTTTTCCACTATGATTTAATGTATTTACAATCCCAAAATATATGAGTTAGGTTTCCTACTTTGTTGGAATTTCGCCAGCAGAGAGGTGAGTGGTTATCGTTTATTAGGTGGAGTTCTCAAGGGGTAAAGTACCAACGTGAGTACATTTTATAATGGGTCTCAATAAGAGAAATGCATGGCATGTTGGTGTATTTGCTTTCAAAGGTTTTTTCTAGAAGATCAGCATGAATGGAGATCTTTAATTCTTTTTCCCACGCCTCTATATTGGTGGATTTATGGAAAATCGAGTCTTGACTTATGTCTTGGTAAATATTTTTTGTTCTCCAAAACATTGAGCTCTGTGGGTACTTTAACATTTGGATCACGTTTTGAGGGATGCAAAAGTTTAATTTATGCTTGTTGAATGTTTGGTGGATCTTTTCCCACAGTTTTTCTTCACTCTCTTTTAATTTATATGTATTCTTGAGTGTCTTGAAGGGAATGAGTTGATTCTTTTTGTTGAGATTATCTGAGATATGTTGAATTACGGATTTTTTCCAGGAGTCCACTTTTAATCTTGTGGAAATTAATTCGAGATTCTCTATAGGGATCTAATTTGACGGAGAGGTGGGATGACAATTGGTAGATTTAGCAACCAGATGTCTCCAGGATTGGATAGCAGCTTTAACTGTGCACTCCCTGGGCAGTCACTTGAATTTGTCACACAGAAATAAGAGTACCACAGGTCCAAGGCCACCTCGCATATACCTGGATTCTCTACAGTTAACCAACTAGGTCTCTCGTTCTCTTTCCACCATGATTGGCTAAGTTTTACAATGGTAGAATGATAATAAGATGTGAGATTTGGTACTGCGAGTCCTCCGTTGTTTTTGCTTTGCTCTAGAATTGATCTCGCAACCCTGGGTATTCTTTTTCCCCAAATAAAAGTCATTAATTGGATTTGCAGTTTTTGCAGCCAGGATTTTGGAATCAGTAAAGGAATAGATCGGAATATATAAAGCAGTTTGGGTAGTATAAACATTTATAGGCTTCTACCTTACCCAACCATGTCTGTTTTGGAAATATGTAGGATATCCGATTGTATAATTTTGATGATGTCTTTTAAGTTTGTGTCAGTGATGTTGGCAAGGGGTTTGGTAAGTTTAATGCCGAGGTAATCTAGATTCTCTTTTTCCCAAGATAAACTAGTTTCCAATTTTAGTTTGCTTAGGAGTTCCGGATTAATGTTCAAATGGAGAATTCGGGTTTTGTGTACGTTAATCTTGTAGTGCGAGCTATGCGAGAATTCCTCAATGGTACTTAGAAGATTTCGCAATGAGTTTAGTGGGTATGTGAGAGTAAGGATTATGTCATCAGCAAATAGGCTAATCTTGAACTGTCTATGTTGAGTATGTATGCCTATGATTAGGGGGTTCATCCAAATCTTTTCCGCTAGCGGCTCTATGAATAGATCGACAAGGGCAGGGAAAAGGGGACATCCTTAACATGTTCCATTCGTTAGGAGAATTTCTTCTGAGAGCACATTATTTGTTAGGACTTTCACGGATGGATTGGAATACAGAGCGTAATTTGCGTTAATAATATTCCCTCCGAATCCGAATTTCTTCAGGGATTCAAAAAGAAAGCCCCAGTGGACTTTTGTCAAACACTTTTTCTGCGTCGACAGAGACCACTAGGGCTGGAGTCTTAGTTCTCTCTATATGAGCGATCAAATTTATGGCACGTCTTGTAGCGTCAGTGGTGCCCCTTCCCTGTACGAACCCCACTTGGTCTTTATGAAGTAGCTTTGACGTGACTTTCTGAATTCTAGTGGTTAGAGTTTTAGTGATGATTTTCAGATCTGTATTTAACAACGAGATGGGTCTGTAGTTTCCTATGTTATCGCTGTCCCCTTTTCTTTTCGGAATCACTGTGATGACCACTTGCTGCATTTCTTTTGGGAGATAATTACTGTTATCTGCTAATGAGTTGAGCAGCCTAGTGAGGTATGGAGAGAGATTCTTTGAAAATGAATTAAAATTCATTCTGGTCCTGGAGATTTGCACTTTTTGAGAGAATTGATGGTATCTATAATTTTTGTTTCCATGTAAGGTGAATACAGGTAGTCCAAGTCTTCATTAGATAAGCATGGGAGTTCAATAGAGTTTAAGAATAAGGTCATTTTAGATGCGGAGGGGAAAATTTCTATAGGGTCATCTTTAAGGTTGTACAATCTTCTATAGTATTCAGCAAATGTATCTGAAATGTCTTGGGGTGATTTGTAAATGACATCATTTTTGTTTCTGATTTGGAGTATTTTGGTCTTGGCTCTGTGAATTTTAATTAACTTTGCAAAAAGTTTTGATCGCTTGTTGACACTATTGTAAAAATTGGATTTCGTTATGTGTGAGATTTTGTCAAATTCTGATGTTAAGAGTGATTCTATTCTTAATCTGAAGATTTCCCTAGAGGTTGATTTTTTGGGGGTCTTAATCACGTCAGATACTAGGTCTTTCATTTTTTTTAAGATGGTTTGCATATCTTTAAGGGTGGTTTCACACTTTCAAATGGAAACGCAGCGTACCAGACACAGCCAAACGCATGCGCACTGCGTTCCTATGTTTACCATGGGAACGCATAGTGCCTGCGTTTGTCTGCGTTCGGTTACGGTTGTGTTTGGATGCGCATAATTTATGCGCCCTCCGAACGCAACATGTTGCATTTTTTGTGTGTTCGCGGGAGCTTAATTTATCTGCAAGCTCCCGCAAGCGCACAAACAATGCATGGGAGTCAATGGATCCACAGTGTCCTCAGCATGACAGCACAGGAGAACGCTGCAGATCTCTTTGAAATCTCTCCCGGTGGCCGCCACTGATCTCCCGGGACAGCTGGAGCAGCCACTGATCTCTTCTCCTGACCTGATCTCCTCTCCTGACCGCTGCTAATCTGCTAATCTCCCGGCGGTGTCGGCGGGGAGAAACAGCTGATCTGACAGCTGTTTAAATCTCCCCCGCCGACATCTCCTCTTCGGTGTCGGTGCAGGAAATTTCAACAGCTGTCAGATCAGCTGTTTCTCACCGCCGACACCATCACACGATCAGCGGCAGCCGGGAGGAGGAGATCTCCAGCCCTGATCTCCGCCTCCCAGCTGCCGCCGAGATAGGTGATTGGCTGGCTGGGCTGCATACTGATGTGAATGCATGTGGAGATTTTCCGCTCCGTTCTCATCAGTATGGCTGCGTTTGCACTGCATTTGCGTCTGCATGCACTCCGCATGCAGACACAAACGCAAATCTGAAACCAGCCTTACTAAGGTTTTTTTTAGCCATGCATTTAATCGTATCAAATGTCCTCTGATAACCACCTTATGGGCTGTCAAGAGAGTCGCTATAGGAGTTTCCTCCAAGTCATTTTCTTTAAAGTACGAGTTTAGTGCATTCTGAATTTCTGATTTATATTGCGGGTGATTGAATAAGAATGTCCATAATTTCTAGCCATTATTGGGGCTCTATAAGTTGCCTCGAAAGTTACTGGCGAACGATCTGACCACGTTCTGGGAAGAATTAAGACTGATCTGATTTTCTGGAGAGATCTTATATCTGATAATATCAAATCTATACGGGCGAAAGATGTATGAGGATCAGAGAAGTGGGTAAATTCTACTGAGTTGATACATCGAAACGCATTGTAGAGTTCTTCTCTGTTGAATAGGGGGTCTGAAATCGGAACCAGGCGACATTAGTTTTATCGCCGCCAAATTCCCGATTTACACGCCGCAATAAGGAGGCAATTTGGCGGCGATCATTCCAGCGAGAAATATCAGCGCCAAAAATGTCTCCTGCGGTTTTGGCGTGTAAAGGTACTCTAATGAGGATGGCCACTTCTGATTTCTTTTTTTTTTGTTTGAGGAGAGATAGACATAGGGGAAATTTTTGTTGGTAAATTTAGGCGGATTATCAAGACTGAATTTGGTTTCTTGCAAACTCGCTATGTCAATTTGATTTCTCATTAGCTCGCTCCATACAAGGTAGCGTTGTTGGGGGGTATTTAGTCTGTTAACGTTGATTGACATATACTTGTTTGTCATGTTCTAGATTTCAAGTTATTGGTGGTGTAAGAATTGATAGTGGCGGGGTTAGGGTAGAAGTAGAATAGGTACTTGGGGCAGAGGGTATTTATCTGTGTCTTCTGAAGGAAGTAGATAGAAAATCAATTAAATAAGATGAGTAATTGAATAACTTCAGGTAAAACTTTGGAAACTAAACAAAGGTAGGTCTTAATGAGACTAGTTAGGTGAGGAAGGGTTCAAGGGAAATGGTGATAACCTTCCTTAAGGGCCAATGTTATGGCCATAAGTGCCTAAGTATGACCAACAAAGTTGTATGGGAATTGGAGTGATGGATCATTGTGGCCCTTTCAAGTATCAGTTAAATATAGATCTTTTAGTATTTTCAAGCCTTCTGTCTTTTCTTCATTGTTAAATGATTTTTGCTTGTAGGAGAAGATCACGCTTGTAGTCAGGCGACCCCACCACTAAATTAACTACCCAACACCATTTTCAAGTTACCAACATCCCCCCCCATTCTTCCCCTTCATCACCCCCAAATCCACTGTGCTCTTCTGCTACTGTAAATAGTTGATAATTAATAAATACATGTTATGTATCTAAAGCATCCTGTGATTTAACCCCTTCATGACCTTGCCATTTTTTACAATTCTGACCAGTGTCCCTTTATGAGGTTATAACTCGGGAACGCTTCAACGGATCCTAGCGATTCTGAGATTGTTTTTTCGTGACATATTGTGCTTCATGTTAGTATTAAATTTAGGTCGATAATTTTTGCGTTTATTTGTGAAAAAATCCAAAATATGGCAAAAATTTTGAAAATTTTGCAATTTTCAAATTTTGAATTTTTCTTCTGGTAAACTAGAGAGTTATGTGACACAAAATAGTTATGAAATAATATTTCCCACATGTCTACTTTACATCAGCACAATTTTGGAAAAAAAAAAAAAAAATTTTGTTAGGAAGTTATAAGGGTTCAAAGTTCATGAGCAATTTTTCATTTTTCCACCAAAATTTACAAAACCATTTTTTTTAGTGACCACATCCCATTTGAAGTCCCTTTGAGGGGTTTACATGACAGAAAACACCCAAAAGTGACACCATTCCAAAAACTGCACCCCTCAAGCTACTCAAAACTACATTCAAGAAGATTATTAACCCTTCAGATGCTTCACAGGAACTAAGCAAATTGGAAACAAAAAAATGGATATTTTAATTTTTCTAACAAAAATGTTCTTTTATCCTCAATTCTTTCATTTTCACATGGGCAACAAGATAAAATGGATCCTAAAATTTGTTGGGCAATTTCTCCTGAGTATATCGATACCACATATGTGATCATAAACCACGGTTTGGGCGCACGGCAGGGCTCTGAAGGGAAAGAGCGCAATTTGACTTTTGGAGCTAATTTTCCATTCAAAAAGTGAAATGGCGCTCCTTCACTTCTGAGCCCTGCCGCGCGCCAAAACAGTGGTTTATGACCACATATGAGGTATCGGTGTACTCAGGAGAAATTGCCCAACAAATTTTAGAATGAATTTTATCCTGTTACCCATGTGAAAATGAAAGAATTGAGGCTAAAAGAACATTTTTGTGAAAATAAAGTACTTTTTCCATATTCACAGATCAATTTGTAAAGCATGTGGGGGTTCAATATGCACACCACTCATCTAGATAAGTTCCCTGGGGGGTCTAGTTTCCAAAATGGGGTCACTTGTGGGGGAGCTCCAAAGTTTAGGCACACAGGGGCTCTCCAAACGCGACATGGTGTCCGCTAACAATTTGAATGGAAAATCACCTCAAATTGTTAGCGGACACCATTTCGCATTTGGAGAGCCCCTGTGTGCCTAAACATTGGGGCTCCACCACAAGTGACCCCATTTTGTAAACTAGACCCCCCAGGGAACATATCTAGATGCATTGTGAGCACTTTGAACCCGCAGGTGCTTCACAAATTGATCCGTAAAAATTAAAAAGTACTTTTTTTCCACAAAAAGTTTTTTTTTTCATTTTCATGAATTAATTTATGAAGAACCTGGGGGTTCATTATGCTCACTTCCCATCTAGATATGTTCCCTGGGGGTCTAGTTTCCAAAATAGGGTCACTTGTGGGGGAGCTCCAAAGTTTAGGCACACAGGGGCTCACCAAACGCGACATGGTGTCCGCTAACAATTTGAATGGAAAATCAGCTCAAATTGTTAGCGGACACCATGTCGCCTTTGGAGAGCTCCTGTGTGCCTAAACATTTGAGCTCCCCCAGAAGTGACCCCATTTTGGAAACTAGACCCCCCAGGGAACATATCTAGATGCATAGTGAGCACTTTGAACCCCCAGGTGCTTCACAAATTGATCCGTACAAATTAAAAAAGAAAATTTGTGTGAAAAAAAAAGTATTTTTACCTTATTACGGATCAGTTTGTGAAGCACCTGGGGATTCAATGTGCTCACTATGCATCTAGATAGGTTCCTTGGGGGGTCTAGTTTCCAAAATGGGGTCACTTGTGGGGGAGGTCCAATGTTTAGGCACACAGGGGCTCTCCACACGCAACCTGGTGTTTGCCAACAATTGGAATGGTTAGCGGACACCAGGTCGCGTATGGAGAGCCCCTGTGTGCCTAAACATTTGAGCTCCCCCACAAGTGACCCCATTTTGGAAACTAGACGCCCCAGGGAACATATCTAGATGCACAGTGAGCACTTTGAACCCCCATGTGCTTCACAAATTGAGACGTATAAATGAATAAAGAAATTTTTTGTGAAAAAACATACTAGTCTAGTAGTTAAAATTTGCAGCATAGGGGACCCAATACATTTGGGTCTCTCCATGCTGAGGATTCCAGCCCCCTAGCTGCCATGTTGTATCTGGCTGGCAACCAAAAATACGGCAAAGCTCCATGTCATTTTATTTGTAGAATTTAAAAAAAAAAAAATGACATGGGGCTCTGCCATATTTTTGGTCCAGCCAGGTACAACTTGGCAGCTACGGACTGCCACCAGCCCCCAGCTGCCTCATTGTACCTGGCTGGAACCAAAAATACAGCGAAGCCTATTTTTTTTTTATTTGTAGAATTATTTCTAGAAAAAAAATGACATAGGGCTCCGCCATATTTTTGGTCCAGCCAGGTACAACTTGGCAGCTACGGACTGCCACCAGCCACCAGCTGCCTCGTCATACCTGGCTGGAACCAAAAATACAGCCAGGTACAACTAGGCAGCTGGGGGCTGGAATCCTCAGCATAGAGAGGCCCAAGCGTTCTGGGCCCCCCATGCTGCGAATTGCAGCCCACAGCTGCCCCAGAAAATGGCGCATTCATTGAAGCACCATTTTCTGGCGCTGTACCCACGCTCTTCCAGTTGCCCTGGTACCGGTGGCTAACTGGGTAATAAAGGGGTTAATGCCAGCTTTTTATTGGCAGCTGGCACTAAGCCCGAGATTCATAATATAGGGCCAATGTTAGACCCGCCATTAGGAATCTCTAGTACGGTAAATAGTCAATAAATACACACAGAGAAAAATCTTTTTATTTGAAAAAAAACACAGACACAATTCGGACTCCATCTTTATTATAAAAAGATCCGACGTAGTCCACAACGAAGGTCCCACGACGCCCGATTGCTCCGACGTAGTCCACAACGAAGGTCCCACGCCGCTCGATCGCCTTTGCTTTCAGATCGCTACTCTGGAGCCCAACCCGCCAGCATGGTGATCGAGCTGCAGAAAGTGATCTGACACCCCGGGCGCAGTGACCCACTATGTGCATCACTGCGCCTGGGCTGCCAGATAGCTTTCCGCAGCTCAATCCCCATGCATGGGGATCGAGCTGCGGAAAGCGATCTGGCAGCACAGGCGCATTGACCCACTATGTGCATCACTGCGTCCGGGCTGTCAGATCGCTTTCTGCAGCTCGATGCCCATGCAGGGAGATCGGGATCCTCAGGATCTAGCTGTAGAAAGTGATCTGGCAGCTCCAGCACAGAGCTGTCAGATCCGGAGGCGGTGAAGAGGAGGAGGAGGAGCGGGACGCAGTGGAGACAGAGCGGCCGCCGGAGGGGTGAGTGGGAGAGGCGATCGCCACTCCGGTGATCGGGGGGGGCAGGAAGGGGGAAGAGGGGGGGTGACAGGAGAAGAAGGAGGGCACTTAGGAGGAAGCGGGGGCAGGCAGGAGGAAGCGGGGGCAGGCAGGAGGAAGTGGGGGCAGGCAGGAGGAGGCGGACGGCAGGAAGAGGAAGCGGGCGGCAGGGACAGGAAGCAGGCAGCAGGAAAAGGAAGCGTGGGGGGGGTAAGAAAGATGAAGAGGGGGCAGGAAAGAGGTGGGGGGCAGGGGGGCAGTTAGAGGATGACAGGGGAGAAGATTGGAGGGTAGGGATAGCAGCGGCAGGCAGGGAAGCATTACAGGCGCGGTGATTTTCACTTTCACTTTTGAGTGCCAATCACCGCGCCTGTAGCCGGGGGGTTGGGGGTGGGGGCAAATTGACCCCCCCTGGGGTGTTGTACAACTCCCCATGTACCTGCAGGCCGAGTGACAGGTCAGTGACACCCTCACTCGACCTGCAGGAGCCCGAGGTACCTGAACCTCTATCAGAAACTACTTACGGTTACTTCAATGTTATTAAATAGGATATATTCTTTAATAAATAATTGTAGCTCATTTCATGTTACATTTATAATAAGATCTCTGTAATATGCTGTACTATGTACTCAAAGTTATGTTACCTGAATTTATATCATAAAACCCAATAACAATATTTTGAACAGAGATGGATTTTTAAATACTGTAGATGACAGAAGCGCTTTAAGTCAGAGATGAAAGTACAGGTGTACATCTCAATGAACAGAATTATACTGGCACTTGTCAATTGGTTACTGTGACACCATCCACATAACTCATTGTAGAAGTAATACTAGCGAGGGTTATTCATCTGAAGGTCACAAAGGCAGATTATTCTGTGACAAAGACTATATTACCAGATATGGTAAAACCCTTCTATTTTAGGAAAATGCTGGGATATAATCTACTAGAATAGCTCCAAAATCAACTTTAATTACCATACAACACATTCGGCTATTACAGTATACACAAGAGAAACCCCACCAACTTTAAAGGATGTGTCCTTGTGGATTAATGCAAAATTGTGACACTAAAACTGGAATAGGAAACGAGTAGTAATAGCAACTGATGCTAAAGATAGTCACCAATTCTTATTAATAGACACGTCTTTAGCAAGTGTGTGCATGTCATCTGTGCTTATTACAGGATTATAGATAATATGTAGAAAGAAGATGAAGGCATCAGGCACAGTTTTTAATACATTCTTTTTTTCTAATGATAAAATAATCAGAGCACAGTAAAAAGGCTCAAAAATGTTACAAAAACACAATAAAAAGTCCCAATAAAAGTCCCAAAAATTGCACATACAGTATCCTTTCTCTTTATCAACTTTTCGGTTGACTCTGTCCTGTAACAGCTGAAAGTTTACAATGATAAAATAAATTAGAGACGCACAACACTTTCAAAGTATTAAAAAACTCACAGACCACCCGATTTTGTATTAATATATCAACCATTAGGATAGGAGTTAGACTGTTATTGTTGTGATTATTTATCAGCCCTCAGCTCGATCTTGAGTCATGGTAACTTGATGGATGAACGCTCTGCAGAGAGAACGATCTTGCCTAGGTAGGTCCACCAGGGTCTTCTCCGCCGTTATCTTGACAGAATCAATCCATTAGGTTGCTGGTCTTCCTCTTCGCCTTGTTCCTTCTATTCTTACAACCATAATGTTCATATGATGTGTCCAAAATAGAAAAGTCGTAATCCTTGCTTCAAGTGACATATGTGGCTTGATTTGTTCCAAAATGGATTTGTTTGTTCTTCTTGTCATCTATGGTATTGATAACACCCTTGTCCAGTACCACATTTCAAAGGCGTTGATTCTTCTTCTGTCTTGTTTCTTTATCATGCATGTTTCACTTAGGGCCCTTTCACAATGCATGGGGCTTGCCGCAAGTGTGGAAGGGGCCTTCAATTTGGTGGTTGTTCTCAATACCTACAGCTATGTTCACACTTATTGTTTGGCAGCTCTTCTGGCAGTTATAACGCTGCATTTAAAATGCCTATTTTTCTGAATTTATTTCACATTTTTTGCAGAGTTTTTTTGGGTGCGGATTAGATTTGCTCTTTTTTGTTTAATAATATTTCATCCACCCTCCACCCCTTCACTCCACTGAAACAGCCCTGACCAAAGTCACCAACGCCCTACTGACTGCCAAAAGCAAGCGCCACTACTCTGCTCTCCTCCTCCTCGATCTGTTCGCCGCCATCGACACTGTTGACCACTCCCTTCTACTTCAGATCCTGGAATCTCTTGGCATCACGGACCTTGCCCTCTCTTGGATCTCTTCATACTTAACGGACCGGACCTTCAGCGTCACCCACTCCCACACATCCTCCTCGCCCTACCCCCTATCTGTCGGGGTCCCCCAGGGCTCGGTTCTTGGACCTTTACTGTTCTCAATCTACACTCTTGGCCTAGGGCAACACATTGAGTTCCATGGCCTCCTGTACCACCTCTACGCCAACGACACCCAAATCTACCTGTCTGGTCCTGACCGCCTCCCTTCTATCCAAAATTCCACAATGCCTGTCTACCATCTCATCCTTCTTCTCTGCTCGCTTCCTTAAGCTGAACATGGACAAAACCAAGTTCATAGTCTTCCCCCGAAGACGCTCCCCCACACTACCTGACCAATCCATTGTCGTCAACGACTGCTCTCTCTCCCCAGTCCCCCACGCCAAGTGCCCTGGGGTTATCCTTGACTCTTCCCTCTCCTTCAAGCCCGACATCCAGGCCCTCGCCACCTCCGACTCTAGCTCAAAAACATCTATAGGATCCGCACTTTCCTTTTTTAAACCATTTCGTTTTTATTGCATATATAAGGGCAATAACAGGGAAACAACATACAACAATGTTAGAAACATTAACTCAAACAAAATTCCGCACTTTCCTTGACCACGACACTGGTAAAACCTTTATTCACGGTCTCATCATCTCCCGCCTCGACTACTCCAACTACTCCCCGCTACTCCCCTGTCTCCCCCCTCTGCCAAGCCCTTTACTGGCTCCCTACTTCCCAGAGATCTCGGTTTAAAACATTAACCATGACATACAAAGCCATTCACAACCTGTCACCTCCATACATCTCTGACATGGTCTCCCGATACCTACCCTCACGCAACCTGCGATCAGGGCCGGCTCCAGGTTTTTGTGGGCCCTGGGAGAAACAGTCTCAGTGGGCCCTTTTAACACATACCACGATTCATGAATCTAATATAGAAGCTGCGGGCTGTGTATAGAATAAAAAGGCTCCTGGGTGGGCTGTATATATAATATTGAGGCTGTGCAGGGCTGTATATATTTGAAGGCTGCTGCTGGGCTATATATATTATCTGGAGGCTGTGCCAGCCCAGCCCAGCTTCCAACTATATACAGCCCAGCAGCAGCCTCCAGTATATAGAGCCCTGCACAGCCTCCATAGAGCCCTGCACAGCCTCCATAGAGCCCAACACAGCCTCCATAGAGCCCAGCACAGCCTCCAAAATATATATAGCCCTGCACAGCCTCTAAATACCCCAGAACAGCCTTTAAATAGCCCAGCACAACCTCCAAATTATATATAGCCCTGCACAGCCTCCATACTCCATAGAGTCCAGCACAGCCTCTAAATTATATATAGCCCTGCACAGCCTCTAAATACCCCAGCACAACTTCTAAATAGCCCAACTCTCTCCCTGTGCCTGTCTAGCCACTGCCTGCAGGGGGCCCCTGGGCACTGTTATTTGCCCCTGGCAGGGGGCCCCTCTGTAATTTGCCCCTGGCAGGGGACCCCTCTGTAATTTGACCCTGGCAGGGGACCCCTCTGTAATCTGCCCCTGGCAGGGGATCTCCTAAGTAATTTGCCCCTGGGGGCCACTGTGTAGTTTTCCCCTTGTGGGGGCCCCCTGAGTGCTGTTTCTCCCCACCCCCTGCGCCCCTCTCTCCCTCCTAACCTGAGCAGCAGCTGGCAGATGCTGATTGCAGCATCTGACTGTATTGAACAGCAGATATGCTGCTGCCGCTCAGGTTAGGAGAGAGAGAGGGTGTGTGGGGGGAAAGAGGGGCAGTGCTCAGGGGCCCCTGCAAGGCAAGAGGTTCACAAAGGGCCTACAAGCCAGACCAGCGCTCTGGGTGCTAACGACTGGCCATGGACCCCCCCGGACCCCAGCCATACTCACCTGCAGTCTGGCATATTCCTCCTCTTCTATGCATCCACAGGAAGAGGAAGTGAAAGTGAAGGGGTGGAACAGGGGTGCCTCTTCTATGCGTTCCACAGTGTGGAACAGATAATCAGCGGTCAGCGGAAGTGATGGCCCAGCCGGATGCGACGTGGGGGCCAGATGCGGGGGCTGGCGGCTGGCTTTTGAATGAATGAAAATCTGCACCGGTAAGAAAAATAATAACACTGCAAGTGCGATATGGGCAGGCGGCGGTGGTGGGCCCCTCAGTCACTCCTGGGCCCCGGCACTTGCCGGGTGTTGACGCTGGCCCTGCCTGCGATCCTCCCAAGAGCTCCTCCTCTACTCCCCCTCATCTCCTCTTCGCACAACCACATACAGGATTTCTCCCGTGCTTCACCCATACTCTGGAACTCACTGCCCCAACACATCAGACATTTTCCTACCCTTGGAACCTTCAAATGAAGCCTGAAGACCCACCTCTTCCACCAAGCCTACCACCTGCAATAAGACCAGGTCCACCACACCGCCTCACGACTGGAACTTCCCCCTCCCACTGTATCCCCACCCGCCCCTCGTAGACTGTGAGCCCTCGCGGACAGGATTTCTCCCCTCTTGTATCTGTACGACCAAATTGTCCACATTTATTGAATACTTGTATTGTTACTATGTTACTTGTCCTAGTCTGCCCCTTTTAGCATGTAAAGCGCCATGGAATATAATGGCGCTATATAAATAAATAAATAATAATAATAATCCACAAAAAATGCTTTAAAAAAGTCACAAAAACATTTGTTCTAATTCACCTTCTAATTGCTTTCCATGGGAGAAAAAAAATTCAAAAACACTGAAAGAATTGACATGCTGCAAATAAAAAAAACCGCTACAGTTCTTAAATTCCGTTAGAAAGACGTATGAATATCATAGCTTATGACAATAAGAAAAAACAATGACAATAAGAAAAATGACACGGCAACTCACCGCTATCCGAGTAATCTTCAAATCTTTATTCCATGCGAGTTAGACACGGAAGACAAGCAGAGGAGGGAGGGAGTGCAGAGACTTGGTGACGGCTTGCCGTTTCGCAGCGCGACTCGCTGCTTCCACGGACCAAACTTGTGACTAGTTTGGTCCGTGGAAGCAGCGAGTCGCGCTGCGAAACGGCAAGCCATCACCAAGTCTCTGCACTCCCTCCCTCCTCTGCTTGTCTTCCGTGTCTAACTCGCATGGAATAAAGATTTGAAGATTACTCGGATAGCGGTGAGTTGCCGTGTCATTTTTCTTATTGTCATTGCGATTTGGACTGTCCTCGTTATTACACGAGCACCGCCGCTGCGAGTCGCTCACTCCCTCGGACGTAGTGCATAGCACCGCCGTTGCGAGTCGCTCACTCTCTCGGATGTAGTGCATGAAGGAACGGATTGACTGTGCCTCGCTATATCTCCTTACTACTGTCATATCATAGCTTATGCTGGTACTGTAAGAAGCAGCTATTAATGTGCATAAAAATGCAGCAAAACAAACCTGTTGAAGCTCACCTGTGAGCGAAATGTGCGTTATCCCTAGGAATGTCACCGGCATTATAAAGATAGAAAGTGTTGGAAGATTGCCACAGTGAGTACTACTCATTTCTTCTATGGGTCAAATGTAACAATTGTTTTACAATATATTTTGGGTACTCTGATTCATAGAGTCATCTCGTTTATTTAGTGAAGGACATCCTCCACCTGTAATGTGCCTGGGCAAAGTAGTTAAGCCGGTGGTGTGTATGTTTTTTATGTCACAAAGATGAGATTGGAAAATGCTCGTGTGCTTAACAATAAATATACTAATTTTCTGGTATCATTAAAAATCAATATAGTAGGATGACAGGATCGGATAGCAGAAAAAATATTAAAAACCAACGTGTTTCGGCGAAGCCTTTTTCATGGTTGTGTGGATTGTTCACACACAACCAAGAATAAGGCTTCGCTGAAATGTGTTGGTTTTTTTAATAAAAATTCTGCTATCGGATCATGTCATGCTGCTATATTGATTTTCAAAGATACCATAAAATTAATTTTGGAGTCCAAGTTTGGACTTTTATCAGTCAATCTAGTCAATATACCATAAATGTGTATGGTGGCTTGATAATGTTTATTGTGTATTATGGTGAACAATTTTAATAATAATCTTATTTAACCATATTTTAGACACAATCCATATTTTTCCATAAACATCATTTTTGCACTGGTGATACATTGTTTGATATCCCTAAAGAATGTTATACTTAATTATCTAATCACCACAGACCGAAGATTATGTAGATAGAAGCTGACAGTGCAGACTATGAGAAATAATGCCCTCCTTCAATATTTAATGATACTAAGCAAATATTATTAATAAATATATACATATAGAGCACTTTCTATTTGTTCTGGTCTCTAGGCAGAACAGATGGTGTTTTCTCTCCTTGGTTTGCTTTCGTTGTATATCTTTTGTTTCCTGACTGGAGGCTCTGGGGAGAATTGAGCTACTGTCACGGGTGGCACGGATGACAGGGTAGAGGCCACGCGCAGACGGTCCCAGCGTTTGGCCAATCAGCCATAATGTTTGAGGACGGTCCGTCTTTCAGGGGCATTTACCTTCTGTGTAGATAGAGAGAAGGTATGATAAGATCTCCCTATCTTGGGGAGACGGCTGGGAAGGTCTTGTGCTCGGTCTGGTTTCTACACCAGTATTCTGGGTCACTAGGACCCAGCAGGTTCTTCCCACCTTTATAAGGAGTTTCATTGCCCTCCCTCGGTGCAGGTGATATTTCCTTGGACACTCATTATCCTTGCTCCAGCAGAAGCTGAGGTGGTGGAGGTTGCTGTGCTCTGCTGCAAGATAAGTGTTTTCTTTCCCCATTGTCTGTTTTTCCTTGTGTTTGTCTTTAGTTGTTAGTGGAGGGGTCTAGTGAACCTCTCCATCTGATCCTTAGATAAGGTAGTGCTAGGATCAGAGAGGGACGAGGTTCGTGGTCGGCGACAGTTGAGGAAACTGTATAGGGACGTCAGGGCAGACAGGGTCAGCCCCAGGAAGACTAGGGGTCACCCTCTCCCTCTTGTGCCCATAGCTTTAGGGACTCCTTATTCCCCCCCCCCCGTCGTTGTCCTACGCTGAGTGTCTCTCCCGCTCCCAGCGTGACATTATCACCTGCCAATACTGTAACTGAAGGACAGGGGAGGAACCGATTTTTCTTCCTTTCCTTATGGATCCTGTGTCTGCTTTGGCCCAGCAGCTGCAGGCACTGTCTTTGGAGGTTGCGGACCTTCGGTCGGCTTTACAGGGCCCGCAACCGCAAAATGGTGTCTTGGGGAATCAAGCATTGGGTCAGGCCAGACCTGAACCTAAGGTTGCCCTCCCTGACAGGTTTTCAGGAGGTAGAGATAAGTTTACTGTGTTCAAAGAGGCCTGTAAATTATATTTTAGGCTTAGGCCTTATTCCACTGGTGATGAGCAGCAGCGTGTAGGAATTATTATGTCGCTACTGCAGGGAGATCCCCAGTCCTGGGCTTTCTCTCTGCCACAGGACTCTACTTGTCTCCGCTCTGTGGATGAATTTTTTGACGCACTGGGCCTCATATATGATGACCCTGACCGTGTCTCTTTGGCTGAATCCAGGTTACGCCATCTCCGCCAGGGGACTCGGTCGGCGGAATCGTATTGTTCTGAGTTCCGCAGGTGGGCTACGGACACGAAGTGGAACGATCCGGCGCTCAGGAGTCACTTTTGTCAGGGTCTTTCGGAGGGGCTGAAGGATGCTCTGGCGGTTTATGAGACCCCTCCGTCCCTGGAGGCGGCTATGTCGTTAGCTATTCGTATGGATAGACGCCTCCAGGAGCGGAGGGGTAGACCTCCTGTTACTGGGAGCCATTCTCGTGGTGATTCCTGGTTACCGGGAGGTCACGCGGAGGGTGAGTCGTTCCTCCCGAGTGCGGAGGAACCTATGCAGCTGGGAGGAGCGGCGGCCTCGAGGTTCTCCTCCGGTACCTCCCGGGGCAAGGGGAAGGGGGTCTGTTTTTTTTGTGGGAAAGGGGACCATTTTATTGGGGCCTGTCCCTACACTCCTAAACGGACTGGGGTGCCTGGACCTCATGTGACTATGGGGGGTGTGGAGGTGGTCGAGCGGGAGGTGTGTGTATCCTCCATTTGTACTTCCCGTTTCCTCCTAAGTGCGGAGGTGACGCTGGAGGGCAAAACGGAGGGTATTTCTGTGTTTGTGGATAGTGGTGCGGGGGTCAGCATGGTGGATGCTCATTTTGTAGACGCTCATGGGCTTAACTGCTGTTTATTGTCTCGCCCCATCCGTATCTATGCCATCGACTCAGCACCTCTTGCTCAAGGAAGTCTCACACATATCGTACATGACATTAAGTTGACGGTTGGATCCCAACATCAAGAGACGATATCTTGCTATGTTCTAGACGGTCTCCCCGCTCCCATTGTCCTGGGCTTGCCATGGTTGATTAAACATAATCCCGTAGTGGATTGGCAGTCCCGGGACATTGTGGAATGGAGTGATTTTTGTTCTGAGAATTGTTTGGTTACCTCGTTTTCGGTGGTGTCTGCTGTATCTCTGCCCCCGTTCCTATCGGAGTATGAGGATGTGTTCTCAGAGAAGGGGTGCCAGGACCTGCCCCCTCATCGGGCGTATGATTGCCCGATCAACCTCGTTCCCGGAGCTAAACTGCCCAAAGCTAGGATGTTTACTATATCGGGTCCGGAAAGACAGGCGATGAAGGATTTCATTTCCGAGAGTCTGCAGACGGGTCACATCAGGCCCTCAACTTCGCCGGTTGCGGCTGGTTTCTTTTTTGTTAAGAAAAAAGATGGGGGCCTCCGTCCTTGCTTGGATTTCCGGGAGTTGAATCGGATTACTGTCCGTGATCCGTACCCCCTCCCTCTGATTCCTGATTTATTCAGTCAGGTAGTGGGTGCTAAATGGTTCTCCAAGTTGGATTTGAGGGGGGCCTACAACCTGATTAGGGTCAGAGAGGGGGATGAATGGAAGACGGCATTTAATACCCCGGACGGCCATTTTGAAAGTCTCGTAATGCCGTTCGGGCTCACTAATGCCCCTGCGGTTTTCCAACACTTTGTCAATGACATATTCCATCATTTGGTGGGTAGATTTGTGGTTGTTTACTTGGATGATATCTTGATCTATTCCCCCGATATGGAGACGCATCAGTCCCATGTCAAGCAGGTGTTACAGGTCTTACGGGACAATAAGCTGTATGCTAAACTCGAGAAATGTGTCTTCGCCGTTCAGGAGGTACGTTTTTTGGGGTACCTCCTGTCGCCGTTGGGTTTTCGGATGGATCCGGAAAAAGTCCGGGCGGTGCTGGACTGGGAACAACCGGACAATCTACGGGCATTGCAACGTTTTTTGGGGTTTACCAACTTTTACCGTAAATTTATTAAGAACTATTCGGTGCTGGTGACGCCTCTTACGGACATGACTAGGAAGGGGACAGATTTTTCCGAGTGGTCGGAGTCTGCTCGCCAGGCTTTCTCCTCCCTAAAGCGTTGTTTTGTTTCCGCACCTATTCTCCGTCAGCCCGATCTTTCTCAGCCCTTCGTTGTGGAGGTGGATGCGTCTGAGGTGGGGGTGGGGGCTGTATTGTCGCAAGGCCCTTCGCCTGGGAGATGGGTGCCCTGCGCGTTCTTCTCCAAGAAGTTGTCGTCGGCCGAGAGGAATTATGATGTTGGTAATAGGGAGCTGTTGGCTATTAAGTTGGCTTTTGAGGAATGGCGTCACTGGCTGGAGGGGGCTGTCCATCCCATCACGGTTATTACCGACCACAAGAACCTGTCTTACCTTGAGTCCGCCAAGCGTCTCAATCCCCGGCAGGCTCGGTGGTCCTTGTTTTTCACGAGATTTAATTTTACCGTCACTTACCGTCCGGGGGTTGAGAACGTGAAGGCTGATGCGTTGTCGCGTAGTTTCCCGGGTGGTAGTGCTCATGAAAGTCCCGTTCCCATCTTACAGGAGGGGGTGGTTGTTTCTGCTCTTTGCCCTGATCTGGAGGGGGAGGTGTTGAAGGTCCAGGGGGGCGCCCCTGCCTCCTGTCCTTCTGGGAGACTTTTTGTGCCATCATCTTTGCGTCTCAGGGTGCTGTCGGAGCATCACGACTCCGTATTGGCAGGGCATCCCGGCAGTAGGGCCACCTTCGATCTTTTATCTCGCCGCTTTTGGTGGCCGGGGTTGCGGAAGGACTGTAGCGGAATTCGTATCTGCCTGTAGTGTGTGTGCACGGGCTAAGGTCCCGCATACCCGTCCGGCTGGTTCTCTCTTGCCATTGTCTATTCCTGAGAGGCCATGGACACATGTGTCAATGGATTTTATCACCGATCTTCCGGCATCTGCAGGCAAGACGGTAGTGCTGGTAGTGGTTGATAGATTCAGTAAGATGGTTCGCTTTGTGGCACTGCCCGCACTTCCTAATGCTCGGACACTGGCACAGGTGTTTGTAAGTGAGATTGTGAAGCTTCATGGAGTTCCCTCCGAGGTGGTTTCTGATCGTGGTACTCAGTTTGTCTCCAAGTTTTGGAAGGCTTTTTGTGCACGTTTAGGAATTGCTTTGTCCTTCTCTTCTGCTTTTCATCCTCAGTCTAATGGGCAGACCGAACGTATGAATCAGAATTTGGAGACTTATCTGAGGTGTTTTGTCTCTGACAATCAGGAGACTTGGGCGAGTTATCTGCCCTTGGCCGAATTTGCCCTTAATAATCGTCTTCAGGAGTCCACTGGCAAGTCACCGTTCTTCGGTGCATATGGGTTTCATCCTCAGTTTGGTACTTTTAGTGGTACTAGTCCTTCCGGAGTTCCTGAGGAGGACCGATTTACCTCATCCCTCTCCTCGGTTTGGCGGGGGGTACAGAGTAGCTTGAAGCTCTTAGGCGACAGGTACAAACGTATGGCTGACAGGAAGCGTGCGCCAGGTCCGGACCTGTGTGTGAATGACTACGTGTGGTTGTCTACCAAGAATGTAAAGTTGAAGGTGCCCTCTTGGAAGTTGGGGCCCAGGTTTATTGGCCCTTATCAGATAACCGCCGTTATCAATCCCGTGGCGTTTTGTCTTGCGTTACCTCCCGCTCTTAAGATCCACAATGTATTTCATAGGTCGCTCCTCAAACCGTATGTGCCGTCGGCTAACCCGTCTCCTTTGCCCCCGGAGCCCATCTGCGTGGCGGGGAATTTGGAATTTGAGATCTCAAAGGTGGTTGATTCTCGCAGGGTGCGCCGTTCTCTTCAGTATTTGGTGCACTGGAGGGGATACGGTCCTGAGGAGCGGATGTGGGTGCCGGCGTCGGAAGTCTCCGCCGCTAGGCTGGTCCGCGCTTTTCACCGTTCCCATCCGGATAAGCCTGGTCCTGAGTGTCCGGGGGCCACTCGTGGACGGGGGGGTACTGTCACGGGTGGCACGGATGACAGGGTAGAGGCCACGCGCAGACGGTCCCAGCGTTTGGCCAATCAGCCATAATGTTTGAGGACGGTCCGTCTTTCAGGGGCATTTACCTTCTGTGTAGATAGAGAGAAGGTATGATAAGATCTCCCTATCTTGGGGAGACGGCTGGGAAGGTCTTGTGCTCGGTCTGGTTTCTACACCAGTATTCTGGGTCACTAGGACCCAGCAGGTTCTTCCCACCTTTATAAGGAGTTTCATTGCCCTCCCTCGGTGCAGGTGATATTTCCTTGGACACTCATTATCCTTGCTCCAGCAGAAGCTGAGGTGGTGGAGGTTGCTGTGCTCTGCTGCAAGATAAGTGTTTTCTTTCCCCATTGTCTGTTTTTCCTTGTGTTTGTCTTTAGTTGTTAGTGGAGGGGTCTAGTGAACCTCTCCATCTGATCCTTAGATAAGGTAGTGCTAGGATCAGAGAGGGACGAGGTTCGTGGTCGGCGACAGTTGAGGAAACTGTATAGGGACGTCAGGGCAGACAGGGTCAGCCCCAGGAAGACTAGGGGTCACCCTCTCCCTCTTGTGCCCATAGCTTTAGGGACTCCTTATTCCCCCCCCCCGTCGTTGTCCTACGCTGAGTGTCTCTCCCGCTCCCAGCGTGACAGCTACATGCCCATGATCATGATTAGTGGCATTATGGACCCAATGTGTTTTTGCAGCGTCCAACATGCTGCATTCTGCAGTACCAGCACAGTGATGGATTTATAGAAATCCCATGCTCACTGTGCTTCTTTTCTCCACAGTGTAAATTGACATGCAGCACGGCTTCCTGAGCTGAAGCATGTCAATTCATGCTTGCAAAGACACGGGTGTTCTCGACGGGAGAACACAGCAAAAATATGCTGAGCCCGGAATCCTGATTATGAAAACGTATGAAAATGTATGCTGTGTTATCACCTAGAGAACACTAGCATCTCTGCAGGAGAAGAGACGCTGGGTCCAGGACACAGTGTCTCCAGATTGGGGGCACTTAGCCATGGTACCTTTTATATATTTTTGAGCAGCATAAAATGTTAAACAAGTCATGTTTGTTAGGATGCACACTCACGATCCGCAATAGCACCGTTTTGGAGGCAGTGTATTGCCGCTGCATCCAAAACGCTGCATTGTCCTGTGTAAGCACAGTGGGTGGGATTTCTTGCTCAGGAGTCGAAAGCAGTCACCATCGGGTGAATGCAAGGAGAAGCCGTCCTGCCCCGAACACAGATCATGGGCACAGAGTGGCTGTGATCTCCCTGTGTTCATCTGCAGCTTCTTTCAGGTCCGGAGGCACTACGTCCAACACGCACTACCTCCGGATCGTGTATACATAACCTTATAGATATTATTTAGTCAGTGGTGTAACTAGAGTCTGATGGACCCAAGTGTGAAATGTAGACCTGGGCCCCCCGCGCACTTTGGTCAGTTGTATGTACGTTCTAAATCTTATGAAGACTCATGAATTGACCTCTCCCCTTCATTATGTATCAATATCCCTCATCCTGGAATATGGCCCTTAACATGGTATATATGTCCCCCGTCCTGGTATACATAGTCTTCCTCCTCCTGCCACCATAGTCCTCCAATTATTATAATGCATCCCCATATTCCTCCATATATTGCAATGTATCCCTATAGTCCTTTATGTATTATAATGCATCCCATTGTCCCCCATTCATAATGTAGCCCCCATTGTCATCCAATTATTATAATGCATCCCCATAGTCCTCCATATAGTATAATGCAGCCTCGTAGACCTTTATACAGTATAATGCCAGCTCAGTACTCCGTGTAGCATAATGCAGTCTCAAAGCCCTCCTTATAGTATAGTGCACCCTCATATCTCTCCATACAGTGCAGCCTCATATAATGCAGCCTCCTCTCTCCATATAGTGCAGCCTCATATAGTGCAGCCTCCTCCCTCCATAAACAGTAGTGCAGCCTCATATATACAATTTCATAATTCCATACTGTATAATGCACCCCCTCCTCCCCATATTCCTCTGGCCATTGTGCACTCTAAAAAATAAATCTGTTCTCACCTCTCCTTGTTCCCCGGCTGCTCCGGTCTCCTTTGCAAAACTGAAGACTCAGGAGGAGACGGACGGTAATTGCCTGCGTTCCACAGTGGACTGCATAAAAGCAAGAAGTGCCGCCTACTCCTAGTGTGGAGGAGGAGGCACCAGTCTCCTGTATGTGTTCCACTTTGGAATGCAGGCAATCACCGCTGTGGTAAGAGGTTGCAAGGGGAGGGGTGATGCAGTAGGCTAACCTCTCCCCTCCCCTTCCTGAAACACATGGGCCCCAAAGCGGAGTGTGCTGCCGCGGGCGCTGGGATTGGCGGTCGCAGGAGGCGTCTGGCGGCGCGGACCCTTTATAGGTCCGGGCACCGTCGCAACCACGATCATTACGCCCTTGTATTCAGTTACTATAACGTGTCGTATTCTACATGCATATTATTGGGATTATACATTTGAATAAACCATAGATTTTTAAAGGTTTCTGGTATTGGACGATTAGAAAAAAAATCATTTTACAGAATATCAAATGAATATATGCACATGAACAAGGACTAGTGAATGGTTTCCAATATGTCTGTGGGATGTAACCAAGGGCATTTGACAATGGTAAAAGGGGGCAAGGGAGGGAGGGTTTAGTTTTTCCACTATCAGTGATTTATTTGGTGTCTCTACACAGGATTTCCTGAGAATTAGTCTGATATTCAATGGTGCTGTGGATCCCTGTGTTTGTTCTGTAAATATTTTACTGACCTGGTTGCATTGTGTTACAAAGGAGCGCACACAGATGTAGGGGACAATGGGACGGTTTTGTGTTCCATGATCGTCTCTAAACAGCCGTGAACTCATAAGGTGGTAGTCATCCGAGCAATAAACAAAGTTGACACTCTGCACTATCAAATGTTATAGCAACACACATGGGGATGGGGTACCACCAGGGCCAGACTGCGATGAGAGCCTTAGGAATGAAAACAAGAATGTTTTGTTTAGCTGCATGACGGTAGCAATGTCTCCATCATACCTACAGCATTTCACAGTTCTGATCACTGAGACAATGACTATGATAAGCATGGTTCCAAAAGATTTTGGAGAATCAGACCATATTATTCAGGAGATTTAACCCCTTGAAGAAGCAGTCATTTTTGTTTGTTTTTTTCATCTTCCAAGAGCTATACATTTTACTTTCCTGTTGTCTTTGCCTTATGAAACTTCATTAAATTTTGAATAACATAATTTATTTCCTCTAATAATCTTCTGAACAATAGCAGAAAAATCCAATTTGGGTTGAACTGTTGTAAACTGTTTATAAAATTCATTTTGCAATAAGGTTGACCTGATATCTGTGCTCGACAGGTCAGTGCGGACACAAGGATACTACATTTATATAGGTTTCGCCACTAGACACAACTTACAGAGGAAATGTAATTTCAATTTTGAGAGCCCTAATTTATTTTTTATGGTAAGTGGAGAAGGAACCGGGCACTGACCTGCTTAGAGTCTCTCATGTCGTACAGCGGCGTTAGTGAAATCCTGTTGCTCAGCTGAAGGGTTAATCTTACAAACAAAAAGTGAGGAGAGCAGCGGCACTCAGGAGATCTTTTTTACATACCGGCTTTATTGTGCTTTTTCAGGTTACATCTTAGGTGCAGGGCAGGGAGCTCCCCCTGCACCTCCCTGCCCTGCACCTAAGATGAAACCTGAAAAAGCACAATAAAGCCGGTATGTAAAAAAGATCTCCTGAGTGCCGCTAATTTATTTTTTAGGTTAATGGAGTTTTATGATCCTTGTGAGTTGGGCTTCTTTGTCCCAATATAACATCCACCATACAGGATAAATATTTTATACTTTACTAATTTAAAAGATTAGATCAAGCGGCAAATGGTAAATATAATAATGCTTTTATTCTATAGATTTTGCCATTTGTGTTTTAGAAAAATAAGGGGAAATTAAACTGTCACTATCATTTTGTAAAAGTCCTGAGACCCCCACTGATCACTCAAAACACTGAAGTTCCTACAACCAGGGCTGCCACTAGGAATTTCGGGGCCCCTGACTGGCAAAATTTTGGGGCCCCCCTTAGACTCCACCCAATCTCTACCTTCACCAATCTCCACCTCCACCCAGGCTCTGCCTCCACCCCTTGAACCTTCCATAGTTTCACCGCCCACTATTGGAAAAACTCCACGTCTGCACCACGTCTTCACCAATCACACATTAATCTCTTTCTATACATTGTTCTTTATTAGAGCTGAGGAAGGATGTGAACAATAAATGCCACATGAGGCAGAATAATACTGGTGCTGTTATTCATCACCTTGTACAGGGGTGTGGAACCTTTTTCCTGCCGGGGGGACATTTGGAAATTTCTACCATCATTCAGACTATCTGCAAATAATCAGTGCAAAAAATCCGCACAGGAATCACGCAAAAAGCTCTCTGTTTATAATAAGTATTTTTTCCAGTTTGTAGCAAGTGCTATCAAAAAAGTATCAAAAACAGGGCTATTGGTCTGTACGTTTTTTGCAAAACTACCTGGCTAGATTTAGATAATTAACTCACCTAATTTGATGGCTGCAGTTGCTTCTCTGTGCACCTGCGATGTTCAGTGATAACTCATCTTCCAGGTTTGTGTTGGGCTGGAGCGCAGTAAACTCTGTGATAATAAGTTTTGCAAATCAAATACATCACATAGGAGACTGCTATATATACAATATACAGGACAAAGAGAGCATATACAGCACTGCAGAGGGCTAGGGGGCACAGACTCGGGGTGAGCTGAGCTCTGCAGGAGCCACAGGGATGTATGATCTCTCCCTGGGCCACCCATTGAGGGGGTGAGTTGAGCTCTGGAGGCAGGAGCTACAAGCTTCCAGAAAATGGCCGCAAATCTTGATCTGCGCATGCTCCGCCTCCGCGGCTATTTTCTGGAAGTCTGGACGATAGAGGCAGAGTCAAAGCTTGGCAATGCCTGCTGCAGGCACATGGAAATGGCTGCGACACCCCCCGCAGCTCTGGGCCCGCAGTTTTACCCTCCCCCCCCCCATGGTCCCTGCAAATCTGCCTCCTGCACCACCACCACAACCTTTCCCCGATCCCCTTCATCCCCCTTGTAAACGATAATGGATTCAGGATGGAGGACATATATACAGATTGTAAGAAGTACACTGGTATTATAAGACTGACCTCATTTACCAGTAAGAATCATTTGTTCTCTCTTTTCCTCAAATTTGGGGAGCGTCTTATAAAGCAAAATATACAGTATATGCTCCTCTCCGACCACACCATGTCCACAGACTCTTATCCCCCTGGGAGGGTCAGAGACCCCCTCTACACCATGTGCTCACTCATTCCCCTGAGGGGGTCCGGGACCCCTCCACACCATGTGCTCACTCTTATCCCCCTGGGGAATGGGGGTCCGGGGCCAGTAGGGCCCAATAAAACACCAGGCCAGCCACCATCACCTGCCCTGGATGGCCATAACTGCCCCCCCTGGCCTGGAAGGGCCCCATACACCAACCAGCCATCGTCACCCTGTCCTGGCCCTGACTGCCTTCCCCCTGGCCCAGCGTGGCCCCATACACGAGTGGCCAGCCAGTCGTCACCACCCTGCCCTGGCCCTGTTTCCCCCCCCCCGGTTCGTCGGCGGGGCCCCAAATACCAGCCAGCTGAGATGCCATCACCCTGCCCTGACCCTGGCCCCTGTTGCCCACCACCCACCACCCCCCACCTTGGCCTAGTGGGGCCCCATACACAAGCAGCCAGCCAGCCGCTGTCACCCTGCCCTGGCCCTGACTGCCCCCCTGCCATCGCCATTATGGCCGTAGGCCATTTGTGCTGTCTTATTATTACAAGTTACAAGTTCTGGTGCCTGTTGACCTCCTCCTCCTCCTGCCTGGCTGGCTGACTGTCTCCACCACGTGCTGTGGTGGGGGTCCGGTCCGTCCTACCCCAGCCCAGGCTCCCAGGGCCAGCCTTGATTGTCTATGACTGTTTCTGTGGGTGTTGTTGTTCTTCAAGAACTTCTGGTGGTGGGTGAGGGGTGGGTGGTTAATGGCATCTGCCTGGTCCCTTTCCCAGCCTCTCTTTGTCCTGGTAGATGGGCAGGGGTGGTTGGGCCTGGCCCCCTGTAGTAACACACTCTTAGGAGTTGGGTGGGCCTGGGCAGCCCCCTGTGCAGTGAGGCCTGGTGGGTGGGCAGGGATGGGCAGGACAGGCCCCCACACAGTAACACCCAACTACTAAGAGGGTGGGCGGGCCTGGGCGGGTCCCCTGCACTGAGGCTGCTGTGACATCACGTGGCCTCTCAGTGCACAGTGAGACACTCACTCACTGACTGTCTGACTCACACACTGACTGACTCACAGTCAGTCCCAGACGGCTCACAGACTTGCACTGCTCACTGGCCGTTGGTCGCTGGCAAAGCACAGCCTTAGTAAGCCTCCTTGCTCCAAACGAGCATGCCCCCCACCAGCACGGCTGGACCCGTCCCCCCGCTGGGCACTGGCAAAGCACAGCCTCAGTGTGTGCTGGCCGGAGGGGCGGCCTCCTTGATCCAAACAGCCACGCCCTCCGCTGGCACGGCCGGGCCCCCTGCCCCTGTTCCAATGGCCATGCCCCTCCAATGACGGGTGGGCCTGTGACTAGAGGCACACCTGTCAGGCCCTAGTGGCGGCCCTGCCTACAACCTGCAGTGACCCTCAGTCCACTAAACTGCCGCACAACCAGCTCTACCCTCTCCTACTGTACCAGCTCTACCTTCTCCTACCTCACCCATCCATTGTTGACTGTGAGCCCTTATGGGCAGGGTCCTCTCTCCTTTCCTACTGTATTCTCACCCATCCCTTGTAGAATGTGAACCCTTGCAGACATTGTCCTCTCTCCTCTTGTACCTTTGGGTGCCTTGTATTGTTCATAATTATTGTACTTGTCAATGTAGCCGCATCCTTAGTTCTTATAAGCGTCCCAGCAGACCCGGTCAACTAAGTCTGCGTAGCTGCGTCCTGGGTACTGGGCACAGCTCTCTGGACGACCTCCGGACTTGGCTCCACCGCGGGTGCAGGCTTTGGTGGCTCTTCTCGGGGCTCAGGCACTGCAGGGCGTTTTGGCTGCGACACCTGGGTTTCTGTTGGACAAGCGGGCAGCCTATCCCTTATGAGGTAGATGTGGCGCCCCTGTGACCAGGAGGCCACAAAGGGAACTGCAGCCAGGAAGGTAGGAAGGGAGACAGTTGCACTACAACACCCTCACAGATAGCCCACACAACCACTAGAGGGCAGCACCCAACCCGGAGCCCGGGAACTCTAGGCGGGCAAGGGGTGGTGGGTTTAGAGACAGTGGGTGGGCCAGCAAGCAGGTCAGGTGACAGAGGGTAGATATAGAGCAGGGGGAGGAGAAAGGAGTCAGTAGGCCGAGGTAGGCTGAGATGCACAGACAGGAAACACGCGTCCTGGAAGAGTGGGGTGGAAGGAGCACAGAATCTGGAGAGCCAGTGTGAGCCACAGAGAGAAAGCGCATCCGGAGCCAGCACCTCAGGAGTGTGAGGGACGAGAGGACCAGTAGCACTGGGTCCTAGAAACACGGCTGAGACGGCAGACTGCAGGCGGAGTAGCCCTCCTATTGAACCTGAAGTACACGGTTAGAAGGAGCCTGGTAGAGCCTCACCCAGGAGGACTATTGGAGGCTAGGCTAGCAGCAGAGTGTCGGCTCTGAAGGGGACCGTTGATCCACACGGCATCCACAGACAACCGATGGGGGACTCTAGCTAAAAGTTAGGGTTCCTACCCCAAAGGACGGGCAGCTCAGTGGCAACCCGGAGGGCACACAAGGGTCCAAGACACCGCCATACCGTCCGGAGACACACACACCAAGTAGCAGAGAGAGTGAAAGCATGGAAAGGACAGAGAACGAGTGAAGGGTCATAGAAGGAACAACCTGGCTGCAGGGAGTAAAGGGAACCCGGAAGGGAGAGTAATGCCCATGTACGAACTGTGACTGTGAACTGTAACTGAGAACGCTGAGAAGTAAACACGGTGAACCCTGACTCTGACTCCCTTGCATGATTCTGCCTGCACATGATTCCCTCCAAACAGGTCTGCAGGGGATTACAACCTGAAGAGCCACAGCCTGTCAGCTCTGGACCCTGGAGGAGGATTTCTGCAGCATCAGGACAGTAAGTGCACTGCACCCAGCACAGGCCTGCACCATACATTACACCATAGACTCTATCATCACTGCCCCGGGGAACCAAGTTCTACCCGCGGAGAACTATACCATCCCAAGCTGCTATAACATCATCCCCGGAGGTTCTGCAGCAGCGGTGGTCCCCCTTATTGACCACAAGCCTTGGGTGGTGTCACGACTGACATTAGCCCCTGTAAATATTCGCCTTATTATTGCCAGGGCCCGGGACACAGTCCGGACCAGGACCCCGTGACATCCCCAGCGGTACTGAATATCCCGTCCCAATGGGCTCGACAGATTGATTGATCCCCTGACCTAGGAGTGACCTCCTACTGTTTCCTATACATTAAACTCTGAGCCCCGCTGGGTTCTGATTTATTTTTGACTGTCTCTGCTGATACATAAATTGCTGCAATCAACTTGTTTGATCTGACATTTGTCATATATAATGGTGCCCTTGTTTGGTCCAATTACCAATTTTAAATGGTTTTAACTTCCTTTTGTCTGTACACTGTTCTAATAAAATTTTGTTTATATTTTGTAGTATTTTTGCTCCCATACTTTCTAATATGTCATGTCTGTTTCTGCTGTTTTAATGGGCTCGACATAGACATCAAGGGCATACCACCCCCGCTCACCCAGGCAGGTGCCGGGTAAAGGTAATGGCCCCTTTACACGCAGCTACAGGTAACAGGTTTTCCACAGGTAACTTACTGGTTGCAGTGAAATCATGGAGACATGGTTCTATCTTGTTGCTGTGTACAAATGGAATCATGTCTCCATGATTTCACTGCAGCCAGTAAGTTACCTGTGGAAAACCTGTTACATGTAGCTGCGTGTAAAGGGGCCATCACAGTGTCCCCGAGGTACAAGTCACGCCCAGTGTGGCCCTCTGGTAGGTGGGCCTCAACATCCCATTGGATCACGAACAGCTCTCTCTTACTACCTTGTTCTTTTACGAACCCCCAGCTTTTGGTAAGGTCGAGACGTACAACAGTACCAGCACAGATCGGACCCCTCTCGGCTGCTCTGGATTGGCGAACCCGCTGCTTAGCCTGTAGGTTCCTCTTTCCATTGCCTGCCATTTAGCCTCTCCTGCTATTCGTCTTCACGCTGGGCCTCCTACTGGCTACAGTAGTCCCTCCAGCTCACTGTCTCTACTGGGGTGTTTCCATCCTGTGCCTCTCCTAGGAACCCCATTAACTGGTCCCCCTGGCTGTCTGATCTGAACACCACCTTTTCTGCAATGCATCCCTCTGATGCTGTCTCTGGGGTAAGGGGAACCGCTAACCGCTCAAATGATGCAGAGCGGTCGCTGTGCAAGTCTTTGCCCACCCGGCCGGGTGCAAGAGCAGTCGGGATGTCTAGGGGCCTCACCAGGGTCTTGTCCACTACCGGGGGAGGATTGGTACCTTCAGCTGAAGGTGGTTCCTCGGTATCAGCTCCTTCGTCTTCCTCCAGTGCTGGTGATGGTGGACGGGACCGCGCCCACTGCCGGCTTATGCGCTCCACCAGGTCGACTTTCCATGCCTCCACTGCCTCAATTTGGGCCTTTCTCAGTTGTTGACTCAGGCTCTCCACCATGCTCTGCAGGAACCCGGGGTCTAGGAGCGACAGCTTTTTGAGGCCCTCTTCCACCTCTCCAGGGAAGTCCTCGCCCTCCAAGATGACATCTGGCTCCTCCGCTGCCATCTTGCTCCTGCGTCTTCTCTCCCAGTCTCCTGCTCCCTTCTCTGAGCGGTTCTCTCTCTGGGCACAGTCGGCCACACCTCTGGGTGGATCTCTCTGGCTGACTGGCACGTCCTGTTGCACAAAAGTTCCTTTGGTGGGCGGGTATGGCTTTTTGCCCTTCTCTGTGACCTGGCCCACAAAGGGAGGCCGCACCACTTCCTCCTTACTAGTCATGGTGCTTGTTCTTTTAACCGGGCACAGTTCAAAGTTCTCAAACACCATTAGTAAGGCGCATAAGGCCCATCTTACTGGGCCGGTGGGTCCTGTTCATGACGCCAAGTTGATACACTCCTCAAGGGCCTTAGGATATTTGGAACCAGGCTTTGAGGTTTCATGACGGGTGTCTCAGGGGTCTATACCAGGCTTTGTGACCTGGCGGAGTCATTAAAAGTTCTGTGCGGGTGGCTCTCTCTCTTAGGGAAGTTCATGTGGCGTGGAGGGTTCATTTGGACAGGGATGACCGGACTTGGGGATGCTTGTTAATTTTACGTGACGCCACCCGCAGGCTGCGGCTATAGATGGCCGCTGCTGCACGACAGTTCCTCTGGGGGCCAATGGTAGGGAGGCAAAAGTGTTGATAAGCTCTCTATGGGTAGGGCTGACCCCCAGGGCAGCAGAAGGGTACCTGAGTGAGTTGGTAGTTGTGTTTCTAGGGATCATGATGCTTCAAGAAAGTTCACAGACACAGCGGGTTGCAGTCTTCAGGTCTTTTACTCACAGTCACTGTGCAACAACCCGCTGAGCACTAGGTTCATGGAGGCAGGGATCAAGCTACTCCCGGGTATTAGGATGACACGTAACTGGCACCCCTTCTCTATCCTTTCTTTGCCATCTCACACTGTGCTTGCTTTACCCTCCTGCCTTGTGCCTTGCCGCACAGAGCTTTTCTTGCAGGTTGACCTGTAGTATCTCCCCTTAGCCCTATGGTTGCCACTTTTTCAGCAGATGTGTGCGGTTGTCCACCTTGGCACCTTGGATGTACCACAGTCTCCGGGTTGCTAGCTGAGCCTTGTCTGTCTTCTCCACTAGCCTTAGGGTTCTCGGTGCCCCATCTTGCGGCCAGATCCATCGACTTGCCTGCGCCTGACAATGGATACGAGCCCCACGGGTGGATTGTTAACTGCCCGTTGCCTCTGGGACCCTTTCTTCCTCCTGGAGCCACCTGGTTCTCTTTCTTTGCTCCTCAGTCTGGCCTCAGGGCGAGCTCCAACTTGTTCCATTCCTCTGAACACTTCTCTCGAGTTCTTTTCCTTCTGTGACAGGCTTTCTTTCTCTAGCTTCCCTCCAACTCGGCACTAGCTGTTTTACTCTCCTATGCTGTTTAACAGTCTTTATCCTTCTACTGTTCAACTGTCTTTCCTGCTTTCTAGATCTTTACCACTCTATTTATACCCTCTGTCACGTGTCCTATGTAATCTATGTGTGTGCCAGCTGACTTTCGATTTGAATTCCGGAGAAGTGCTCCATTGGGGGCCAAATTGCCATAAAGGATGCTTGGTTTCTGAACTCCAGAAGATGACTGTTTGGAAAGTCGGTTCCATCTGCCATTCCGGGCTTAGAGAGAAGCCTCCCAAGCAACAGCCATCCCACCTACTCCTACCGCTGACTATTACCATAGATACCAACTGAGAGGACATCTTGCTGAAGAAGAGCCTTTCTGGCTTGGTGAAGAGGGGGAATAAGGGAGGGGTACTGTAATGACGATATGAGAATGCCGGCTTACTCACTGCCACAGCTGTGTCAGGCACCTCCTCTCCTGGGAGTGCGCTTAAGGGGTGTGCCCACACTCTTGCCCTACTCTTAAAGGGCCAGCGCAGTTGGACCCAGAAGTGCCCCTAAGCCTATGGCTCTGATACACTAGGACTTCAATGCATTCTTCCATTAGTTCCATTAGGGAAGGTGTCTGAGCAACACAGTCAGTAGTCTGCCTTCAGTCTATAGTTGTCAGGTCCTGTCTGACCTTTTCCGTTACATATATCTGTGCCTTCCTTACCATATTTGAGTAGAAATTGTTATAGCGGTTCTTTGGTAGAGCGCTGAGATTACACGCACACAATTATCTCCAATCTCTATCTTTATTCTTTAAAAGATGATGCTCCAAACGCCAACCCACAACATGTTTCGACGTGGCAAACACGTCTTCCCATATTTGACCTCACCTTCCTTGTCTGCTGTACTTGCCTGGCTCTCTCATCCTGTTTGCTATAGCTCTCTCTGCATCCTCTGCCTGTTCATTACCTGTACCTGTGGAGCCCACTGGGACGGGTTACTCGGTACCGGACCAGGGTACTGCCGGGGATATCATGGTGGTCTTGGTCCAGACCGTGTCCCAGGTTCTGCAATAAATGGGGGTATATTTACAGGGGAGTTTGCCATGATGCCACCCACGAGTTGTGGTCAGTGAGGGGACCACCGCTGCTGATGAACCTCCGGGGATGATGTTTGACAGCTGGAGATGTATTGGCTCTCCAGGGTAGAGCTTCATTCCCCGGGGCAGTGGTGGTAATAGTCTATAGATAGTGCTATGGATGTTGTAGGATAGGGGTAGTAGTAGAGATGATGGTAGTTTGCGAGGGCACGCAGGGTTTGAGCACAAGGATCACACACACTCACGGTTTTGAAGTTTTCCACGGCTTTACTGGAGTTGTTGTTCAGCAAGTACTGTCCACGGAGTCTGTACCGGGGTCGGGTTGCTCCCACCCTGTCCGGGTCCACAGCTTCCTACTCCTGCACCTTGTGTGTGGCCCTGCTGCTGCTTTAGCTGAGCTGCTGTCCCTGTTTCTCTTCACAGGTACCCTTTGCTAGGCAAGTTGAGTCTTTCCGTGTGCTTCTGACCCCACCATGTTGCTTCACTGAGGTACAGTGTAGATATACTGTCACGCTTCCGGGGGAAGGCGCCCTAGAGTGGACCCACTGGGCCGTGGTACCGAACTCCCCTGGGTGAGCTGATCCTAGTTCACCCAACCCCTATACAGGGATTGTCAGGGGCAAGCCCAGGGGGTCTAAATACCACAGCAGCTAGTACCAGAGGGGCGGCTCGTAAGGTTAGCCTATACTAAGGAATAGAGAAGTATTCCAGGTAACAGGGCACAAGGCTAGGAGACCAGGAATGGTGCTACTGGGGAAGAGCACAGCAAGGGTTCCAGGAAACAGAGTACAAGGCTGGAGGACAGGAATAGTGCTACTGGGAAGGAGCACAGCAAGTGTTCCAGCACACAGAGCACAAGGAAGGCCTGACCAACAGTCAGCAAGGCAGAAGCAAACTGACTTAATAATCAGGCACCTCCCATCAGAGGAGGTGGCCTGATATACCATGGGAAGAGCAGCTATTGGTCAAGGGGAGTGTCAGGTTGGACCTTGCCGGCCTCTAGAGTCACGGGGAAGGAGTGCACCTAGCGTGCCGCTGAGTAGGCTCATGAAAATGACCATAGTAATGTGCTCATGTGCGAACCCGGTGGTCAGCTGACAGGAAGGGAACATGGCGATGGTTCCGAGACATAGCACGCCTGGATGCCGGACGCCCGGTCTGCAGAGGAGCAGGAGATGCCGACCCGGGAGAGGTGAGCTGGGAAGCGGTGCCAGGGGGCCTAACATATACAACCTCCACTATCCCGGAGTTTTCTGTGCAGCGTGTTTCAGTCACAGATTCGGATCCGGTATCCGGCTTCTGCGCTCCTCTGCGGCGAGTTATGAGGTAACTCAGTCTCCCAGATGTGTTCCTCTGTTTCTTGTACTCCTCTCCTCAGACCCTGGCTTCAGGCCTGAAAGTAGTCAGTGGTCCCTGTCAGGAGCTCAGCACTGCTCCCATTTTCAGGTCCTCCTCCTAGTGCTCCCTGCACTAAACTGAGCTGTCAACTGTCAACTCTTAACTAACTACTTCCTCCTCTGACCAGATTATATCAGGGAGCTGCTTGAGCTCCCCTTCTGGCCTAGAGGTGCTAGTGCAGTGTCCAGTGTTGTGTGGGGAGTTAAACCTTGTGATGTTACTGTGGCACATTAACCCATGGGGTGCCACATACCCATGCCTGCCCATTGGAGTCCAACCCCTGTAGTCAGCTGCTATGGTACATAGATCCCCTGGATCTGCACCAGTCTTCTACCTTACTCGGTGGTCCCTCAAGCACACTCCCCCAGGTGGTGATTGGTGCCGTGGTTCAGTGGGTTCACTCTCGGACACTTTCCGCCCCTCGGCGTGCATAACACAAGTGTTTGTGTTAACTGGCAATGAGTCTTTTACAACACACTGCCCACTCATCATTGCAGATTTGTTGTAATTCAGGCACATTGGAGGGGTTCCGAGTATGAACTGCCTCTTTAAGGTCGTACCTCACCAATCGGATTAAGGTCAGGACTTTGACTGGGCACTCCAAAGTCTTAATTTTGTTTTCCCTAAGCCATTCAGAGGTGGTCTTTCTTGTGTGTTTTGGATCATTGTCCTACTGCATAACCCAAGTGCTTGAGGTCACGAATAGATGGCTGGACATTCCCCTTTAGGATTTTAAGGTAGACAGTATTAATCATGGTTTCATTTGCCACAGTAAATTTTCCAGGTTCTGAATCAGCAAAACAGCCCCAGACCATCACACTACCACCACTATATTTTACTGTTGGTATGATGTTCCTTTTCTGACATGCTGTATTAGTTGTACACCAGATGTAATGGGACCTACACCTTCCAAAAAGTTAAACATTTGTCTCATCAGTCCTTAGTGTATTTTCCAAAAAGTCTTTAGGATCATGAAGATGATTTCTTGCAAAACAGAGATGAGCCTTAATTTTCTTTTTGCTCAGCAGTGGTTTTCAGCCTGGATCTCTGCCATACAGGTAATTTTTGCCAACACTGACCTTAACTGTGGCAAGTGAGGCCTGCAGATGTTTGGATGTTGCTGTGGGGTCTTTTGTGACCTCTTGGATGAGTTATCCCTGCATTCTTGGAATAATTTTGGTCAGCTGGCCACTCCTGGATAATTTCACCACTATTCCATGTTTTCGGCATTTGTTAATAATGCCTCTCACTGTGGTCCGCTGGAGTACCAAACCTTTAGAAATGACTTTATAACCGTCACGGTGGCTCAGTGGTTAGCACTGAAGCCTTGCAGCTCTGATGTCTTGGGTTCTATTCCCACCAAGGACGACATCTGCAAGGAGTTTGTATGTTCTCCCTGTGTTTTCGTGGGTTTCCTCCAGGCACTCTGATTTCCTCCCACATTGCAAAGACATACTGATAGGATTGTGAGCCTCAATGGAGACAGTAATACTGATGTATGTAGAGTGCTATGGGATTAAAAGCGCAATATCAATTAATAAAATATAATTATTATATATTATTATTTAAGTGATTTCTTGATTGGAAACAGGCTTGGTAGTAATCAGGCCAGGTGTGGCTAGGGAAATTGAACTTTTCAAAGGTGTGATCAACCACAGTTAATTTATGTTTTAAGGGGAGAGGGGGCAATTACTTTTCACACAGGGCACTGTATTCTTGGATTTCTTTTTCCCTTAATAATAAAGACCTTAATTTATAAACTGCATTTTGTGTTTATTTGTGTTATCTTTGTCTAATATTTAAATTAGTTTGGAGAACTGAAACATTTAAGTTTGATAAACAAGCAGAAGAAGAAATCAAGGTTGCATGCACTTGTTCACAACACTCTATTTTGAGAAGTCTCAGCATCTCCTATGTAATGTATGTACAGTCGTCTCAGCATCTCCTATGTAATACATTTACAACAGTCCCAGTGTCTAGTATGTGATGTATATAAAACAGTCTCAGTGTCTCCTATGTAAAGTATGTACAGAGGTCTCAGTGTCTCATATGTAATATATATACAGCAGTCTCAATGTCTCTTATGTATTGCATGTAAAGAAGTCTCATAGTCTCCTATGTAATGTATGCACAGCATTCTCAATATCTCCTAAATAATATATATATATGTATATATATAGAGAGTAATCTCAATGTATCCTTTTTAAAAGGAACCAACCACCTCAGATCACCCTAATACACAGTTAGTACATGTCCCTGCACCCTAAGGATACGTTTCCAGCACTGTTTTTGTGTAAAATCTTGCATTAGTATAACTCATATAAAGAGTTTATAAACTTACTAGCCTGGTGACTTCTGGGAGTATCCCTCATTCTGTTATACATCAGGGCTGTGCATTGCATGGCTGCGCTCCCTCTCCCTCCGTGCCTGCTGCCCTGCCCTGATGGGTGTGATCATTATCTCCTCTGCACAGAGGGAGGGGGAGCACAGCCATGCAATGAATGCACAGCCCTGAAGTATAACAGAAGGAGGGATACGCCCAGAAGTCACCAGGCTAGTAAGTTTATAAACTCTTTATATGAGTTATACTAATGCAAGATTTTACACAAAAACAGTGCTGGAAAGGTATCCTTAGGGTGCAGGGACATGTACTAACTGTGTATTAGGGTGATCTGAGGTGGTTGGTTCCCTTTAATGTATATACAGCAATCTCAATGCCTCCATTGTGATGTATATGGTTTACAAAACTTATCATAGAGAGCCGACTCAAACCTGGGAAAGCAGTTGTGAGAAGCAAAATGTTCAATATCACCTATCATCACAGCCACCCCAAAGAGAAGCAGCTCCAGACACCACATTAGGGGTGAGTTAATACATTGTTTGACAAAATATAGCAGGATAACTGTCCAATTAAAATCTTGTGCAGCCCCCAAATGATGGTCGAAATTTCCAAATAGCCCTTGGCAGTAAAAAAGGATCCTCGTACCTACCTCTTTGGTACACAGCTCATCTAAGAGTTGCAGATTCAGAGTGGTATTTTGACCGAACGGTGTGATCTCAGGACTCGGACCACAGAGATCACCAACTCTATGCAAAGCTTGTAACATATGAAAACTTTAATAAAGTGACAATCACACTTTAAACTTTTATATTTTGAGTTTTTTCATTTATGTTTTCAAGAAATATATATATAGTCTATCCCTATGGCAAACTTGAATCTGCAATTATTTATACTATTCCCTGCAATGTGGTATTGCAAACTGGTATACAATACCAAGTTCAAAGGTGTACAGTGATACCTCAGTTTTCGTCGATAATCCGTCCAAAAACTATCAACGAAAACCGAAATCGACGATAACTGAGGCAACAATTTCCATAGGAATCAATGTTAAATGAATTAATTGGTTCACAACACTGAAAAAGACCTACAAAAAAAACTCATTGCATAGTGAATAAAGATAGCGGTTAATGATAGAATCACTCAGAAATAACTGTAAAAGGAATAAGAAACACTAATTTAAAGAAAAAAATAAACATTTATTGCGTTTTTTGTTTTGTTTTTTAAAAAAAAGCTATTTTTGGTGTGTGGGAGATGCCGAGGAGCGGGAGAGACGGTGCACATTTTATTTTTTGGAAGGGGAATCTCTTTTTTTTTATGGCTAAATTAGCAGTGATATACGGACCAAAATCGACGAAAACTGAGGCATCGACGAAAACCGAGACAAGATTTTCATTAAAAAAATAGACGAAAACCAAAACCGATGATATCCGAAGTCGACGAAAACCGAGGTATCACTGTATTAACATGGTTGATCCGAGGGCTTTCAATACGCATTCCGGCCACCATGACGACCCATAGGCTCCCTGTGATTGTGTCGCAGGGGAGCTGTTGGGTGTCAGTGTCTCCCGTACTGATCGTAAATGCCACTCTCACAATTGACAATGACATCGAAGAGGTTCAGCACTAACACTTTAATGGGCGGGCTCAACTTCTCAGCCACTCTAGATATTAAGTGCACACATTTCCTATAAATGTGTCTTTTCATCAAGATTAGGAAGAAAACAGAAGGGAAGTATTATTGAGGATAGCTAGGGAAGTGAAAGCAGCCACAGGCCATCCATATATTAGATGAATGTTTGCAGAACCTGCCAACTGTTCCTTCACTCAATGACTAGTATTGGAAAGTTATAACTCTTTCCAGACAACGGATGTTATGATGGGTTTACACGTCGCGATATCGGCCCGATATCGTAGCGAACGACGCGGGAGCGCGCTTTTTGAGCGTGCTTTTGCCGCCATCGCATCGCTGTTTTACACAGCCCGATAACATCCCGACGATGTGTACGCCCCCCAACCCAGGAATGACCAGTTAACATGGTAGTGAATGAGTGACGTGGCCGTACACATCGTAGTTGGGCTGTCACACGGGACGATGCGGCTACAACGGCCATCCGATATCGGGCGGTTGAATAGCACGCTCATTCAACCCCGATATCGTTTTGGCATCGTTCCAGCATCGCATTGTACGTTCAAACCGTACAACGCGCGAACGATATCGGGTCCAACCTCCGAACCATGAGACTTTTGGTCGGAGTTGGGTCGGAGTTGGACGCCGATATCGCGACGTGTAAACCCACCATCAGTAGAAAGAAGTGTCCGGTGTGTTGACTTTATATATGCCCAGTCTCTTTATTCTGACAGGAGAAGGTGCCACCAGGCATGTCTAGCACAAGTTTACTATTCATCTCCAATTGGTTTGTTTCGCTGGGTGCTGGAGGAGTAGCTGTTGGATGAGCATATGTTTGGCAGACCACTATCAACTCATGGTGATTAGCACTGCAGCCTTGCAGCACTGGGCTCCTGAGTTTAAATCCCACCAGGGATAACATCTATAAGAAGCTTGTATGTTCTCCTCGTGTTTTTGTGGGTTTCCTCTGGGTCCTCTGGTTTTCTTCCACACTCCAAAGACATACTGATAGGGAATCTAGATTGTGAGCCCAAATAGTGACAGTGTTGTGGACGTATGCAAAGCACTGTGGAATCAATGGAACTATATAACTGAATAAATATATATATATTAAAAGTTACTAGTGCCAAATTACCAGCTACTTTTCCTGATAGGGTTAGTCATTGTCTACACGCATTCTTATTAAAAGTTACAGGAAACATGTTTGAATAGTTATCAAATAACTTTAGATATTGTTCCGTTTGTGTCGTCAGTAAGGATCATGAATTAAAAATAGCACATACAAAAGCAGTAGTACCATCAATAGCAACTAAATAAATTATTTCCTAAATTCTAGTTAGAAATCTACAATGTAGTGGTATTTCCCCGTGAAAATCTAAAGGCTGATATTGTACTTCTGTGTGCCTCTGATTGATGCACACAATTTTGTTTTCTCTACTGTTTTATACATTGGGCCAATGGCTTTAACCCTCCTTTCCATTCTCAAATAAGCTGTTGAACCCACATAGAAGCCACTTAGAAGCCACACTCAATATATCTGTCTATCATACATACACCATGTTCCAAATTATTATGCAAATGTTCTTTTTCTCTGATTTTCCTAAATGGTCGCTGCAAATGACAGTCAGTGTAATAAAAGTCATCACCCGTTAGAGAATACATCAAATTTTATTGAAGAAACCTCCCAATGATAACAGCATAATCTTCAAGATAAAAAAACTCTAAATGCACTGTTCCAAATTATTAGGCACAGTAGAGTTTCTAAACATTTAATATGTTTGAAAGAACTGAAAATGTCATTTGTTGAATTTGCAGCATTAGGATGTCACATTCACTGAAATAAAAAGCTATGTAACTCCAAAACATCCTAACAGGCCAAGTTACATGTTAACTTAGGAACCCTTCTTTGATATCACCTTCACAATTCTTGCATACATTGAATTTGTGAGCTTCTGCTTGTATTTCTTTGTATGATGTCAGAATAGCCTCTCAGAGCGGCTGTTTTGATGTGAACTGCCTCCCACCCTCATAGATCTTTGTTTGATTAAACTCCAAAGGTTCTCTATAGGGTTGAGGTCAGGAGAAGATGGTGGCCACACCATGAGTTTATCTCCTTTTATGCCCATAGCAGCCAATGACACAGATGTATTCTTTGCAGCATGAGATGGTGCATTGTCATGCATGAAGATGATTTTGCTCCTAAAGGCACGTTTTGCTTTTTGCACCATGGAAAAAAATCTCAGTCAGAAACTCTATATACTTTGCAGAGGTCATTTTCACACCTTCAGGAACCTTAAAGGGGCCTACTAGCTGTTTCCCAATGATTCCAGCCCAAAACATGACTCCTCCACCTCCTTGCTGAAGTCGCAGCCTTGTTGAGACATGGTGACCATCCACCAACCATCCACTACTCCATCCATTTGGACCATCCAGGGTTGCCCGGCATTTATCAGTAAACAAGACTGTTTGAAAATTAGTCTTCATGCATGTCTGGGCCCACTGCAACCATTTCTGTTTGTGAGCACTGTTTAGGGGTGGCCGAATAGTGGCACCACAGCAAGCCTTTGAAGGATCCTACACCTTGAGGTTTGAGGGACTCCAGAGGCACCAGCAGCTTCAAATATCTGTTTGCTGGTTTGTAAGGCCTTTTTAGCAGCTGCCCTTTTAATCCAATAAACCTGCCTGGCAGAAACCTTCCTCATTCTGCCTTTATCTGCACAAGCACATCTGTGCTCAGAATCAGCCACAAATCTCTTCACAGTATGATGATCACGCTTACGTTTTCGTGCAATATCTAATGTTTTTATCCCTTGTCCAAGGCATTGCACTATTTGTTGCTTTTCGGCAGCAGAGAGATCCTTTTTCTTTCCCATGTTACTTGAAAACTGTGGCCTGCTTAATATTGTGGAACACCCAGTTTTCCTTTTATTGGGCTCACCTATCAAACTAATTATCACAGGTATCTGAGATTGATTTCAGTGATCCAAAGAACACAATAGACACAACACCATCAATGGGTTTCATTGAGAAAAAAAAACAAAAACCTTATGACACTTAAAACCTATTTGCATAATAATTTGGAATGGAAGATGGTGTAGAGATGCAATGAGTGCTTGTGATGTAACTTGTGTCTTCCAACCAGTCAGAACTTAAGGCACCATGGGAGCGGAGCAGCATCTGTAAAAGTTTAAGGATCAAGCAAGTGCTGAACCCTCCCTAACACACCAAACCACTGGGGTGGTGCTTTGATTGGACTCTGCCCAGCTGGTCTTCAGCAGTTCCATAAGAATGGAGTAGCAGTGCGGATGGTATGCCACTGCTCCATACACATGTGGCTCTTTACTGCCCAATTCTGGGTATCAGGAGAGTCCTAGGGTAAGCGATAGCTCCTAAACCTTTGGTGTAGTTCAGGGGTCTTATACTCGGCTGGGTATATAGTTTGCACAGAGAAAAAAATCATTTGGAGGGCTGCATTCCTTGTAGGACTAAGTGATATTTTTAGTATATTATTTCTTTTTCTATACGCCTTTGATAATTTTTTAAAAATGTTTTTGCTCAATTATTTTTTTTAAATAACATTCATTGTATGGGCTATATCAGTTTTATAGCTTTGGTTGTTATGGATGTGGTGATAACAAATGTGGAGTTTCCTTTTTTTATTTTAGTTTATATATAAACAGCATTTTTAGTGGAAA